>OY856186.1:336997791-337217791 GCA_963693315.1 Diogma glabrata | reverse complement strand
GTGTACTATAAATTTTTATACGATGTGTATTTCGAATTGTTTTGTTAAGGAAGTTCAATCACAAATGGATGCAAATAATAATAAAAGGAAAATACCGAAATATCAGCTTTTGTTTTTCCTTATTTTATTTACAGAAAATAAAACTTTGTAGAAATAATGATGGAAAACAAATATTATATGATTTTTAGCACTCGCTGTCAAATAAAGAATTAATTTTCTTATTAATATGGGAATTATATTAATTTGAACGAAACGGCTAAAAGAAAATTGCAATAATTTAAAAAAAAACTACATTATCGATAAATTTAAAATATAAATGCCGTAAATGGAATTTTTATGAATAATTATAATTTTATGGTATCTAAAAAAAATAATAACTAAAAACGATAAAATAAATATAGAGTCGTAAGTATTCGTTGTCGTTAAGTATTTTTAACGTTATTTTATTAAATCTTTGAAAATTATTAAATTTATAAAAATGTATATTATGATTTTTAGCACTCCTGTCAAGTAAAGAATTAATTTTCTTATTAATATGGGAATTATATTAATTTGAACGAAACGGCTAAAAGAAAATCGCAATAATTTAAAAAAAACTACATTATCGATAAATTTAAAATATAAATGCCGTAAATGGAATTTTTATGAATAATTATAATTTTATGGTATCTAAAAAAAATAATAACTAAAAACGATAAAATAAATATAGAGTCGTAAGTATTCGTTGTCGTTAAGTATTTTTAACGTTATTTTATTAAATCTTTGAAAATTATTAAATTTATAAAAATGTATATTATGATTTTTAGCACTCGCTGTCAAGTAAAGAATTAATTTTCTTATTAATATGGGAATTATATTAATTTGAACGAAACGGCTAAAAGAAAATCGCAATAATTTAAAAAAAACTACATTATCGATAAATTTAAAATATAAATGCCGTAAATGGAATTTTTATGAATAATTATAATTTTATGGTATCTAAAAAAAATAATAACTAAAAACGATAAAATAAATATAGAGTCGTAAGTATTCGTTGTCGTTAAGTATTTTTAACGTTATTTTATTAAATCTTTGAAAATTATTAAATTTATAAAAATGTATATTATAAAACACACTGTTTTTTGTACCAAAAATATCAAAAGTTTTCACGTACATTCGTATTAAAAAAGGTCAAAAATCTATATTTTTCTATGCTGTTCTGTTTCTTCTAACGAATAATCTTCTGGTTCTGATTTATGTCGCAATATGTTTTTGATTAATTTGCCTTGATCTAAGAAAAATTATATCGAATCCGTTTCAACCAATTAATTGTAATGAATATTTCATTTTGTAATTAATAACCTTATTATAAAATACCATTTACCAACTTTACTATTTAATGTATAAGCTTCTCCTTAAGAAATAGAATGTTCTATGAAATTTTCGAAATTCTAACTTTTTTTCATAAAACATATTGTGACATACCTTGTGAATAATTAAAAATAAAAAAAAAATAAAAATAAAAATTACCATCCAATATCTTATTGAAAAAATTTGATTCCATTCAAAAACAAACAAAAACATTGAGAAATGAGATATTCAATCCATCTTTAAAAAAAATTATAAAGAATAGTACACCAATCACCAACAGAAAATAGAAAAAATGAAAAAAGAAAACAACAAAAAGTATAAAAAAAAGAAAGCCACGAAACATTTCTTCTAATAAACTGAAGAAAATATTGAGATGTCGTAAAAATCCCCTGAATGCATTCTAAATTTTACTTTATAGTGACTTCACACTGTGCTAAGGCACAATAGCAATAACCTTAAAAAATACCATAAATTGTCCGCATCCTTAAACTGTGTTTATATCAATCTTTTGTGATGAAGATGCCAAAATGCATATCCAAATAGTAGTTTTTGATTTTCCTTATTTTATTTCACGGGAATGAAATTATGGAAAATAATGATGGAAAAACCAATATTTTATGAGTTTTAGCACTGCCTGTCAAAAAAATAATTAATTTTCTTGTTAATATCGAATGATAATATTTTGAACGAAACAGGAAAAGACAGTAGCAATAACTTTGAAAAACTGCATTATCGATCAATTTAATACTTTTACTAGAATTTGATTTGATTAAATCATCGCTAAAGTCACTCCTCTATTCTATCCCTAAATGACTAATTCGTCTATAGGTTTTTGACGATATTTATATGTATGTATGTGTATATTGGTATGTAAATGCGTATGTATATATGTATGAATTTGTGTATGTATGGTGGGTGTCTTGACTAAATTTGAAAAAAATTGCTTTGTCTTGGCTGAAATAGCAGTTATAAAAAGCCAATCCAACACAGGGCTGATGAGTAAAATGACCACCATGTGATTTGGGTGTATGTCCTGACTAAAACGTCAAAATTGGTTCTGTATTGGTTTAAATTAGCCACCTCACGTATAGATATGATGTCAAGAGAATAATATGTAAAATAATATTATCGTAATTAATAATAAATTTTCGGCCAAGTACGATCCTTTATCAAGTCTAATATAAGAAACCATCCATCTAAAATGGATCTGCATGTGTTTGGCGCGTGAACAAAAGAAACTATATAACACAAGATTATTTAACAAACATTTTCTTACAGAAATTCTGATGAAATCAGAAATCTGAAAATAACATCGAAATAAAAATGATGTTATGGTTTGGATTTTGAATAAAATTGTGTACTAAATATATAATTATAAATTATTTAGGTTTAAACAAAGTTAAGCAAAATTTGAAGCTCATAGTTTGGTCTACAATTACGCATTGAATTTACAACGCCATCCAAAACCACAAATATTCATAACCCGATTGATTGACGCCATATGCAAAAAACAATGAACCTTGCCATAAATGCAAAAAGATGGATTAGTGTTTTTGATTAAATTTTTTTATAAGGAGTTTTAGATTGCAAGATGGCGTTAAATATTTTTTAAATTTCTTTATATTGAGTTTTATTTTCAAAATGGCGCTATAGGCTAACGATTTTTTATATGCTAAAAAAAACAAGCAGGCCCAATCCCAATCTCAAGCCAACCGTTTATTCATTAGCTCTGTGCTAAAAATAAGATCAGCTTATTATAACTACTGACAAAATCGAATTATAATAAAAATATTTGTTATAAATCGAAATTGCTTCGAAATGATTGAAATGACAAATGAGCTATAGTTTTTTGGATTCCGTACTTTGAAAAATTAAAAACGGTACACTATTGGTGAGACTTCGGTGTCCCTCCGAATTTCTACATAATTGAATTTCTTGCAAACTATAAGTGCTATCAAATTGAAATTTTCTACAGTTATAAAATGTATTTGTATACGCCACCAACACCAACACCAAATATTTGATTTTATTGGTGTTTTATAGACATTGATCAGGGGATAAAAAAACAAAAGCTTTTTTTAAGGAATCGGGTTTGATTTAGAAAAATCGAAAAAGATTGAAATAAATAACAAAAATTCGATAAATTGGTTAGTTTTTGAGTTATTGCCAAAAACGTGAGTTTGTTTTCCTGCCCTCCTCCTTAACTTCGAAGATTACAAAAAAAAAATTGAAAAACTCATGGTTATAGGAAATATGTATTGCAAAAATTGAACACAAACTACTGCGGTCGGCTTATCAATTAAAATGTTATTTGGAGTAGGTTGAGAGTGGAAAGTTTGGAAAAAAAAACTATGTTAGACCTTGACGAGTAGGATGTCATATGAAAGGGGAATTTTTTCTAGTCTAAAACATTTGCTGGTAATTTTCGAAAGCACAGTTTTCGATTTATTTACAAAAATGTGTCATTCTCTTACAAACCGAACACCTTTCTGACCGACACATTTTTGATTTGGCTGAAATTTTTTTTGTGGGTTTTATATCGAAAAAAGATATATATACGTTTACGAGAATTTTTTATGGAAAATATAGCGGTTCTAAATTTTGAGAGTTTCGTGATTTTGGCTTGTTGAATTTTTTTCAAATATTCAAAACTTCGGTTCTATTGAAAATAGAAACTTATAGTTTGTTTTATTTTAAATTTAAAAGATGCTAGTCTATAAAAAAAAATTAAAATTTATAAAATTATTAACGAATTCCTATTGTTATAAACAAATAAAATGTTCAAATCGATCATTAGTCATTGCTTCACCCATGAAATGAGTTTTTAGTAAGACCATCGTGTTCTACGTTGCATTTCCTATAAAACACGTATTTTTAATTAAAGGAGAAATGATTTTTATTGTTGGAAATAAATTAATTTATCGAGCGCGGGACGACAAAAAATTCCATATATGGGTCATTCTTTTACATACCGAATAGATTAGGACAAAATGTGACTAAGACTTTTTTGATTCAGCTGAAAATTTTTTACGGGTTCTATAGAAACAACAAGATATACTTGTTTGCGGATTTTTTCTTTTTTTTGTTTTTTAGGGGAAATAGAGCGGATCTAAATTTCGAGAATTTTATAATTTTTGGCTTGAAAATTTATTTTCAAAAATTCATAACTTCGGTTCTGGGAAAGGTAGACACTTTTTGTCTGTTTTATTTTAAATTATAAAGACGCAATTTAAAAAAAAATGTTATTTATAAAAATTATTAACAAGTTCCCATTTTTATAAACAAATAAAATGTTAAAATCAATTTTTAGTCATTATCTAACAAAAATAAAGAGTGTTTAGTATGACCATCGTATTCTACGTTTAATTTTCAATAAAAATCGTATATTTAGTTAATGAAGAAATGAGTTTTACTGTTACAAATAAGTCAATTTTTCCAGCGCCGAGCGACAAAAATTTATAAAATTTTTTGTCTTCCCGCAATCGAAAAATTACCAAATGATGCGGCCGTATGATGAAAAATAGTAGACTGTATTTAATTACGATTTTAAATATTATTGCGCCATGAGCCAATTACTTAACAAACTGCTGATTCGATGACTAGCACGTGCAGCAATTCAATAATATGCACGTATTGGCTGGCACTAATGATAGATGAAAATGATGTGCAGCCAGTGCCGATCATGCTAGTTAATTGTTAAATTCGATGACAACAATAAGTTCTTGCTGTGCAGCAATTGACGACCACACACTAATTAGTTGTTAGATTACAAAAAATTTTTTTTTTATTTTTGAATTATTTCAAAAATTGTGTTTTGGCGAAAAACTATTCTCGTAGTATATTATATACACGGAAGCCTCGACGAGCGAGTTATATTCGCACTTGTCTGACTTTCTGATTTTGTGTATATTGAACTATCTGCAATCAATAATAGTATATCAACAGCAACTATTTCGTCAATAAATATCAATCCCGTCAGAAAACATGTAATTAGTAGTGCAAACTCTGTATCACTACTAATTATACAAACAACTAAAGGAAAATATACTATAGCACTATACAGTATAGGCATGTGCTGTTAATTCAAGTTTTATTAAAACAAGTTATGTATGGTTGCACTAAAAAGTGCTTTTTACTGCCGTTTGACAAACAGATAAAAAACATCTTTTCGATCAAAAATTTCATAACTTAATTAATAAAATTTTAATGGACATATCACATATGCTATCCAAATCCAACACTACTTAGTTATAGTGTAACAAACACCTACAACCTTTAGATAACTGTTATATTTTTCAAAAATAATCCACCCAAAACAAATTGCATGTCACACAAATATTGTAACTTTTTACATATATTCACGATATTTTCTCTTTGTTTATGAAAAAATATATACATATAATATTTTTTTATTAAAAACTTTTCATGTTTTATTTTTTAATTTTCTAGCTTTTCTTATATTTTATTTTATCAACTTTTATAATTATGAAAAACTGTCACACAAGAATTTTTTTGTTTTTATCATTTAATAATGTTTATGTTAATCATTTATATTTAGCATTTTTTTAAGTAATCGTAACGTTTTTTTTTCTTGTAGCGATATGTGTAATTGAATGGAAATTCTTCTCACGTTTCCAATTTACTATCAATTAATTTTTTTAAAATCATTTGATAATGAGGAGTAGAATTATTAATTTCTTCTTTCACCCAGACGACATCCACATTTTGTTTTTGTAATCTCTAATCGGATATGTTAAAGCTGACTTGTGTCTCATATGATTAATTAATATAATTGTACTTAAAACTGAATAATTATTTTTTTATTGGTGCAATTAGAACAAAAGGTTTTTTTTATGTGAAACTTAAAGTTATAACACTTTTATCTATTTCGGTTTCTATAACTTTGACAACATATTATAAATTGAAAACTAATAAGCATATTACTGTAGGGAAAATTATAATATTACTACACAACAACAACGAATGTATAATCACTGGAACTTGTTTTTCATAATGGATTTTCTATCTAATAATAATACAAGTGGAAAAAATGTTGTTGTGGAATTTAAACAGCAAAGAAAAAAAAATGAAATAAATTATAATTTATAATAAGATTCTTTGTTGTATGAATAAAAAAATGTAGGTGAAGCATTGATGATTGAATTCAGCAAACAACTCATTCTGTTATGTTGTTTTTACCATGACCTAGATGAAAAGCATAAACGTCATGAAAACTATAATCAAACACTGTGCGTCTGCATTTAAATTAACCAGAATTATGAAACTTAACCATTAGAAGTATTTGAAAATAATCTCATTTTTTAGAACAAAATTTAATTGAAATTTGTCATGCAATAATTACGAGTTGGACATATATAAGAAAAAGTTGACATTCAATTTCTGTTCTTTATATTAATAAACCTGTTATAAAAAAAAACTAAATTTATAAACGAGAAACATTTATAACGTTCTAAAGTAAAAACCTTCAACTTATGCAGACCGATAGATTTCAATCCACATGTAGGTATTATCAGTTATTGTTGATATGTACGTTTTTTGTTAGTTTTTGATCCTGCTGGTGTGATAATCCTGTATGCTGGTGGATGACGTCAATTCACTCAATTCAACGGTATAACTCTCAATATTAGATATGAAGTAGTTTAAATCCAAAACAGGTAGTATTGCAAAAATAATTTCTGCATGCAATCGTGAAGATATTGTCCTCAGTATTATTTTTCTCCAAGTGATACAAAATTCCCATTTGTGATAAGCCGGTGGCAATTTCACATCCTTCCAGCATACAAAATTACTATAAATTGATCTTTCGAGCTACATATCTAAAGCAGATAAATGTGAGAATCAAATCCTACAACATCCACAATAAGGATAACTTCTGAAAAACGAACGTCAATTTACTCGAAATGTTGTTTTACAGAAATAATGCAATTGGAAAAACCAAAAATTGGCTACGAACTTAACTATATAGTTATGCAATTATTTCCGTTATTTTCTTAAACTTTTATTTTTATTTTTTTTTTTAAATAAAAAGTGTTGTGTAATAGGGTTTAGAATATGTGTCAGAAAAACACATAAATACCTTTTAAGACCTAGGTCCAGACCTAGGTCCTACAACAACTGGCGTTCTAAGGTGTTGATGAACGCTTTTTCAAACCTCTGCGGGTTGAAACCACCTGAGTCTAAGGATTCCGTCAAACTATTCCATTTGTATGCAGTTCAGACGAAGAAGTCTTTCTGCGATCTGCCAGTATAACAGCGCGGGATCTCGACGGTTTCACTGGTTGCGGTAGCCGACTACCGAGTGGAACGGGGGTAAGAATAAGTTTGAGGCATGATGGCGCTGATTTCATCTGAGCACTGCTGATAATTATAATTAAGTATTCGAGGTCCGAGTCTACTAGCAATACCACAATGGCGAAATGGGTTTGGCTGACAAGAAATCTATGCAAACATATTTTTGGAAATACTGAATGTATAGAAAAATGATTTAGTATTATATTATTTTTTGTAAATAGTTTTAAAGGTAATTATTCGAAGATAAGGCTTACTGGGGATACCTTGCTAAAAACAAACGCGTTATTGTCATAGGTACCATGGAAATGACAGGTACGTTTAAAATGTGACCGAACAATTTGAAACCTAAAAACTTGATGATGGATAGTAGTTGTATCAAAGGATGGAAAAAGGAAGAGTGAGTGGGCGTACAGAGTGTAGGAAATTGAATCTTTGGCATAACCCCTATTTTCTGACTTTGGAAGTGAACTGAGCGGTTGAATTTGAGGTGAGAGCCATGAAAAATGTTCGCTATTTGAAAAACTTCTGTAGGGGGAAGTGGGGATAGTATAAACATGGGGCAACTGTAAACAGTTTTAAATTCCCTCACAAAACATCAATTAAAAAATTCGACAAAAATATCACAGATGTCGCTTTGATCGACTACACACACCAGGAGAATTTGACAGCTGAAGTCAGTCTTGTTCAAAAGTTATTGTTGAATAGGTGTTTCGGCAACCCAAAAGTAAATATTTTTTTTTTTTGTAAAACTCGAATAACATTTTTTACCATCATATGTTTAAAAATATTCCAACATGTTTTGATAGCTGAAATATTCAAGAAACATAATATTTCTTTGTTTTAGCCAAATTTTAGATCTTGGAATATTTTTTCAAAACATAACCCTAAAATCGCCACGTGGGGCACATATAAACAAAAAAAAATGGGATAGTATAAGCGCGTTTATATGTGCCGTATGGTATGGCTATATGGTATACGTATGGTTTCCCGTTTCAACTTTGATATTGATTTGCAAAACCTAAACATACGATGAGATTGAATATTTGCTTTTTTCTTTATAATTTTCAACCTGAATTTATTGAGGTTTTACAACAATCGAAAAATATTGTTTTTTTTTAAGAAATATATATTTTATATGCTTATATATATTGTTTGAAGCACAATAAATAATAAAAAATTTTAAAAAAGTGCTTAATGAATTTTATTGTGGTTTTTTTTGGGTGTTTATATGTGCCCCATACAAAAATGCTCATTGTTTATAAGTACCCCACCAGTGGGGATACTTTAAACGAGAAACATAAATTTTTGAAATTCAAAATTTTTATACTTAATGTTTAGTTACGAAATTAAAAAAAATAGTTTTATGTAGTAAAGATATGAAATTTTACAATGAAACAGTTTTTAAGTAAAAATGTTTTATGGTTTTAAAGTTATTGAGCTTTAAGTACAAACTGTTTATACCATCCCCACTTCCCCCTATTGTTTATATGACTGTTTCGCTGGTTTATTTTTTAATTTAAACATTGTTTGCAGGTAACGCTTGGCAGTCAGTCCTAAATCTAATTATGAGCAAAATTCAATTTATTTTACCTTTCTCCTCACAACAAGAAAAATGCATTTCGAGAAATATTTTTTTTTAACGACTGTCATAGAAAATAATGTTTTCCATCTATCAGTTTAAAACAGAAAGTTGGCTTTTGCTGTTTAGCGAGCATTTTTAATTTTTTCTGCTCTTAGTCGGAAAGTAAAAACACAAGTAAAACCAAAGACCTAATTCAGCCATTAATGGACAACCATAGACCATTAATAGACAAAGACATAATATTAAAATTTATTAATTTCTTCTCCCCGAAACACTTTTGATTTTTTAGCTATATAACCCGAGGGCTTCTTTTTTATAAAAGGCATAAATCTTTTATATTTACTAATATCCAAATTTTCTTTAACGATGAATGTTGATTTTAACAATGAATAATTTGACCACATTGTTGAAGACTTTTTTCTCTGCGATAGTTCACCATAATATAGCAAAAATACATCTTAAGAATAAAAATTTCCTGTTTTTTGTTCTTACACCAATTGATAAATAAGGTAGGCTTTTTCATACCGGAATTTAGATTTTTCAGGCAACAAATCAAAAGTTAAATTGTTGGCTGCTTCTTTTATATAAGGTGAAGTGCTAATTATATCACTTTAGTCACTACGGCTCATTTTAAATTATTTTTATTTAAAAATAGATATAAACTCTGTATAAATTTTAAATTTATTAACTTCAAATTGTAACTTGACGTCCGATACGTTTTTTAAAGAACAAATAAATGACTCCTTGGCAACTTTGATCGCATTTGTCGGCAGGCGTTAAAAAAATAGTATGTATACTTTGATCAGAATGTAACATTGCTGCTCTGACATGATTGCTGGTTGAGGCGTAGCCGAAATTTTTATGCACGAGCAGCAATGTAGTACTTTCTGCTCTTAATATACAATCTACTATTACATAGCAACGTACAAACAACAAATATTTATTTTAAACTTCAAAATATTTTAAATATTTTCTTGACATATTAGGTTACATTTGTATTTTTTTGCATATCAATATAGACTAGCCAATTAAATTCTTTTTTAGTTTTTAGCTTATTAAGTGAGGCCTAAAATCTTGTATGCACCACTGGCGTTACTGGGTATTACGCCCATCAAGTGACATCCATCCCTCGGGCCAGAGGCCCTCGGGCTAAATTACGTCGCTTTTCGGGCGCAATAACCTACATAACGCCCTTGGTACATAAATAGCTATAATAGGCTTTACAGACACAAGATTCAGAAAATCAAAATACTGAAAATGCTTCTTCGAATAATCCACCAAAAATTGTTTCTAGTTATCTTATCTAGAAATTTAGGAAGAAAAATTAGAAATGAGAGAAAAATTGCATGTGCAAATTAACATATAAGTAAGAAAGAAATTAGTGAAAGAAATTTTTTGGAATATGTGACATTTCTGTCACATATTCCAAAAAATTATTGGGATTAAAAAATTATTGACCCATTATTGGGTTAAAAAAGGAAGTGTATACATTAAAAGTAAGGATATTAAGGTACTGGACTCGATTTCGTATATACAAAAAGTTGGTAACGTGATGAGAAAACGTAAATTATCAATTTTTCAAAGAGTCGCCAGAAATGGAGATGCAATCTATACTTTACTTTCTGTTATAACAGGTTAACTCTATTGTTCTTACTGTATGCTTGTTCTTACTTGTTGGAGTTATTGTGATTGAATTTGTAAGTCGATTCAATGATCACGAAATGTCAAAAGGGTGCACTACATTGCAACTTACGATTTTAATATTCGGACTTCAAATTTATATTTAATTGACAAGAGTTTAAAAAAGCAATGGAAAATTTACCGCTTGGAGGAGAAAACGAAATTTTGGTAATTTTTTTGGCGTTCTTAAACTATTAGCTCAATACGATGATTTCTTGGATGCTCAATTAATTAAGTATGGGCAATTTGGGAAAAGAAATACAAACTATCTGTCGACAGTTTATGAGGAACTTATTAAGATTATGAAGCAACGGTTATTGAATAAAATTTTAACAAATACAAAAAATTCAAAATACTATTCTATATCTGTTGACTCGAATATACTGCGTATGACATATTGATCAGTTGTACTTAACAACACGTTACTTAAAAAACAAAAAGCCGGTTGAGGGATTTTGACTTTTATTCCTAATATGGGTGATAAAGATCATAGAATGTTTAGTGCTGTAACTGAATTGTTATCCAGTCGTGGGTTATGGACAATATAATAACAATGCTTCAGTAATAAGTTGTCGATATAATGGCTTGCATTGATAAACGACGAGTATTCTTTCAATTAGTTTTATGAATCCCCTGTTTTGCTCTTGCTCTAAATTTAGTTGGCACAGTCGCTATGTGTGTTGTTCATATTCAAAATTTTTTTTTTATTTTTAGAACACATTTGTTATTTTTTTACTGAATCCACTGAACGCTACAGAGTACTCATTGACAAAATGAGGCAAAATTTGCCAGAAATTATTCCCAACACTTATAATTCTAGTTCTTAAACTACAAATTGTAGGAGTGCAAGAGGGTTTTTGAAATTGAAGTTAATTAAAAGTAGATTTCGGACTGTTATGAACCCAAGCCGACTAAATATTTTAGCACTCATGAGCATAGAAAGCGATTTATTAAAAGAAACTAAGCTTGATGATATTATAAAAGATTTTTCAGATAAAAATCGCGGAAAGTAATATTGTCATTTAAGTTACATTTATTATAGCAGAATTTAATTGAATTAAGTAATTTAAGCTACGTTTATTATAGTAATTTTAATGATTCATCTAAAAATTATTATTTTCAATGTATTATTATATGGAAAATATTTATACATTGAAAAAAAAAATATTATGGGTTTAATAAATAATCGATTCATTGTACACAACGTGTTTATACACTTCATTAATTTTAATAACAACCTCGCCTTACATAGGCCCCCACCAACATCTGCCTCACAATATTTTAATTCGGCACTGGTTGCACGTGAATGTGATTACTCTGTAATTGAAGGCAATTTTCTATGAATCAAATCAACATGTTTAGCATTGAAGTCCACCTGTTAATTCAATAACTTTTAATATCTCCAGATACCGTGGTGACAGTTTTTTTTTACTATATACATTCCGGATGATTAAAACACGGCCAGGGCTAAGAACACACATTCTAAACAATAGCAAAATTGGATTTCGCCTGGAATCGAAAAAGGTACCCTTGAGATACAAGAAAGGATGAAAGGGAGAAAAACTCACTATTAAGGTATATATCCGTCTGAGGATAGCTGGGTTGCAGATCCAACATTATTAAAAGCCAAAAGATAAGGTAAATTGCATGAAACCCTTTCTGTTTGTTTCACAGAGTACCTCGCACAATTTATTTTTTGTCTATAATGATGTATCAGTGTCATCAGCAAACAGGGGTTAGAGAAATATTTTCGAAAAATCTTCTGAAATCGCTACTCTTAACCTTCCTGATCCCATACTTTAGATAGCATATTTCCATATCTACCTGTTCCTGGTCTGTTTTTGTACCCTGCGTAATTTTTATCTTTGTCATGATTCCTCCTTGCTTCAAAAAATAACCTCACTTTACCTTCAGGCTTAGAAATTTTTCGTAATTGTCAAGGTCACCTTCACTGCAGCTTGCTCTGGGGTGCTCAAGTTGTCACTTGATGAAGAGTATCTGTAGGGATTTTTTCAAATAGGGCTGGTGTTACTTCGTCATTCGTATAATCAAACATCATTCTGTGATGAGTGGTCTAACAAGGAAAAGTGAAGGAGTGGATCACTAATTCTTTTTATATTTTATATTCATGACTGAAAAAAAAAATAGAGCAATCTTTTACAATATGTCCAGAAATATAAAAAAAAATTGATTTTAATTTAATTTAAACAAAGTTAAAAAATATATAATTTTATCCCTTGATAATAGCCAAAAAAATATAAATAACTCGGTTGGCATCCAAAAATATAATAATTTAAAAGATTCAGTTTTTAAAGTCGACACCAAATTTCCAAAGGGTGTACAGTTTCTCTTTAATATTGATTCTCACCACGTTATTTCAAAATGTCCAAACAAGTGAATAAACAAAAAAAGGTTCATCTTTATTGTTTCGGTTTTTAACTGAATATAAAAAAATATAGGGACCTAAGCAAAATATTTCATCAATTATTTAAGCATTGTTCTCTAAAACTGACAAGGCCTGGTCATAACACGTAATGAAAGTGGATTCACTAAGATACACAAAAGCACAAAAAATAGTTAAGTAAGCCCAATCATACATCAACATTGACGGCAAAGCACCGTTTCAAACTGATGCTATGTATTTGGTGAGATCACTTGAGTGTACTATAGTGTAAAATTAGTTTCTAAAACTCAATGAAACCATCGTATGAGGTGTTAGTCCCTGGGCCCACGCCGATTTCATTTAATGATTACCACATATTTTATACTTCGTAAGGTGCCTGTCCTTGACGAATATGAAAACTTTGTTCTGCCATTTTCCTTTATTCGGTCGCTTAATGTTCGGCAAGCTTCGAAAAATGCCGATTTCCTGGGATCTTGTAAATTTGGTACCACAATTTTTTTTTTTACTATGAGAGGTGGACATTATTTATAGAAAACGAGGGTAATCTTGCCCGACAAAAATGTGTCTGCTATTGTCAAGTCCGACAATTGACATTTTGGCATGTTTGGGTTGTCAGACTCGACAATAGGAGACAAATTTTTGTCGAATAGCTTTACCCTCGTGTTCAAAACCAAAGTTCCACCCCCCCCATAGTAAAAACAAAAAATTGGGGTTGCAAATTTACAAGATCCTGGGCAATTGGAATTTTTCGGAGCTTGCCGAACGAAAAAGCGGCCGAATTGAGAAAAATCGAGTTTTTGGACTCGCCAATGACTGGCATCTCACGAAGTATAAAATATAAGGTAATCATCAAATGAAATCGGCGTGGGCCCTGGGGGTAGGGACTATGTTTATCGATTACAGAATATACCACATACGTTTGAGTTGAGCATTGAAACAAAAACGATCCCAACATAAGAAGGCAAGTAATTTTTCAACATGACACCTTCCGTATTTACTGGACATTGTTCATTTCGATTATTACTTGTTTCGATCGATGCCTTTTGACCGGTTTCGTGCCACTTCTATTTTTATGAAGATGACAAAAATTCGATATGGTATTTGCCAGAAAGATAGAGAAAGCAGTTGCTACCCATTTGCAATGCGTTCAATGGCATGGCATGCACTTGTTCACACAAAAACAACGACAAGCTATTCATATTCCTTATAATTAATACATTTCCTATGCGTAATAGATGAAATTCATTTGCCTCGCTGTTCACAGAAACATTGATCCAGTTCCTGTTTATCTAAGTTCTCCGTATGACTGTAAGCCTCAGATATTTTAGGGCAACTTCCCAGCCACTACAGCCGCGCCACTTACCTCCAGTTTTGAACATTTTTATACATGAAAAAGTTACACTTAAACGCTGCCGAGGATCTAAGTGGCTTCATTAGATACTGACATTTTGAAATGGAGCATGATTCAGTCTGCAATTTTTTTCCTCATTTTATGCTTTGGCCAACACCGTTTTTGGTTCAAACTTCTATTCACTTTGTTTATTTTCCGTAAAAAATTTTTGAAAAAGGGCTTGTAATGTGCATTGATTGTGCATGTTTCAAAATAACTGTGCATAAAATTGTTCATAACACATGTCATGCACATTATGTGCACCATACCGTGCACATGTCGTAAAACGCCTTAGCACATATGTGCACAGGCAACACAAACGTTCTTCACTTGTTTTAGGAATAATAAAAAACGAAACGAAACGAAATTTATTTAATGATAAGAATAATTAACAAAGGAGAGTGAAAAAGTAGTTTAACATTTTCTAAACTTGTTCCATTTAAATTTTTATGAGACAATATGACTTTCGTATAAGTTCATGAATTTTATTTTATTTTCATCTAAATTACTGTGCGAAAAAATTTTTTTGTGAAAGTAAATAAAATTATTCACAAAAAACAAGTGCGCGTTTGTTAATAATTAATTTTAGTGATTCAAAAAAATTATTTTATTTATTTAATATTTTTGTTTGTTCTTTTTTGATTTCGGTTTACTAATATTTAAATTTATTTTTTTATATTACTCAGAAAATTATGGAAAAGTAATATTATTTGTAATAAAATTGAAATTCCCTTAATGTAGTCTAATGTTAATACATATAGAACTACAAAATGACCAAGTGTCAGCCATTGATTTCACATTGATTGGAAACAATTAATAATGACTATACAATCGTGACTTAGGATGTTAATTAGAATAGAAATGTTCCCCATTCTATGAATTCACACAAAGTATTGTTCTAGAAATTTAATGCAAAAAATCCCATATAATGTAAAAGCATTTCCATAATATGGTGTTTAATGACAGTGGAAAAATTCAACTTAAGTAAAATAAATAAGTGATGAAGAAGTTTCAACTTTGAAATTGTCATCGCCTCAACGGCGTAATCGATAGCGTGTCTGCCCAAAGATTCGAGCCGGGCACTGACGAGGGTAGGTTCGAATCCGATCCGAAACACGTAAAAAATGTGAATTGTAGTTTTTTTCTGAGAAACTTCAAACCATACCTTTGAATTGAAAATATTCCAATTACTTCTTTACTTACTTGAGTTTAATTGATCTCAAAAATCCAAAATAAAATTGAAATTCCCTTAATGTAGTCTAATGTTAATACATATAGAACTACAAAATGACCAAGTGTCAGCCATTGATTTCACATTGATTGGAAACAATTAATAATGACTATACAATCGTGACTTAGGATGTTAATTAGAATAGAAATGTTCCCCATTCTATGAATTCACACAAAGTATTGTTCTAGAAATTTAATGCAAAAAATCCCATATAATGTAAAAGCATTTCCATAATATGGTGTTTAATGACAGTGGAAAAATTCAACTTAAGTAAAATAAATAAGTGATGAAGAAGTTTCAACTTTGAAATTGTCATCGCCTCAACGGCGTAATCGATAGCGTGTCTGCCCAAAGATTCGAGCCGGGCACTGACGAGGGTAGGTTCGAATCCGATCCGAAACACGTAAAAAATGTGAATTGTAGTTTTTTTCTGAGAAACTTCAAACCATACCTTTGAATTGAAAATATTCCAATTACTTCTTTACTTACTTGAGTTTAATTGATCTCAAAAATCCAAAATTATTTGTTATATTTTTTTAGCCAAATATTTAAATTTTTTGAAATCTGATTTTTTTCATTTAAATTGTATTGTAAAAAAATGGCGAAAAAATGGACGCCTTATGTATTTAGACCTGAAAGTTCTATGCACATTTTGTATACATGATTATGATTTAAAAATGTTAAATTAAAACCAATAGGTATGACGTTAGCTCTCAAATACTTTTAAACTTCCAGTAAATTAAAAATTTACACTAAAATATTTTAAAAAAAACTTAAAAAGTATTAAAATAAAAATGTGCAAAAAATGTTCATAGACTCGTGCACCATGCACATAATGTTTTTTCAGGTTTGTAAATCTTTCAAAAATTGCTCACTTTGGAAAATTCAAATAATATATTATGCCCACCAACACATTTTGCAACACATAACAACAACTACTTCTACCAATTAATCAAATTAACAACACTTTTTTATTTAAAAATAATAAAATTACATTCCTTTACATCCTGACAGATCTCATATATCTCGAAGATTCTTCCCGATAAAAACACATTAAAAATTATAATCACCAAAAAAAAAAAAATTCTGTCGTAATGTTGATTTATGTATGGGAAAAAATTTTATGATAAATTATTAAAAAAAATTTACTGTAAAGTTTTTATTTTTTGTAGCGCGAATAAGTTTTTCTTTAATTTTTATTATCGTAATTTTTATTATTAAACAATAATATATTTTGTTGTTATTTATTGATGATACGCAAGAGTTGTCATGCGTTAAAATATGCATTGGTAGATGAATTTATATAGAATAGAGAACTTTTATTAAGTTTGACACAGAGTGGAAAAAAAATGTTAACTAAACAAAATTGAATGACAACATTTATTGTAATTTATGGAAAAAATTATAAAAAATTTTGGTGTAAAAGAATTCTAACATTTGAAAAAATAGAGAGATTCGATAACTAATAAACCGGGGAGTTCTGGAAGTTGTATATGTCAAAAGAAGTAATCTTTTAGACACTAAAAAGAAACTTTGTTTTGAGGTATTTCTTTGATGATGATAACAATTGCCAAAATCAAGTTCATTCAGAGAACACCAAAAACCCCAACAACGTGATCTCAATTAATTTTATTACATTGATGATTACAGAACTGGAAAGTTTAACATGAACTTTTTTTTTTTGTTAGCTTGAACAATAGATAAATTATTATTATTTCTTAAATAAAATAATAAAAAAAAATCAACAACAAATTTATAATAATAATAAGAAAAAGTAAAAAGAATAAGAATAAGAAGAACAATGAAGAAAATCATCTATTTCCATTTATATTTATGAGACTTTTTTCATATATTGTCATTTTTTTTTTTAATTTTGTCGTTTTGGTTTTATTATTGTTGTTGTTATTATTATTATTATTTTTAAAGTATGGAATAGGTTGGACAGTTAAGAAACTAACAAATTGGATATATTATGTGATATTCATGTGGAACAGAAACAGAATGCAATCATGATAATCATATTATTGTGACGAATTTTTTTTTTTTATTTGTTTTTAGTTTTAGATTTTTATTTTTTTATTATTTAAATTAAATTAAATTTATTTTAAATTGAAAAAATAAAAATGAAATAAAACAATTCCTCTTGTTGTCTTAAATTTTATTTAAATCAACACAAGGAAAATCTTGAAAAATGTGATCAAATGATTGAAGCATTGTTTGTGTTTTGTGAGATTTTTGTTTTTAATTTGTTTGCACTTCAACTAACGATATTCTGGGATTTTTTTAATTACATCTACTTATTATAATCTACACTAACAGTTTGCTTATTAATGTAACGTTACGTTTTGGTGATTGAGAATCGTTATGTGTCATGTTTTATAACTGAAGAGTATCTTAAAAGTTATTAAAACACACTAAAACCTTTTAGCAACTTTCAAAAATATAAAATTTAAATTCTATGCTACTCTTGCTGGCTCTATTTAACTAACAACAATAAACGTCCAGTCAAATATCTTTATAGACAATGTTGCTTGATGAAGTTAAACTATAAATCTAAGTTAAATTTCTGTATTAATTCTTCAATATTTTACACATAACTTATACACTCTTGAAGCAGTAAAACATATTAATTTTATTTGCTTGTCATGAAAATAATGTTAATTCAATTAATCATTGTGATAATGTGATGTTTGTTATGGATTGGTGTTTCGTAATCTATTCGGTTAATTGCAATTTAACTGTAAGGTAGTTGTGTGGTAAAGTTAGCGTTTTAATGTAAATAATTATGGAGGTGTTCTGAATAAATAAATATGGAGGTCTATATTCAAAATTGAAAAGTGGTAGACTCAAATCTACATACGGTTTATAATTTCAAGGCCAAGAATGCAATTGTAGATTGTTGTTCGGTCAGATACCACAATAAATAAATATTGAAAAGCCTCCAACCAGTGGCGGATTATGCCTTTAAGGGGCCTGAGGCGGAACAAAATTTTGGGGCCTAAGATTTTACCAAAAATTTTGCAAATGAGTTTGATTAAGACTATTTCTTAAATAATTTTTTATCCGCTTCAGAACGGAGAAAGATCGTTCCCCACTTGCGTTGCATATCGGCAATGTAAGAAATATTTTTAAAATAGTTTCCACATTGGGAAATGAAGATTGCAGGCCATCAATGATTACCTTGTACATCTTAAATGAGCAAGTGATGTTCTCTTCTTTTATATATTTTAAAAAATGATGTACTTCGTCTTTAAAATATTGTACTTCTATATCCCTCGCATATGTATTTGACAATTCTAAAATACACTTGTCAACTTCATCACTGGATATATTTTGATCAAAAAATAATTTAAAATTATTTAAAACAGTTTCATATATGGACGTTCTGGTAGACATTTCAGTGGCAAGTCTATAACAGATCATATTGTGAGTACTTATAATAAAAAATTCTCGTCCTACTAGCTGTGTATCATTTGCAGATGATTCATCATACATAATTTTGAGTTTTCTTTTTCGTCCTTCTTTGTAGCTAATATTGTCTGTTAATAAGTTTGCTTGCTTTTTTATGCTCTCAAAATCATTCCGAACATCCCTTATAAATTGTGACAAAGAATTAAACAGTTTTACTCCTTGTAATAAGTTCGTTTGAATATTTTGAAATGATTTTCTAGTACTATTGATTCTTTGCAATAATATATCCCATAGAACGGTTAATAAGGCAATTCATATTCATCGAAAGAGCTAGCTAATTTTTTAACCTCAACTTTAGTAATCGGTTTTTCGTCTTCATTTTCGCTAATTTGGATAAGAACAGTTTTAATATTTATGTAATTAAACCGCAAGGCGGATACTGCATCAGCTCTTGCAGACCATCTTATGTCACTTAATTTTTTAATATTTTTGGAATTAGGATCGAAAAAATTATCAATAAGCAACTTCCATCTGTGAGTAGATGAAGAAAAGAATACATATATATTTTGGATAAAGCTAAAATAATGCACCGCAGTAGAACAGGCATCTGCAGCATAATTTCCAATTAAATTAAGCGTATGACTTGTACAAGGAATAAAAATGGCGGTCTCACTTAGAGTTTTAATTCTGGCTTGTAAACCATTATATTTTCCGGCCATATATGTTTGACCGCGACAATTTTTAATATCCAAAGACAAATTGTTTAAAGTTTTCAAAATAAGTTGTGCTAGATATTCTGAATTGTGATTTTCAATTTGTAAAAATCCAAAAAATCGTTCTCTCGCATCGCCCACTTTATCAATGTACCTTAATATAAAACTTAGTTGGTCAGTGTGGTTCACGTCTGGCGTAGAATCAACAATAATTGAATAATATAAAGAGTCCTGAATTTCTTGAATTAGGTGTTCTTTTACTTCAGTTCCTATTAAATTTATAAATTCATCGCATGTGGTATGTGATAAATAACTTACATTACCTTTTCCTGGATGGCTGTACCTCTCCAAATGATTTTTAAGAGAATCATCAAACTGGGATAGGTACTCAATGCATGTCATAAAATTTCCTTTTCTGTTCGAATCAATATCTTCTCGATGACCACGAAATGCTAAACCCAAAGTAGCTAATAGCTTTACTGTAGCTGCAACTCTTTTTAAAACTTCCCGCCTGTATTTTTGTTGTACTTCAATTTCACGAGCCATTTGAGTATCAATACGTCCAGTTACAAACAATCTTTTTTTCAAATTTTTCAAACAAATTTTTTAGACAATCTTTTTTCCAATCAACGTTGATAAAACGAAATATAGAACTAAAGCTAAAACACCTATACTATATCAATCATATCATATGGAAACCCTTTTCAAACGTTAATCCAAATGATGAATTTAGCATGTATTGTATAAAAAATACATGGATTTTAAGCATACAATAATAGATTTCAATTCTACACGTTAAAACGTTTTCATTTATTTAGTTATATATGAAATTAATCTAAAATATGTACAATTATATTATATGCTTAAATTTTCAGTTTAATGCTTTCAATAAATTGTAGGTCTTAAAAGAAATCCAAAATCATTGATGAAAACATAAAACTCAAATATACTTCAAATATCCAAAAAATACTTATCTGGATTTGGTTTTTATCAATAATTTTGCGATTGATATAATAACAGCACATTGCAAATAAAGTTTTAGTATTAATATTCATTCGTAACAGTGGAACTTTTCAAAACAAAATGTTTTTTTACTATACAAATTGGAAAACGAATTTGATTTGTACATTAAAAAATTATAAAACTATCAAATTAGAATTATTAAAATAAATACATATATGAAAAAAAGTAATACAAATTGACAACCTAACACTTTTATGTGGGATAATATTAAAAAAATCTTTAGGTTTAAAAACTTTGGTTGAATGAACGCAGTCATCTGATATTTGAATACCTATAAAATATTAATACTATTTGTAGCGAGGGGGCCCCTGTAGGGTTTCTCATTTCCCGTAGAAATTCAAATCCCGGGAAGCCGGGACGAAAAATATTAAATTCCCGGGATCCCGGGAAATCCCGGGAAACGCTAAAAATCTAGATTTTTCTAATTGGGTGGTAGAAAAATGTGTAACATTAAAACAGCACAAAAAATGCGCTATGGATTTTTAAATTTCCATTATTTTTAATTTAAAAAAACTTCAAAAATAAAATAAAAAAGAATACATAAAAACAAAACAAAAATAAATTCATAATACTAATTTTTAAACAGTTTTTCGAAAAACTAGGTTGTCAATGGCACCATCACTCAATTTTGTCCGAATTTTCGTGACGAAACGTCCATTGAACCATCCGTCCAAGAGAACCTCTCTCTCTCTCTGGCGTTTACATCCCATGGAGGGATTTTGCCGTCTGTGCAATCAGCTTCCAATCGTCTCGTTCCATGACCAGTTGACCCCAGTTTCGACATCCTATATCACGAAGGTCTTGGATGATGTCATCACGCCAGCGTTGTCTAGGTCTTCCTCTTCGACGAACACCAGCTGGTTGTTGTTGGGACGCTTTTTTAATCATTCTATCTAATGGTGCCCTTTCTACATGACCAAACCATCTAATCCGGTTAGATTTAATGAATCCGATTACATCGCAGCCTCCAAGAAGCTGTCTGATTTCATGATTCATTCGGATTCTATACTGATTTTCAGCAACTTTACATGGACCATAAATTGTTCGTATGACTTTCCTCTCGAATGTTGATAAAATTCTACAATCGGAGGAAGTCAGTGTCCAGCTTTCGCTTCCAAAGGTAAGCACAGGTCGAATTAATGCTTTGTAAAGTGTGAGTTTGCACGACTGCGAAAGATGTTTAGATCGCAAAAGTTTTGAGTATGCGTAGAAAACTCTGTATGCGGCTGAGACACGAGCTTTAATATCTGCCTGCATGTCATTTGACGATGTTATTACAGACCCGAGGTATTTGAAGTTTTCCACACGTTCCACTTCATAGTCGCCAGTATTCAGATTGCCGGGAGGTTTATTCCTGGATGTTGTTAATAGTTTAGTCTTGCCGGTGTTAATGCATAATCCAAGTCGTTTAGCATTCCTTTCAAGCCGAGAGAGACTATCCTTGATATCGCTTGTTCTACGTCCGAGAAGCACAATATCATCTGCATAGCCAAGAATTTGACTAGATTTGTTAAATATACAGTTTTGTGTCTCAATGCGGCTTTTTCTTATCGCGTACTCAAGCGCCAAATTAAATAGTACGGGTGCGAGTGCATCACCTTGTCGAACACCTGATGTTATATCAAAAGAGTCAGAAACTGACCCTTCGATTACTATTCTACAGTTTGATCCCGATGTTGTGAGTTTGCACAGAGAAACAAGTTTCTCTGGAATACCAAGGCATATGAGTGCAGACCAGAGGTTGTCGCGGATGATGCTATCATATGCTTGCTTGAAATCAACGTAGAGCTGGTGAATGCTGATGTTGTACTCCCAACATTTTTCCAGAATCATCCTTAAGGTAAAACATTGATCTGTGGTTGAACGGTTGGGACGAAAACCACACTGATAGTCGCCGATGATAGATTCGGCAAACGGGATGAGCCGAGCGAGTACGACATTAGCTAGTATTTTATATGCAGTGTTCAACAGTGCGATTCCACGATAATTTGCACACTTTAGGCGGTCACCTTTTTTATGTAGCGGAACAATGAGAGCTGTTTTCCATTCAGCAGGTAGTTCTTCTTGGTCCCAGATTGCAAGAATCAGATCATATATACGTGAGACCAGAGCTGCTCCTCCATTCTTAAGTAGTTCTGCAGGGATTCCATCGATACCTGGTGATTTGCCATTTTTTAATTTTTTGATGGCAGCTTCCACTTCTTCTATTGTTGGGTAAGGGACAAAAATCTCCTCACTTGACGGAGCAATTGCTCGAATAGGATGAACTTCGTTCGTCCTATTCAGTAGGTCTTGAAAGTGGGATCGCCATACTTCCAGCACATCACGTTCACTTGTTGTAAGCTCGTTGTTTCCATTTTTGATGGCTGTAGATCTTGGGTGGAAATCTTTGGTCAGATTCCGCGCATTGGCAAAACACTCTTTCGAATTTCCATTAGCCGCATGTTGGTTGATGTTTTCGATACAGCTCTTCATGTGTTCGCGTTTCTTTTTCCGTAGGAGTTTTGCTGAGGCTTTTCTGGCGCATAGATAATCAGTTTGGGAGCTTCGGGTGTTTCTTGTTAACCATTTTTCTCGCAGTTTTTGTTTGTGCTCAATGCTTTCGCGGCACTCGTCATCAAACCATTCGTTACGTGATTTCGGTGGTCGTTTTCCGATTGTAGTTTGTGCTGCGGATATGATGGTTGATTGAAGCGTTTGCCATTCTTCTTGTATGTTTAATGGCATCTCAGATGGGATGTCATGCTCTTCTATGTTTTGCGTTACAATTTCCTGATATCTATTCAGTGTTTCCAGGTGTTTAAATGCTTCGACATTCCAGCGCACGGTCTTTTTTGCTTGCCTATTAAATGTAGATGATAATTTGCACTTATACTTAAAGATGACAAGCATATGATCGGTGTCCATATCAGCACCTCTGTATGATCGAACGTCAGTTACACTTGTAGAGTGTCTCTTAGAAATCATGACGTGATCGATTTGATTTTCAGTTCTTCCATCATTTGATTTCCACGTTGCTTTGTGGATTCTCTTATGAGGAAAGAAAGTGCTAGATATTACTAGATCATACATCATAGCCAGTTCAGCTGTGCGAAAGCCGTTATTGTTACTAGCATGATGCAAGCTGTTAGGGCCGACATGTGTTTTAAGTTCTGCACTTCTACCAATTTGCGCATTGAAGTCACCTACCACGATTTTTATATCGTGCCGCGGGATGTTATTGATGACTTCTTCGAGTTCTAGGAAGAACAGGTCTTTAATGTCATCTGCTTTGTCTTCAGTAGGTGCATGAACATTGATGATCGTTACATTAAATTTTTGCGTGCGGATTCTCATTGTGCATATCCGCATATTAATTGGGCGAAAGTCGATAACATGTTGATTCACGCGACGATGTGTGAGAAAGCCAACTCCAAATTCTCCTCCGTTTTCATGACCGCAATAGTAGAGAGTGTATCCTTTGGCTGTTTCGTGGATTCCACTCCCTGGCCATCTTAGTTCTTGTAACGCCACTATATCCAGTGTATAGCTATTGATTTGGTTTGTAAGTTTCAGTAGATCTCCTGGTCTTCTAAGGCTTAGCACGTTCCAGGTTCCCATTTTTAAATCGTAGTCCGGGTACAGTTTCCGAGGTCGTTCTAATAGTGAATCCGAGATAATCCGAGGCCTGTGTACAGAATTCATGACAAGTAGTTTTTTACGGAAATGGGGTGTTAGCCCTTCGCCCAACCCAAATTTTCGTGAATGGGTTCGTTCTGCATCTTTAGGTCACCAGAAACAACCTTTTTACATGTTTATATAGCGAGCCGCTTGATCCAAGACAGACGCCCGCTACAAACCGCCCCTAACATGGAGAACAGACGCTTGCTACACGTTTATATAGCGAGCCGCTTGATCCAAGACAGACGCCCGCTCCAAGCCGCCCCTAACATGGAGAACAGACGCTTGAGTTGCATTGGTTTTGTGGCGCCAATGACTCGCCATGGTGCAGAATCATTGAGTATAAGCAGTATTTACTCTGCCCCTCTCAACTACACCAACCTAATTCTGTTAGCATTACCCAGGTAGCACGGCGTGGACGTAGAATTTCGGATTTCTCTACCCTAGGTCCAAGAGAACCATTAAACATAAATTAAGAGAAATGAAGCGCAAGTTTTAGGTAGATTTTTCAGAAAAATCTACCTATTTTAAGTTTGATTGGTTTTAATTTGTTGGGTTTATATGTGTCAAAAAAACCATACAAAAAAACCATGATACAATATGTGTCAAAAAAAACATTTTCCTAATTTTGAACGAAATTAATTACTACAGAAGGAAAAGAATTAAAAACTACTCGATTTTCGAGTGAGAAAACTTTTAATATCTTTGAAAAAAGTACAAAAAAATGTTAATAAAAATTAGCGGGATACCCGGGATCCCGGGGTAAAATCCCGGGAAAACGGGATGAAAATTTACACCCGGGATCCCGGGAAAACGGGATCCCGGGATCCCGTTTGAGAAACCCTAGGCCCCTGTGCATGTGGGGCCCGAGGCGGCCGCCTCTTCCGCCTCTATGGTAATCCGCCACTGCCTCCAACTAATCAAACATTTCAATTAAAATATACAAATAACTGGTAACTTATAATTGTTTCAAGTCAAAAAACGATTCCGAATTACAGTCAATTCAACTCCCAGCGTAATAAAATGTCCTTTAATTATGTTGATATAAAATTTTCAGTATCGATAATCGATGGTACGTTCAGCAGCCGAATTCTGTAATTGTGAAGCGGTGAAGTGATAAGTTTTTTAATGAAAAGAAACGAAGAAATTTTTATCACTTCACCGCTTCACAGCCACAGAATTTGGCTGCAGGAGTTTATTACCGAATTCAATTTGAATATCATAAGAGAATGCACCATTTTCGCTTCTGGGGTTGTGACATTTTTTTGAAAAATGAAAACTCATATTGCAGTTGAAGCATTTAACATTTGTCGGCACAGGTTTTGTAACGTTAGCAGAACATTTTATTCTGATTGGATCTTTTATTGTATTCATTGTTTTTGTATGATTCTTAAAAATAGAGTTCTACTTGTTGTATTAATGACAAGATTATTTCCATCGAACCACTTTCTTTGGAACGTAACAACATCTCTCTTAATTTCAACATACCGAATGACGCATTTGCTATATAGTGTTGAATGACGTTGAAACCATATTCTTTGCCTTTAAAACCCATTTTGTAGAAAAAAGGATTATTTGTTTCAGTTTGTTTTTTCTGTCGTTGAGAAATTACTAGGTGCACGTCCACCTTATTTGAATACAATGGAATGGCACGTTCGACCACAGTTTTTAAATCATTCCAGCTAGAGATATTTAAGAAATAATGCTTGCTCACCTTGAAAACGTGCTTTAGCTACGTAGTACATCATTTGTAAATCCCATAATCGGATGATATAATTGGATGCTTTCTGAATAATCTTGTTGTTGAATGAAGACTGGTGCTCGAGCACAATCAGCTGAAATCTACGTTTAATTTCGAAAATGTATGTGTGTGATTGCATTTGTAAATATTGCAACCATTTTTATCCATTTTTATGTTACAATTTAAATAAAAAACAATCAGAAATCTAAAATTTAAATATTTGACTTATAAACAGAAAATAATATTTATTTTCCATAATTTGTTAATATTATTATTTGTTATTATTCATATCGTCATAAAATAAGGTTAACAAAAAATATTAAAAGAATATAATAATTTTTTTAAAGCACTAGTATTAATTATTTAAAATGTCCGTATGTTTTTTGTGTTTGTTTTCCTTATTTTCACTGAAAATTTTTATTTCGCTAAAAGTTTAGCTAAAAAATCATTTAAAATTCATTATATTAACATTACCAAAATCTTATTTTTCAAAATAAAATTAAAAACTGCGATGACATCACATTCGGTTGTTTTGTCTTCAAATTTGTTTTTTTTTTAAGACAAACAACTAAATTTGAGGTTATTGTGACAGGAACAATTCGGTTGGCTCAAAATAGGTTGTAATAACCGAATTTTTCCTTTCAGTGTATGCTCTTTCATTTTTTTGTTTGTTATTATTATCATTATTTGGTTTTTATTATTCGTTTAAATTCAATGCTATCTTTTCTTTCGTTAGAGTTAATGTCAAACTAAATAATTATTAGGAATGAACTTGACCAGTATGACCATAATGGTTTATGATCAGAAGTCTCTCGCCGACGTCTTTAAATCTTATAAATTTATTCTCCATTTAAGTTAATATTTGAGTCTTTAACATGGCTATCTGATGTCGAATATCAAAGATATATGAAAAATATCAACATTTGCCAGATAACGTCCATCGCATGAACTGGAACGCCCATCGCCCATCGATTTTAAAATAAAACTATTGTTAAAAATAAACTGGATCTGGTTGTACAATTGGAGCGTCATAAATTCAGAATAAATAACGACGAGCCATAGAACACTAACCCATTAAATATGATATTTTAATGAAAAATGTAAATTACTTGATGGGCATAGATCTTAATCCAGCAAAAAAGCTGAAAAATATTGTATTGTCTGGGAAAGTGGTGGAAAAGAACTGATTTTAAAAATACATGACAGTGATACGAAAACTTAATATTTCGCAACAAAAATCGTCTCTTGGAGGTTTTCGTGCACGGTTATTACAAATCCGAGGTCCAGAAGCAAGTCAGAGTGGTTCCAACTTCAAAGTTAGGCATGTTTAGTGTTAATTCTAATAAATTATATGTTAAAGTAAAAAAACTAACAAAAAATTAATATTTTGAATCCAAAATCATCTCTCTGGGTTTTTCGTGGTCTCTGATTACGGAGTCAAAGTTCAAAAGCAAATTAGGGTTGTTTCAACCTCTGAAAATTACCCGAAGAAGTGTTATTGAAACAAACAAATTAATATTTCGCATCGGAAATCGTTTCTGTTTTTTTTTTTGGAGTCGATGATCACGAATGCGATGTCCAATTAAAAATGCGAACCCAATGCAAATGTGCGATAATATAATTCTTAAAAAATTTCACATTTTTCTTCAAAAAAAGTTTGTTATTTTTTCTTGTGTTGCATGGAGAATAGAGTTGCTTATATTGTGAAGTATTTTTATGATATTATACGTATAGTAACAGACGTAAATATTAATGTTGGTGTCATTGTTTTGATGAAAAGTTTTTATTTGTGAATTTTAGTATATAAAACGTGAATTTTAAAATATCACCGAGTGAAAAAGTGTTTTTAATTAATTTTATGTCTCACTGCTATTTCTTGGGGTGACTTTCTTTTGTACCTTGGCTACGTAATCAGCGACCTCACAAACGTCCAAAAAATTTATATTTGTTACTATTTGGTGCACATTGGTAGGTGAGAAATAACCCTAATTTTCTTTTTGTTCGAGGTATTGCAGGAGCTAGCGATGATGAATGTTACTAAAGGTCTAAGGAATCCAGGAAAAAAAGAATTGCCAGTCTATTAAGTGAACTATCTGTTAGTTACAATAAACAAATATGTTCTGTGATTTGTTTTCTCTAGGAACTAATGCTCTGGCCGTCTATCTCATTGTATTGCCCTCTTCTTCAGTGATTATTTTACAGTGGTCTGAAATTAGTGTCATTTCGAGAGAATTTTCATACTCTTCCTCCCACTATTTTCGTTTTTCTTAACGTTTAGAACATAATGAGCCTAAATAAGCTAAAAATGTCCGTCGTCAACTGGACGTCACGTACGACACATATGACAAAAATGCCAGATCTACTGCGCTGATGTAAAATTTCTTTGAATGGATGTGGTGGTTTGAAAAGCTTTGGTGCAAAATCGGATAAAGGGGGGAGGTGCCACTCGAATACAGTTTCATTGAAAAATTCAATAATGTTAAATCATGTCATTTGATTTTGATGAAACTCAGCTTAGTGCATAAAGTTTTAGAATAGTTTCCTTAGTTTTAAAAGATTTTATGCACAGTTGGACAAAGTGGAGGCTAGGAGGACTCGTAATAGTTAGATGGGGAAATATCATGATTAAACTAAATGTCATTTTTCCACAAAAGTTGTGTAATCCCCACAAATAACGCGATCGTTAACAGTTAGCATTTATAAGAAAAACTGCATAAAATCCAGAACAAATTTAGGTTCTTTACCGGTGGATTGACAGGAAATTAGATTTTTGTAGTTAATGACTACGGCTTACTAACAGTAAAAACTAAATTCCTACTCTACTATCACACTTTTCCATTTTCTTATTTATAATATGACTACTTTACATTTTTCATTAACATTTTCATTAATAATCGTGCCGATGATTGGCTGACTTTTTTTTCAAAGCATCAAGGCTATGTTAGTTTTTGTTCTATATTTGTATTGTGAACAAATTCCAATATTGCTTATTTTCCCTGTTTAAATAAGAAAAATATGAAACAAAAGTATTGCAACGTTTAAATTTCTCTTCTTTCATTTTATTATAATGGAACGAAATGTTATGAATAGAAATGAAATATTTCAATACATGAACATATTCAGTTCTTTTTGCTGGTATTCTTAAATAATAAAAAGGGTGTTCATAAATTCTGTGCGCGTTTTACGTGTTAATAAACCCAACAAGAAGATATTTGTGTAGTAGAGGAAATACCCTGTGGCTTCGTAAATAATTTTTTTGGTAAATGTATTGGAATAGCAATATGAATAGCGACTTATGTTTCAACAGTTATCTCTTTTACTCCTTCATTTATTTTAATGTTAAAATACTATAAATAATTGATTTTTGGAAAAATAAGACTACTCCGCGCTCGATTATAAAAAGTAGACATATAGTCATTGCGCGTATCATATTGTAATAAACTTCGTCCAGAATGGGTTAATTTTATTTACTCATTCATGAATTGAAAGTTAACTCCTTTTTCAATCTTTTACTTGTATTGCAAATTGTATTGCATAAATTAATGTAAATTAAATTTGTTATACAAATGTTTACATTAATGAATTAAAAGGAGTTACCTAATACATTTTGCATAAATTAAATTTGAGTTCGCTAATACAAATGCAAGTTTGAATGAAAACAGGTGTGGCCTATTTCAGATGTACGGACTACGTAGTATTGATTTCTAGTGGATTATAGAAGTTTCGATTTATTTATTTTTCGATATAAATAAGCAAACAAAAATATCAGATAGTCAGTTTTAATTTTGCAATTAAAAGTGTTTTACAAATATTCGCAAGTTTAAGGAATAATCGGTGGTATCTGAGCCTGGGTACTAATAGTGAAAGAATCTGAACTTAGTGGAATAGTAAATACAGATTTTACGATTCCGAATATTGTTGATTCAAATTGCGGAAAAGCGGTGAAGTTTGTGGTACATAAATTGGAGACCCTGGAATTTATTGTAAGGAAAAACGGAAGCTGCTGTAATTTGTTGACAAATAAAGTTTGAGATTCTGTTAACCCAAAGATCTGTCTTTTACTGTCGTGTTTGTTCAATAATCTAAAAGAACCAACGAAGAGTCGTTACAGTGGTGTCAGAAGTGGGATTATTGAAACAATGGTCAAAACAGTAAATATTAGTGATCTCAGCCAGACCCAGCTGAAGGACGAGTTGAGGAAAAGGAATGCTCCAATCCACGGAACGAAAGCAGAACTTGCATTCCGGCTGCGTAAAATTTTAGAAGAAGCAGGTGAAAGCACAGAGGTCATAGAAATAGAGCTGGAGGATGCTCCGGTTCAGAATGCCCCCGCAATTGATCCGATGATGGCGTTGATGAAAGAAATGATGGCACAGCAACAACAACAAAAAGTAGAACAACAACAATTTGCTGATATGATTGCCAAACAAGGAAACAACCAACAACAACAACTTGCTGATCTGATGGCCCGACAAGAGAAGCAGGCAGCAGAACAAAAAGTAGAGCAACAACAACAACTTGCTGATATGATGGCTCGACAAGAGAAACAGGCAGCAGAACAAAAAGTAGAGCAGCGACAACAATTTGCTGATATGATGGCAAAGCAAGAAAGTCTACGTGAAGTAATCGAGTCACGTATATCCAGTGCAGAGGGTAAAATCAACAACATGGAAAGGGAGCTGCGGAAAGTTACCGAAGAACATGAAGAGAAATTACGCAATCTTTCGAGTGAATTCCGTCAAGAAATAGCACAATTGAAGTCAGGTAACATGAGCAATCCATCAATTACTTCAGCCCCAGCTAGAGTGAAAACACCCGCATTTGATGGATCTACATCGTATCAGATATTTAAGATGCAATTTGAGATAGCAACAACTGGGGTTGATCACCAGCAAAAATCAAACGCGCTTATATTGGCATTGAAGGGACCTGCTGCTGAAATTTTGCAGACACTATCAGCGACAGAACGTGATTACAGCAAGATTATGGAGGCCTTAGAAGTAAGATACGGGGAAAGTCATATGCAAGCTCTCCATCGCATGCAGCTGAAGACACGAAAACAAGGAGTCAGCGAAACCTTGCAAGAATTAGAGGCTGACATTGTGAGACTAGTTAATCTATCATATCCGAATTATAACGCTGAACACCGAGACGAACTGGCAGCTGATACATTCATCAATGCTCTTCGAGATGTGCAAATGAGAAACCAGCTTTATCTAAGCGGAAAGAAGCTACCTGCAGAAGTCTTAGCATTGGCCCTGCAAATGGAAGCTGGAAAAAGAGCGTACGGTTCAGATAGAGTACGTAAGACAGAAGTTTCTGAAGAGCCACTAAAAGCAGCACTTGATGAAGTGATCATGCATGTCAAAAAGTTGGAAGATAAGCCTGAACGAAATCAACGAAGGAGATCTAGCAGAGTAAGATGCTGGAATTGTGGGCAGTTAGGGCACATCAGACAAGAATGCAAAACACGAGTAGCAGCAAAAGAAGGAGTAGTTCCAGGCCGGTTGATGAACCTTTCAAACAAGCAAGTGGATGTCAAAAAGGAAGGAGTTTGCCGCGTTGAACACCGGAAGAGAAGGATACATTGTAACGCTGAAGATCTATCAAGAAGACCCTGTGTTGAGGAGCGCAAGTCATATAGCAGGATTGAGAGAAAGGAGGCAAATGTCAAAAAGGAAGAAGATTGCCGCGTTGAACAGGGGAAGAGAAGGATACATTGTAATGCTGAAGATCTTTCTAGAAGGCCCTGTATTGAGGAGCGCAAGCCATGTAGCAGGACGGAGAGAAAAGAGGCAATGACAATGAAGCAAATTAAGTTCCAAACTCCTGACGATTGGGGTACCGAGGCAATGAAAAGAGAGCAGCTAGAAGATCCAGCTATGGCTCCAATATTGAATTGGAAAACTGAAGGAAGACGACCGGAGTGGAAAGAGGTCGCACCTTTAAGTACGGAGGTGAAATGCTACTGGGCGCAATGGGACTCACTATTTATGGACAACGGGATACTTAAAAGAAAATGGGAGTCCGCTGATGGAAAGAAAGTGTTAGAACAACTGGTGTTGCCATCAAGTCGAGTGGAAGAGGTACTGGGAAAGCTGCATGGAAGTATTTCTGGAGGACACCTGGGAGTCAATAAAACCCTAGCCAAAGTAAGGGAGAGGTTTTATTGGGTAAGGTATCGAACAGACGTGGAGCAATGGTGTCGGCGATGCGATACTTGTGCAGCGAGCAAAGGACCAAAAACTAGAACTCGAGGAGAGATGCAACAGTACAATGTGGGTGCCCCAATGGAGAGAATTGCTATAGACATCGCGGGGCCATTTCCGGAAACGACAAAAGGTAACAAATACATCATGGTGGTCATTGATTACTTTACAAAATGGCCGGAGGCTTATGCAATACCGAACCAGGAAGCAGTTACGGTCGCGGAAACATTAGTCAATGAATGGGTTTGCAGATATGGAACACCGCTCGAGTTGCATACCGACCAGGGAAGGAATTTCGAATCTCAACTGATGGAAGAGCTGTGCAGAACACTCGGCATTAGAAAAACACGAACTACACCTATGAACCCACAATCGGATGGCATGGTAGAACGATTCAACCGAACCATGGAAGAACATTTGTCAAAGGTAGTAGAAGCCAACCAAAGAAATTGGGACAAGGATCTTCCGTTATTCTTGATGGCCTATCGTAGCGCAGTGCACGATACGACAAGTGAAACGCCAGCGAATATCATGTTCGGAAGAGAACTACATCTTCCTAGTGACATCGAGTTCGGCATCCCTGGAGGTCTGGTATCCACGAAAACAGATTATGTGGGACAACTAAGGGAGAAGATGAATAAAATCCATCAGCAGGTTCGAGACCACATTAAGATTGCCAGTGACAAAATGAAAACCAGGTACGACATAAATGCAAATAGTGGCGGTTTTCAAGAAGGAGAATTGGTATGGCTATACAACCCCAGAAGAACTAAGGGAAGATCACCCAAGCTGCAGCCAGATTGGGAAGGCCCATATAAAATAATCAAACGAATTAATGATGTTATCTACCGCATACAAAAGGGACCCCGTACCAAGATGAAAGTGATACATCTGCAAAGGTTGGCACCGTACCAAGGTAACAGCACCAATGCGATCTCTGATATTGTTCGGGACGAACAAAACTAAATGGAGGGCAATGTAATAAACTTCGTCCAGAATGGGTTAATTTTATTTACTCATTCATGAATTGAAAGTTAACTCCTTTTTCAATCTTTTACTTGTATTGCAAATTGTATTGCATAAATTAATGTAAATTAAATTTGTTATACAAATGTTTACATTAATGAATTAAAAGGAGTTACCTAATACATTTTGCATAAATTAAATTTGAGTTCGCTAATACAAATGCAAGTTTGAATGAAAACAGGTGTGGCCTATTTCAGATGTACGGACTACGTAGTATTGATTTCTAGTGGATTATAGAAGTTTCGATTTATTTATTTTTCGATATAAATAAGCAAACAAAAATATCAGATAGTCAGTTTTAATTTTGCAATTAAAAGTGTTTTACAAATATTCGCAAGTTTAAGGAATAATCGGTGGTATCTGAGCCTGGGTACTAATAGTGAAAGAATCTGAACTTAGTGGAATAGTAAATACAGATTTTACGATTCCGAATATTGTTGATTCAAATTGCGGAAAAGCGGTGAAGTTTGTGGTACATAAATTGTAAGGAAAAACGGAAGCTGCTGTAATTTGTTGACAAATAAAGTTTGAGATTCTGTTAACCCAAAGATCTGTCTTTTACTGTCGTGTTTGTTCAATAATCTAAAAGAACCAACGAAGAGTCGTTACAATATTTATGATAATTAAAATTAAACATTTGTTCATAGGTCCGCGTCTCGAAACCAAAAATAAGGTTGGTGATTTTATATTACAAAAGCCAATTCGGGATTTATTATGGTATAATTGAGTCGTGCTTTAAAGTTTAAACAGAGTGTTAAAATTCTTTTAAAGTCGGGATTTTATAAAGTATTTTTCCGCGTAGTCAATAATTTTGATCCGGGTAGTCAGTTTCGGGTTATAATAACTCTTAGTTTGAAATTAAGAAAAAAAAAACAAGAAGAAAATGGTTACCTAATGTAACTTTTTGTTAGTGAAGAAACCGGTTATAAAATAAAAAAATTGTTAATGTATGAAATTTTCAATAAATTAAAAGATTAAATTGATTAAACAAAGAAGAAAAAAATATATTTTGTGATTCTGTTTTTTGTTGCATTGGTTCCTTGGAAAGTGTAATCAGATAGAATTTGTAGAAATTACAATAAAAATTATACATCTGTATATTGTGAAATAGTTTAAGGTGTCTTTATCTGTCCTTGGAAAGAAAAAATAGAGGAAACCGCAGATAACACGCACTAATTAAAGAAACGGAAAAGGAAATTAAAGATATAAATTCAGTATCTTGCATCAACAACCTGATGAGTCAGAAAATTAACTATTAGACATTTACCGAGGGTTCAAAGTATAACTGTAATATTACGGGAGTTTATGCGTATGATGGTGATGATCTGATGTACTATGAAAAATTGATATACCGGTTTCCGGGAGGGTTGAAATTGCTATCTCGACTGCTTTTGAGAGCTTCCTGTTCCACAAAAATTTGATGTGTGGTTGAAAGTTTTCGCCTCCCAGGGCCTGATTGTGCCGCAGCATGGCAGAAGATCGTCTGTCCCCACCCATGTGTTGATCACCAAGTAGGGCCTCGAGCTTGTGTGCGGATGACGGTGACAATCTGGAGAGTAGTGCTTCTTTGAGCGCTATGTATTTATCAACCGTAGGGGGTTGTATAAGAAGATCGGTAAGGTGACTGCTGGCTTGGGTATGTTACGTGAGTGAATTTGGCTTCATCTTTGGTAACTGCTTTAAGCTTGAACAGGAGGTCGTTGGTATAAAACCAAATTTCTAGATTCTCCATCCAGAATTGTTGTAGCGATAGTTTGGATGCTCGTTTAAGTGCTTGAAGCTCTGTTCTGGAAGTTTCTGGCGGCTTTTCACTGTTATGTAACTCATTGTAATTCGACTTTTTGAACTATTGAAAATGAATCAAATCACTGCGTATCAATTATAATTTAATTTTAGTAAAGAGAGAAGAAAAACAACACAATAGTTTTAATGTTTACTCCAGTTATTGATATCTGTAATAATAAAAATGACCGAAATCACAAAGACCCAAAGAGAATTATGAATTGCAGTTTACGCACCCGAGTAATTTATTATTCCAAGGGGAAAAAAATATAAATAAAACCGTGAATATATATGCACATAAATATATATATGATATTGATTAGTTTAAATAGTCTTGTTGGATAAGAACAAAAATATAAAACTCTTTTATCAACGATATTGGTCGATTTGTATAGGTTGTTGTAATTGTTGAAGTAAATGTGAAGTAAGTTTAATACAAGAATTCCAACAAATCGACACACAAAGAAAGTCAAACCATAAAAGGGTCATCAATCAACGGGCTTACGACAATTGCCTTTTTATTATCATCATTGATCTTATGTTTAGCTATAATCTTTTTTTATCTCGCTTTGATTTATATTGAAATGAATAGATATAAGTTATACTATTTACAGGTTTTCTTTCTGGGTAAAGGCCATATCGGCTTTCGTTCTTTACAATCACCTGGCATATCTGTATCCACGTGATACAGATATTATAGTTGTAATTATTAAAAAGAAGTTTTCTGCGAAGTTTATTGGATTAATTGGACTTTGGAGTTTTTGGGTTGGAAAATATCAACTCATCTCAGTTGCATTTATTTAAAAGAAGCGTTTAGCTAAATTATGGAGATTGTATGGGGATTTGTAGAAAATATGTTCTTTTGTTTTTAGAAAAGTTGACATTGTTGAACCTAATTGGACACGTTTTTGGAAAGCTATGTTACTCCATTTCATGTTATAATGTGCGTTTATTGATCTGGTATAATTTGCTGAAAACGCATTGATGTTTGTAGTTTGTTTTGTAATAAACTTCTAATCAGAAATAAGTTACTTATTCTTCTGCAAAGAGTTTTATATTTATGCATTTCTATCCAATATTTTTTATGATTTAGTTGGACATTTTTAACACACTTAATATGAAATATTTATCGTTTTTTATGAAGCAATCAACATGTTTAGCATCGAATCCCATATCACTTAAACTCAACAGCTCTGACTAACTATAGATACCATGCTGACTTTTTTATCGTTTGCTTTACATTCAGAATGATTACGATTTCTGAAAACACACATTCTTCACAAAGTGTGGTCACCGCCGGGAAACGAACCGGGTACCCTTGAGTAACAATACTGGCGCTTTATCAACGGAACTAGAACGGTGACAATTGACTTAGACTCTTTGTTAAAACTCTACGGGATATAGTGCCATGATTATCATTAAATATCTTGATATAATTAACAATCCAAATTTAAGTAAGTGAAAAAAGCTAGCCATTGACTTTAACAAATTTTAAAAAGTTTATTTATTAAAAATAAAACAACATTTTTTCAACCCAATTAAGAGCACAATGTACCCAAATTAAATGTCAACACTTATATTTAACTCCTCATATGACCCCTACACAATATATTTTTCAAAACTTCATTTTCTACTACAACACACTAAAGGAAATGCAACCTCTTTAAAAACAACAAACAATTAACTGTACGACTACATCTTTTCTGTCTAAAATACTAGCATAATCGATCGATCTTTGAATTAACGCAGTAAAAAAATAAATACGATATATTAAATAGTTTTTAATTTTTTTTATCTTATTTTAACATTTTTAATAAATCGATTAATATCAATTACGAATTACGATTCTTTGCATTAATGTTGCGATTACGCAATATTATAACTTTACTCTGAAACCAAAAATGCAATACAACATGCTTAAGAAATGATTAAAAAAAAACAGGGTGACAAACAGTTACTAACAACGTAAAATATTTTATTTAATTTAGTTTGATTTTATTTCTTTTTTTATTGCTGTTACTCGTATTTCTTTTAATTTATTTTAGTTTTATATTTTTTTAAATTAATCGTTTTAAATCCAACGGAAGTTAAATTGTCTTCTTTTTAACTATCGTAAGATTTATATGTATATGAATTGAAAAACATTGATGATAATGAAAAAAAAAATTGTTTTTGTAAAGCAAGTTTTGGGGACAGATTCGTAAATTACCTAATTATTTAGGATATCTGATCATTTATAATGACAATCTTATGGCTTCAAAATATATACGTTGTTGTTGTTTTACATGTGGTTATGTGCATTGATCTCTGTTTAAGGATTACAGTATACAGACTGTTGAGTATCAAATTTAACGATTCTGTAAGAGCAACGACATTTTAAAATAATTATTTAACTTGAAAATGTGCATAAATTTATTTTATTTTTGCAATTATATTTAAATAAGGAACAATTTGAACATCAAGGAGAAAAACCTTTTCAACACAATATTGTAATGTATCACTTGCCATTTTATATAGCAGTTAACTTTCCATAATTTTAAGTTCGTTAGAATATTTCAATGAAATCCAAGAAATATTGTATTAGATATGCCACAGCTGTACTTTTTGTAATTTCATATCGGTTCAACTAGCATACTCAACCGCACCCTATATGTTTATGCCACACTGAATGATTGTGACAGATACGACTATTTCCATCCCACAATATGAAAAAATAATATGATTAATCTAACATTTTCAATTTTCTTTTGCAACAAAATGAATAGTATCGGAATCAAACCCTGACAGCTATTTTCATTATTATAAAATAAATGACACCGTAATAAATATGAATTTATACAGATAGTTATAGTTAAAGTAACAACTTTTTTTTACTGTAACACTTTAGGTTATTTTTTCTATCTTTTAAATCTTCAATAAAGCAAAAAAAAATATGAAAACTAAACAAAAAAAATTTGCTATTCTGCTAACCTTGTAACAAATTAAAAGTAATTGAAAATGTGGTATTTTCATATACATACACGAATACATACATATCTATTACTTCCAGTAGATTTGAAGTTATTTTATTATTAGATTAAAATATTTAGTAATTATTGGTTTTCTTTTTCTTTTAAGGTGAAAATTTGGTTCCAAAATCGTAGATCAAAGTATAAGAAAATGATGAAGGCAGCACAAGGTCCTGGGGTGCCAGGTGGACTTCCATTATCAGCACCAAATCAAGGTTCACATAGTCCGCAACATCAAAATATGCATCCAGGTGAGATTTTAAAACTAAAATATGGAGGGGCTGAAATCTCACAGCTCTGAGATATCAAGACTTCGGTCTGGGTAAACGATTTTGATATAGTTTTCGGCAAAAAACTTTCACGAGGACATGGTTTTTAGTTTTGGGCAGCGATGTATATCAAACATAACTCTTTGTTAACGTACAAGTATTTTTTATATCTGTTTAAAAACTTATTACAAAACTAGCACGAAATATCAATACGTTGCCGGAAAATTATAATCCAAATCCAAAAATTTTGTTAAATTAAATAAAATCAAACTTTTTCAACATTCCAAAAATATTCCAAAAACTAGAATGAAATCAAATATTTAAACTTTTTCTAAATTCCGATAATATTCCAAAAATTCTTAAAAATTCAAACTTTTCCAAAATTCTAAAAATATTGCAAAAATTATTACAAAATCAAAAATTAAAACTTTTTTCAAAATTATAATAAAATCAAAAATTTTAAATTTTTCAAAATTCTAAAAATATTCCAAAAATTCTTACAAAATCAAAATATGAAGCTTTTTTCAAAATTCTAAATATATCTATATAAAATTCAAAAATTCTATTTTTTTTCCGAATTCTAAAAATATTGCAAAAATTATAACAAAATCAAAAATTGAAACCTTTTTCAAAATTCCAAAAATATTCCAAAAATTAGAATGAAATCCAATATTGAAACTTTTTTCAAATTCCAATAATAATCCAAAAATTCTTAAAAATGCAAACTTTTTCCAAAATTCTAAAAATATTGCAAAAATTATTACAAAATCAAAAGTTGAAAATTTTTTCAAAATTCCAAAAATTATAATAAAATCAAAAATTAAAAATTTTTCAAAATTCTTAAAATATTCCAAAAATTCTTACGAAATCAAAAATTAAAACTTTTTCAGAAATTCTAAAAATAATGCAAAAATTATTACAAAATCAAAAATACAAACTTTTTCAAAATTCCAAAAATATTTCAAAAACTATAACAAATTCAAAAATGTCCATGTCCAATTTCATTTTCAATTATATTTACTACATAAAAACAGCTACAGTTTTTTTCCAAAAAATTGGCTAAAAAATAAATGAAATTATTTTTTGACACACTTGACATTATTTTTTGACAAACTTATAATGCCATAATTCTCAATAATAATAATAAAATTTCATTTCAAACAATTTTATTTTTTCCTAAAAATTGGGTAAAAATAAAAAAAAAAATCTCTTTTGACACACTTGACAACATTTTTTTGACAAACTTATAATGCCATAATTCTCAATAATAATAAATAAAACTCATTTCAAACAAACAATAATTTTATTTTTTTTCCAAAAAATTAGGTAAAAAAATAAATAAAAATCTTTCTTTTGACACACTTGACAACATTTTTTTGACAAACTTATAATGCAATAATCTAGATTTTAGTCTCACATACCAATCCCGACCATCAAGATTTCTCCAAATTCAATTTCTACTCGTAATCACTTAAAATGAACGTTTTTTAACCAAAAAATACGCAAATTTCCTTGTTTTGACACACTTGACGATTTTTTTGACACACTTCCGGTACAGTTATCAAACACATCGTCCTTTCGGCTCTTCCCATTAAGTAAACCTATTTTTAGAAAAAAAAATTTTTGAAATCCGTTCAGCGGTTTTCTAGATTTCGTCGGTTGTGACGGACGGCCGGCAGACAGACACACATTTTTTTTTTTTTTGCTTTTTTAGAATCAGTAGGTCCTAAAACGTCGAGAAATGCCAAAAAAAGTGGGGGTAAGAATTTCACTTTGAGCTCATGAATGTAATACTTAGGTCTTTCAGACCGAAGTAATATGTACCTTTCACAAATTCCTTAAAAGATTAAAAACGAGACTAGAAATTATATAAATATAAGAAAAAATACTTTAAACAATCATTGAAATCGGATTGCTTCTGCTGAACGTTGTTTTATTACGACTATCCTATCTATCAACAATACATTGTATAGTACGTTCGTTTGTTTCCAACGAAAACTTTCATCAATTTTTCTTATTCTTTTTCTGTAATGATTCGTTTGTTAAAAGTTTTTATATGGCAAAATATAACCTCGATATATGTTTTTAAATAATATCAAAGCTCAAACATGGCACTGTGGAGTCTATCAACATTATATTCTCTAGTAAAACGGTCATATGTCTGGATCAACACTGTATATCGGTAGAGAGTTTTTTTATTTTTAACTGAAAACAATCCTGATCTTGTCATGTAAAATATTCGAAAATGCACTTAAAACCATATTCCATAATAGTAAATCATAATAACAGCACCCAACATGTGGGTTTTACAAAATTTATCGTCATTATATTAAATTGTATCACACGTTCTCACCAAAATAAAAACTAGAATGCTGTTAACCTGAAATACGAAACAGTCGAAAGCTACAAGAAATACTATCCATAAATATAACAAAATATCGGAAAAACTAAAAAAAAATTAATGAGAGATAGTTGCCTAAGAAACCTGTGTACCAAATTTGGGTTCAAGGTCAAAAGGTTTCTGAGATATCTTGTGAATATGCAGACATACAGATATCGTATCCTTATGAAGACAGACACACACATTTTGACCCGCATATCTTGGGTCACAATTGACATGCGAATCTGAAAATCTAAAATCGCCAAAGGATGTATTGTCTTTAGATACCTGTGTACCAAATTTGTGGTCAATATGTCAAGTGGTTTCTGAAATATTTTGTCCACAGACAGACAGACACACACACCAACGGGATTGCAATCGCATAAGTTCTTTATAGCTTTCGATAGTTATCGTATTTGTGACATTTAAAAGTTTTTCAACTGAGCCTTGTAATAGCACCGATACAGAAAACCCAATTTTCAGTCTGTTTGCCAATTTTTTTATGTATAACAATCCCAGATCATGATTCACAAAAATTCTTATTTTTTTTTCCATTTTAAAATTTAAAAAGTTCTAAAATTTTAGATAATTAAACAATTTTAGTTAAAATACAAAATCAAAAGTTGATTATTCTATTTTACATTGAATCAAATAATTGACTTGATCGAACAGAATGGCTCGATGTTTTTTTTGCGAGAATTTTCTATCTTTGTTACCCTTCATATATACATTGATCTCCTCACGCCTAATAGTTATTCAGAATTTGCTTCACATGGATGTCTAATACAAATCCAGTTGAATGAGGAATCAATTTTTTGTCTGCAAAAACAGCATCATCACGCTATTTCTATCCATACCATAAAAAATCAATACACATACTAACAGGAAAATAAATCATTCTTGATCAACCGCAAGCTTATTTATATTGGATATTTTGTATTATTTTGTTTTATATTCTCTCATGATACTTGTATGTATGACCTTATTATTATTATTGAGGCAGGTCACAAAATAATATAATAAATTGATTTACGGCATTTTTTTGGATTTTTTTGCGTTTGATTTCTTTTATTTTGATATAGAGTAAAAACTGTAATATTAGTATTAGACGGTATTGATTCTTAATTTAGAGCAGTAATCGAAATAAGGCCAATCGTTACATACCGATTGCTCCATAATCTCCAGTTAAACCATGTATCGAAATCGACAAGCGATTGTGACAAGTTTTGTGCTAGAACAAATTTTCTGGAAAAGGTCGTATAATCATTTAGGATACGGGAGTGATTCTTCACGGTTGTTCTAATAATTGGAAATAGGACTTTGAAATTCGTTTGTTTTAAATTCGCAATTCACTGCGAATTTCAAACAAACAAACATGACCAAAAAGGATCATTTGCTCTAAACGATTGTTTACTGTTATACAACTAGCAGTAAAATGGGAAGTGCAAACAAACAAACACGAACAAGAAGAATCATTTGTAAGAAGAATCATTTCAAAACAAATGAAAAAGCTATTGAACGAATAATAAAATGGTTTAAAAAAAGTTAGTTGACTTTTTGATCCAGTTCTGGCTTGTGTATAAGAACACAGAGCCTACAATACCGATACATTATTGGAAAAGCCTTACTAAGATCCGATTTTGTCTTCAAAATATCACAGTTTGGACTTTTAATATTTCAGACAGAATGAAAATTAAAGACAAGAATAATCATCAGGCAATGTGCAGAAGTAGTCTCACTAAATTTGAGCAGAAAAACATAAGAAGCTTGGTCAACATAAAAAACTCGTACTAAAATGATTAGAAAGTCTTACATATGAAAGAAAAAATGTCGCACGCACTGTTTTTGTTATCCAGTTCCGTATTTTGTAGCTAACAAATATTATGAAATGCTGTTTTGATAAAAAACTCGAAAACCCAGCTTATGGAAAAATTATCTAAACAAATTGGAGAAAATAATTGTAGGCCCGGAAAAAATAAATAATATTCTGAAAATCCCTGATTTGGTTTTCCGTATTTGACCCCTAGTTGATCAGGGCCTAATACGAATGTCTTTTCTAGGATGTGTTCTGTTTAATTTTATATGGCAAACTTGATCAGGGCCTAATCAGATTATCCCAATCAGTGCCTGATTGGAAAAAAGCGATACACTAATGTTCAGGGACCAATCAAACTAGGACAAACCTGATCAGGTCCCTATTTAAGCCCTAAAAAATTGCTACTTGGGATATTATTACGGATATTTTTTTCAACATTCAACGAAGCTAGAGGCTAAATGTTTGAAGTGTTATATAGCGTTTTTGTTATACAACGCTTCCAAAAATCATTTAAGTTGAATAAGTAAAGCAAGAAAGAGCAATTGTTAAGCTCTCACACGGTGGATTAAAAGGTTTTCAGGCAAACGCCTTAGATATTTTGCATCAAAAAGCAGTTAAACGTAATAACGCTAAGGCCAGGAAGGCGTGAACTCTTTAGAAGCAGAGTCTTCAGACATTCCAGCTTATTAGCAGTAATATGCCTTTGAATATGCCAAACGATGACTTCGCATGTTAGCATGGTCAAAAGATTGAACGCTACATGTGTGGAATATTTAGCTAAAGAAGTTAATAAGATTCAACGTGACTAGAAGAAACATGCTCCTTCATATTTGATGGGTAAGAGATCGAAAGTTCATGAGACATCAGCAACGACACAAACCTGAATTATTTTCGTTAGTTGTTTATCGTTGGTTATTTGACATGGTGACTTCAAAAGTCGTTCAATTAACATCATTGTCTGCGCAAAAATATTTCACCTAATCATAAAGAATTTGTAGCATGCACGTTCACAAAAACTGTCAGGCAGAACTTACTGTTGCTCAGTGGTAAAACCAAACCTCGGTACATTATGAGATCTAAACATAAAGACTATGAAAAAGAGTGATTCGTGTAAATATCCAATCCACATCAAACGATGGCTATCGCCCTAATGTTTAACTGTATGGAAATAACCTTACACCATGGTAACCAAACAGAATACCGAATATTATATAGGATTAAAAAGGGGAAGCGAGATACGATCAAAGTTGTATATCTGAAAGAATTGACCTTTAGCAAAAGAGAGTTTGAGATTTTTGGAACGAAAAGGTTTAAGTGGAGTATAATGCTACACGCAAAAAAGTTTCTTTCGCAATAAAGTTCTAAGATTTTTGTTCGTGTTAAACATATTTATTATAATAAATTCGAAATCATTTTGGGTTTCACTGAATAAACCTTTTTAGTTAGTACATTAAAACCTTTTCGTGTATCGGATGGGATCTAACTCGGTCATCAATAACACGGTGTGATGTCTTACCAACAAAAACATGATACATTAATTTTATTATGTTGCGGAACACAACAAACCAATTTATTTGATTGTATTTTATAAATAATTTGACGGTACATATTTTATAAAAAATCAACAAAAACATTTTCCGGTGTGATTATATAAAAAACAATAAATTCAAACTAATGCGTATATCCCTATTTTGGATATTGAAAAATACAGGCTTCTATAAATAAATTAACTTAAATTTCTATTGTGATAAAATTAGTTAGAGAAAAAATTAAATAGAATTTATTAAATTCTTTAGAATTAATGGTACACAAAAATAAAATAAAATCCATAGTTTTTTTTATTTAGTTTTACTTCTTTTATCAATGAATTTTATAATAATTAGATTAAATTAAATCAACGTATGTTACACTGCATCGCTCGTGCCTCGCTCAAATTGTAAACTTTTGTTTGAAAAATAAAATACAACACTAAACATTAAACACTTACTCAATAAAATACTATTATAAATCAAATAAACTTAAACCATTTTAATCTTATTTTGCGCAACAACAAATTTACTTATGCATTTGACAGAAATAAAACTAACTTTATTTGCGTGTTTTTAAACAATAATAGTACATTATTTTTTCTTCTATACATTTTTACATTCACGTATATTGAAAATTTTATTGTATTGCACTATGATTTTTGAATCAGCGTTACAGAATAATGAAATTTTGTCTGTCTGTATATGAACAAAGTATATACAAAAAATTTAAAATAAAACCACATACTTTGATTCAAAACTATATCAAAAACTAAATGCAGTTTTGTTTTTGTTTCGAAATGAAATCAAATTAATAAATGTATTTTGTCAAATGAATGGAGTATTGTATTGCTTTCGTGTTTAAGGAATTTTATTATCTCACAAATTTTCAAATTGTAATCTTTTGCTCACGAATGAACTAGTTCATTAAACATCTCAGCCATAAAGTAGTACTATTGTTTAAAAAGCGGAAAATATTTTTTGGTTATAAAACAATTGGTGCAAATATTCTAACGTGAATGGTTTGGGACGTCGGTAGTAAATCTGGACTTAAAACGCAAATTTGGTCATCAGTACTGTTTAAAAGATCAGTTACCCTATCAATGTTTTCAATCACACTCTTTGCTTGATATTTTGTTTTTTGTCTACATATTTTGTTAGGTTTCTACACTTATCGTGTTTGATGTAATATATTTATTTACCCCAAGATTTACCCCAGTCAGGCTATATATTGCCATGCATTTAGTTACATTTTAAATAAACTAAACTAAATACAACCAAAATTCTTTTATTATAATTTTTTGCCTAATCCTATTTTATTCAATTTCTTCCTTTTTTCAATAGTTTTGGACTTAACAAATTTTCCTAATAACCGGAATTTAATGATGGGCTTAGGTAAGAATAATAAATAAATAGTAAAGTTTAGTTTTGTTTTTGTTTTATGGTGCGATATTTCTGGTGCTTAAAATGTGCAAGCTCAAATCTAATTCCTATATTATTCTTATCTTGCTTATTATGTAAAACAATACCGACTTTTAGACTTAAACTACATAACTGTTAAAAATGTATTAATCCAAGAAAACAAAAAGACTTTACATAAATTTTTTTATTTCAGGTGCAGGTGGTTCAAGCAGTGGTTCACCTTCTCATTTTCTACCTCCAGGACATAGTCCCACACCTTCTAGTACACCAGTGTCAGAATTATCCCCTGGTAATTTTAAAAAATACAATCATGAAAAAAAACATTTTTTAAATATTATTTTTTACGTATCTTAGGATTAAGTCCGCCCACACAAGCACCTTGGGATCAAAAACCACCACATTGGGGAGACCATAAACCACCCCAAATGTCATCACAATCAACACATGCACCTCTACAACCGTCACATGCGCCACAAATGGGTGGTTATATGCCACAATATTGGCACTATCAGCCTGAAACAAATCCATCATTAGTGACGTAAGATTAATTTAAATCTTTAAAAATTCATCTCTTATTTTGGGATACATGAAAAAAAAAATTCGTTTTAAATCGCACGATTCTCTCCTCTAATAAATTTTTGTTGCTAAGAAATAATTATTTATCAATTCAATTTTGAAATATTTCAGAATAAAAAATGAATATTTATGATGATAATACGAAATGAACTAAACTGGCGGCAAAATGTGACACAGAAGACGATAATTGAAATACACTGTAAGTTGAAAATAGATATTTTCTTTCTCCTTTCAGTTTATCTCCTAATAAAATTAAAATAACCCTTTGTGTCAAGCTAGGGTTTAAATTTTTTTTTATCGGGATATATAACGTTTGTAACTTTGTAAAAATGTAGTTGTTTCAATGATTTTTAGGTTTGACCGACAAAAATCGCGGTAACGTAGATCATTAGAATTAGAAATAAGTAATAATTTTGAAAATAATTAATTAAATTCATACAAGCATAGAAAGTTTATTCTATTAAAGGGTTTGAAAGGAATCAATATTTAGGCCTCGAATTTTATTAGATTTTGTTTTTGTGTTACGGTAGCGGCTAAAGTTTTTGATCATTATATGAAAATCATTATATCTGTCCCTAGAATCTCTTTTGTACCACCCGAATATTTCATGTCACATTGTCGCTGTGAACGTGAGAGATAATATTTGGTTGGCACCAAAGAGGTTGTCGTGACAAGGTTTATTATAAAGTAAGTTGATATAAAATACTGTGAAATAGGCTGTTAAACAATTTAAATTATCCTTAGGAAATGTATAAAAATTCCGGATTTATTGAAAGCAAGCGAAAATTAAATGAGAGAAAAAAGACTTATTTTTCCACAATCATAAGTACGGATAAACGCTTACATAGAATTTTGCCTATAAGGTTAAAGAAATTAAAGACTTTTAGCAAGATTTTTATAAGTTTATCGCAACCGTTAATCAGAAGCTTGTGGTTCGTAATAGTAAAAAAGATCAATCATGACGTCCTAAATCAACTTTGCCTTAAGCAATTATTGACAGTAAAAAGATCTTCTATGGTGCCTCTAAAGCAGATGAAGAAATTACAAAAATTGTCTTAATTGCTTAGCCCGGGAAAGTTGTTCAACAAACTATATTATTTTATTACTGCAACGCCCTAGACAACATTTCATAGGGACATTGATAGGAATAATAACATTGCCAATCTCGAATCTCAATCACCTAACAAACAAAACCTAAATAAACGCTTCACGTTTTTTACTTCATTTATTTGTTTTGAAAAAGTTTTTCTAAATCTTCTCCTAGAATGCAAGACCTGCGCATCAAAATTTTTTTTGGCAACGTAATTCAGCACGATCGGTATAGGTGTTGATTTAATTTTTCAGTTACGATATTTTGTTGATCTTAAATTAGGAAGGGAAATAACTAATCCCAATAATGCACAACATAAAACATTACATTGGGTTTAATTAAATGCTTCGTTTCCTTAATCCCAGAAGCTTAGATCTGATAAAACTTTAAATAAAAACTTCAAAGGGCGAGCTCGATCTTATATAGTAACAATATATGCGCACAAAAGTAATGTCTAGAAATTTAATGCAAAAATTCTATATAATATAAAAATATTTCCATAATAAGGAGTCTAATGAAAGTAAAGATTCAATTTGAGTAAATAAACAAAGGAATGATGAAGTTTCCACTTCGAAATAGTCATCACCTCGGAGAATCTTCTCAGCTGAGGATCCTGTCCTTTGCAAAGGTGGTAGCAGGATGGAGGTAGACTATGCGATCATTGACGGCTCACAGGCTAGTGGAGCTCTATCAGAAAATCAACATACTCTTAATACTCTTAATGCTACATTGACTCTACATTTGGATGGTGAGATTGTTAGCTGAATTGAGTTCCCTCGCTTCTCATCTTTTTCCTATTGGAGAACTTTTTCTCTAATAGTGTGTGAGAACAAACAGGCAGTCGCCTGGCTTAAGGAAACTATTCCTAAGTTCTCTGTATGGGAGGGAGCCAATCTTCAGATAAAGAAGAAAAGCGAACTTCCAAAACCAGTGAGAGCAACGGTGTATATTTTTGGCTTTCCAGAGGATCCTGCAAAAATTCTTTCCAGACTGGAAAAATATAATCCTGGCATGGAAACGACTGAATGGAAAGTGTACAGTCAAGTAAAAAAATAAAAACCAATGGCTTGTATACTCATCTGTGGTGTTGACGAGAAATTGGCACAGGATATCAAAGAAATTGATGTGAGACCATACTACGGCACGCAACGAGTCAATTTCAATTTAGACAGCAAGGTTACAGGAGACACAGCAATGCGGAGAACTCCCAAACTGGACTTGAAGCAATGGTGAGTGTCTCTGGTGATCATGATGCTACAGTAAAGTTGAAAGATGAAGCTGAGAATTGTAAAATGGTAGTGGATGTTGAGGGTTAATCCTCAAATTGGTATGCAAATCCAAGCAATGAAGACCATTTGTCAAGTGATGGAAGGACCTGCAATCTGGTTGGTGCCACGACAGTGACGTCTTTTTCCGAAGCCGAAGCTGAAGTGGTACCAGCTTTATATGGAGGTCCATCCCCAGTTTACAGCACTACGGCAAAGTCTAATGACTAAGCTAAAGTGCAAGTTTTTGGTTTGCTTTAATGGATAGCGTAAATATTGTACAAATAAATTTGCAGCATAACAAATCTGCTTCCGCTGAATTGTGTCAAGCAATTGTTATGCAGCACACAAATAGGGCTCTGATTTAGGAACCATGGGTGAATAAAAATCACATACTTGGCCTGAATGGTTAACAAGACAGGGTGTTTCTCGGTACAGCTACAGAGAACCCTCGTTTGTGCGTTTACTTGTCGAACGACATTTTTGGTATCCTCATACCCCAATGCAGTAGCAAAGATGCCGTTGTTGTTAAAATTACGGTAAATATCGAGGGTGTTGATACCGACGTAGTTTTCGCTTCCTTGTATTTACCGTACGATGGTACCATTCTAACCCAAGAACTCGTTAAAGTGATGGAACTCTGCAGCAACAAGAACCTGCCCTGAACCTTGGATGCGATACAAATGCGGGTGCTAGAGAGATTGATTGGAAGAAGTTCTGTGAGTCAATTGAGAGCTATTCTGTGGCAACAAGGCTTCATAGAGCACTCTCAAAGGAGCCCAAATACCAACCAGTGTTACTGCTTATGCCAACTGGGTGGTAAACGGAATTTGTGGAAGAAACGGCGCAACATTTGCTTTGTACATATTTCCCAGGCAGCAGTTCCAATGCTGGTTTGAAGGAACAACCAAGGGTTTCTCCAAATAAAGATAGCTGGATCTTGGCTGGGAATGTGGTGAACATCAGATCTCTGAGATGGGCCATAGATTCCTTCAACTCGTTCAAATCGCCGGGTCCTGATGGAATCTATCCATGCATGCTGCAAAATAATGTGGATGGCCTCATTGAATCATGGCATAATATGTATAATGCATTTCTGGCATATGGCTATGTCCCAGAAGCGTGGCGAAAAGCTAGACTTGTTTTCATACCTAAACCAGGTAAAACAAAAAACAGTGTACCCAAGTTATTCCGGCCAATAAGTCTCAACTCCTGCGTCCTCAAAACTCTGGAAAGACTGGTTGACACCACCTTAGTACAGTTTCCACTTAGTACCAATCAGAATGCATACCAGATTGGAAAATCGGTAGAAATCATTTGCAGCTGCGCATAACTTCATGAGTAAAATTGAAAGAGCACTATGATGCCAAAGAATTCACTTTGGGTGTTGTTTTGGATATAGAAGGGGCCTGTGAGTTCTAATAATACGACCTTCGAATCAATTAGGACTGCGGCATCACAACATGGCATCAACCACACGATCTCTGATCGGATTGTGTCTATGTTGAGTTGCCGCATTGCTTTGTGGAAATGGGTAATACAACTGCTTCAGTTTCTGTCAAACGAGGTTGTCCACAGGGTGGTGTCCTCTCACCTCTTCTGTGGAGCTTGGTAGTTGATAGTCTTCTTAATAGAAGAAAATTCACTGAAGTTGGTTGAAGAGTGGTGTGGGGAGCAAGCACTTTCAGTCCATCCTTCCAAATCGCAGATAGTCTTATTTACCAACAAGAGAAAAGTGCTTGCAACACCAAGTCTGTATCTTTTTAATATGCAGTTAAGCGACTCAGATAAGGTAAAGTTTTTAGGCATTATTCTCGACAAAAGGAGGTTGTATTGGAATAGTCATTTAACAAAAAAAAATTGATAAGGCTGTTATTGCCATTTGGCAATGCCGCCGATCCTTTGAAAGTATTTGGGGTTTTAGTCACAAAATCATCTTATGGATCTACACAGCTATAGTCAGACCAACACTTGCTTTTGCATGTGTTGTCTGGTGTCCAAAGATGGATAAACAATACATTCGTGCTAAGTTAAATAAATTCCAGAGAATGGCATGCGTAGGTATCAGTGGCTCAATGCGCACCACACCAACACTGTCGTTGGATGTCATGTTTGGGTCTTTCTCCTTTACATCTACATGTAGAGTAGAGTCACGTCATGACCAAAGTATATAACTTTGAGAAGCCCGCTGAACTGATCATCTCTTCTAGAGAGGAATGTGAGGGATCTTGGTCCGACTGGTCTGCCAGTGAGTTCTACGTTTTCTATACGGATGGCTCGCTGTTGAATGGAAATGCAGGAGCTGGCTTATACTTGTAATTTAATAATGTAGCAATAAGTAGCAATACATTTTCGCTTGGATGGTTTTGTACAGTCCTCCAAGCGGAGGTGTATGCTATCAATGAATGCACACACATAAAAACACATTTGCGTCTGCAGGGCAAAAAAATTTGCATTTGTTCGGACAATCAAACAGCTCTTAAAGCACTTGTAAGCCCGTAGACTACTTCTAAACTCTTCAATAAGTGTAGACAAAACCATTGTAGGATAGCGCAACTCAACAACGTCACGCTGCGTTTGGTTTCAGGTCATAGTGGCACTCCGGGCAACTTAGCAGGACATGGATATCTAAATAAACATCTTTTTACGATGAGTCTTATAGATAGTCCTCTCTGTGGATGTTGTCTTGAAGAGGAGGAGGACTCTGAGCACTTTTTGTGTGTATGCCCGGCCTTATCTAATGTCAGAGCTAGGATTTTTGGCTCTGATACTGTAAAGGTCGGCACCATAAAACTGTTGCAATACAGTCGGTCTTGGATTTCATTAATCAAACAGAAACGTTTGTGGAAAAGTTGTTATGAGGCCAAACTCAGACAGTCTGCGTGCCAGGACAAGTTCCGCCGCTCTCAACCTATCCACCTCCTTCTATCTATCAATATATCATCACCTCGGTGGAGTAATTGATAACGTGGATGGATTCGAATATGGCACTGATGAGGAATGTCCAAAGAATTTAACTTGCATATTTGTTGTCTTTCTGATTCTCCATTTTCTACATCTAATGTGTAATGTTTCATAAAGAAAGGTAAGCGCTGTAACCTTACCGAACTACCGTCGTTATACATCTTTTATATCGTTAAGTGCACTCGTATGTTGTAAGACTTGCGAAACCCAGCACAGACATTCTAGCGCTTCATTAATGAAATAACAAACCAACTAGAGTTCGTTTTTATCAATAGAGATCTCTAGCTAGATAGCCGGCTCAAAACCGAACATCGTTAGCAATAGGAAATTTTGCTGTTGCAACTTTTTACTTATATAATTAAATGCAGTATCAATATAGAAGAAACACAATGCAGCTTCTGCTAAAAATTACTTTATTTTTCAGGGTTTTTATTTCAAAAACCGGTAAACTGTCATTAAAAAATAGAAATTTGCTACCATTCACAACTCCTACAACAATCCCCCAGCTTATATTAGTCCTGACAAACATTTTAGATTATCAAAAATATATTTTAGTCTATACAACTATCAAAAGGTACGCCAAAATTTGATGCGAGACATCAGCTGGTATCAACATCGATGAGCCATTGTCTCAAACAAACGGGTTTACTTGGCATTTGAAGCACATATACACAAGATATCGATTGCAGAACTGGCTGGCATCAAAGCTTGCCGACGAATTATTTTCCAACTCTCCTGCAGCCAAAGATCAAGATATTTCTGGGTTAATAAAGCGATTGCAATGATCCAAAAATAAACACCAACTTTAACAAAAAAAAAATTAAATCAGGTTGACATATTCTTAATGAAAAAATATGGTTGTAGGAAGCTTGATAGATAGACATGCCATCGATAGATCGACATGTACATACAAAACGAAATAACCCGTTGCTCGATTAAACTCAGCATGGTGCATGTGTTGGTCCCACCTTTCAGTTTATATGACACTCGCCAAAATTTTTGACTGCTCATTTTTTTAAATTTAAACAAGGTAGGCTAGCCCCTTGCATATTTTGCGAAATTTTTGTCAAAAAAAAATATGAAACAATATACTGGCATAAGTTTTTGTTCACGTTCTGGACAAAATTAAATAGCTTCTTAGTACGCCATTTACAGTTACACTGGGTAAATTTTAAACCGGAAAGAACATGACGACCGGTATTGACTGTAACCCGTCAATAAAAATAAACAAGTCAATTTTGATTTGCAATTGATATACAATTCATGATTGTTGATCTGGTGAGGAGTACATGTAGCGACAACACCATTCGGAAAAAAATAAAAATATTTAATGAAAAAAGCTTGATGTTGAGGAATAGAACGGAGGAATTAACTCTTAACTTTAACTCTTCGGATTGTCCGAAAATATTTAAATATTAGAAAATATTGAATATAATTGAGCTTGAAAAACATCGTTTTTGTTAGCATAACAATTCTTAATGTCTTAAGCGTAACTGTTTCCTCTACAGTAAAAATTTGAACAATTTTTATTCCTCGTTGATTTTTAGTTCATGACTCACTTGTTTCCTATGCAGAGAAATACTGCGTATAAAACGTATATCTGTTACCACTTTTGAATGAACTCGGACTTTCTTCCAATTAGATTATTGACCCGTAATTTTACCCGGAATTTTACGTAATTTGGAATGGATTTGAAACCGTCCACACATATCTTACATTTTGCGCCTTCCTTCGGACCCAAGACTGTTTATTCATTTGCAATTGCTAACACAATCCGATATATGTGGAATAAAAGTAGACTTGGCTTATGGCTAACGTTGTGGTAAGAGAAATTGTAAGATTTGTTCTATTTTTGAATATTTTCAAAATAACTAAAAACAAACTTTGATAGTTTTTCTACTGTCAGACATTTGTAAAATTTAATCTGTTGTATTATGTGATTCCTCTAGCTTAGATAGATTTGAAAAGGGCAAATTTTTGTATAATAAATATACAATCAGTGAAATATAAGACATAATTCTGATTAGTTAGAGATTTATAAAAAGGATAACGAACTTTTCTGATTATAAATATTTTTTTTGCACGACCTACATAAAAAGTTCAATTCCGCTTCCTCATTAGCGGGAGTGGGTTGAGGTTTTTACTCCCTAGGGAGTAAAAAATAAACAAAACCATGGCAAGGATATTAAGTACCATGACAACAGTAACAAAACTAATACGAATTTGAAAAAAATACAGGCAACTATATGATACCTTGTTTTTTATTATCAGAAATTGATTGGCAAAAACAGTATATGCATTAAAAATAGACATTTATTTTATTTAACATCTAAAAAGAACGCACAACAATTTGACACAGTTTAATTTTTACCTCCTAAAGGTATGTAATAAAATTTACAGTTAGAAAATATGGATTCCATGCAAAGATTTATTTGAAAAAGTTCACACAACTACGTTTACGTAATATTAATATTATTTTTAAAATATATTTGTGTAATAATAATATTTACATTAAGAAGGCATTTGCTGCATCCGTTAATGTTAAATAGAGGACCACTGCTTAAATTGTCCCAATTTGGTTGATTTGAGGATAAACTGGAGCTTTCAGTTTGATTTGTATCGCCCATAAGAATGTTCGCAACTATTTTTTATTTATTTTCAATTGAATTTTCGACATTTTCCTCAGCTACAACACTAGACCTCCATCCACCAAGACGTTTTATAACGTTTATATCGGCCCCTGAATCAGCCAGATGATGCTAATGAACCTCGAAAACAGTGAATTGTATAAGATAAAGGTTCAGATATATTTAGAAAATGAAAAATTTTCTCGGGTATTTTTCCAAAAGTATTTTTACCCACAGCCTGTGCAGAACTTTTATTGTTTTTAAAGCATACAAAAAAGCGGTTATGATTGGTGTTCTCGTTTGGTAACGCTCTGTATTTGTTTCAAATGGCAACATAATCGATTAATCTGTCTTCCTTAGCGACAATTCTGAAAACTCTGTTGACATGGTTTTTTGTATTGTTAACTGAAATAAAAATTGATCCTAAATTCTGGACATCGTCTACCATTAAATTGACTAATTCGTCACAACTTAACGCACCAGCAATACCAATAATCAATGTAACCTTCAATTTTACAAAAGAAAAGAACAATTATATGCTTTAAGTTAAATAATTAAACTTACTTTATGCCATTAAATAAATTTCATCTGTAAGCTTCACGTAAAAATTTATCAATATGCTCTCTGTTTAAAATCTTTGATTTTTTTGGTTGGTATCCAACATTCTGTCTTTTCGAAAATGCCGTTAATATTGGAAAATGACTAGTAGCTATATCATTTTTCACCGCCATTTTTGCTTTTAACATTGAATATTGCAATCATGGCGTAGATGATTTATATGTTTTGGCTTTTTCAGCTAAAAATACAAGAACAATATTTTTTGTGTAATTCTCAATTTTTTCTTACCACGCCGAAGTCAAAAAAATCTTTATTTGATTTTTCGTATAATTTTTTGACTTAGATGGCAACAAACCATCTATAACTTCTGTTGCAACTTCGTCTACATTGCATGAATCCATTTCACAAATATTTTTTTACAACCTTTGTACAATAAAATGCCACACTTAATAGCATTAATTTGATTTTTCAAACAACGATAATTTGTTATTATTGTTTCCATAGAAATATACATATAATGCAAATTAAAACACATAGCCAACTATGATGCATTTTAATATGTAATATGTTCGGTTTGCATAAATATTTATTTCAATCATAAATAGTATAACATGGTTTTTGTCGTGCAAAAAATGGGCAGAGAGCATGTTATTTCCCATGAAAAACATGCACTTCTCTCCGTTGGTGCATAATCTACTATTTCGCACAACATTTTTTAAGATGCACGTTTTTCTTTGAATTTGGAAGATGATTCGAACTGGAAAAATTTCTCAACTTTAACACGCAGTAGTGGTTGGATCAACTTTTTGATAATGTAAAATCAACGGAGGTCGTTTAATGTTGAACGCGATTTGAATTTGTTAAAACTATTAGAGGTGCAGATTGCGCTATTATTTTAGATGTTTTCTTAATTGTGTAAAACTTGGGTTTTTCAATTTAATTAAATAGATGCTTTATCTATTTATCCAAGGGATATTAGAATTTTTAGAATGATAAACGAAACGTACGCCACCAAGGAAAAAATCTCTAAATAAACTTACCAGCTCTCTTAATAAACTTACTTACTTATAAGACCATGATGGTCTTATAATATAATCAATAAAAATTCAAGAATCTAACAAAAATAAAATAGTAAAATAGTATATAACTATTATTGATTGTTGACTTCAATGTTGCTAGCGACTTTCGTCCTTGTTTGTCGCTTGTTTTCCCCAATTTTTATTTTATGTTTCCCAAAATTGTCTAGATCAGTGGATTCATTGAAATTGTTTTCATCGTTTTCATAATTGTATCCAACTTTTGAATTATGTTTATGACTATTTGAAATTGGATTAAAATTAAGTGATGTTCGAACTATAATTTTATCACCCGGTAAGACAACAACTCTTTTGCATAAATGCACTATTGGATTTGCTGGTAATTTTGCTATTATTAAATCACCACGGTCTATACAATTAAATCGAACGGAAAATCGTTCAGTCAGTAGTATGTTATCTGAATATAATGTTGGTTTCATTGATGGTCCTGAACAGATAACTACATCACCAATATATTCAAACATACAACGTACGCTTGTATAGCACGCATGTTTAATTGCGTGTCCAAAAATTCTTCCAGCAAAATTATATATGTTCCGCTTTCTTTAATATTGAATATTAGGTACGCTTTAAATTCTTAATTTTCCACTTTATTTTACCCCAAAAGAAACAGTTCAACTACAAATTTAGGATTAAATTATTTTTCAAGATATAAATTCTTTTTTTTTTTTATTTAAAACAAACTTTTATATTTGTAGTTTTGTAGTTTTATTATTAACCAAAACAAACAAATTTCCCAACACAAATATTTTAATTTAAAAACTCAATTGTATAATACAATCCTTAACTAACGAATGTCAATTTTAATTTCTATTTTTGATTTAATATCAAAATTCAACTGACCGAAAATCAGCCAACATCCTAGTTTTAATAATATTTTAGTCTTAGGAGTAAACGAGACAAATAGATGATTCATTGCCATCCGTCGCTTCCTTTCGTGGTATTACAAAAAGAAAAACAAGTTTTGGTTAATACACTGCAACATTGTTGTTTTATTTTGCTACATAAAAAATGTAAAAAGAGATTCTAATCTATATGTTGCAATCTCTTTTAATTATATATGGTACCTAGAGAGCGAATACAATAAAAAAATTCACAAAGGAAAAGTGGTTTGCCACTTTTGTATTGGTATTTATGTTTAATATGAAATTTTTCTATTGCAATGCGCATCGTCGATTCATTATTTCTTTATTCACGTTTGATAACAAATTTTTCTATTGCAATGTGCAACGTCGATTCATTATTTTTATGTTTGATATATAATTAAGCTATTGCGGAAAGAGTAGTTTTCTTTACTCATGTTTTATTTATGAATACGTTTAATATCAATTTTAGACATTGCAGGAGGAGTGACTGTATATGAAAGAAAGCCGTTTTGATATGGTTATCTGTCGGATGACAAAACTAGGACAATGCACAACATGTAGGCTGGTAGTTCAAGGATGGAATGTGTAGGATGAAGTAACTAGGACTTAATCTTTGTTGATAATGTAGCCGGTCTAGCTGTCTGATCTGTCAAGCCTTAGATTCCAGTTAATCCATCCTACGCAGACTCAAATTGTTTTGAGATGGAATCTACCAACACCACATGCTGGACAGAACCAAATTGCGAGCATAACAATTGTATTGTGCAAATTTTGAGCCCATGACTTCCAGTTGTCTACAAATCACGCATTGCTCGTAAACGCCGCTAACGAATCTTTTACAGTAAACCAATAATTTCCGTGTTGTTTTCAATTTAGATTAACAAATTAAAAAACGAAGGTTTTCTGAGTAAAACAAAAACTTTACACATTTTAAATAGTTTTTGGTATCTTCTTATCATTATCGTATTTTCGCTAACGAATTTTGACTGACGACTTTGACATAGATCGGATTTTTGCAATCCTTTTGATTACTTATTTTTCAAGTAACACAAATTTGAATTATTGGTTTGAAACCAGTGAACCGAGTTTGTCCTATTCCAATAACCCAACACCGGTGTTGAAATTTTTTCGTTATTAAAAGTCATATAATTCCAATAGCTAACCGATTTGTCCTTGGATTTTGTTGATGGGGAGATAATCTGTAACTTGAGCCCGCAAACTTTTTTGACTCTGGTCCGCGAAATCTCCACATTTTGTATGTTAGTGAAATATAGATAACAGTTTGAATAAAACCATTCCAAGCTAATTATTGTCAATACCACAATAAAACCGTGTCAATAAAACAACAATATGATCGCAACCAGGCAGTTAATAGTTCTATAAAAATTGCCGTCAACAATACGTTTATATTTAAAATCTTTACAATTATTTGTAAGAATAAGAAATCAGCATATTGTTTTCTATTCTATTTAGTTTCCTAAATTTTTAATGTCGAAACTCGTAAGCGTATTTAAAATCAGACAAACAAAAATGAAAAAAATGAAAATATTATTAATACTTCAAGTTTTTTTTACCGAATCGTGGTTTGACCAGCGAAATCCGTTCAGTTTAATCATACATTAATTATGGCTGGCTTTTGTCTGTGAATCAAAAACCCTCTAATTCATGGTGAGTTTTACGTTATGTCTGGTTCCTAATGCATTAATAACGATAGAAGGTTTAAATACAGTCCCCGGTATTGTTATGCAACCCATGAAACTGATCAATTTATATGCCAAAGATATTGATATATAATTCACAAGTTTTCTTTGTTTTTTTATTTTCTTTCTTGTCTTTCTTACTCCACTTTATAAATATCGTAGCTTTATTTAACATAAGACCATTCATTCACTTCATAAGAGTTCTTTATTGGAACAACACATTGTCTTCGGATCAAGGTTTTAAAAAGTAATTTTTGAGTTGTTATGATACATACTCTAATTTCTATTTCGATATTTTTAATGAAAAAAAAAACAATACACAACTAATGTATTAGAATTCAATTTTCTCCGAAAAAACGAAAAATTACTAATAATAAAAACCTTTATACGAAGAAATTTTAACACTATATTAAATCTAGTAAATCGTAAATAGTTTGCGACAACTGTCTAAAAATTTGTATAGGATAAACAGGTAGAACTTTACAGAAAGATTCCACACATTTTCCAAAATTTATAAATGGACCAAAAATATCAGCATACTGAAAACAAATTATTGATTTGAAAAAACCAAAAACGTATTCCTCAACTTCTTTTCAACCTCGTTTGCAAATATTTACTTTTTTATTTTACGTATTAAAACATTCAAAGGTGTAAACGACAGGTGCGTGAATAATGGTTTTTATCGTTTCTTATATGACAACATTCTCTTCTCAATGTCAATCAAGTATTTTTTAACATCAGTTAACTACTAGTATATATATGCTATAAACATTTCAACAAATTCAATATGTATTTCAGATATACATTTTTTATATTTTGTTTTTTATGTATCCCAAAATTATCGATATCATTTGCCCAATTTACAAAAAGATTACATATCATTAAACAAATGTTTTTATTTTCAGGGTATGGCCGGCAGTCTAACATCATCCTAATAAAAAATTATTTTAAAAACTTAATTTAATTTATCCAAGATTTTTTTATTTAAAAAATTTTCTAATTAAATATCATATAATAAAAAAATAAATTTAAATGTTCGTACATTGCGAACACTTAAATAATTGTGATTACTATGTTTTCTGTAAATCATGAATCGTGTTTATTTTAAGTTTTATTTGTATTTTGTATGGTTTGACAGAACAATATATAATTTTATGTTATTGTGAATGTATATCGTTTGTATAAAAAAAACCTAATTAATTTAATTAAAAAAAAAAACAAATAAAATAAATAAAATCAAATGTTTTTATTCTATGAACCTCTTACAGACCTCAATTTTATACGTTTCTGTAAGTAGTTCAGGCAATAAATGACAGTGGAATAAATGATCGTAATATAAAATGATCTCAACATGAATCGGAAAATGACTGTCTAATTTGTTTGTGTGCAATAAAAAAAAACATTTATGACTAGTAAGAGACCTTCACTCATACTTTGATTTAAATTATATTTTTTTGTGAATTATGTATGAAATAAAAATAGTATAATTTTCCTGATAATGACGTCCTCATAAAATACAAAAAAGTGATTATTAATTAAAATTAATATTTAATTTAATAGAGCGATTTTAATTTATTATATTATCAAAAATTTCAAATTACAGAAGAAAACTTTGTTGGTGCTGGTTTAACTTAAATCATTCCTCAAAATTAAAAGAATTTTATTTAATTATGTATAACCTCAACTAATTAATTTCAAAATTTACGTTTTAAATACCAACAACCGAATTATTTTAAGAAAACAAACACATAAAATTGTGTGTGATATATATAAATAAGCATTCCTCGCAAAAATAATTATTATAATATTTAAATTGAAATTTAAAAAAAAATTATCTCCATCAAATTTTTCTTCAAATCCTTACATAATTGTTTTAAATACATTTAACTTAAGCTATAAATAATTAAATGTTTGTTGTTTTTGTACATATCGGTTTTTTAGTTTATTAATTTAAAAACAAATAAATTAAAACTTTAATTATAATATAATTGTAAAACAAGTTTAATCGTATATATATAACATTAATTTTAGTAAACATAAACTAAAACAAAAAACATACAATAAACTCTAATTTTTAATGTTAGTTAGAAATAAAATTTATTTAAAAAATAAAACAAACAACATAAAAATTAAATTAAATTAATTCAAAAAAAATAAAAACAAAAACTTGTAAATTTTAATAAAATTAAACTAAGTAAATATGAATTTAATAATAGCTTAAAATTTAAAATACAAAAAAAAATTAAATTAATTAATTAATTTCAGAATATTTTTAGTTAATTTAATTAAACGAAAAACAAACTTATATTATTATTAATAACTAATTATTAATAAAAGAAAATGTTTTAAGATTATTGTAATTATTATAATTATTATTATACATATATATAAAAAACAAGAACAAGATGATGGTTAAAAAAAATAAAAGCTAAATGAAAAACTTGAAAAGGAAAAAGAAAATAAAAAAATTAAATGAATAAAAAAGTCAAAAAAGAAAATTTAAAAATGTGTTTCGGACTTTAATTTTATTATATTTTTATGATTTTAAAAAGCTAACAAGTCAAAGGTATTAATTGGAGAATGGAAACAACGAAAACACAAAAGATCAGCTTCAACCGTTTACAAATTCGTAAAAGTGATAATTTATTAATTATTAAGACAAACAATTGGTAATGTAATTAAAATGGACATTACCGTTAGTTTTGTATTACTAATGCTGGACATTATCACATGACATGCTTTATTTAAAATATAAATCGCTAAAATATAAATAAATATAGTTCAAACAATTATTTTGTCTACATTAGAACTGCCATGACATAAATTTTGATAGTTGCATATTTTTATAAGATACATATTTCTAATGATATTATAGGTATCTAATGTTCGTTTGTTGCATACATCTTGCATACATAAAAAGGCAAGTATTAAATATTAAAAAAACTAGTGATTTGAATACCATAGCATCATAACATCAGAAAGAGTAAATCAGTAAATCTTCCACGAACTCACTTTTCAAAACCTAAGACCGATACCGGGAGTACGCCTGATTGGTCTTAGTCAATTTTAGGAGAAGAGAATCATCGTCGCTTTGTTTTTTATCAGCTACCTTGATTTGCATTTTATTCTAACAAGAAAAGTTGGAAGCATCCAAGCTTGAGATAATTTTAACTCACAGAATTTTAAACATGTCACCTTTACATTCGACAGTTAATAATTTATTTTGACTGCTATTTGTTGCGAAATTAATGATATGATAATGTGTTAAAGTTAATCTTCGTTTCATAGTTTATTCAATTAATCTTTAACACACCATCTAAATGTCAAAACATTTATAAAAATTCTTTTTTAAAATTTATTTGCTGTTTTAAAGGACAATCGAATGTTGAAATCATATCTTAACTCAAGGACATTCAATTTAAAAGAAAACTTTTTTTTATTATTTTAAATTAGCAATTGTCTTTAGTTAGTAAAACAATGGTTCTTTTTATAAATAATTGCTATCTTGTATATACATAAGATTAGTTTATTTCAACCGAACCGCAAAACAATAAAAAATTATTTTCATTTAATTTTCGGGTTAGTAATTTAAATGGAAATAATTTTTTTACTTAAATTTTCAGGATGTTAATGACAAGTTTATTCTTGATAAAAGATTTTGTTTATTGAAGATTTTGAGATTGTGTTTCTTAAACTGGCATGAACCATGACTAGAAACAAAACAGCTTTTAATATTTTCAATTGGTTTTGATTTGGAGAGAGCACTCACTTTACTTTGTAAAATAGGGTATAGGTAGGTGGGAACGAATACGAACGAAGTTTTTCAACAACTAAGAAGTACAGTTTGCAAAAGATTCAAACAATTTTACAGATATTAGGCACTTCTTACTGTATAGTGAATACAGTACAGTTTCTATAATGACCAATAAGATAAGATAAGATTTTCAATTCCAAATTTGTCTAAATTTTCTTTCTAAATATATCTATATTAAATATATCTAGATCTATATTTTGAGGTATTTATTTTAAAGATATGAAAAATGCTAAAATTTCAATCCACTTTGACCCCTTTAAACAGCTGTAGACAAAAAACTATTTGACCTAGAGGGATCAAAAAAAAGGAATTTTTCAAAGTTCAACTTTTATAATAAGACCAACATCTCAATAATTTTAAAAACGTTGAAGAAATAAATAAAAATTCAGGGATATATAAAATCAAATGTCAAAACTGTCCATGTATGTATGTTGGTCAAACGTCAAAAAATTTTGATATTAAGTTTAAAGAACATAAGTTGACCACAATAAACAAGCATGTAAACAAATCTTATGTTGCAGAACGTATATGGTAAGCAAAAATGATAAAATTGAAATGTTTTTTTCATGTTACATTGAAGATAACTATTTTAACAAACATATTATGTGATTTTTTCTTTGCGCAATTACATAATCATTTTATTACTTAAACTTTAATCTCAATAATTATATCTGTCACATATACAAAAATATTAATCGTTAATTAATTATATATCGTCGCTTTAATAATGAAATAACGTATGCCATATATACGTTGTTTTTTTATAATGGGTGCGCTGCATTTTGACTTTTCACCTCTTTTTAGGTAGAAAAGCCAGCAGGTACTAATGTGAAATTTTAATATGCTGTGGGGAAATTAGTCAAGATTAATTGGTAGAAATTTTTTTTCCAATATCTTTATTCATTCAATTGTGCTGCCGAGTTTACGAAAATCAGAAAATCGAAAAATCTTTAAACCCAATTATCTCGAAACTACACTTTTGCGAATACGTTGTTTCATTATTAAAGCGACGATATACTAGTCGAAAACAATATTTATTGCTAAAAAATCAGACAATTAGTCCAGTCATTTTAGCATAGAAAAGGCGTCAACCTCGGAATGAGAGATAATAAGCTGAATTCTCGTATATACCTTCATTTTGGCGTTCTAAATGTTGTCTCAAAAGTCTCATAAGATCTCGTGTCTGCATCGTAAGTTATTCAAGGTCAGATGTAAAAAAACAGTTTTTCGCGATTATCTCGGCTTATAAAAGGAATTCTGGAGCATAAAATTTGTGACCAATTTTATTAGAAACATTTTTTCATGCGCTCAACCGTTTTTGCGATAGACGGTGGTGAGCGCACAGCGCTCAGCCATACGTTTTGTAATGCAAGATCAACCGTGAATATTGCCTTGAACTTTGAATAATTGTCGTTTATTCTTGTTTCCGATCTCTGCAACGACGGACGCAAAATTTTGAAAATTATGACTGATTTGTGTTTTATTTGTGAGAATCCACTTGCAGAAGGTTAATTTGATAATGTGATCCGTGACTTGAAAACTTAAAAAACTACCAGTATCGATTGAAATTATGGTCACATAGACTTTTTAAATATTTTAAGTTCTGTGAATGTGCATGTTGTGTGTCGAAAAGTGTACACCTGTAAAAATTCCATAGCGGCATCGAAACGAAGCTTAGAAGGAGATCAAGATTAACCTTTATTATCACCCAGTGTACTCTGTAAAAAAAGGAATGAATTGTTTGATATAAAAAACTGTGTTTATTTTGGTGGCCAAACAGCTTATGCAGCAGCAGAGTCAAGAAAAAAAGGAAACTACTTCACCGCTCTCTATCGCAAAAACGGCTTAGCGCATGGGAAATCGTTTCAAAAAAAATTTGTTGCAAATTTTATGCTCTACCATTTTATGCTTTACCATGTTTACGTCATTGGAGCAATAGAAAATGAGATAATCGCGAAAAACTGTTTTTTGTTACCTTTGACCTTGAATAACTAACGACACAGACACGAGATTTTATGAGACTTTTGAGGCAACTTTTAGAACACCAAAATGAAGGTATAAACGAAAATTCAGCTTATTATCTCTTATTCCGAGGATGATCGCTAAAATGACTGGGCCAAATGTACTTGAATGCTATATGTAAAAACTATTGTATATGATTTCATTAGCAAATGTATTGCTAAGGTAATTCTCAAAAGTGAAATAGATTTAGATTAGAAGAGTCATCATATAACACTTCCTTACCAGTGATTCGTCTCGTCAGAAGAGCAAGAAAAAAATATTGCGACGCTGATGCAATAGGTTAACTTCACCACAGCTCTGGCAACAAAATGCTCTAGATATATAGTGAGCTAATATCCATAAAATACTTTTATTAATAGCTACCCAATGTTATAGATTTTACGTAGTTCTAATTATATACACATTAAAGAAAACTGTAGTACCCCAAAAAACATAAATTCTGTTGTACGAGAAAAGTAAAAAAAATTTTTACCGGAAGTGAGAAATCGAAAATTAGGATGCAGAACTTTTATAAACCGTACTTAATGCTTATGTACCATGTTTTATCGAATTCGATTATCAGGTGCAGATGTTATTGTGCCTTAAAAAAAAAGGTATATGAGGGATCCCCGCCACTTTATTCAATATCGCTCAAAAACTAATCAGCACTTTGCGTCATCAAAATTCATTCATGAACAAATGTTGTATGCTTCCATACAAACTTAAAAAAATGGTGAAAAAAACACCTGTTGTATGTTGACCTCCTAACCCTTTCTCCAGTGTACCCCAAAAGCTGATGAAATCTTTCTCATATTGATTGAAACGTTTTAACCAAAGTTTTATAAAAATCGATCTGTAATTTTAGGCTACATTAGGAATAAAGACCTGAAAAAAAACTTTTTAACCGGAATTGTGGTACAGTAATAAATTTGGCTTTCTAATGTACTTCCAACTTCTAGACTGGATGCTCTTAAAATTTCTTCTGCTGAAAATTTAACTGTCCCAAATTAGATTTATTTGCACCAGTTTAATCGGATAGCTTCAGATTAGCGGATTAGAAGAATAATTTCTGAATAATAATTGGTACGTAAAAATACATGTTTGTAAAAATACTGTTTGAGATGATTTGTAGAAGAAGCCATTATGTGTGCGAATGCTTGCTTTGAACGTATTGCATTAAATTTGGTTCTCAATTTTAGGGTGAACTCAGTTTGGGATTTTAAAAATTTTGTAGTAGCGTCAAGGAAATGGTTTAGATTGAGTGAGGTGATCGTTAAACCTAGGCAAAACAGTGACTATATTTTTTCCAATGAAAATGGTTATGCTACATTATTGCGTTACTTTTTAATAACATTTTGTCAATCCGATAACGGTTCAAAGACTGTAAAGTAATTACCAAACTTAATATTCATAGCTAATCTACCAACTAAAATTGTCATATTATTTGGGCAAACGGGACACCCTTTTATGCCTATATTGTCATTTCCACACATCATGACAATATTTTATATCCTGGCAATGAAGAGATAGCGATTCCACAATTAAAAAAAATTAAATTTAATATTTTTATTTAATTAATTAATTTTATTCTTTAATTTTACAATGGTTTCTTAAATGTAGAACACAAACAATTTTGTTAAAGCTGTTAAAATATGGTAAATTCAAATAAAGTTATTTGAAGCCAACAAATTGTTTGTAATAATAAATTTTTCTTTGGTTCTAGTAAAAAGAATTTAAATTTTTTAGATTTAAATAAAATAAGTTTAATTATGTTCGGAATGAAATTAACATTGAAATAAATTAAATGGTTTCACATTGGATGACATACCTCTGCCATTAGTCTATAAAATAAAGTGTTTGTTTATCTGTTTGTGCTTCGCATAAAAATGTACAACCTGATGGAAATCTCCTTACAAACTGTATTGCATCACGCCCCTGCAATGGATCCTTAGAATATTCTGTATTCAAAAGAAAAGGCAAATATGCGGCATTCTTTTCCAAATCGAACAGATTTGGACAACATCTGACCGACACATTTTTAATTTGGCTGGAATTTTTTCTATGGGTTTTATATCGAAAAATATGGAGGGGCTGAAATCTCACAGCTCTGAGATATCAAGACTTCGGTCTGGGTTAAGGATTTTGATATAGTTTTCGGCAAAAAACTTTTATGAGGACATGGTTTTTAGTTTTGGGCAGCGATGTATATCAAACATAGCTCTTTGTTAAAGTACAAGTATTTTTTATATCTGTTTAAAAATTTATTACAAAACTAACACGAAATATCAAAACGTTGCCGGAAAATTATAATCAAAATTCCAAAAATATTGTTAAATTAAATAAAATCAAACTTTTTCAAAAATATTCCAAAAACTAGAATGAAATCAAATATTTAAACTTTTTCTAAATTCCGATAATATTCCAAAAATTCTTAAAAATTCAAACTTTTCCAAAATTCTAAAAATATTGCAAAAATTATTACAAAATCAAAAATTAAAACATTTTTCAAAATTATAATAAAATCAAAAATTTAAAATTTTTCAAAATTTTATAAATATTCCAAAAATTCTTACAAAATCAAAAAATGAAACATTTTTCAAAATTCTAAATACATATATATATATAAAATTAAAAAATTCTACTTTTTTCAAAAAAATTCCAATAATAATCCAAAAATTCTTAAATATTCAAACTTTTTCCAAAATTCTAAAAATATTGCAAAAATTATTACAAAATCAAAAATTGAAAATTTTTTCAAAATTCCAAAAATTATAATAAAATCAAAAATTAAAAATTTTTCAAAATTCTAAAAATATTCCAAAAATTCTTACGAAATCAAAAAATTAAAACTTTTTCCGAAATTCTAAAAATATTGCAAAAATTATTACAAAATCAAAAATACAAACTTTTTCAAAGTTCCAAAAATATTTCAAAAACTATAACAAATTCAAAAATTTCCTTGTTCAATTACATTTACGTCTAAAAACAGCCACATTTTTTTTCCAAAAAATTGACTAAAAAATAAATGAAATGAAAAAACTGCTTGTGTGTATTTAACTATGTATGTTTATAAGAAATAAAAAGTAAAGAAAAGTAAATGTAGTAAGTAAAACGTACAAAAAAATCCTTTTTTCTGTGGAGTTTGTAAGTATGTATGTGGTTCGTTTTGTTTACTTGAAATTCGTTTTCTTTACTTGCTCTACTTGAGTAAGTTAAAAACTTTACTTGATAATAAAGTTTATTAACTTTTTCAAGCTATGTCAACTCAGCGTATACATATACTCAACGTATATTTCAGTTGCGCCAACTAAAATGAAAAATTTAAACTCTTAGCATATGTTAATTATCGTTTAAAAATAAGCAATTCAATCATTATCCTTTGTAGAGTGTTTTACCATCGGTAAATCATGTCAATTCTCCACGGTTAATTGTTCAATGATTTGTTCAAGCTGAGTTCACATGACACATTATCAGTACATTCGCTTTGAGTGATTGATTACATCTTGATCACAATGTGTCTTTACTGTGCTAAGCACATTCCCTGATAGTTATATTATTTGAATAACCAGCATATCGGTGGTATACACTGCACCTTCAATTTATACTGAGCTGTTCACTTGTGCTCATGATGTTTCGTAGTACACCGCGAATTAAGGAAAACTACAAATTTTCGGTTATTTAGCATCATAACGTGTATTCGCTTGCATTATCCAATTGACTTTGACCGGTCTCAGAATTAATTGCCTTAGTTGTATCCATTGTGAATGAGGTACATATCATATTATTTCGTCGTTATATATCGACATTTATCGTCGTCACATATGAAGATTATTTCATGATCTCTCGTCGTTACAAAATCATGAAGTCTCTTCGTTTATACATGATTAATTATCGTCGTCACATATTAAGATTTCATGATCTCTCGTCGTTACAAAATCATGAAGTCTCTTCGTTTATACATGATTAATTATCGTCGTCACATATTAAGATTTCATGATCTTTCGTCGTCACAATATCATGAATTCTCTTCGTCTATTCATGATTATATTTTTGTCGTCATCACATAATTGTCAGATCATTTCTCTGTTTATATATGATCTTCATCGTTTCATTCGGATCTTCGTCATTTACTAAGTTTGTTTGATCCAGTTCCTCGATAGCCTCACTCATTTGGAGTTAATTCTGAGTTGTTCAATTTTAAGATTCAATTCTTCGTCTACCCACAGTCATATTACATCAATGTATAAACAATTCAACCACAAGGACCTAACCTATTTAAGTCCACGGAGCAAGGATGTTGTGAGCCTCGCGATTATCATTTAGTTTTTCTTCATGTCGACTAGCTAGCGAAATTCAAAATTCGAAGATTTGTTGTTAATTTATTATCAGAAGATGTTATCATACATTCTAAAAAATTAAAGATAACCAGATTCTTATTATTACTATTAAATAATGTTGTATTCGTCTAGTTAGTAATGCCTAAATGATTTACTGTCTTAATTTGTATAATTTAGGATTAAGGTCTCGACATGAGACATATTAATAAAGTTACACTTTAACGGCGGGGAATGTGTTGACGCCGGGTAAGGTAGTCTGAAAATAAATACAAAATTTGTTATCCAAAAATCATAATTACCCGAAATCTCCTTATCCACCGTCAATGCAGTTTTTTCATTATTATTAATTTCCATTATCAATGTAGTTTTCATTAGTTTTGTTTCATTTATCTGTAAAATATAAAAATTTATTAATGATAATTCTTAATTGTAAAGATATTATAGTTTAAGAACTTACATCAAATGTTAAAGTTAGCTTAATTATTTTCGTCAGCATTCCAAATAATATGAATATCACCACAGCATCTGAAAGAAAAAACAGTTTTCGTTGATAAAATACATTTCATAGATAACTTTTCAACTTACGTTATTTGTCTTGATTTACAATATTTACATATCAGTTTTCATCAGCAGTGTATCCAACTGCAATAAGTTCAAAAAAAAAACCAGTATTTTGTTCAACGAAATAATTTGTTGAGCAAATTAAATAGTTCAAGTTGTAAACATCGACGCTGCTATTTCTTGAGAGAAGTTGTGGGTGACATATATATATATATGGTAACATTTTGGAATGCTAGTTCTCTATTATTATTAATATATTATATTGTATAGTTTCAAGTTGGTCTTGTCGAAGAAAAACTTATTAGCTATTAATAACTCTGCCAGTCAGTGAAAATTAATTTAGAAAATAATAGTCTTCTGTTTGAAATGATGAAAATAAAAATATAATTTTTGTTTTGAATAAGCTTTGTTAAGTTATGACCACTGATCTATAAAGCACATTTTATTTTATCTAAATATATTCTATGGTGATGTATAAATTGTTTTTTTTTATAATGTTTCATGTGACTAAAATAATAATAAAACAGCGTTAATTTCTGTATTCAATTTGATTTTTGTAGTAAAGATTTTTTGTTTCATTACATGTTCGTCTCCATAAGTTGGTTGAAAATTTTTCGGTGTCCATTTTGTTCACATGTATTATACAATTGACTAGCACAAGTTTTCATCTAGTGTAGTGCTATGATCAATCATCGAGTTGCTGACCTGAAATTATAATTTATAGTGCACAAGTTTGTCCACATGTTGTGCTATTGATGACATCGTTTTTGCCGTACATACATTTTAAACAGTAGCCCAAGTTTTCGTCCATTGTGTGGAGCTACTGAGTAATTCATCGATTGCTGATCTAATATTACAATTTATAGTGCACAAGTTTTGTTCATTTGTTGTGCTATTGATGACATCGTTTCTGCCGTACACACATTTTAAACAGTAGCCCAAGTTTTCGTCCATTGTGTGGAGCTACTGAGTAATTCATCGATTTCTGATCTAATATTACAATTTATAGTGCACAAGTTTGTCCATATGTTGTGCTATTGATGACATCGTTTGTGCCGTACATACAATTTAAACAGTAGCCCAAGTTTTCGTCCATTGTGTGGAGCTACTGAGTAATTCATCGATTGCTGATCTAATATTACAATTTATAGTGCACAAGTTTTGTTCATTTGTTGTGCTATTGATGACATCGTTTCTGCCGTACACACATTTTAAACAGTAGCCCAAGTTTTCGTCCATTGTGTGGAGCTACTGAGTAATTCATCGATTGCTGATCTAATATTACAATTTATAGTGCACAAGTTTGTCCATATGTTGTGCTATTGATGACATCGTTTGTGCCGTACATACAATTTAAACAGTAGCCCAAGTTTTCGTCCATTGTGTGGAGCTACTGAGTAATTCATCGATTGCTGATCTAATATTACAATTTATAGTGCACAAGTTTAGCCATGTTGTGCTATTGATGACATCGTTTTATGCTCTTCATATTATTTACACAGCAGCCCAACATTTCGTCGATTGTGTTTCGTCTATCAATCTAGGACCACTTGTCAGCTCTCTGACGTCACTACTATCATCATAGTCATTAAGAACAAAGTTATACAGTCCACTGCTACGTTGGGGAGTCGACATTTTGGTCTAACACAAAACAACTTTGAATTTTGTAAGAAGTAGATGTTATGAAAAAAAAAATTAGAATTGAAATTTTGGATTGCATAAATCATTGATGAATGCATTTTTACTTTGATCTAAATCAAATATTTAATAATTATTATTGATTGCTTGAAGATATTCATATTTTTTGCTTATCTTAAGGATATCTTAATATATTATTTAATTGAATTGAATTTTTTTTGAAAATACGTTGTATAAGGATTTGCATTTTTTGTAGTATAACGATATTCATATTTGTTTGGGGATACTCTATTGAATTTATTATTTTTGCAAATATTTTTTTGATTTAAACCCTTTGAATTAATTTGTTATATTTTGATTGGATAAAAAAGTTTGTTGGATACAGCTTTTATTTTAAACTAAGTTTGTTGTTAAATTCTTTGAAAAAATGAATAAACTAAAAAAAGGAAATCAATGTGCAGTTGAGAGCTGCAAGTTATCAAGGCGAGAAAATGTTCGTTTATTTATGTTGCGAGAAAATCACGTGAAACGTGATCAATGGATTTTAAATTGTAATTTGCAAAATCTAACTAAAAAGCATATGTGAAAAACATTTTGAAAAGAAATATTTCAACAAAAAGGATTAAACAAATATGCGATTCCAACACTAAAATTAACCGATTTTGAAAGTAACAAGGATTCTGATAATGTTGAAATGGTAACTGGTTTGTCAGTCGGACACCTTTCAGAAATTGCAAATAACTCGTGTATTTTAATTGATAGCGATGCTCTGATGCATGATAGCGGAATACCATGTTTTCCTCCTTCGGTTACATTAAACTCAAACCAATTAAAAACTTCCATTTATTCCGAATTAACCTTAGAGGAACTATCTGGTTTACCAGAAAACTTTACTGCTAATATTAATAGCGAGATTGAACCACCTCCATGTAACACATGTTTGCGAAATACTAAAAACGAGACTTACTATATCGATTAAAATATTGTAAAATGTTGAAAAATATTCAATCTAAGGACAGACAAATATCAGAATTAAACCGAAAATGCAACAACTTTAGAAGAAAGCTTAAACGACAGCATTCAAAATTGTCAGTATTTCAAAGATCTAAAAATAATATTAACGACCAGATTGACCAATTGAACATAACCGAAAATGGTAAGAATTTCTGCAAAATGCTAGTAAGTATGCGTCCAAAAAATCAAAAATGGCCATAGGAGCAAAAAATAATAGCTCAGAATATTTTCTATCGATCGTCAAGCACATATCAATATTTGAGAGACAGTTTAAATTTTAACTTGCCGTCTAAATCTTCTATGATACGATGGCAGCCAATTAAATATTTGAGTACCGGTTTTAATAAAATCGCCCTTCTTAAAATAAAAGAAAAGTTTAATTTAATGTGTACAAAATCAAAACAGGCCGTTTTGATATTCGATGAAATGCACATACGAAGTGATCTTGTATATAATACTTTCTCCGACCAAATTGATGAATTTGTTGATTATGGGCATAACAGAGAAGCTGCAATTGGAAAATTGGTTTGTTTTTTTATGATTAGAGGGGTATCATCAAATTGGAAATATGTTTTAAGCTATGTTGTTTCTGAAAATAGCATTTTTGCTGATAAATTATTTTTGCTTGTTCAAGAAAATTTGAAAAAGTGTTGTGAGTTGGGTATTAATATAAGAGCTGTGATTTGGGATCAAGGGCCAAATAATAGAAAATGTTTCAATTTGTTTGGTATAACCATTGAACGACCAGTTTTCATGTATAATGAAACCGAAATAGCAGCTTTATATGACGTACCACATTTAATAAAGTCAGTGAGAAATACTTTAATTAAATCAGACATATTATGTCCCGATGGTCAGCTGGAACATAATTATAGAATTGTATAACTTAGAAATAAACTCAATTACCAAATGTTGCCCAAAAATTTCAACCAAACATATTTATCCAAATAACTTTGAAAAAATGAGAGTTAAATTAGCTACACAAATTTTTAGCAGAAGCGTTGCGGCAGGCATTAACACTACTGTTCAACTGAAAAGAATATCTATAGTTTTATTGGTATAAACAAAACTATACAAATTTTTATAATTTAAAATAACAATTAACTTTTTATTTGCACACTTTGTATTTTAAATATTTAATAAAAGTACAAACAACTTATATTACATATGAGAAACACATTAGTTAAAATGTAAGAACAGAATGATATTATATTATTTTCATTTTTATATAATCCAATAATTTTGTTTTAATATGAAAGTATTGGTGAGGCCAAAATATTAATTCTAATTGAACAGGTGAGACACAACATATCCAACATTCCTCAATCCACGCACATTTCTTTATTTGATTAGAAAAACCAACTTTGATTAGAAAAATCATTATTTTATTTATCTCATTTCAATTTTACTTTCTTTATTTTATTCTTTCTTTTTTTATGTTGAAATACAAAATTGCTTGAATTTATGTTTGCAAATTATTAATGTTACAAGATTTATTATTTGAAAGTGAATAGGATATACATTTTATTTTTGGCCTGACGAAATTGAATCGAACAGGAATCTGGTTCCTACAACACTCCCTTCCTTTAAAAAGAACAAAAGGAGATGAGTTAACATCTGATTTTGTTCTTAGCTATAATGTTAGAGTGTTACGTAGGTAACTGAAAAGTTACTTTTCGGATATGTGATTGTCTTTGAATTGTGTCGGTCATGTATGCTGGTTTCAGTCTGTCAATTGAAATCGTCTGGTTTTTACCTTTGATTTCAACGATAAAACTTTTTCGGAATCGTCTGATGACTTTAAATGGACCCTCATATGGTGGTGATAAACTTGGTCGTACCTTATCCACCCTGACGAAAACATAATCGCATTCCAAAAGATCTTTTGGAACGTAAATATTAGTCTGAGGATCCTTCCGTGTATCTTTAGGAATTAAAGATCGCATCCATTGTTGTAAATGGTCAACCAGATTTGCTGGTTCTATTGGATGTGAATCTTCAGGATGTATAAATAGTTCTCCTGGAATCTTCAGACTTTGTCCGTAGACAAGATCCGCAGGAGTACACCCTAGATCAGATTTGATCGAAGACCGAATGCCTAGCATGACGATGGGGAGTGTATCACTCCAATTGGTAGTATTACCATGAGATTCAAGTGAAGATTTGAGCTGTCGATGGAATCTTTCTACGATTCCATTGGCTTTTGGATTGTAAGCCGTCGTCCTTATTTTATGAGAACCCATGATGTTCATAAGTTCCTGAAATAACTTTGATTCGAAATTCGCTCCGCGATCAGAAGTTATGTTTAACGGCACACCAAATCTTGAAATATGATTTGTTAAGAAAGCTTTTGCTACAGTCTCAGCTGTTCCATCCACCAAAGGTATTGCTTCCGGCCACCGAGTGAAACGATCGATTGTAGTCATGATATACCGATATTCATGAGATGGAGGTAAAGGACCTACCAAATCGACGTGAATATGCTCGAATCTGGCCGACGGCACAGGTATCTGGCCGTATTCTGAATGAGTGTGTCGTTGAATCTTACATCTTTGACATGATAAGCATGTCTTAGACCAAAATCCAACATCAACACTCATTGAAGGCCAGAAATAACGTTTAGAGAGCATCTTCCGGGATGCTCTTATACCGGGGTGGGAAAGACCATGTAAAGAATCGAATGTTGATCTTCTTAGGGACTCAGGTAAGTATGGACGAAATGTTTTTGTCGAGGTCTCACACCAAATTGGTTTCCTGTGCATTTTTGTTGTGATGGGTTCTAACTTCCATTTAGAACCTACGACCTGTAGATTTTTAATTAAATTTTGGAGTTCTGGATCGATCTCTTGAAGTGTGACGAGTTTATCAACATCTAATCCAGTAAAATTGATAGCCATTTCCTCAGTTCGTGAAAGAGCATCTGCCACTACATTATTCGTGCCAGTGATGTGTCGAATATCAGTTGTAAACTGGGAAATGAAATCAAGATGACGAGCCTGACGGGGACTTCTTTCTGTTTTTGAGGCGATTGATGTTACAAGAGGTTTATGGTCTGTGAACACAGTGAACATACGACCTTCTATGAAGTAACGGAAGTGTTTAATAGCTAGAAAAATAGCCAATAATTCGCGATCAAAAGTAGAGTAGTTTTTCTCTGCAGGCGAGAGTTTTCGGGAGAAAAATCCTAATGGTTGCCAACTTCCTTTGTTTAATTGTTCTAATACTGCTCCTGTTGCAGTACCTGAAGCATCCGTTTTGATACAAAAGCTTGCATTTTGTAACGGATGAGCCAAGAGTGTACAGTTTACAAGCGCCAGTTTGACATTGTCAATGGCTGTACTGCATTGGAGGGGCCAGACAAATGCTGACTTCTTTTTTATCTTGGCTAGTTCAGCAAGATAGCCATGTAGAGGAGCAATTAGCTCGGCTAAGTGGGGTATAAATCTATGGTAATAGTTTACCATTCCCACAAATCGCTGAACCTGGCGAACTGAAATTGGCTGAGGAAAATCTTGTATGGCCATGATTCGATCTGGGGATGGCTTTATGCCATCCTTTGTGATTTCATGGCTCAAGAAATCAAGAGAAGGAACGCCAAATACGCATTTAGAAATTTTAATTTTAATATCGAAATCAGATAATCTTTTGAAAAGAATGCGTAAGTGATTTTGGTGTTCCTGTGGAGAATTACTTGCAACCAAAACATCGTCGATATAAGCAAATACGAAATCTAATCCCTTGAGCACTTCGTCCATAAAACGCTGAAAAGTCTGAGCTGCGTTTCTCAGACCATAAGGCATTCTAAGGAATTCAAAGAGACCAAACGGAACAGTTATCGCAGTTTTGTGGATATCTTCCGCAGCGACTGGTATTTGGTGGTAAGCCCGGACAAGATCGATTTTGGAGAATATAGTGCATCCGTGAAGATGCATGGAAAAATCCTGTATATGTGGTATGGGGTATCGATCTGGGATGGTAACATCATTCAGACGTCGATAGTCCCCGCAAGGTCTCCAATCATTTTGATCCTTCTTTGGAACCAAATGTAGTGGAGATGAAGCACAAGATGAGGATGGTTTAATCAATCCTAGCTGGGCCATATGCGAAAATTCGTCTTTTGCAATTTTGAATTTAGTAGCTTCTAGTCTACGTGGTCGAGAGAAAGGTAATTGTCCTTTTGTGATAATTCGATGAACCACGTTGTGTTTGACTGGAGCGTTATATTTGGGTTCCTGAGTGAGAGATGGGAAGTCATGGAGCATGTCTCCATAACTTCCTTGAATATTATACAGTCGCAGTGAAGGCGTACTATCAGAGCACGAAATAGTGTTCACTGCTAATTGTGTACTTGTATCTAGTAAGCGTTTACGCTTTAGATCGACAATCAATGAGAACTTGGTCAGAAAGTCAGCACCTATAATAGGTTTACTTACTGATGCTACGACAAATGTATGCCGTAGTTCTCTACGGAGACCCAAATCTAAATTCAACAATTTAGTACCAAAAGTGTGGATCATAGATCCATTAGCGGCTGTCAGGACATTGTGTTCGTCTTTAATTAGGTTTGAAAAAGATTGACACGGGATCACTGATACATCAGCGCCTGTGTCAATAAGAAATTCAAGATTCGTATTGAAACACCTGACGAACAGACGGCTTGTAGTCTGTATCCCAACGTTAGCCGTATTTACGTTAGGAACAGTTAGTTTCCCGAATTCGGTGTTATGTTTACGGAGCTTGTAGATTTGTAGGAGCAATTTCCTACACATCTTGCAGCTTTCGGTCCGAAGGTTCGATGGTACCAACAAATGTTTTTAGATGAAGGTGATCTGCTTCTAGGTCTAAAGTTGTTTCGTCGAAAAGACGAGTACCTAGAAGGTGATCGAGATCTTGACCTCTGGAAGTTGTTTTCCCAGTTGTCTAGACGTGACTTCATATTGTTAAAAGAAGATGTTAGTTGTTCTAACATCTTCTCAAATGGATGTTGTGGTTGTTGCCAGATCCCTGTAGATGTCGAAGGTACATTGGCCTTTTCGACATTGGACTGGTTTATGTTACCACAAGAAGGGGAACCGTTAATTGCTTCCCAAATCCTGTCCGCGACTGGTAGCAATTTTTGGATGTCGTCGCTCTGTACTGCAACGACGACAGTTTTCACACCTATAGGAAGTCGAGCGAGCCAGAGATTTTTAATAAGCTCAGGTGTGACCGCGGTAGAATCCCCAGCTATAAGAAGTAGCTGGTCGTAGAATGAAGAAGGCTTTTGATTGCCAATATCTACGGTTTTTAACAGTTTTTCGATTCTAATTTGCTCTGATTCTGAAAGTAAGCTAATTATTTTAGCTTTCAGAGTTTCATAGCGATTTTCAGTGGGAGGATTTATCAAAAGAGGGCGAACGATAGCAAGGACCTTTGGTTTTAGTGAAGCTAGCACTGCGCCGAACTGTTGTTTATCGTCGGTAATGTCTTTTGTAGCGAATAAGTTTTCTACTAACAAAAACCACAACCCTGGGTCCGATTCGATAAAATCTGGGAGTGTTATTGTCGCCATACTCCTTTCAGGTTTTGGTTTTTTATTTTTATGTGGTGGTACTGGTAGTGGTTTTCCTACCTCTTTGGTTTGTTCCACAGTTGACCGTAAAATACGTTTCGTACTTGAGTCTGACTCTGTTTCACTCATTTAAGTAAAACAGTTGCAGGATAACGGAATTGTAAAAAATAAAATTAAAACGTAAAACCAATTTTCAATCATATCCAAAAAAAAATGTATATATGTGATCTGTTTTCTTTAAAAACGCAGAAAAAATGTAATCACAAAAAAAATGTAAAAATGTATATGTAATCGCAAATAATATAATCGAGCAGTTTTTGTAAATATAAATTCAAAAATAAATTCGAGCAACTTTGTTGCTCAAAACACGACCGCAATAATAAAAAAAATTTTCAACATATAAGAAAATATAATCAAATATAATTATAATGTTAAATATAATTTAATATAAAAATGAAACAAAACTTTTTTGTTGCCTTTATTATTCAATGGCGTGGATTGAAAAATATAAAAAAAATGATTGCGACTCACCCTATTTCTTCCTAATAGCTGATGTAGTTGAGTTGATTCTTGAATTCTGTTTTGTCTTGATTTAATTTGTTAAATCCTAATCCAACTGGTTGTTGGTATTAATTTTCCTCAGCATACGGCAAAATAGTTTTTATTTTTATAAAAATATCCCACACGGTTAGTAAAATAAATTTTATTTCTTGAAATCCCTCGTGGCTTTATAATAATTTTTAATATTTACAGCTGTTGCGGTATTTTACCGTTGTTTGTATAGTACCCAAAAAAATATATCGGTATTGATTAAAATGCTCTATAAAGTACTTTAATTTAAGGTAGTTACCTGTTATCTGATGCAATGCTATATTGCACCAGATTTCCAATAACACGGCCTGAATTTTTTAAAAATAGTGTTGTTTTCACTTTTGTTCTAAAAACTGCTAGTTGATTGTTGTCCAAATCGGGGTCACCATTTATAGTTTTATTGGTATAAACAAAACTATACAAATTTTTATAATTTAAAATAACAATTAACTTTTTATTTGCACACTTTGTATTTTAAATATTTAATAAAAGTACAAACAACTTATATTACATATGAGAAACACATTAGTTAAAATGTAAGAACAGAATGATATTATATTATTTTCATTTTTATATAATCCAATAATTTTGTTTTAATATGAAAGTATTGGTGAGGCCAAAATATTAATTCTAATTGAACAGGTGAGACACAACATATCCAACATTCCTCAATCCACGCACATTTCTTTATTTGATTAGAAAAACCAACTTTGATTAGAAAAATCATTATTTTATTTATCTCATTTCAATTTTACTTTCTTTATTTTATTCTTTCTTTTTTTATGTTGAAATACAAAATTGCTTGAATTTATGTTTGCAAATTATTAATGTTACAAGATTTATTATTTGAAAGTGAATAGGATATACATTTTATTTTTGGCCTGACGAAATTGAATCGAACAGGAATCTGGTTCCTACATATCTGCCCGTTGTGAAGAAACAGCGATTTCAACTTATAAATTTATAGAAAAAATAGATAAACTTTTCGACTGCCTAAACTCAAAAGCAAAGTATGATAAAAATATGATTAGATGTGCCTTTATTACCGGTAAAGAAGTTGATCAATTTTTAGAATATATGATACACTACATTTCACAAGTTAAAATAGTAAATAAAACAACAGTATATTGTTTTAAAGGTTTAATCCAAAGCATTAAAGGAGTTCAAACAGTTTCCAAACAGCTACTATCAAAAGATATTGGAATTGATTATATTCTAACTTCAAGGTTCAACCAGGATCCAATTGAAAATTTGTTTGCTCAAATAAGAGCTGCAAATGGTAACAACCGAAACCCGTCAGTTCATGATTTTAATCACAACATTGCCAGGATTATAACCATTAAAGTTCTTACTCCTTTTTCTTCCATATCTGATTGTGAAAATGATACGGACGAATTAATTGCAGTCGAAGCCATAACAACAGAGCAATCGAGTGAAGATGAAAACCTAATATCTACTAATACCAGCAATGATGATGAAATTGCCGATATATCTGAGAATTTCTTTAACCTGGATGTTCCATTACAGGAGACTTCTATGAGATATTTTGTAGGTTACGTAGCGTGTAAGATTATTAGAAAAATAAAATGTTCCAGATGTGAAAATTTATTTATTAAAAGTGATGTTATTTTAGAGGCTCCCTCGGAGTATTTAATTTGCAACAAAAATTATGGCGATGAAAGTGATATTTGTAAGCTTAAAGCACCCACTGATAATTTCTTTAAGATTTGCAAAGGTCAAATATTTTCATTTTCAAGGATGTTTGCGGAACACGCTGAACTTAAAGATTTAAAGAAACGAATTGTTAATCTTTGCATTACTAACACAAGTATTACATATAGGGATTTGTATAGTGAACACAATCCTTGTCATCATCATAACACGGCGACTTTAAATTTCATGATTTTAGTATTAATTAGAAAACATTGTACGTGGTGGGCAGAAAAATATATTAAAAAGAATTACACTAATGCTCGTAACCCGAACTGGCGCATATTATTACAAGGAAAATAAGTGCAAATTATAATAAACTTATTTTATATTTTTATATTACATCAGTCATCAGTGAGGATCCATCTTAGTTCTAAAATTAGAATAAAATACACTAAAGAAAAGGATAAATACGAAACACGTAAATTGGGAAGTGCAGTTTTTTGCAGTGAAAAATTTTCAAATATTTCCTTACTTACTTCAGTTTAATTGTTCTCAAAAATCCCTGAAAAAATTAAGTATTTGTTGTGAATTATTCGCTTAATAATACCCACTCATTTGGGTCAAAAATAATTTTTTTTACTCTCCCCACACCCATCCCCTAAACACACAGAAATACAATTATTTGAGACTACAGGCGGCGGAACGGTCTGCAAGTTGCACTTTTTTGACTATAACTCAAAAACTGTGCACAGCAAAATTCTAAAAAAATAGCAATGATTTCTAATTTAGCTCTTCCAAATGACACCCTACTCGCTTGGGTCAAAAATGATTTTTTTACCCTCTTTACCCCGTCCCCTAAACACCCATAAATATAATTATTTGAGAACTCGCTATAATTTTCATACAAAATCTACCAAATTTCCTAACTCTGTGAATCAATCCAAATTTTTCTGTCAATCAGTGTCGAAACGTAGGGAGGGGGGTAACGGTCTGAAAGTCGCACTTTTTCGACAATAACTCAAAAACTGTTCACCGCAAAATTCTAAAAAAAACTTGCAATGTTTTCTAAATCAGGTGCTCTTTCAAACGACACCCGACTTGACCACGTTTTAAATAGTGTTTTTACCCCTCGTCATTTCCACCCCCTTAATAAATATAATTATGAGTATGTGTTTCTTCCCTATATTTTTCATAAAAAACTTACTAATTTTTCTATCATTCACACTACATTTGAAGATTTTTGATCAGTTAGGTTCGGAGCTAATCGAAGCAAGAAAACACGAAGAAATGAAGCCCTTGCATATGAATCTCTACTTGAATCTATAAAAAGAATGTATTTTCTCAAAGGTTTCACATCGTAACCCTGTAAACCAAACGAAAACAATTTTAGTTTTATTTGTATCTGTCATCTTATGTGGACAGATTAGTTTTATACGCACCCCAAATTTAAGGTCCATAACATTTATAGTTTACGAGATAACCGATATAATGTGAAAAACTCGTTTTACTCTCACCAATAGTGTTCCGTATAAAAAACGGAGCTCTAAAAAATTATAAACTATTCACAATGTTTTGATTAGAATAGTAAATAATAGAAATAGCATATATTTAAATAAAGATATAAATTATGCATAAAATTTTAAACATAATAAAATCAATATAATACCTTAGTATGACTAGAAGTTAAAAAAATATGAATATGTAAAATCCTAACAGTATAAACATAGACCAAACCGTTACAGACAAAAAGTTAATCTAGACGTTACCTTTTAAATAACCCACAAAAGTAACCTTTGAAAATATGGAGGGGCTGAAATCTCAAGCTCTGAGATATCAAGACTTCATTCTGGGTTAAGGATTTTGATATAGTTTTCGGCAAAAAACTTTTATGAGGACATTGTTTTTAGTTTTGGTCAGCGATGTATATTTAGCATTTCGAGAAAATATTACAAAATCACAAATTCATATTTCTTTCAAAATTCCAAAAATATTCTAAAAATTAAATAAAATCGAAAATTTAAACTTTTTCCATAATTCTAAAGATATTGCAAAAATTATAACAAAATCAAAAATTACAACTTTTTTCAAATTTCTAAAAATACATACATAAATAAAAAATTAAAAAATTCTATATTTTTCCAAAATTCTAAAAATATTGCAAAACTAATAACAAAATCAAATATTAAAACTTTTTCCAAAATTCTAAAAATTTTGCAAAAATTATTACAAAATCAAATATAAACACTTTTTTCAAAATTTAAAAAATGTTTCAAAAACTATAACAAATTCGAAAATTTCCATGTTCAATTACATTTACGTAATATTCCAAAAATTAGAATAAAATCAAATATTTAAACTTTTTATAAATTCTAATAATATTCCAAAAGTTCTTAAAATTCATAAATTCAAACTTTTTCCAAAATTCTTAGAATATTGTAAAAATTATAACAATATCAAAAATTGAAACTTTTTTCAAAATTCCAAAAATAATAATAAAATCAAAATTGTTTAATTTTTTTTAATTCTAAAAATGCTTATTCCAAAAATTCTTACAAAATAAAAATTCAAACTTTTTTCATAATTCTAAAAATACATATGTATATATTCTAATTTTTTTCAAAATTCTTAAAATATTGCAAAAATTATAACAAAATCAAAACTTAAAACTTTTTCCAAAATTCTAAAAATATTGCAAAAATTGAAACTTTTTTCAAAATTCCAAAACTTATAATAAAATCAAAAATTTAAAGTTTTTCAAAATTCTAAAAATATTCCAAAAATTCTTACAAAATCAAAAATTGAAACTTTTTTCAAAATTCTAAAATTATATATAAAAGAATAATATTTTTTTCAAAATTTTAAAAATATGGCAAAAATTATAACAAAAACAAAAATTAAAAGTTTTGCCAAATTTCTAAAAATATTGCAAAAATTATTACAAAATCAAAAATACAAACTTTTTTTCAAAACTCCAAAAATAATTCAAAAGCTATAACAAATTCAAAAAATGTCCAATTTCTTTTCAATTACATTTACGTTATAAAAACAGCAAAAAATTTTTTTTACAAAAGGTGGCTAAAAAAATAAATGAAATCATTTTTTGACACTTGACATTATTTTTTTGACAAACTTATAATGCCATAATTCTCTATAATAATAATAAAATTTCATGTCATACAAATTAATTAATTAATTTTACTTTGTTCCAAAAAATAAAGACGAGAGTTATGCTTCTCTAAACGCATCACCCAACCCATTAAATGCAAATTCACTCGTGCCTGATTTATCAGCACATCTTCTCATCTTCTTTTCGGCAACACAAACACAAATATTCAAGTGCATGTGACTCAAAATTCAACAGTAAAATTGACATGTCAGCAGTAACCATCACTTCAGATATCCACCGAAAGGTAGCTACATATTATAAACGTGTGCAATACAGTCGGATTAACTTTCATCAAGATCACATGCGTTATTGTCAAACATCCACTCACCCGTCGGAATTTAATACCTCAACCTTTTCAAACCGATGTAAAGGCGAACAATTCATTCATGACTTTTCCACTTCTATCCTAAAAATTTTATTAAAGTGAAAAACTCAAAGTACTTATAATTTGTCATTTTACAAGTACTTATAATTTGTCACCTCAACCATTTTTACGGCAATTGGAGTTTTAGACACAAAAATTTTTCAAAACGATCCAGTGGTTTCAAATTTTCCTCGTCCGAACGGATCACCGGGTCAGACATACATATTTTAGCTTATCAAGACTCCTTATGACCCAAAGCGTCGAAAAATATCAAGTACATGATAAGATTTTTAAGAGTTTCCCATCAATTTCATACCCCGTTTTTTTTTTCAAAATTAAAATCAAACGATTCCTTGACAATCGAAATCCACTTCTATCCTAAAAATTATAGTGAAATGAAAAATTCAAATTTCAAACTACTTATTTTTTTATCATAACAATTTTTAAAACGAATTGGATTTACTATACCAAGGAAACATATACCAAGGAAATAGTATATTCTTCAACGATGCCGAAAACAGCATATTTTGAAACGAGAGGACAGTTTACCAGCCGAGGCGATAGCCGAGGTTGGTAATGGTCGCGAGATTCAAAATATGATTTTCGGCGAGTAGAAGACTGTACTTTTTCTACTACTTTTTTAATAATTATTATTAATTTTTAAACATTTTCATTTATAATTACATACAATTCATTTTTTAAATCATACACTGTTACAAATTAAAATTGTATATGTGTATTTATATTTCTGCTATTAAAAAATAGATGACTCAATATGAATAAATTATCCAATTTTTATGTCAAAGACATAGCTGTCTTTAATAACAAGCCTTATTGTTTTTTCGTTAATTTTTTACATATCGATACATATAGTTATTCATAATGTTATATTTTTATTCTATTGACACTACAAAATCCTATATTATTATTCTATTTACTCTAAAGTTCTTAAAATCATTCAATAATACATCTTTGAAGGTTTATTGTTTTTTGAATTTTGCGTCTAGTAGGCTTATAACTAAAGATGATTTGTACTTTGTCATAAACAAAATCAAATTCAGATTTCTAAAATAAAAATATCAGTTTTGATTTAGTTTTTGAATGGGTATGACGTTACGTAAATTCTTGATATATTTTAACACAGCCTAAATTATTTTACGTAAAATAAATATTTTTTTTTCATTTTTGTTAAATAAATAGGTGAAAGAATAGTTTTTATTCTCTTCCATTTAATTATATCAGCTTTGTTTGTATATTTTTTCGATAATAATAGTATGTATTATTGTATTGTTTTTTAACCTATAGCCTAATGAACTTAACCTATTGCCTAATGAAAATTTTCCTATCAAAAAATTATCATTATTCAATTGGTATGATTCCAATTGGTCAAATTGTTTTGATTTCATTAAAATTATTTTCAAATTATAATCACATTTGCTTTGATAAGTTTTGTTCAAAAATCAAATTTTGAGTAATTCTCTTATTTCGTTTAGTTGAACTTGGTTGATTGTATGAGAAGGGCGTTTTTTATCATCAGGGTTTTTTTATTAAGAAATTTGATTTATCAATTAAAACAATAAAGATTTATTGTTTTAATTGAAGAAAATGTTTTTATTTTTTACAATACAATTTTTATAACTTTGTCAGAGAATAAAGTATTGTAATCGATTCGTGAATAATGAATTTTATTCTCTCGCAAATTAAAATTCTCGCTCGTGCTTAGCTCGAATTTTAAACTTTTGCTTGAGAATAAACTACTTCATTATTCACTCATTGATTAAACTACTATTAAAAATATCTTAACACCAACTGTTTTTTATCATACTATTTAAAAAGAATATATGAATATTATATATTTAACTATTATTATTTTTACAATTTTAATGTAAATTGTCCGTAAATAATTCAAAAATAAATTAACGTCATCCTCCAAACACAAACAAATTAACACTTACAAAATTATTTCATTCAATCAATTGATTGTCTTTACGGGTATTGGATGGTTTATTCTAGTTAAGAAATTAGAAAATAGATGGCTTTTAAAAAATTACTTTCGTCACTAGGTACGAAAGTAATTCGTATAGGTTTTTTTATCACCGGTTACGAAAAAGAAGTTTTCGATTCAATGAACAAACATCGAAAGCAGATTTTTTATGTCGGGTAGTAGAAAAAGATTTTTTTTCATTCATTATTTTGAAATATGTATTTAATATTTATTATTTGCCTTACGAGTAAAATTTGGCTAATAATACACAAAACGAAAATATATCTTATATGTACATTAATATTTTTGTCCAAAACAATAAAGAGAAAAGAAAAAAAAATTAATACATACACAGAAAAAGTCTTGTAGTTTTTTTAATTGTAGCAAAGAAACAAATAGAGTAGATAAGTACTTTATTTGATTTAATTTCGCAAAAAACCACTAAAAAAATTGGCAGCACTTGTTCAACCAAAAGTTTCTTTGTAATGAAACATCTGTATATATTTATCTGTGCCCCAGCAGAATGGTCTATCGTTCAATGTTTATAAGACACTAACTGTTGGGTTTACCAACAGAAGGAAATTAAACAACTGCATACTCTTCGTTCAGTTGATAATAAATAACACCCCGAACAGAAATTTGTCAGTGCTCAAATAAGGTCCTGATCAGGTTTGCCCTAGTCCGTATCAGGCATTGGTAGGGCAAGCCTGATTGGGCCAAGCCTATCAAGTCCTGATTAGAATTACCGGATTCAACCTTGATTGGGATAATCGGATCAGGCCCTGATTGGGATATCCGGACCAGACCCCGATATTTTTATATATTATATACATAAATTAATTAAAATAAAACCAAAAATTTATAATGAAAAAAATTAAAACATACATACCAGCTTAATACTATTATTAGTATTTCAGCCGAGAAGCAATGACTTAAACATATGTACATGAAATGATTTTAACCATATATTTCGGATAATACTCTTGTGAATGGATAATAATCTTGTGAGTTTTAATCAATCAAAATTTCAGCTAGGATCATATACGAAAAACAAAATCAGGGCCTGATATATTCAAATATGGTTAACCTTAAAAGGGTATTGTACTTCAGGCACGGGACAGGACTACTTTAGATTGCTCTAATATGGCTTGCCCCTTTTCGGATTGACCAGGTCCTGATCACGCTCTGACTATTCAGGCTTTCCCTTACAAATTTTTGCTCGGAAAATAAACAGTTCAAGATAGTATGAAGTATGTTGTTGTTATCTTGGTAAATGACTCAAATGGGCTGCCGATGTTGATACTATTACTAAATCGGAAACTCAACTCGAGCTCTGTGTCAGTGAGTGCAACAGGGCTATTGACAGCAAATGAGGACTGACTCCAAAAATGGACTACTGGCTATTTAAAAGTCTAAAGACTGACAAACTGAAGGCGGTAAAAAGTAGTGCTTGCCTGGGGAACGAAGGTTCTTAAGGCTACGACAAGGCTCGAACTCTTGGACACTACTGAAAGCAGAAACGAAAGTCATTAAATGCTATTTGGGGACCTAGAATAACACCTGACAGATGTTTCCATGCCAACTGTTCTGATACAGTTCTACCAATTGCCTTTCGAAGGTTGGAGGACAATGGTCAGGTTGTAGCTAATTCGCCATCGAGCAGGACGACCAATATGTTAGATATCTACACTGCAAAATCACTCACTGAGAATGGTAAAGGAGCAACGGTTTACTTCAGAAATAAAAATATTGGACTACAATTGCCATTAGGCGAATACTGCACCGTCTTTCAGGTTGAAAGATTTGCCATAAATGCTGCATAAAAGGCGAGCTACTTAGTTAAAATAAGTTATTAAATCATCCGTATTTTATTGATAGACAGAATGCCAGTGTATTTTCTCAAAGGTTTTAGAGCTATGTGAAACCACAATTTGTAATCCAAAATTCAGATATTTGTCGATGGCTCAAACTCTAACTCCCATATTCTATATCGTGGTGCTCCCCAGGCTCCCCGGCTTATATGCTCGTTCTAGAAATAGATTCTAAAGTTTCTTGGAAAGAACATATTTACTCAACACCCAAAAATGCAATTAAATGTTTAGGACATCTAAGAAGAAGCAAATTCTCCTTTACTCCTTCTGAATTGTTGATTATATATATAAAGCACTTATAAGACCCCATATGGAATATAATTCCCATTTATGTTTGGGAGCAGAAAAAACTCATTTAGTCGCATTCGATAGAATTCAGCGCTGGGCATGCAAGTTAATCGATGATGCTAAATTAACAAAATCTTTGTATACCAACGATCATTGACGCTATTCCAATATAGCTCTGTGTATTTTACAAATACTACTATGGTAAGTGTTCTGCTGAGATAAAAGCTCTAATGCCTAAACGACGACAGTTCTCTCGCACTAATAAACTTCCATGAGCACTCTGTTGAACCATTCTTTGGTCGAACTGAGCAATATGTCTGGTATTTTTTCCCACGAAGGTCTTCTTTATGGAATTCTCTAGAATCCACTGTTTTCCACTTAGCTACAACCTACGAAAATTTAAGCTCAACATAAAGAATCTAACTCTCTAACATTAAAAGTCTTACCACCCCCACACAATTTTTTCCCTTTTCTCTACCATCCCCTTGCATATCTTGCTTTCTCACTTTCCACTCCTCTTCTCCACCTAATTACTGTTGCGCCTGCATTAAATATTATATTTTTATTGTGCATTATGTATACATGTTATATCTAAACAAAAACAATATGTAATGTTTTTATTTGGCTTAGTAAATTAATTAAAAATTTTTTATTGTTAGTAGCCAATTTTTATTATTATTATATTTACCTAACGATCCGAATGAATTTCTTATTCATTGTTTAAAGTTTTTAAATTTTTTTAAAAGTCAGACAAGTTTAAATTACATTTACGTCATAAAAACAGCTACATTTTTTTTCCAAAAAATTGGTTAAAAAAATAAATGAAATCATTTTTTGACACACTTGACATTATTTTTTTGACAAAATTATAATGACGTAACTCTTTATAATAATAATAAAATTTCATGTCATACAAATTATTAATTTTAGTTTTTTCCGAAAAATTGTAACTTTTTCCAAAATTATAATAAAATCAAAAATTAAAAATTTTTCAAAATGCCAAAAATATTTCAAAAATTTACAAAATCAAAAATTGAAACTTTTTTCAAAATTCTAAAAATATGTATAAAATTAAACAAATTTTTTTCAAAATTCTAAAAATATTCCAAAAATTCTTAAAAATTCAAAATTTCAATTTTTTTCCAAAACGCTAAAAATATTGCAAAAATTATAACAATATCAAAAATTGAAACTTTTTCCAAAATTATACTAAATTCAATAATTTAAAATTTTTCAAAATTCAAAAAATATTCCAAAAATTCTTGCAAAATCAAAAATTGAAACTTTTTCAATATCCGAAAAATATTTCAAGAACTATAACAAATTCAAAAATGTCAATGTCCAATTTCATTTTCAATTACATTTTCAGCAAACTATTCAAAAACCTTCCATATAGCGATTCGAAAAAATATTACAAAATCACAAATTCATATTTCATTCAAAATTCCAAAAATATTGTAAAAATTATAATAAAACCAAACTTTTTTCAACATTCTAAAAATATTCCAAAAATTATTACAAAATCAAAAATTGAAACTTTTTTCAAAATTACAAAAAGTATAATAAAATCAAAAATTTAAAATTATTCAAAATTCCAAAAATATTCCGAAAATTCTTACAAAATCAAAAATTAAAACTTTTTCCAAAATTCTAAAAATATGGCAAAAATTATTACAAAATCAAAAATAGAAACTTTTTTTAAAATTCCAAAAATATTTTAAGAACTATTACAAATTTAAAAATTTCCATGTCCAATTTTATTTTCAATTACGTCATAAAAACAGCAACATTTTTTTTTCCAAAAAGTTGGCTTTTTTGACAAAGCTATAATGCAATAATCTAGATTTTGGTCTCACATACCAATCCCGACCATCATGATTTCACCAAATTCAATGATCCTACTCGTAATCAATTAAAATGAAAGTTTTTAAGCAAAAAATATGCAAATTTCCTTGTTTTGACACACTTGACGATTTTTTTGACACACTTCCGGTACAGTTATCGAACACGTCGTCCTTGCAGCTCTTTCTATTGACTAAACCTATTTTTAGAAAAAAAAATTTTGAAATCCGTCCAGCGGTTTTCTAGATTTCGTCGGTTGTGACGGCCGGCCGGCCGGCAGACAGACATACATTTTTTTATTTGCCTTTTTAGAATCAGTAGGTCCTAAAACGTCGAGAAATGCCAAAAAAAGCTGGGGTAAGAATTTCTCTTTGAACTCATGAATGTAATACTTAGGTCTTTCAGACCGAAGTAATTTTATGTCTTAGACTGTCAAAGAGTGAATTATCGTTTTAAAATCAACAAGATCCAATTTTGTTGCAAAATGTAAATTTTTAATTCAATGGTTTTTCGGACAAATTTTTTAACTTAAGTTGTGTAACCGACCATCTTCGACTGCAGCACGATTTAATTTTAATTTTGTTTTCGCGGGAAGCGCAAGTCAGAAATGTAGGGGGTCCTCTTGCATGGAGGTTGAGTAGGTCGTAACTCCCTTCGTGCTATGACAAGTTAATCGGATCATCCCGGCGCGAACCGCAGTCAGCCTATTACCACCGCCACTATCTACTACTTAGCAATTCATATTTAGCACAGACTGCAAAACAATAAAAAAGAAAACCACAACAATTTGATTCAAATTGGTCAGTTATATTTTTCTTAACCGACCGTATATATTTAGAAATACAAGCGCAATACTTTTACATACAATATACAATGACTTAACAAGATTAATGATTCTATGATATTTAAACTTACACACACATTTATACATCAGTATAGATGATGTGTTTCTTATTTTAACGTAAGTCTTCACTTGACTAACAAAGAAAAATCACAAAAAAAAAACAGTTACACTTATAATTATTATAATCATAATCAGACAATTATAATTATAAAAATGAAACCAGTGCTTAAACACTATATGGTATTCGATTGAATTAAACAAAAACATTCTAATTTTAATTGAGAATACTCAGTACTCAGTAATTTTAATTTTAATAATTGTAATTGAGAATACTATTTTAATGGAGAATACTCAGTACTCAGTACTATAGTATTTAGTTGAACTAAGAAAAAATATTCTAATTTTAATTGAGAATACTCAGTACTCAGTACTATGGTATTTAGTTGAACTAAGAAAAAATATTCTAATTTTAATTGAGGATACTCAGTACTCAGTACTATGGTATTTAGTTGAACTAAGAAAAAATATTGTAATTTTAATTGAGAATACTCAGTCCTCAGTACTATGGTATTTAGTTGAACTAAAAAAAAAATATTCTAATTTTAATTGAGAATACTCAGTGCTCAGTATTATCAGTATTATGGTATTCAATTGAATTAAAAAAAATCTAATCTTAATTGAAAACAATAAAATATATGAGGTCGATCGGCAATGTTTGATCCCCATTCAAAAAAATTATGACCAAAAAATACTACAGTTTCAGAACTACTCATAAACTTTCTAAAGTGTAATAAAAATTCACTCACCAATTGTCCTTTGTTGAATCTGGAGATGAGCTCACCGCAAGACCACAAGGTTTTTTTTCTTTTTACTAAAAAAAATGGAAATCTAAAAAAAGCTATGGTGAATCCCAAAAATATAATAAGTCTGGTCATGTAGAATACCCTTACAATTAATTCAAGAAAAGTTATTATATAATTATATATAACCATTATCAAACAATAATGATCATAACCTATTCTATCTAGAATAAACTAATAGTAGAGCTAATCAAATTTATATTAAAGCACTAATGTGTGATACAATAGAAACATGGATATAAAAACTAACTGTATTTTCAATGAGCGAACAGCACACTGTGTTATATAAGTTAAACAATTAAAATAACCAGCAGCACCAATGTGTAATTATGAGTTTAAGATACAGGAATGAAGTTGTATCTGCATTATATACATATCACTTCGACTCTTTGATACTATTTAAAATATAACATCGTGTTATTGGTGATACTAAAACTTCCTAAAAACGCATTACTATTGTAAGGCTAAGCGTTATAAAAGCCACTTGAAAATTTGAAGGTTTTGATGGATGTAAGATAAGCATATTTTCCTTAGCCAGATCATGAATTCAAAATAATTTCTTTTTCGGGTTATAAATCCCTATAAAATAAAATATGACTGCTACACATATAGTTTAAATCTGTTGCGAACTAGCAGTTTACTATATCATGCTTGGATTGACGTTTAAATTTTGTCCACATGAAACACCCAACTCTACAACCCCAATTCCTGACTGTATGCTACGGTGGACTAGACAGTCTTTTAACAGCCGATATAAAATGCAATCAGCCAACAGGATGAGACTTCAAAACTTTCAATTCACAAAATAGAAAAAAAATCTCCATGTAGGGCGTCCACCCAAAAATGGCTGTGTGTGCGAGTCCTGGAATACTATATTTCACTGTTTTACTAATCAATTATGATTTAAGTGACTCTACACCTTGAACAGCTCAGCAGGAAATGAAAACACCATGTTGCTGTCACTTTAAAAAAACGTGTATAACAATTTTAGGACACGTTTACTCGAATCGGTTCAACATGAATGCAATGACAATCAAACCGGTAAACAAACAATGTACATCCCTGTTGACAGTTCGAAAATTAATCGCGACGAACATTCAAACTAATAGAGTTTTCTTCTTTTCTTTTTAAAATATTCGTTTAAAACAATTAGAAGAATAAACAAAATAATTCTTAAGTTTTTATTTTTCTTTTTGTTTCTGCAAAAAGTAATTTTCCCATTTTCAAGTTCTCTAATTATACCTTGTTGACAAAAATAAATGTTTTGCACTATAAAACAGCTGTCAGAGGATGAATTAAACCAAAAATGATTTGGTATAAAAAAACTCTAAGACAATTGGAAAGGATCAAGATTCCATTTACTGTGCTGTCTAGAATATTTAAATCGGTTCTTGAAATGTTTCTATCCCATTGCCGCGAAATAGTTTATTTACTTTTTATCAATTAAAAGATAATATAATTGTATATTGAATATGGATTTAGTGCTCAAAAATATACATTGAATTTTGTGCATAATTTGTTACTCCAATCTGTTACTCATAATTGTTTTGAATTCAAAGTGAAGATCTTTAGACTGGTTTATCCATTTGCCAAATATGAGATGCTAAGACATCACTTTTTTTTTGACAAAAAAAAAATTTTTCGGCAAACGGCTGTACTTTTTAGCCTGACAGCAAAAGTAACGTCTAGCGACAGTAAAAGTAACGCCATTTTTATTTTATATTACGGAAGCTGTAAAGTAGCATTTGTTATTTGTTAGTTTGTTATTTTTTCAAACGTATTGTATAACCATGATAACAAAATATAAGTTGATTCTCATATTATGAAATTTTGAAAAGGCTGCTTTGATAAAAAAATTTTATTCATACAAATTTAAATATTTTTTTCTCTTTTTTGGAAGTAATTATGACGATACAAATTCATATTTATAAAAAGTTTGGTGTATTAATTTCATATTTATAAAAAATTTAAACGTTTGCCGAAAAAATAGTGTATTTCAAAAATAGCGTATTGTCAAACTATAGACTCAACACAAAAAGTATCACTTTAGCTCCTAATTAAATAATGTACTATTATTTTGCTGAATTTAGATACAGTATTTAATGGAATCTTCAGAAGATAAAATAAACAAATTTACCAAATACAGGTCAACATGGGCCTATTGAAGAGGTTGATATATTTTTAACTTTAGGGTTATACAGCTAAATTTCTAGCTAATTCAATTCCGCTTATATATCAATTAATTGACTCAACAAGATGAATAGAAAAAAATGTTTAACCACCTGGTGGTTACAGTTGGTTCATTTTCAATTTAACCTTCACGTGAACAGTATCTACCCGGGTAGATATCACGGTTTTTGTAATTCAATAACTTTATGAGTTTTTAACCAATCATCATGCCTGTTCAGCTATGTGACTAATTTTTAAATTGATTTCGTAAAATCTGAGAAAAAAATGTTTTGGACTTCCTTTTAACGTTTATTTTGGATTTTTATGGTTTTTTTACGCAAGAAAACAATATCTACCCGGGTAGATATTTTTTCCTTGGGTTTTATATGAACATTTTTACTGGTCAATGTGAAAAACAAGTCCCTTTATTTTTAAATTTATGCTTTTATTGTATGCTTCCACGAAAGCAAAATGATATTAATACACGTTTGATATTATTACACTTTTGTTGATATTATGTAAGTTGATATTACGTAAGAAAACTATATCTACCTGGGTAGATACTTTTTTTCCTTTGGTCTTATATGAAAATTTTTTACTGGTCAATGTGAAAAACAAGTAACTTTATTTTAAAATATATGCTTTTATTGTATGCTTACACAAAAGTAAAATAAATACACAATTACGTTTGTTGATATTATGATATATGTAATATCTACCGGGGTAGATATTGTTCATATCAGTCGCTAAAAATATCCGTTCACGCGAAGGTTAAGGTGTAACACTATTGAATATAGTCTTAAAACTTTCTACTTTAACTTCTGAAAATACTTTTGAATCAAAACAATTTCAATATTGATTTTAAAATTTTTACGTTAGATTATTTAAAACCGTTGGTATTTTTATTTAAACATGATCTGATTAGATTAAAAAGTGTGTTTTTTTCACAGTGACGAGCTCTTTTAAATGACACTCCACTTGACCACGTTTTAAATAGTGTTTTTATCTCTTCTCATTTCCACCCCCTTAATAAATATAATTATGAGTATACCCATACAAGGTTGTACAACTGGTCCAGTAATGGTCCATTACTGGCAGCCAGTAATGCAGCAATGGGCGAGTACTGGCAACCACGACTGGGCCATTAACATAATTTTACTGGATGATAACTTCGGACAATAAATGGTTGCCATTCTTGGGCCAAATACTGGCAACCATGACTGGGCCGTTAAAAAAAATATACATTATTATCATATGTAAATTTAAATAAATTAAATACAAACTAATTTAAAATAAAATAAAATGACGGAAAAAATTCAAAAGTCCCCATACAACTGGTTCAGTTGCAGGAATGGCTGAGTAATGGCAAACTCCGCCCTGACTCCGCCATTAAAAAAATATAAAATAATATTTTTTTTACATAAATTTAAATAAATTATTTACAAAATAATTAAAATAAAATAGAAATGAAAATAAATTAAAACATATACCAACCTTTTCTATATTACCATAGTCTTTCAACCGACAAGGCGATAACTAAACTATATGTGAAATTTTTCAAACTATGTATTTCTACAAGGGATAATACTCTAGTGAAATTTAAAAAAAATGACAGATCGGCAAATTCATGGCTACAGTACTGGCCCAATAACAATAGCCAAGTAATATTTACCATTCATGGGCCAGTGCTTGGCCATTCAAAGGTAACAATAAACTGGCTATTTTCTGTAAACCATAGATCGGCCGATGATTGGTTCTAGTATTGGCCCAGTAACAATAGCCAAGTACTGTTAACCATTAACGGACCAGTGCTTGGCCGTATGTCAATGACTGGCAAAACCTACTTGGGTATATGGCACTTTTATATATTACTTCGGTCTGAAAGACCTAAGTATTACATTCATGAGCTCAAAGTGAAATTCTTACCCCCACTTTTTTTGACATTTCTCGACGTTTTAGGACCTCCTGATTCTAAAAAAGCAAAAAAAAAAAAAATGTGTGTCTGTCTGCCGGCCGGCCGTCATTACCTACGCTGCAGGGAAAACCGCTGGAGGGATTTCAAAAATTTTTTTTTCTAAAAATAGGTATTCACAAGGGACAGGTCCAAAAGGACGCTGTGTTTGATAACTGTACCGGAAGTGTGTCAAAAAAATCATTATGTGTGTCAAAAATAGCAAATTTTCATATTTTTGGCTTAAAAAACGTTCATTTTAAGTGATTACGAGTAGGAACATTAAATTTGGAGAAATCTTGATGGTCGGGATTGGTATGTAAGATCAAAAACTAGATTATTGCATTATAAGTTTGTCAAAAAAATGTTGTCAAGTGTGTCAAAAGAAAGATTTTTATTTATTTTTTTACCTAATTTTTTGGAAAAAAAAATAAAATTAATTTTGTTTGTTTGAAATGAAGTTTTATTATTATAATTGAGAATTATGGCATTATAAGTTTGTCAAAAAAATGTTGTCAAGTGTGTCAAAAGATTTTTATTTAGTTTTTTACCCTTTTTTTTGGAAAAAAATAAAATTGTTTTTTTGAAATGAAATTTTATTATTATTATTGAGAATTATGGATTATAAGTTTGTCAAAAAAATGTTGTCAAGTATGTCAAAAGAAAGATTTTTATTTATTTTTTTACCTAATTTTTTGGAAAAAAAAATAAAATTAATTGTTTGTTTGAAATGAAGTTTTATTATTATTATTGAGAATTATGGCATTATGAGGTTGTCAAAAAAATGTTGTCAAGTGTGTCAAAAGATTTTTATTTAGTTTTTTACCCTTTTTTTGGAAAAAAATAAAATTGTTTCTTTGAAATGAAATTTTATTATTATTATTGAGAATTATGGATTATAAGTTTGTCAAAAAATGTTGTCAAGTGTGTCAAAAGAAAGGTTTTTATTTATTTTTTACCCATTTTTTTTCGAAAACAATAAAATTAATAGTTTGTATGACATGATATTTTATTATTATTATAGAGAATTATGGCATTATAAGTTTGTCAAAAAATAATGTCAAGTGTGTCAAAAAATGATTTCATTTATTTTTTAGCCAATTTTTTTTTGAAAAAAAATGTAGCTGTTTTTATGACGTAAATGTAATCTAAAATGAAATTAGACATGGAAGTTTTTGAATTTGTTATAGTTTTTGAAATATTTTTGGAATTTTGAAAAAGTTTGTATTTTTGATTTTGTAATAATTTTTGCAATATTTTTAGAATTTTGGAAAAAGTTTGAATTTTTAAGAATTTTTGAAATGTTGGAATTTAGAAAAAATTTAAATATTTGATTTTATTCTAATTTTTGGAATATTTTTGGAATTTTGAAAAAGTTTGACTTTATTTAATTTTTACAATATTTTTGGAATTTTGATTATAATTTTCTGGCAACGTATTGATGTTTCATGTTAGTTGTGTAGTAAATTTTTAAACTGAGTTAAAAAAATGCTTGTACTTTAACAAAGAGTTATGTTTGATATACATCGCTGCCCAAAACTAAAAACCATGTCCTCATAAAAGTTTTTTCCGAAAACTATATCAAAATCCTTAACCCAGACCGAAGTCTTGATATCTCAGAGCTGTGAGATTTCAACCCCTCCATATTTTTTTATTAAAAACTTACTAATTAAACTATCACTCAAAATACATTTGAAAATTTTCGATCAGTTAGGTTCGGAGCTAATCGAGGTAGGAAAACACGAAGAAAACGTCATTATTCAAAATTATGCAAAAAATGATGACGTGTAAAATTCCAAAATAAATAAATTTTAAGGAACACTGAAATGAAGCCCTTTCATATGATACCCTACTTAAATCTATAAAAATAGTATTTTTTCAAAGGTCTCTCATCGTGGCCCTGTAAACCAAACGAAAACAACTTAAGTTTTATTTGTATCTGTGTTCTTATGTTTTCAGGTTAGTTTTATACGCTCCTCAAATTTCAGGTCCATAGCATGGTCCACTCGTTGTACTCTCACCAATAGGGTTCGTTATAAAAACCGGAACCTTAAAAACAGTGCTACAATGCTCTAAATTTTAAATAATATCAGTATTAAATATCAGCATATCACTGTTGGGAGCATAGTGGGAATGCAAAGGCTCGGCTCCATCTCGGCGAAGAAAAGGCTAATGAGTGAGCAACCTTTGGATATGGAATCGATCAAATACATTTGCAAATATGTCAACAAATGAAGTGATAATGTCCTTTTTATAAAACAAGCTAAAGCCGGCTTTATAAATGAAGTTCGTCAACATGAAATGCAATATTAAACCAGTAGCAATGATCCAGTGTGGTCATTTTGTATAGCGAGTGTGATGGTGCCAGAGTAAGTCATTGGAAATAATGACACCCAGTAATTGCGATTGTTTTTTACATTCACTTAATTGTTTGTGAGAAATAATAATCGAAATATGTGGGAATGTTGTAATTTTTTAATCTAATAATTTAGAATTATCATATCGTTTATATTTGCGTTTGCTGAAAAAAAGCATTTCTTACGTAAGGTGCAAACATTTTGCGTTGTTGCACTTGCCCCACTCGACGTTAGCGTTTTTTCGTGATCTCTGGCGAAAAAATTGCGTTTATCTCATGTTGCAAAATATATGATAAAAAAGCATAGTTTTTCACTTATGAATAGAAAATATTTATAAACACCGTTGATTTGTGTAAGAAGATTAAGTCGGATCGCAAAGTACCTATTTTAAATTGCCTACATAGTACATTCAATCAATCTTGTTTTGTTTTTTTAACATATTTTAACAAAGAAATTGATAAAGAACAGATAATAATAGACTGGAATTTTGCATCTAAATAAGTTATAATTTTACTGGATTTATTAAATATGTGTAAGATGCAAATTTTCATGTCAATTTCAATTAAATTTTATCTTAACATGATATGTGATATTTGTAGAAAAGGTAACTAGAAATGTTTTATGTTTCATGAAGACGATTTTGATTTGTATATAAAATAATTAACTGCACTTTTTTTAAGAACACGATTGATTTAACATTAATAGTTGAATGTTGTTGAACATGCTTTGTTGTTTCAGAAGTTTGAAGACAACATTCTTAATGATGGTTTGACAACTAACTGTACATACTAAATATTAACAGAAAAAACGTCAAAAATGTTTCTATTAATAAATCACAATTACTTCAAATAATCGTGAAACCGAAATCAAATAATCTCCTTCCGTCACATTATTGCACAATAGAATAGAATGTAGCTAACTGTAAATAAAATAAAATTCCTTTTCCTTAAACTGAAAAAAAGGAAACAGTTGAAAAATGAATTTTTAAAAGAAATGTGTATAAAAAACAATTCGTTTTAAGTGAAATTAGGAACAACGTCTACGACAAATTCACTGTAGAAGGTGAACAAATATTAAGAAACTCATAAAAAAATAGGGAGATACAATTGCTATTGTTATGTTTTATTGTATTAAATATTTGAATGAATGTTTAATGTACCGTTGGAAAGAATATACATTTTTTTTGTATAAATGTATAATTGTCGTTATAATGTTTATTGCTTATAGAATTGAAGTATAGGTGAAGGAAAACTGTATCTGAATAGCACATTTTATAGCAGATTTTTCATTATGGTTTTTCTAAATAGCTATGAACAATTAAAGTTTAGTGGGGTTTTTCGCAATTAATAACTAACTACATGTTGTATGTTTTCTTCCACTTTGAGTTACTCTTAAATTTTTAACTCGAATGAAAGTCTCCGAAATATCTAGGAACTAAAATCAATTGAAGGTCAAATATTCAAAAGAAAACATATTTTTTTTTAGTTTTTGCATAATTTTTGTTTTGTGCCTTAGACGTTCCATATAGGAACGTATATAGGCGATCAAAAAGTATCCCATACAAGGTGGTACAACTGGTCCAGTAATGGTCCATTACTGGCAGCCAGTAATGCAGCAATGGGCGAGTACTGGCAACCACGACTGGGCCATTAACATAATTTTACTGAATGATAACTTCGGACAATAAATGGTTGCCATTCTTGGGCCAAATACTGGCAACCATGACTAGGTCGTTAAAAAAAATATACATTCATATGTAAATTTAAATAAATTAAATACAAACTAATTTAAAATAAAATAAAAATGACGGAATTCAAAACTCGCCATACAACTGGTTCAGTTGCAAGAATGGCTGAGTAATGGCAAACACCGTCCTGACTCCGCCAGTACTCCGCCATTAAAAAAAATATAAAATAATATTTTTTATACATAAATTTAAATAAATTATTTACAAAATAATTGAAATAAAATAGAAATGAAAATAAATTAAAACATATACCAACCTTTTCTTTATTACCATAGTCTTTCAACCGACAAGGCGATAACTAAACAATATGTGAAATTTTTCAAACTATGTATTTCTAAAAGGGATAATACTCTAGTGAAATTTAAAAAAAATGACATAGATTGGCAAATTTATGGCTACAGTACTGGCCCCATACGTTGGCCAGTGCTTGGCCATTCAAAGGTAACAATATACTGGCTATTTTCTGTAAACCATAGATCGGCCGATGATTGGTTCTAGTATTGGCCCAGTAACAATAGCCAAGTATTGTTAACCATTAATGGACCAGTGCTTGGCCGTATGCCAATGTCTGGCAAAACCTACTTGGGATCCCCCTCAACTGTATTAATTTTCATTGATTCACTCAATTTCATTGGTTGAGTTGCACTTGAAGACTTAATTAATCGATTTGTTTTATATGGGTGATCGAAAAATAATAGTTATCGAAAAATTATAGTTACTTCGTCCCTGCGTAGTAGATATTATTTCAATGTAAAATAAATTTGTCCATGATGAAAAAAGTTTGCCAGCAAATACCCTTTCCTTACACTCATTTATTGATATAATTTCAACTTTTCCACTAAAATCCAAAAATTTTTATTTCAATTTTCGTGAACTTACACAATAATTTTCTGAGTCGTTTATTAATAATAAAAATTGTAAAATCTATTTTGTTTTTTAAATATTTATATCCGGTCAAGCCAGGTTTCATATGAAGATCTCTAGCTCAAGATTTTTTAAATGAATTTATTTCAAATAATTTCACTGCAGAGTTTGTTATACAATTTCAAAAATGTACGTTCTTAAAGCTTTCTGCACCCACCTATAATAATTTCAAAATTAATGGACACAAAAACTAAGACAAATTTTGAGTGATTGACAATGGGAAGAGTAAAACCATATTTTGAACATAAATGAGAATTTTGAAAACTTCAATTAAATATACCCTAATTAATAAAAAAAACTTTAAGTTTTTTGTCTTGAGAGGTCCAATGACAGGAATAATAATTGGCAGGGTAGAATTGGTGGATATGGATTCGATTATCCTTCAGACCAAAGTTGTTTTTAGATAACTATTAACCAATATGCTTGATCATTTGGAATTAGCCACATTCTATGGGTTTAAGGGTGTATTTTGTCCAGTATGCCAAGTTTGTTTAGTGCGTTTCGTAGAGTTTCTTCAACATTTCTTTTTCAATTTATACAGATTTGTTGACAACCAGCATGTGGTGTGTTGCTTAAGATTTAAAAAAAAACTGAAAAACGCTATTTGCTTAGATCGGGATTCAAACTATTATAAATGGTTTAATCCGTTTATGCCGGGATTTACAAACGTACAAAATGAATAAACATGTGGCCTCTGGCCCAAAAAAAATCTCTAAATTTAAACAATCATATTTGATAAAAAGATACTAAAAACATTTATGGAAATAAAAAAAACAATTTTTAAATTAAGAAAAATAAATGATAAAAGCACTTAACTTAATATATATAGTTGATTGAAGAATCTTCTTTTTTCGCTGTTATCTTGACTTCAATATCGCTTCGTTATTTCAATTGCTGGTCTTCACATACTAAGGTGTGCTAACGATTCCAATGAAATACTACGCTTGGTTCTCATTGGCTTGGGGAATGTCAATTTCTCAGATTGCCAAGCTCCTACTTTAAACTCTCACCAATATAACTATATACTGGTGCTCACCCAAGTAACATTTTTGCCGTAGATTTTAAAATTATAACAGTCAAATGTTGTATAATTCCTCTATAGATATGGTTAATGTAGCAAACAAAATTATAGAAGTAAAATACTCGATAATATACTTTGAAAAAATTTTTATATTAAAAATATAATAAAAATATATAATATGTAATTGATATATAATTTAATTTAATATGTACTAATAAATTTTAAAAATTATTAAAATAAAACAAAATAATATGTTATTTGTCGTATTTCATTGTTATTCGCACCTTTTTTCTCTTTTTTGGATTTTGTTTCCCTCTATAGCTGATGTATAAAATTCTCAAGTACTCCTATAAATATTTTTAAAGTATGGTAAAATAAATTATACAGGGATTTATGTAGTGCAAAAGTTTTGATAAATCCTCGATAATATCGTGAGAACAAGTTCATACAAGAAAAAAAATAAGGCTGTGTAAGGCCTAATACAACATAATATTTTTCGCCTTTTTATGTTCTATAAAGGTTTAATACATATTTTTGGCAATACTTTAAATCGTCAAATTCCTCGATTAGGATGCTCCATAAATATTTAAAGTGTCAAAAAGGCATTACCGCCAAATAAGTTTTTTGTTTACTTTTTTTAAAAATCATTTAAATATTTTTCTCATAAAGCTAAACATTAACAGTATCAACTTAACTGTATGAGAGTTTAACACTAAAAAAATTTCATCAATCATGCACCAATAATTTTCAATTAATATCTTTTTTTCTTTGCACAGCCAAAAAAATAAATTGGATCAAAAAAACTTAATATTACCAAACGTTTTTAACCTTCGCGTGAACGGATATTTTTAGCGACTGATATGAACAATATCTACCCTGGTAGATATTACATATATCATAATATCAACAAACGTAATTTTGTGTTTATTTTACTTTTGTGTAAGCATACAATAAAAGCATATATTTAAAAATAAAGTTACTTGTTTTTCACATTGACCAGTAAAAATGTTCATATAAAACCCAAGGAAAAAATATCTACCCGGGTAGATATTGTTTTCTTGCGTAAAAAAACCATAAAAATCCAAAATAAGTGTTAAAAGGAAGTCCAAAATATTTTTTTCTCAGATTTTACGAAATCAATTTAAAAATTAGTCACATAGCTGAACAGGCATGATGATTGCTTAAGAACTCATAAAGTTATTGAATAACAAAAACCGTGATATCTACCTGAGTAGATACTGTTCACGTGAAGGTTAATGTACGAATCTATTTCCATCAAAGATCAAACTTAATTTGTTGAAGACTGAAGTTTAATTAAAACACTTATCCCAAAAAACATTTTATTTTCTGTTTTTTGATAAAAAAGGGAAGAAAATCTATGTTACTCTTTTATTTTATTTTCTGTTTTTTGATGAAAAAAAGGGAAGAAAATCTGTGTTACTCTTCATTATTTCGTTTCTCTTTTCTTTTCTAGTGAAACTGTATAGAATGTTCAACGGTAAAACTCAACAAGGTGTTTCCAAAAACATCTCAATTTTACATAGAGAATACATACACATTCAGACAAACTGGGTAAATCAATCCATATTCGACTCAAAAAAATCTCACAGCTGACAAAAAAAAAATGAAATAGAACTAAAGAAAATATAATTTTAAATTGTGTTTCTCATTACTTGATGTTTTCTATATATGTAATGTATGTTTTAAATACGGTAAATCTCAGTCATTAAATGATTGTTGTTGTTGGACTACAAAGGTAGAAAAAGTTAGTGCATTTGTTGCGCTAATTGTTTTGTTTGAATGTTTGACTCTTATGCATTTGCATCTTATGTATTTACAAATGAAAAATGTTGGGCATAACAAAACTTCGGATCTCTGTCAGATTGACTAACCTCTCACCTTTACTTATATTTTGAGCCATTAAGACAAACATGTGCTTGAACTTGTTACTTCTGAAGAGTTAATATCGGCAAACTCAGATCTTCTGACAAGTCTCCATACGGTAATAATTTTTTTACCAAAGCTACATTCTAACCAAATTAACTCCCAACATTCGTCTGTAATCCAGTGTCTCGGCTCTTTCCAAATTCTGTGCTCTCCCAAAATATATAGTGCAGGCATTCGCCCGTGTTTGATCGTCACGAACTACTATTCTACCTTAGGTTAATGTATCCAAATTCCTCAACCTCAATTCTACCCTCCTACAGGAGAATAGAGTTGTTCTGTGATGTTTCGCTTGTTACCGTCAAAAATTCTTTTGAGTTCAAGCAGTTCAACTCCTCCTATTTTTTTATTGACATTATTTTCTGTACTCCTGAACCTCACATTGAAAACACTATCACTTACCTAAATTCTTCCCCTCAATGCAATTCACCTCTGATATTGAAATCCACAACCAGATAATTTCACCGGCACACAAAAAAAAATTAAGTAGAATGTGCATTTGACCGGACCTACCTACGGGTACGTATTTTGGTCCGCTGAGTCCGAATTCGAGGTCAGTTTGACCCCTACACCCTCGAAATTTCGAGAAAAGTAAAAATTTTTTTTTTACTAAATTTATGATAAGGGGCGGAAAAATCGTCGAATTTTCATGAAAATTTCAGGAAACATGTATTTTAATAGTCTTAATATGGGATTAAAATTTTAGGAAAAAATTTTAATTTTTTCGGCCACAATTGGCATTTTTCGTTAAAATTTGGCAAATGCGGTTTTTCGAAGTTATCTCGAAATTTCGAGGGTTTAGGGGTCAAACTGACCTCGAACTCGGATTCAACAGACCAAAATACGTACCCGTAGGTATTTCCGGTCAAATGCACATCCTACTTAATTTTTTTTGTGTGCCGGTGAAATTAAGTAGAATGTGCATTTGACCGGACCTACCTATGGGTACGTATTTTGGTCCACTTCCGGGTCCGCATCTTCCTTCCATCTTGGTCCGCATCTTCCTCCGTTCCTACTCCTCATCCCCTCATTTCTGTGACAACCTTTTTCCACATATCGACGGATCCAAATTCCAACCACATCCTTTAAAGTTTTTTTAAAAAGATATTTTGGTCCGTTTGGTCATCTTCAACCCTACTTTTCTAAACTGTATTTTCTTATTATTTTTTGTCAAACACAAAACTTCTACTCTGGCTCACTTTCACGTTATCTACAAGCTAAAAAGCGCCCTTTGTGATGCTGTTTCGTGTCAAACAAAATAACATCTGAAAAATAGGGTACACAATCATATCTCTGTTTTCGTATGGCATAATAACTCCAGCAACGCCATCATTGAATACTTTAAATCAGTTCGCCACTCCATTGATTTCAAACATGCAAAAATGCACTCTCACAATTCAGCTATTACCACCGTACCGTACCTTTTTGAAACATGTTGCATAGCCATTTTGAAAACAAAATTCATCATCTTGATTGCTTCACCTATTTAACTCAGAATACCTCTACGTCATTAAATCCTTTAGTTGGGACCATCAATCGTATAGTGGTCCACACCTAAAATATTTCCTCTCCTTTTTTATTCAACCGTTGCCTTAAAGGTTTTTCCTCTCAAACAAATCGTTTAGTGTTTACAAATATGCTCTTATATTCCTTAAGAAACAGTGACAGAGATTGAGAATTCAGTGATTGATAGATTGAGTTCAGAAAGTATATGCGAGCAATTTATACCCTATGTTAAATAAATTCTTAGCATTTAGTAAAATTTACCAATAAGGAAAGACTAGAATAAACATACTGTAACGATTCTACATATTCGCAACGAAATACAAAACAAAATTATATTCAACCTCAATTTCCTCTATTCAATATTTCACAAACAAAACTAAAATCAATATTTCCAAGAAAAGGGGTTGCAAATAAAAATCAAATGAAATGAAATAAAATATATCCAAAATACTAACGTAGATTTCATCAGAATTTCTCGAATTTTCTTTGAAAAGATATTGAAATTTAGTTTATGTTAGACAGCGATATTGTAAATTTATAATTTTAATTAAACTGCGATAGTGTAAGGTTTTAAAGTTGATTACGATTATGTTAAATGGAATTGTAAATGAAGTGCATGCTGTGTGCTAATTAGGTAGATTTCATATAAAAATCTACCTATTTCAATGGGCTTCATCTCGGAATTTTGGAAAAATTTTGGTGCCAAACGACTATGAATGATAAGCAGAGACGGAAAAACGAAAACAAAATTTATATATGTATATACATATATATAACGATATGAGCTATAACAGAATTTACCGGGACTCTCACGATCGCATTTCTTGACCTACAACGAAAATTTTTTCTGTCTACGTTGCGGCAAAAAATATTATGGACACATTCGCGAATTGGCCATATCCGGGTACAAGTTAAGTGGCTAGATCCAAAAAAGTCGAATAATCTAGGGCGTTATAACTTCCGTATGAATCATAATATTTTAATAAAACTTATCAATATTGAATATTTGAACATATTTCTATCATTTTATATCAAATGACAACCTTGGTATTCCAGGTTCCTGAAAAATCAGCTGTTTTAAAAATTTAATAAACTTTGTTGTCCTTGATTTTGCTGAAAATGGCTAGTCTCACTTTTGAAAATGTATACACACGTTAACTAGAACATAAATCTTTCCAAAATTAAAAAAAAAATAGTTCAAGTCTAAAGGTTGAGACACTAGGGCTGTTAGAACGAAAACAAACGCAAACGGTCATGCCTTCCTTATTTTTGAGTTAGTATTATTTAAACTCATACTCACTTTTAGATAAACTTTTCAACTATAACCTCCGAGATTTTCAAATTTCCAACCCAAGAAGTTTCAATGTAATTAGCCTAAACCTAATGCATTGTAAACCTAATGCATGCCATTCAATTACAACAACAACTTCCATAAAAATATAAAAATATCACATAGACATTTTATAATACATTATCTTTTGTTTTTTTTTAATTTTTATTTTTTTTCGCAAAAATTTAAAAAAAATTATAACAAAGCTGAGTCATTATTGTTTTAAATTAAGGAATATTTTCTTATATGCATATTGATTACACATTTACAAAAGTCTTCCTAAATTGTAGTTGCTTGAATTATTTGAGGTGTGAAAGTTGTTTGACAATTTTAGATTATAAATTATGTGTGGTGGTGTTGTAGGTATGACGTTGAGAGAACGTTTATTTGCTCTTTGGTGGATTTAATATGTTATTAAAAGTAGTTTTAACCAAATTAAATAAAACTGTTCCGAGATCGCATTGATAAAGTAGTTTCCGTTAATGTATTTAGTTTGGTTTGATAAATTTTTTGGATTATTCTGGACTTGGACTATTCTACTTAAATTTTTTATTTAAAATAATCTGACACGTTCAATTCTATTTGTACACAAAGCTGTCTGGTCCCGAAATCTACCTATTTCTAGCGGATATACGTGCCGCTTGGACTTTTTTTATTTGTTTTGTAATTATTACCATGAATTGATAAATAAATGACTATTATTATTATTATTATTATTATTATTACTATTGTTATTATAAAACCATGTTAATAGAAAAAACTATTTGTTTTGTTGTTTATAAAGTTTTAAGAGTTATTTAATATAAATTTTGTGTCCTTTTTTTAACGCTATAGACTGGAAATGGCTACAATCAACCTTTGCAGGTTTTAAAGCTGTTGCGACCTTGTTAAAGAATATTGTTTGCAGAATTGTTTTCCTGTTGTTGAGAAATAATAGCGGTGTTGAATACTTAACAAGACCATTATCATTTTTGGTTACTAATCAATTGTTTATTACGTTTATTGAAAAAAAAAAAAAAGAAAAAAGTGATAGAACAAATAGAACAAATATGCAACTAATATTTTTAACGTCAGCAACAGAACACATAAGACTTTCCTATATTCAAAAGAGGGACATGCGCATTATTTTGAGTTTATAGTTTTTTATATAATCAGAGCAAAAATGTTTTAATTGATTTTTTATAAAATACAATCAAATTATTTATGAAATACAATCAAAAAATTTATTTCAGAGCTCAATACAATCAAATTGTATTGAACCTTTCGGCAACCATAACTATAGGTTTATTTTTTTAGAACCATAATTGTGTCCATTATTAGTCTTAATAGAATAAAATAAACAGCTATTCTTTTTTAAACATAATAACATAGTAAAACAATTTTTTTTATTGTATTGAACTATGAAATAAATTTTTTCGATTGCATTTTATGAATAATTTGATAGCATTTTATAAAAAAAATCAACAGAAATATTTTCGCTTTGATTATATAAAAACAACAAATTCAAACTTATGCGCATGTCCCTCTCTCGAATATTGAAAAAGGTAAAAGTCACTATGAATAAATGGAATTGAATTTCCATTGTTAAATAAGTTAGCATTTTCAATGATTGTTTTTTGGTTTCTCATTATTTTAAAATTTGATGTCCGTCATTGCAGGTCATTTTATTTTCAAAATACCAAGCAATTAAATAGGTATCCAAATAAAATTTTTTAATTGTTTAGAATTAAAGGTACAAAAAAATTAAACAAAATTTATTTTTTTTTTTATTCGTTTTACATGTTTTATCAATGAATTTTAAAAAATTTAATTTAAATTAATACATGTTGCTCTGTAGGCAGGATAAAATAGGCTTCGTGTAATTAATTTTATTCTATCGCAAGTTTGCAAATTTGTAAATTTCAATTTATAAAATAAAATACATAGTTGAACACTGACCTAATAAAGTACTAATATAGTGTTCCACACTAATCGCGCAACAGAATAAAATTAACAGCTGTTTATTTTATTTTATTAAGACTTAGAGTAATAACCCACACACTTATGGTTGTAAATAAAAAAATAAATATATACTTGTAGTTGCCGGAACAATTTTGTTTTTGTTTTGTTTTCAAATACTCACACATTTAAGGTTTGCTTCAATTTTGATGCTTGGCTTAGTATTAGAAATAAAAATAGATTATTTTTCTGAATGGTTTGTCCAATTATGCAATTATTGTTAATAAAATAAATAAAAACGATGATGAAAAAGTGCTAATGTTCCTTTTCTGCATATGGAATGAATTAAAACTATAAAATCAACTCCAAAAGGAGTGAAATAAACAAATTAGATATTTTACTCTCCTGAAAGATATTAAAAATATATATGTAGTACATTTCGCTATGTTTTCGTGAGTAAAAATTTATTCATTTAAACGTAAAACATTTTCATCTCGCGTGGGAAATGCAATTTTTTCTACGATAGTATATATATAACCGATATTTATTATAACTTATTAAATTAGAAATCGACGACATAACATTCAAAACGCATATTTTGTTCGATTAAAAACTTTATAAAATTACATGAAAATACCACAGCAACAACAATTTGTTATATAGCGAAAATGATTTTACACTAGTGTAAAAAAATTTTTTATTTGTGTAATAGTATTCACGTTTGAGGAGCGAAAAAATCGCTCGTATAAAATTTTAACTGAAAATAAATTATAAAAAATTCGCGGACAACTAAACTTTTTCTACGGACTACTAAAGGTCCGCGGACCACCGGTTGAGAAACACTGCATTAAACGATCTTTTGATAATACAGTTTAGTTGGAAAATATTAAATTTTATAATTTTGAAATGATATTCAAATTATATTTTCGTAAAAATAAACTTTTAAGAATTTTAAACACATACATTTCATAGTGGAAGAGCCTTTGCTTTGATGAATACACTTAATAAAAATCCAATAGAATTATTCGTTATACTAATAAAATAGCGAATACTGAAATTCTTTCGTTGACTCAATAAACAAAATCGTTAGTTCAATGAACAATTTATTAATATCACGAATGATTTCGTATTCTTATAGCTTACTGAACCAATAAAAAGTGGTTAATTTATTAATAGAATGGACAATTTTATTCAATTTTCAGGGCTCGGGAGTGGAGTGTGTGAGCTCTGCGAGTTTGTGTTATAAACACTGTTATAAACAGCTGATTGAGAAATAAAATTATATATATGAAAATATACACCATGATCCTCAGTTGTTTTATATATGGTAAATAATACAAGTGTAATGAAACGATGAAATTACGTCGTATCGTAATTGAAAAATGGAAAAGTGTGGATTGATTGTAGGTTTTCTTATAAATGCCACCTGTTAAATATCACGTAATTTGGCGGGCATAACAAGTGATCCATGTAATTTTTTTTAATATGAATTCTACTTGATACAAGGAGGTGGTTAGCATAAATAATTTGGTGGCTCATTCAAGGCATTTAATGCCAATATCATTCGAAAACATGGTTTTCGTTGGTTTTTTTGGCCTTATTATTTGGTTAAATATCTGCTAAGCCCATTGGTGACTCAGAGCAATAACTATTGAATTAATTACATAACATATGAAAGTACTTAGAAAAATTTAAAACAGCGTGGGGAATTACTATTGACTTTAGTAGTGAAATGGTTTCAAAACTGAAAATTTTTCAAAAAAAGGTCACAGTTTAAGGCTCAAAAACTTTAGAAGCCATCAGTAAAAATCACAGACACATCTCTAATTGTACTCCAAATTGTCTAGTGTAAGGTTCAGGCTTAAAATCCATGGGTATTTGTTTCTTAATACAAGCTTTTTTTTTGTCGTCCAATATGCGTTTTACATAATGTACCATTATACCAATTTTACCCATTTTTCATGCTAATTTTGATTTTTTAATGGTCATAAATCAATTTTTTAATTAGGGCCATAATTGATTTAGTAAACAGTTAGAAACCTCAGTTCCACAGTACACGGGGAGTATGCGAAGTGACGTTCCACGTGTAATGGATCAAGGCTGTGATTAAAATTCTATCTGTCGTAAAACATTGTTTATGGCCCAAATTGAAGCCTTGTTTAAATAGTTCGTATGCTATCTTACATTTACCTACAATTCAAAATGGAGGACAAATATGGCAGCTGAAATCTATCACCTCATCGTTGAAACCATTTTATGATCTATCTCTGCTGTTCAAAAAAGTTGTGGTTTGGAATAACAATCCCTAACCTATACAAAAACTCCCAAAAAGTATTTCTTTTTTAATCCTGAATCCTGAATATCCGGAAAAAATTTTAGTAAAATCGAAATCAAATATCAAAAGTGTCCAATTTAAAAAAAAAATTACTCCTAAAAATGATTTGAATTATCAAAGCTGCGACGCCACCAGACATGTTTGTGTTTCGATTAAGAAGATGATGAGAGGTGGCGTAGGAAACACAATATTACTGTTGTGAGGACATCGGCATACTTTGCTATTACTACAAATGTTCTGTGTTATAATCGCGAAAACGTTCGTGTTTGTCCATCTTATCTAAAAAATTATAAGAAAAGTATTTTAACACAATACATGAAAAATCGAATCAAGACGCCGGTATAATAAAAAAATTGACTTGTTTGACACAGGGCTGTCCGAAATTTCTATAAAAATGACTAATAATGATTACCGAAGCTTCAAAAATATCGGAAAAGGTTGGGTATAAATTTTTATTTTATCGGCGCCTTGAGTCGTTTTTCAATCGTGTCTGAGATTAAGTTTCTGGATGTCAAACATCCAAATGTATGTAATGTGAAATAGTATAGTGACAAGTATAGCTATGCCAGTTTAGCCATATTTGTATGTGTTTTTAAGGAATAATTTCTTAATAAAAAAATTCTTATCACAAATTGTCACTTTAATTAGATTACATTAAAAAATCTTTTAGTTAAAAAAATTAAAAAAAAAATTTAAAAATATTGACTTTTATGTAATAACTAACAGCAAATACCAACATAACTTGATCTCGTTGTACCCATGAAATGTTGTACCCATGACATAATCTAAAATTGGTGCCAAAAATGCGAGCCATCCAATCCCGATTCCACCAAATAACATCCACCAAATAACATCAATTGCAAATTAAACCCGAACTTGACTTATATAAAACTTTGGTATCCGTTGTTCTTAATAGTATATTTTTTTTTGAATGGGACTTTTATTAAAAAATAATATTTTAAAGTTGTTATATAACAAAATTATACGCAATTAGCTACCAGCCATTCATTTTGAAGACCACAAAAAGATTGAACAAAAATCACTTGACATCTACTTAATTATATTCTTTGCAAAAATACCTTTTTTTTAGCTCACATCCGTCATATTTTTTGTATTTCATCCAAGCCTAAAATAAAAATATTTTAAAAATAATTATTCAAGCCACCTAGCGACCTTTCAATATCGATCATCAATTTGTTATATCATTTTGTTAGTTTTCAGTTCTCTTCGGAATCCACATTAAATAAATTAAAAATCTAATAATCTTTTGTGTATAACTGTTAACACTTCATTAGTCATAAATTATGTGTATCTGATTTTGAAAACAAAGACGGTAGCCGAAACATTAAAAAACCAAAATTATTCCATTCATCTTTTATAATGATAATAATAATAATTATTATTATTATTATATTATACAGGATGAACCATCTTCATAGAGAATAAGAAAACGTTACATCAACCAGATGATACCCGTTGAGATGAATGTTGTTCACATTATATAACAGCTAAAGCCACCCTTTCATCGCTTCTGTATGATGATCTTTCAAGATGAACTTTTCCATCGCATAACGTGGAAAAAAATTGATTTAAATCAAATAAGAAAAATTATGATTAATTATTATTTATTTCTTAACACGTCAGTAGAAAATTGGACACACCGTCAAAATTTGTGTTTAATAAATTACAAAAAAATAATAAAAAATTAAATTGTTTTCTAAAATTATTATTTTATCTTAATTTTACGGTTGGATCATAAAGATATGTTTTGAAAATATAGGTTTTTCAGAGAAACATTGGAAATAAACGTACCGATATGACTATAGCCTATCTCTAAAAGCGAATAGAAAAAATTCAAATCTCAGAAAACAAATTAAATTTTTTGGCCATTCCATTCATAGTGTGTGAAACAAAATAAAATTATTATTTTCTAATGATCAAGAAATAAAATGGAAAAAAAATAATAATGTTTTTTTTAATTTCATTTTTAAAAACAACACTGTACTCGTAAACTTTTCATTCATTCATCTTATTTGAGATTAGATGTCATAGGATGTTTTCTTTTTGTATTCTTATTTCAGTAGTAGATTTCGATTAAGTAAGATATGTTGAAGAGATAAATAAATTTGGACAGAAATTGATGTGATGTACAAAGGTTTCGTTTTAGCCATTATATTAAATTATTCTTGGAAATACTTCGCATAGCAAACAATTGCCACTAATTATCAATAAAATAATGAATTGGGAATTACAAGATAGATAGAAATTTTAATTAACATGTTTTTAGAATTTATCAAGAAATGTTGATGTTGAAGATGGGACTTTATGGATGGCGATTTATACGTATTTAACTTTTATATAAAGCTCAAGCGAGACATGGATCCTCAAATTCAAACAAAATATATGCAAAATTAACAGGCATCGGATAATATATATTTATAAGTGGAGATCGAGCGCTCTACTTTAAACGATACTATTGGCAATGGTACAATTCGTTACACTGTATTTTTTTATCAAATGGCACCTTTTCAAAGAAATTTACGTCGGGATTTTTTTCCAAAACTCTTTTTAGCTTCGATCCAATTCAGCATCGTTTAATTAATTCTTAACGGATAGATTCCCAAGTAGGTTTTGCCAGACATTGACATACGGCCAAGCACTGGTCCATTAATGGTTAACAGTACTTGGCTATTTTTACTGGGTCAATACAAGAACCAATCATCGGCCGATCTGTGGTTTAAAGAAAATAGCCAGTATATTGTTACCGTTAAATGGCCAAGCACTGGCCCATGCATGGTAAATATTACTTGGCTATTGTTATTGGGCCAGTACTGTAGCCATAAATTTGCCGATCTGTCATTTTTTTTAAATTTCACTAGAGTATTATCCCTTTTTGAAAAATTTCACATATAGTTTAGTTATCGCCTTGTCGGTTGAAAGACTGTGGTAATATAGAAAAGGTTGGTATATGTTTTAATTTATTTTCATTTCTATTTTATTTTAATTATTTTGTAAATAATTTATTTAAATTTATGAATAAAAAATATTATTTTATATTTTTTTTAATGGCGGAGTCAGGGCGGTGTTTGCCATTACTCAGCCATTATTGCAACTGAACCAGTTGTATGGGGAGTTTTGAATTTTTTCCGTCATTTTTATTTTATTTCAAATTAGTTTGTATTTAATTTATTTAAATTTACATATGATAATAATGTATATTTTTTTTAACGGGCCAGTCACGGTTGCCAGTATTTGGCCCAAGAATGGCAACCATTAATTGTGCGAAGTTATCATCCAGTAAAATTATGTTAATGGCCCAGTCGTGGTTGCCAGTACTCGCCCATTGCTGCATTACTGGCTGCCGGTAATGGACCATTACTGGACCAGTTGTGCAACCTTGTATGGGATTTAACGGATACATAGATAGACAGATTGCGAGTTGTTCCGGTACAGTCATGCTATTTTTTGCCATAATGTAAAAATGTATATTGATTATAATTTCATAGAGCGATGTATTGTTTTTATCTTCTTCAATTTTGTAAATGCTTTCAAATCTGCTTCAAATCTTACTGTTTAAAGTGTTAAATCTTCGGAGAAATTGCTAATGAAATAAAATCTCGATATTTGGATTATATAAAATAAAAATTAAGTTCTAATACTCTTTCTTGGTTACAATTTAAAATAGAGAGTTCAAAATTAATCATTAACAACTTGATGTACAAATTAAATTTGGTTTTAGCTTTTTATTAAATATTAAATAAAGTTAGTCTTTATATAGCAGCGAAACAATCAACATCAAATTGTATTTAATTAGAAATAAAATTCGAATTAAAATAAAGTTGATTTTTCAATAAATAAATGGAGCCTCAACAAATATTCCAAAAAGGATTGGAATAATCATTGGTGTCAGAAGTGGGATGTCTACAGCTTTTATTTAATTAAATCTGTAGATCTACAAAATTCTTCAAAATTCAACATTTGTTACTTCAAAAACGTGTACAGAATTGTGGAACATTGAACTGCACAATACAAGTTCATCAAGTGCCGTCAAGGTTAAACTTTTGGACCAGCAGTTAAGTATACCTTTTATAAATTTTATAAATATCTGGTATAGTGGTTTAGTTGTTTAGTAATCGGTTAATGCAATATTGAGCATTTCTTTTATAAAGTGATAAAATTGTTTTTATATTGTGACTGTGCTTAATATAAAACTAACACGAGACTTACTTTATTGTTGACCAAAATTAAAACGGGCCTAACGGTAATAAGATACAGGTTATTAAAATTTATAACTTTTCTTTATAAAGTTCAACAATTAAATTTTACGATCTAGATTATTGGTTTCCGATTTGTGATATTTGGAATTTAAATATTTAAATTATCGTTTCCACGTTTTTGTATATTGTTATTGAAATATTAATACTTCAACATTTTAAATAATTTTAATTGTAATGACTGATGCTAAAGTTCAGAAATTAACAACTCAGAGAGCTGTAGCATTAGAACAGCTTGAGTGAATAAAAAAATTTGTTATCGAAATATTAGCGTTGGCTTCAGTACCAGAAATTGAAATTCGGCTTGCAAGTCTAGAAGAATGTTTTAAAAATTTGAATGCGTTTCAAGGTAATCTCGAAATTTTAGATGAAAATGAAAAAAATAGTGATGCTCGAGCTACGTTCGAAGAAGACTATTTTAACCTGAAACCTAAATTAATTTTAGAAAACCAAGCTCGTCAGGGTAATGTAAAAGAAATAGAAATAAGGGTCGGAGAAACCAACCTCAAAAATATGGTACAATGAGAGAAAAGTCACATTGTATATTTTAATAGGTGCTATGTTGATTTAACACTCCCAATTATTAATCGTATTTCAATACAATTCAAAGTTGAGTTAAAATGATCAACGTTGAATTAACAAATTTTAAATCTTAACTGTAATTTTGACAATAATATTTTATAAGTTAATGTTGGTCGATTTTAAATACTAAAAATTTGTAAAAACCATGTTAAATTTAACATTGTCTATTAATAGTATAACGTTCTTTTTATACAGAAAAAAATTAATATAGACTACGTAAATTATAACATATGTTACATTAACATTTTTTTAGTTAAATTTAATTTTGATTTAACATTGAATTGTTATACTGTTACATTTTTACTAACGTTAAGAAAACTGAGAAGATCAATGTTATTTTTTAACACTAACTAAAGTTAAATTAACATTGTAGGACAGTTAAATAAAAAATGAGCAGAACAGATCAACAGCTTTACTACATAAATGTAGATATTATATCTCTTACATTTTGATAAACAATTCTGCACTATCAATTTTACATTGGCTTCTAAGATTTAACGATGATAAATGTCAAATTAAAGGCACAACGAAAGTAACACTGTAAAATAAACATTGTCGTTGTTGAATTTCCCGTTATAATTTTGTAACTCATTTTTTCATATAATGCTACAATTTTAATTTTCGATTCTAAGTTGAAGAAAGTGGTCGTATATTAAATATGATGGAGACGTTTCAAAATAATTACTTTTTAAGTGAAAATGGTCAGGTTATTCAATTAATTGCTAACAGTGATGAAGCTAACGAAATCGTTTTAGACGAAAACAGAAGTTTATCCGTGAATCAACCATTAGTTTGTACGTTACCATCAGAAGACGAGGATTTGATCAAACTCAAATCATTGTTACGCGTGTTTGATTTAGAAAATCTTTTAGAGCAGCTAAAATGTGCGTTTGTATATAATAGAATAGCTAATTAAAGGCGTTCTTTTTAGTTATATTATATTAAAATGATTTCTTCATACATTATTTTTTAGTTAATAATATCACGTTTCGGTGTTTGCAATTTTTATCGAAAGAAGAAATCGCTGCGGCAATCCCTAATTTGGGATTGAGAGCTGAGTTTAGAGAAAAACTCTTCATCTGGCGTAAAACTGAAGTAAGTTAATATAAGTTATTTAACAAAATGTTTCGTTTATTTTTATTTTTACAATTATTTTTCAGTGTAAAATTGATGACGAAACCCTATCAAATGATTCAAATGTGGCTTGGTTAGACACGCCAAAACAAAGTGTTTTAAATACAAAATCTTCGGTGTTATCCGAACCCTCTATTGGCAGAAAAAGTTATTTTCATTTAAAGGTATTACTAATACAATTAAGCTAACATACCATATTTTTAACACAAACGTTTTAAATAGGATATTAAATCTTTAATAATTGCAAGTAAACAAGGACCTAACATTGTGCAATATTATAATGCCAAATCACATTTAGAAGCGATTCATAGAGAGGAAATAATAAAAATAATCATTGAAGTAAATTTAAAAAAAATTGCTTTAACTCCTTCAGATTTTCAAACCATTGTTAAGCAAATAATAGATTTTTTCCCTGAAGAAAAAGAAGTAGAGGTATGACACTTTGCTATAATTTTTTTAATACATCTTTACCAAATAAATAACGGAAAAACTTATTTTAGAAATAAATATAATTAATTAGTTTTAAGTTTATCCTTTGATTTGTATTGTATATTGTAATTGAAGAAATAAAGAGTAAAACGAAATAAAGTACTCTATTATAAAAAGCATTATTAGTTTTTATTTAATTCATAAATTTACATGGTGTTTTAACATTGCGCAATATTAAAATTTGCGTTATAGCTTTACCTCCCAAACTGTTGAATTTACATTTGCCCAAAACGTTTTAACAATGCATTTATGAAACTCATTTTCAAATCAAATTGGATCAATGTTGGTTCAAATGTAAACAATGTTATATTAACAATAAACCATTGTAAAAATTAACAAATTTTCGGTTTAGTCGAACATTCCGTAAATGTCATTTTTACATGTTAACCTATTAAATCAACTTGAACTTTATTAAAAACCAAAATTGTTCAATTTTAAATCAACTTCGATCAGAGTTAATTTAGCATTTTTTACTTTAATTAATATTTGTAGAAATTTACTATTTTTAAACTTGAATTGAAAAGAGATTAGTTATTTCTAAAGATAACATTGTAAATTTTAATATGTAACATTAGTCAATGTTAAATTTACAAAAAACGCCTTTGGCCCCGTTTTATAGCTAAACATTGTTGATTTAACATAATTATGAATGTTTTTCCAACATTTTTTTTCTCAGTGTAAGGTTACCTAAAATAGAAATTAGACCGTTTTCAGGGGACTATACTAAATGGTTAGAGTTTTATGAATCTTTTAAGGTACTGGTACATAACAACACTGCTCTTAATGATATTTCACGCTTTCAATATTTGCGAAACGTGCTTGAGAAAAATGCTGCCAGAACTATTGAATCATTAGAACTTACTGCGGACAATTATAAGGAAGCATTAAAACTTTTAATAGATCGCTATAACAATCAACGTTTGATTTCTCAAGAACATATACGTGCTCTCTTTAATGCTCGTCCGATAGAACGATTATCCTGCGATCGATTGCGAGAACTAATCGATACTTTCAACTCCCATTTGCGAGCATTAACTTCATTAGGACGTCCGACAAACTACTGGGATGATCTTATAATAAATATTATATATCAAAAATTAGATGAAGATACTCGGGCTAAATGGGACGATGAATCTCCAGCAGGCCGCCTTGCAACGTTAGCAGAGCTTCTTAATTTTCTAAATCGAAGATGGCATTCGTTAGAATTTAAAGGTACTAAAAGCGAAAATAGGTTCGCGTCTACTCAAAGGGGCAATACCAAATTTTCTTTAAATTCAAAAAAACCACAAACCTCTCTACTTGCAAATCAAAATTATAAGTGTAGTTTTTGTGGCAAATTTAAGCACTCTATTTACAGATGCACAAATTTTTTGGTCTTACCTTCTGATGAACGACTCAACGAGATAATTAAAAGGCATTTATGTGAAAATTGTTTAAAACCTGGTCATTCATCAGTTAACTGTCCGGTAGATGAACATTGTAAGAAATGCTCTTTGAATCACCATAGTTTGCTTCATTCATATGACGTACCACTAAAGCAGGACATTAATACGTCATGTGTAACAGAACTTTCAATTTCTCCGATCATAAAAGAATCTGAAAATACAATCACAGAAGGTTCTAGTGCGTTAAATTGTTCCACGCATGCAGAACATTATGTATTTTTGGCTACGGCTGTGTTAAAAATCTTAGATAAAGACGGTACTCCTTTAATTTGCCGAGCTCTACTAGATTCTGCTTCCCAATTAAGTTTTATCAGTGAGGCAATTTCTTCTAAACTTGGTTTAAAACGCATCAAATGCCATGTCCCAATATTAGGAATTGGTGGTTCTACTGCTCACTGTGATCTTAAAATTAAAACGAAAATTCAATCTTCTTTAAATGATTTCTCTTTGGTAAATGAATTTTATGTACTACCGAAAATTACGAATTATCAACCCATGAAATTTATAAATACAAAATTTTGGTCAATACCTAAAAATATTAAACTGGCTGATCCAAATTTTAATACTCCAAACGAAATCGACATGCTCATTGGAGCGGATTTGTACTTTGATTTATTGTCAGTTGGTCAAATTAAGCTCGGAGCTAAATTGCCAACACTCCAAAATTCTGTATTGGGTTGGATAGTTTCTGGCAGAGTAGTTGAAGAGAAAAATAACACGCTAAAGGTTACCTGTAATGTGGCTGCAATTGATACTTTCAGAAAACTAGAACTTGATATAGAAAAGTTCTGGAAAATAGAGGAAGTAGGAACAGTGGCAAGTCTAAATAAATATTCAATCGAAGAAATTGCTTGTGAACGCCATTTTTCGGAGAATACCATTCGCGATTCTAATGGAAGATATGTGGTCAAACTCCCTTTTCGAGCGAATCCTCATAACCTTGGGAATTCTTATGATATGGCTTTAAGGCGTTTTACTACATTGGAACGAAAATTATCCAAGGATGTAAAATTGAAGGAAGAATATTCTAAATTTCTGTTAGAGTACGAAAGTCTTGGACATATGCAAGAAATAAATGTTGTCAACTCGTTTCAACTTAATTATTATATGCCACATCACTGCGTTATAAAACCTGAAAGCACAACCACCAAATTGAGAGTGGTTTTTGATGCTTCGGCGAAAACCACCACAGGAAAGTCTTTAAATGACATTATGATGGTAGGTCCAGTTGTCCAAAATGATCTTTGGTCAATTTTAATAAGATTTCGTTCCCATAAATATGTTTTTAGTTCGGATATACACAAAATGTATCGGCAAATAAAAGTTGACGATGAAGATAATAAATTTCAATGCATTCTGTGGCGAAACGATAAAAACGATAAATTGAAAACTTTTAAATTGAAAACGGTAACTTATGGAACTGCCGCAGCACCCTTCTTAGCAACCAGATGTTTGAAACAGTTAGTGGTTGATGAAGGAAAGGCTTATGCTCTTGCAAGCGATGTTATTTTAAATGATACATATGTCGATGATATTCTTTCAGGTAGCAACAATTTAAAAGAGGCTCATCAAAAAATTGATGAAATCATTGAGATTTTGGATAAAGCAGGGATGCAGTTGCAAAAATGGTGTTCAAATAATAATAAGTTATTAGAAAACATACCTGAATCGGCTAAACAACCATTCCTAAGCATCGATGATTTTGACTTCATAAAAACTTTAGGTTTGCTTTGGCAACCCACCTTAGATAAATTTAATTTTCGAGTTAGTTTTCCTTCTTCAAAAATTTCCAAACGTTTAGTAATATCAGACATCGCTCGAATATTTGACCCTCTTGGGCTCGCAGCACCTTCGGTACTAATTGGAAAATTGTTTCTGCAAGAACTTTGGAAATTAAAAATTGATTGGGATGCTGTTCTCCCACAACAAATGCACACTCACTGGAAACACTACCGCGATGATTTGCTATCACTAAACAATTTTTTTGTAAATCGTCATATTTTTAGTTCCACAACGCAAATAGATATTCAATTGCACGGTTTTGCTGACGCAAGTGAGAAGGCATACGGAGCCGTCGTTTATGTGAGATCTCAAGATAAAGATAAAAATATAACTGTTAACCTTTTATGTGCTAAATCTCGCGTAGCGCCTCTTAAAAATCTTACATTACCTCGTCTAGAGTTAATGGGAGCTAATCTTTTGGTTGATTTAGTTCAACGTTTGTTACCTGTCATAAATTTCAAGGTTTCTGATATCTATTGCTATACCGATTCCACTATTGTTCTTCATTGGATAAATTCACATTCTTCAAACTGGAAAACCTTTATTGCAAATAGGGTATCCATCATTCAACAACACACAAATATTAGAAATTGGAATCATGTAGATTCGAAACAAAACCCTGCAGATGCTGTGTCCCGTGGAATATCAGCCTCAAAATTGCTTGATTTACAAATTTGGATTAATGGGCCAACATTTTTGTCACTACCTTCATCATCTTGGCCAGTGTTACCAATCCAATTTAATTCAGATAATATTCCTGAATTAAAAAAGAAAAAATTCACAGCTCACATCCACGAAGTGAATGATGATATTTTACAAAATATAAAATACAAAAATAATTATAAATCAATAAGAAACGTGTTTGCATATATTTTGAGGTTTATACACAATTCTAAATTGAGTAAATCTGAGACATCTAAACGTAAAAGCGGGTCACTTACAATCGAAGAATTGGAAAATGCTGTCCGTCACATATTAAAAATTATACAATCCATAACTTTCAATTCAGAAATAAAGGCTTTGGAATTGCGGAAAGCATTACCAAGAAAAAGTCGCCTTAACTCTTTATCTGTATTTTTGGACAGCAATAATTTAGTTCGTGTTGGCGGTCGTCTTAAGCATTCTACATTATCTTACAACTCTAAACATCAAATTTTATTACCATCTTCACATTTCTTTACAACTACACTGCTTTATTATTTTCATTTTAGACAACTTCACGCTGGTCCACAAGCACTTTTAGCTGCTGTACGTGAACAGTATTGGCCACTTGATGGACGAAGATTGTGCAGGAAAGTGTTCCATAATTGTCTTCAATGTTTCAAAACACGTCCAACAATTCTAAAACAAAAAATGGGGGATCTTCCAGCTGAGAGAACGCAATACTCTCCACCGTTTACAAATGTTGGCGTTGATTTATGTGGTCCTTTCCACATACACTATAAAATCCGAGGAAAAACACCTACCAAAGCATATCTAGCTGTATTTGTATGTTTTTCGGTAAAGGCAGTCCATTTAGAACTGGTCTCTGAACTAACGACCGATGCATTTCTTGCTGCTTTGAAGAGGTTTATTGCCACCAGAGGAAAGTGTTCTACAATCTATTCGGATAATGCGACAAATTTTGTGGGAACTAACTCAGCTCTTCACGAGTTATACAAATTGTTTAATTCCGAACAACATAAAAATGCAATAACCGACATGTGCAAAAATGATGGCATCGAGTGGCGTTTCGCTCCGCCAAATTCACCAAATTTTGGAGGATTATACGAAGCAGCGGTGAAATCAGCAAAGTTTCACTTAAGACGAATTTTAGGAAATGCTGCTTTAACATTTGAGGAACTCAACACTGCAATCAAGCAAGTCGAAGCAGTGCTGAATTCTCGTCCTATAACAGCAATGTCAAGTAATCCAGATGATTTAGAGCCATTGACACCTGGTCATTTCCTGATTGGACGTCCACTAACTTCCATAAGTGAGCCAACCTTTGACGAAAATCAATCATCTCTTCGACGATGGAAATTGCAAAGACAACTACATCAACATTTCTGGATGCGTTGGAGTGGAGAATATTTAAACCAGCTCCAACAAAGAAATAAGTGGAGGGAAAGCTACCCAAGTCTTGAGGTTGGGGAGCTTGTTCTTCTAAAGGACGATTGTCAACCGCCATTGAAGTGGAGAATGGCCCGAGTGCTGGAATTGTTTCCTGGGACCGATGGACATGTCAGAGTGGTCAGCGTCAGAACGTCCCAGGGAACATTTAAAAGGGGAATATCAAAAATATGTCGACTGCCAATTAGATATGCACCAGAACAACCATGAATATTTGAAGTTTATTAAAACTTTCAAGGCGGGGAATATGTTAAATCTTCGGAGAAATTGCTAATGAAATAAAATCTCGATATTTGGATTATATAAAATAAAAATTAAATTCTAATACTCTTTCTTGGTTACAATTTAAAATAGAGTGTTCAAAATTAATCATTAACAGCTTGATGTACAAATTAAATTTGGTTTTAGCTTTTTATTAAATATTAAATAAAGTTAGTCTTTATATAGCAGCGAAACAATCAACATCAAATTGTATTTAATTAGAAATAAAATTCGAATTAAAATAAAGTTGATTTTTCAATAAATAAATAGAGCCTCAACAAATATTCCAAAAAGGATTGGAATTGGAAGTGCAAATTTTTTGATGGCAGACTAATGTTCTGCATAATAGAAAACAGCAATGAACAAGCTATTCAAACGAATTTCAATTGCATCTGGTGGCAACGGCAAATCACAGATGTCATGGAATGTTTAACGACGATTATTTGATTTTGCAAGGCATGATTTGGTATTGTTTGTTCTTTCCATGAAAATCGAATTGAGCAGTACAGGTTTTGATGGAGTCCCATCTGATTTTTCAACCAAAACATTCATTACGGAACGGTTGGATCAAGCAGCCGTCGTTTTATCGGTAGTTAAATAAACTAGATGTTCACCGATGTAATCTTTGATGTTTTCCAACGTCTTTTATCATTTGATAAATCATACCATCTTTATTGTAAAAGGAGTGTATACACGACAACGCTTTGCAGTTTTCCAAAAGAAAAGTTTTACCATCGGATGTCCTAGCTATACCATAAAGGCATTCCTGTCGTTGCTAATTCCGTAGAAAATGTATATCAGCTTTGCAGTCTTTGCACTTGTGCTTGCCATTGCTCTAAATATCGATAGTTGCAAAATATTTTTTACACTTTTATTCTTTTTATAAAAATTGGACAGCCCTATAACTCTCTTGTTATATTTTTAAGCATCTTATTATCTTTAAAAATTCAAGTTTTTTCGTTGACTACGTTTGGAGTTAAAGGGTTGGAACACAATTAAAACCACAATTCCGGTAATATATTAAACAGTGGTTGTCGATGCTAACAATACCAACCTTACAAATAACTCCGCACTCGAGCGGATCCAATAAATTTTGTTTTACATTTTCCACTCTTAGCCCCTCATAACACATAGTAGATTTTTCCTGTTTCAAATCATTCGAACCTTTTTCCTGTCACGGCAGATACGTTTTTGAATTACGCCATTGAGACTATTATAAGAAAAATTATAAGAAAAATGAGAAATGTTTGCTTAAAAGCTAGAAGCATGTGCTAAATGGCAATTTCAACCAATCCAGAAGTTAGCAATTTATACGCAAACTATAGGTAAACATTTTCCTAACAACAGAATAAGGTTTATTTCAGCTATTTCTAAAAATCTGAAAGGTTGATATATTATTGGTATTAACAAAAGCAATAACTTTAATTCAGGAATTTTTATTTTATTGCTCTGAAGAAATAGTTCCATTATTGAAAAATTAGTTAGTTTAAAATTAATAACTCATCTCATTTCCGCTTTGTGTCGCGCTGGCACCCTTTTACTGAAAATAGCTTTTTTTACTGTTTTTCACAAATTTTTACAGATAATAAATGGGACTATCATATTTTGCAGAGAATTGAATTCTTTTGAAAATGGACATATTTTATCGTTTTTCTTAAATACCTAAAAATTTGGTATGTATTAACAAAACGAACGGTATTAACAAAACGAACAAACTAAATTCAAGAGTTATGAAATTATATGTCATATTTTTAGGTATGGTGTCGGTGTTTTACTAATAACTCTCACAAATTTTATTGAATTAAAATAAATTTTTACAAATTGGTATAAAAATAGATATTTTATCGAAAAATGTTATTTGAAAATTTATAACTTATTGGATTTTTGCTGTGTGGTGCGGTGCGGAGCACTGAAACCCTTTTATTGAATAGGGTTTCAGTGCACCCGATAAGTAACAGTGGGGAGACTAGCGTGTTCTAGAACTAACGATTGCAGCACTCTGCACATTTTTTAACAAAGCAATTTTGTTTGCACAATGTCTGCAGGGTGTACTGCATTGTATAGGTTTTGGTTCATTGATCCAAATGAATTCATAGATTCTCGGAATGAATACAAGTCACATGCTGCACCGATTAGGTTTAAACATTCGTGTTAATGAAAATACTCATTAAATCATAAAAAGTTATGAATAATTGTCGATACCCAGCTGTTGGCAATTCACAATTTAAAATACAGTTACTATTTTACATTCTAATTGTTGCCGTTATAGATTGAACTAAAAAAATTACGGTTACTCTGTTACAGAATGTAATGTGCTAAAATCAGAAACAATTACAAAAACATTTAATAGCCAATTAAAATAATAACTTTCAAATCATAACGCCATACTCTTAATAATACAAGCAACTCAAGAAATCAATTTTTTTATATGTACATAAATATAACAAACATATTTAAATGAACTTAATTAAAGGTTTATCTCGATTCTATCTCTTATTTGACTTTCATGGAACAAGTACAAATATCATTAAACAAATATATCTAAGACATATTTTTTATAGATCAAATTTACGTTTTATTCAATTTAATTGAAGAAAACTGAACACCTTTCAAAATAGAAAAAAAAACGAAAATGTATTCCGTTTCAATAGAAATTTCCTTTTTATTTATTTTTATTTTTTTTAAATGTATAAAAATTTATTTCGATTTTTTTTTTATTTATTCAACAATAAATTTTTGTTGTTGTTTGATATAAAAATTACATTCATGAAATATAAAAGAAAGATGTAACTCAATAAGTCCCCGGAAATGTATATAAAATCTGCTACCACACCTCTTTCTTTTTTGTTATTTTATTTTTTTTTTTCTTACTTTATTTTAATTTCGTTTTTTATGTTTTGTTTAAATAATATTAATAAAATAAATCTGAATTACAATTGAATTGAATTGAAATTTATTTTATTTTCCATTCATTTTGTAATATTTGAACGTTTGGGTGAATATCGTCGTAGCTGGGTTTTTGACTGACGATTTTTTCATACGATAAAATCGTCATATAACCAACACAATTTTATTTTGTTTGAGGTCCAAAGTGCAAGTGGTTTTGATATAGAGGATGCTTTGTATTATTGCTTTGCAACAAAATTCAACTGTAAATTAAACCGTTAAACGAAATGATTATTGAATAGTAGACAGGTAATGTATTGGATTGGTAATGAACCTCACCCGAATGCTTTTTCGGGTAATCCTACAACAAGAATTACAATGGTGAGGAAATTTGTGAACGACACTAAAGAAGTACGACTTAACAGTCTGAATACCAGCAAAATTGTTCTGAGAGTTTAAAAAAATCGGCCAAGATGACCTCCAACTGATTGCAATAAATTCTCACCCAAATTGCCATTTTGAAGTGCATGTAAAATACAAATATGCTATGGAGAAAAATATATAAATTAAAAAACACAAAAGTAAAGTTATATTTCCTTTCCAAGGCTCATCAAAGTCGAACTACGAATTGCACTTAAAATTACAAATTTCAAGGACAAAAAAGTTTTCAGCCAGTGGTAAACAACATCGCCTCGATCGCATCAATGTTCGAACAATTTGTATGTGAGTTTCACATAGCTCGTGTCGACCTGTCAAATTCGACTCGTGTTCTAAATGAAGTGGATTGCGACTATATTGACATTGGTTCAGACGATCAGCGAACAACAAAAACATTTTGATAGTTAAATATCAAAAATTAAAATAAAAAACCTTAAATATTTCTATCTATATAGATAGTAACAGACACTTTGTCTTAGGAGAAGAAAAAGCAAGAGTAAATTTAAAAATCTCTCCTCATAAATAAATCAAATCGTGTCTCAAATTCAGCAAATGTTACAAATATCATAAAGATAATTCCAGATCCCTCAGGAAGAATATGGAAAAAATTTGCCATTCAAGAAAAATATAAATGAAAAAATATATGCAGAACGTAAAAATTGGAGGTAAAACCAGAACCTGTTTCACATAGTAGTTTAGAGAGCATAGATATAAGCATAGCAGGGGATGCTAATAGATAGGGATGCTAAAATATGGAGCAGTTACAAAAAAGGTGAAATCTTATTGTGTCTGACTATATGCCTTACGACACTATTAGCCCCGTCGCGTCAATGCCGGCATTGATTTGCGTTGTTATCGCTTCTAAGAACTAAAACCTGGACATCGTAGTCAAATGTAATGCCAAATTATTTCATGTTGTCTGGGGAGGCACCAATATCTAGGCTAGGCTATTGGAGAGTACTTGCCTACAACTCGTTTGGAAATATTGAATTAAGGAGTAGGAGTAGCACACTTTTGTTAACTGCCAACGGAAACCATAAACATCACTCTATGTTTCAGTTCTCTTTGAAAAAACATCAGGAGCTTTAAAATGATAAAGGAGATTTGCAAGAGGCTCTATAGATATATTAATTTTTTAGTAAAGAAACTCCCAAATAGGGAAAAACCAAACCGAAAGCATTGAAACTTAGCTAAAAGATTTTAGGCTACCCTGTCTAGAACTATCAGCTTGTAATATGCCTCACCACGATTTGGTCTATTGTGGTACAATTATGTTTGAACAAAAAAGAAAATAGGTTCGCAAACATCTGTTGATTTCTGGGCCTGGTAATTTATTTCTGGCGTTGGTAGCTTCGCTGTTTATTATCTCAAAAACTTATGAATATTAATTCAAAAACAATTAATTAAATTTTTATTTTAAAACTTTGTAATTTATTTAGAATAATTATCTTCTAAGTATAGATGTTGTCATGGATTGGCAAAACTTTCGGCCATCTTGTAAATCTGTCTACTATATTGTTAAAAAATATGAATATCCATTTGATTGCGGAAACGGACCTACCAAATCCATATGGATATGTTCAAATCGGACGCAGGAAAGGTTAAAGGTGCCAGTTTCAGATTTTGTACGACGACCTATGCACTTTTGACAATGTATACATGATTTCACCCATTTGTTGGATTTGTAAGATTTACAACATTTTTGGCCAAAAATATTTATCCGGGATAATTTTTCGTGCTGATCGAACTCCAGGATGCGACAGACGATATAGCATGTCAAAGACGTTCTTACGCATGGGATTTGGTACAAAAAGTCTATGTTTGCCTGTAGAGATTTCACACCAAACAGATACCTCTGAGTTGTACGATTTTGTTAGTTCAAGCTTGAATTTGGAATTTGGTTTGCGATTAGCGTGCGATAAGATAGATTAAAGTTCATCACCTTTTCTTTACAGACTGCAAGAATCTTGAATTTTATTGTTTTACACTCAACACTAGCAACACTAGGGCATCTTATTCTTGATAGACAGTCTGCTACAAAATTGTTTTTATCGCTAATGTGATGTATATCGCTAGTAAACTGTGAAATATAGTTTAAATGTCGCAGAATACGTTCTGTTTTAAATGTCAAGGCGGTTGTAGAGGTCTGTGGTCTGTATATATAACAAATTGTCGACCCCAACGAAGTATTAAAAATGTTTGAGCGACAGATAAATTTCTAAAAGTCCGCAGTCAAATGTTGAATATTTTACCACGGATGGCGGTAGCTTTTTGAAAAAAATGACAATGATGCCCATTTACCATCATTGAATTGCTCCAATACTGCTCGAACGGCCCAACTGGACGCGTCAATCATGATGCTTTAAACAGCGTCATTCGGATGGGCTAGTGAAGTAAAACTGGTTAATGCCTCCTTGAATTTCTGGAATCATTTTTCGCATTCCATTATGACCAAGTAAACTCGGATTTTTTGGTGTTAAAAATGCGCAATGGTGTTAAAAATGCGCAATGTTTTGGATGAATCTACTGTAGTAGTTATTTATCCCAATAAATTGTTGCAACTATTTAACAGAAGCAACCATGACTTGACGAAGGAGCTATTCTATTTTTAGTGTCCATAAATCTGTGAATGGTTTTTCTTGCGTTTCGTAGTCCGAAGGGCATCCGATTAAATCCAAACAAACCAAACGGTGTTACAATAACAGTTTTGTGCACGTCCTCGGGCGCTATTGGTATATGGTTATATGCTTTTACTAAATCTATTTTAGAAAGTATTGTGTATCCATTTAAACTTAGCGAAAAATTGTGATGACGTGATATTGGGTCGAAATCTGGTACTGTAATGGCATTGCGACGTCTATATTCGCCACAAGGTTATATGCTTTTACTAAATCTATTTTAGAAAGTATTGTGTATCCATTTAAACTTAGCGAAAAATTGTGATGACGTGATATTGGGTCGAAATCTGGTACTGTAATGGCATTGCGACGTCTATATTCGCCACAAGGATCGATCAACTACGATGTCGATTATTATAATGGCTCCGATTATTTAATAACGTATGCACAACACTTTTTAATTCGTTTATTTCACTTGCTAACTGATAAATTTTTTACGACGAATTTCAGCCTGACACTATAATTTGCACAGACGATGGATTTTCTCTTAAAATCGTTGAATCCGAGGTCCCAGATGACGCTTCAAAAATGTTATCAGCAATTTAGGTAAGTTCTAAAATTCTTTTACTATTTTTAATTATTTGAACAAGAGCGATACGTCGTCAGCACGTCGGGATCACCACTGTTGGATTGTGGGCCTGGTAATTTATTTATGAGCAACGCCAGAAATAATGCCGGCTTTGACGTTGATTAGTTTAAAAACTTATTGATATCAATTCATAAACAATTAATAAATTTTTTTAATTATTAAGGATAATTATCATTTTAGTAGATGTTTTGATTGTAAATTTCAAAATCGCACTCACTAACAAATATTTGCTTAAATTTCAAATTACAAAATATGGAGGGGCTGAAATCTCACAGCTCTGAGATATCATGACTTCGGTCTGGGCTAAGGATTTTGATATAGTTTTCGGCAAAAAACTTTTATGAGGACATGGTTTTTAGTTTTGGGCTGCGATGTATATGAAACATAACTTTTTGTTAAAGTACAAGTATTTTTTATCTATGTTTAAAAATTCATTATAAAACTAACACGAAACATCAATACGTTGCTGGAAAATTATAATCAAAATTCCAAAAATATTGTTAAATTAAATAAAATCAAACTTTTTTCAAAATTCCAAAAATATTCCAAAAATTAGAATAAAATCAAATATTCAAATATTTTCTAAATTCCAATAATATTTCAAAAATTCTTAAAAATTCGAACTTTTTCCATAATTCTAAAAATATTGCAAATATTATTACAAAATCAAAAATTGAAAATTTTTTCAAAATTCCAAAAATTATAATAATATCAAAAATTAAAAAGTTTTCAAAATTCTAAAATTATTTCAAAAATTCTTACAAAATCAAAAATTAAAACTTTTTCCAAAATTCCAAAAATATTTCAAAAACTATAACAAATTCAAAAATTTCCATGTCCAATTTCATTTTAAATTACATATACGTCATAAAAACAGCTACATTTTTTTCCCAAAAAACTGTCTAAAATATTAAATGAAATCATTTTTTGACATACTTGACATTATTTTTTGACAAACTTATAATGCCATAATTCTCTATAATAATTATAAAATATCATGTCATTCGAACTATTAATTTTATTTTCTTCTAAAAACATAGGGTAAAAAATAAATAAAAACCTTTCTTTTGACACACTTGACAACATTTTTTGCCTAACTTATAATGCCATAATTCTCAATAATAATAATAAAATTTCATTTCAAACAAACAATTTAATTTTTTTCTGAAAAATTAGGTAAAAAACTAAATAAAAATCTTTTGACACACTTGACAACATTTTTTTGACAAACTTATAATGCCATAATTCTCAATAATAATAATAAAATTTCATTTCAAACAAACAATTAATTTTATTTTTTTTCCAAAAGATTAGGTAAAAGAATAAATAAAACTCTTTCTTTTGACACACTTGACAACATTTTTTTGACAAACTTATAATGCAATAATCTAGTTTTTGATCTCACATACCAATCCCGACCATCAAGATTTCTCCAAATTTAATGTTCCTACTCGTAATCACATAAAATGAACGTTTTTTAAGCCAAAAATATGAAAATTTGCTATTTTTGACACACATAATGATTTTTTTGACACACTTCCGGCACAGTTATCGAACACAGCGTCCTCTCGGACCTGTCCCTTCTGAATACCTATTTTTAGAAAAAAAAATTTGAAATCCCTCCAGCCGTTATCCCTGCAGTGTAGGTGATGACAGCGGCCAGCCGGCCGGCCGGCCGGCTGGCCTGCAGACAGACACACATTTATTTTTTTTGCTTTTTTAGAATCAGAAGGTCCTAAAACGTCGAGAAATGCCAAAAAAAGTGGGGGTAAGTGTTGTATATTGGTTATTTAATAATTTATAAAATAAAATAATTTAATTTTAAATTCAAAGATAATTTTTATTTCTGCTTTACATGTCCTATCACACCAAAAGCCAAAACAAGAGAGAGTTGCCTTTTCTATTTACAAAATACAAGTTACATTCAAATACTACTATATTCTCAAAAGCAATCTCTTCATGTTTATTAATTTATAATTATAACAAACACATAGTTAATATAACTGCAATATTCCATAATAATTTAATATAATATTTTATACCAATCGAAATTATACAGTATGGTATCAATAACAATATCCTACATCTCCCTCTTTAATTCATGATACTGGGAAAAAAAATTAAATTAATAACAAATTAAATTAATAGTACATAATTAAATTATGACAAGTTCTCTTTTTAATCTTTATTTCAATTCGATTCAGGATTCAAAGCAAATATTTGTGTATTCACTCTATATTTTAATTTCTTAAAAATGAAATGCTACGACGCAACACGGTGCCGTTATCATTTTCCACCAGATACGATCGAGGCGTGTGCCATTTATTAACGATTTTGCCTTTATTCCATTGCCTGTTATTTGGTTCTCTTACTCTAACTTGATCGCCTAAGTTAAAAGATCTGTGTTTAACATTATGAGCATTTCCAGTTCTGTAATGCTTTTGGAGATTTGCCTGTTTCTTTTGAAATTGTACATCAATTCTTTGATTCAATTGAGGTTCCAACAATGAATTGTGAATAGGTAATTTAGTTCTTAATCTTCTGTTTTGTAATAACTGTGCCGGGGAGAACTCTAAATCCTTTGTTGGAGTATTTCGGTATTCCAAAAGTCCAATCATAAATTGTTCATATGTATCAGATTTTTTTAATATGCTTTTCACTATTTGTATAGCTCGTTCTGCCATTCCATTTGACTTAGGATATAGTGGGGAAGAAGTAGTTATTTCAAAATTAAATCTTTTCGCAAATTCTTTGCATTCAAATGAATTGAATGGAACGTTATCTGCGATTACCGTTTTAGGAATACCGAAACAAGAAAATATTTCTAACCATGCTTTTATCACTTCTTTTGAAGTTTTATTTCTCATTTTTCTAACCTCTATCCACTTAGAAAAGTAATCTACAACTAGTACATAAGTGTTGTTTCCGAAATCAAAAATATCGCAGCCAAGCTTCTGATAAGCTAGCATAGGAATGTCATGGGGTAACAACGGATCATTTGTATTCGCAGATCGAAATCTTTGACACATTTCACAACTGCTAACTAGGTTTTCTATATCGGTATTAATGCCTGGCCAGTAAACCAAGTCTTTTGCTCGCTTCTTTGTTTTTAGAATTCCCAAATGAGATTCATGCAACAAACCTAAAATCATGTGCTTAAGCTTTTGTGGAACAATTATTCGGGAATCTAAAAATACAATACCGTCTTCAACAAAAATAGATTCTTTCATTTTGTAATAAAATTTTACGTCTTCAGGAACTTTACTTTTATGAGATGGCCAACCCCTAAGATAGAACTTCATTATACAATTCAGTACAGGGTCATTTGTGGTTTCTGTTTTAAACAAATTTAATCGTTCTTCGCTCACATTAATGGATAAAACAGATTCGGTAAGAGTTAAATCTTCCTCAACAATTCCTGAATCCAAGAAATGACGAGATAAATAATCTTCAATATTTAGAAATCTACCAGGAGTAAATTGAAGCTTAATATCATAATTAAGTAGTTTTAATCGCATTCTTTGCAATTTAGATGATGAAACTTTGTGGATATCTTTATCCATAATAGAAACAAGAGGTTTATGATCGCTTTTAATAATAGCTGATCTACCGTATATGTAAAAGTGAAATTTCTTGCACGCATATGTGACCGCTAAAAACTCTTTCTCGATTTGAGCATATCGAGTTTCCGTTTCCGACAGGCTGCGGGAAGCGTAAGTAATTGGTACTCCATTTTGTAAAAGACAAGATCCCAATCCGTTCTGTGATGCATCTGTCTGAATAACAATATCCTTTTCTGGATCAAAAGGTTGTAACACTGGAGCATTGGTTAAAGTTTGTTTAATTTCTTCAACGGCTCTACTGTGAACATCAGTCCATTTGAAAATAACTCCTTTTTTTAACAATTCTCTTAAAGAACATGTAAGTTCTGCTAAATTAGGTATAAAATTTCTAACATAATTCAAAATACCTAGAAATGATTGAAGTTCCTTCTTGCTCTTAGGATCTTTCAAATTTTTAATTGCAATTACCCTTTTTTCATCAGGCTCGATACCATCTTTTGAAATAGAGTGTCCAAAATAATTAACTTTTGTTAAACGAAATTGAAATTTTTCGGGATTAAACTTTATATTAAGATGTTTTGCTCGCCCAATAACTTTCAATAAATTTTGGTCATGTTCTTCAACGGTCTTACCAGTGATCAAAATGTCATCTATGTACACAATAACACCGTCTAAATCGACAAAGTTCTCAGAATTAAATTTTTGAAATATTTCGGGTGCGGTTGAAATGCCGAATGGAAGTCTTACGAATTGAAATGTACCATACGGTGTACTAAATGAGCAATACTTCCTAGATTCTGGTTCTAAAGTCACTTGCCAAAACCCATCTTTTAGGTCAAGCACCGAAAAATATGTTGCACCATTTAATTTCATAGTAATTTCCTCAAAACTCGGAATCAAAAAATGTTGTTTTATGATATACTTATTTAGTTCGCGAGGGTCTAAACATATTCTTAATGTACCGTTTCGTTTTTGGACACATACTAAATTATTAACCCATTCCCTACCTTCATTTACCTTTTCTATAATATTTCTTGACTCTAAAGATTTTAAAGTTTGCTCAAGCTGAACCTGTATTTTTAATGGAACCCTACGGGGGGCTTTGCTACTGGAATAGCATTATCGGATATTTCAATTTTACAGGTTTGTGGAAATTTACCACAACCTTCAAACACAAATTTGTTTTCAAGTATAAACTTTTCTTTAGAATTTATCTTATTAATCTTCAAACTGTCTATTTTATTTATTAAACCTAGCTTAACATAACTTTCTAAACCTAAAATTGGTATTAGATCTTCATCTATCACTATAAATGGTTCTAAGGCAATATCGTTTCTAACACAGCACACTAAGTAACACATACCTTTCGGAAAAATTTTTTGCCCGCCATATGCTTCCAAAACAGATAAACAATTTTGTAGTTCTGCGTTTTTATCAATTTTATTAAGTAACTTTGATGATATGATATTTACTTCTGATCCTGAATCCAATTTTAATTCAACTATGGTGTCATTAATTTTTATTTTTTCCGCCCAGTATTTTTTCCTAAAATGATTAAAATTATTATTACAATTTTTAAAATCAATTGAAAGACAAAAAATATCATTATCATTATCATTTGTACAATTTTTTTCTTCATTTTTAAACGAAATAGCTTGTACGTTCTTACTATTACAAACATAGGCAAAGTGATTTAGTTTTCCACAATTTCCACAAGTTTTTCCAAATGCTGGGCATGATCGCGGCGCATGTTTGTAATTACAAAAACGACAAGCCATTTGTTGATTATTAAAATTACTGTTAAAATTATTCCGATTTTTAGAAACTGGTTTATAATTGCTAAATCTTTTAGGATAACTGCTTGAATTCAAATTATTTCTGAAATTTGAATTAGTATACGTATTTATTTTGTTTACATTTTGGTTTGTCTTTGTATTAGTATTAACTGAGTTAACATCAAGTTGATCACTACATGTGACACTTGTTTCGGTCCCTGAAATTGAGGTTATGCATGATGTGGATGTAGATTGGATGGTCTTAGTTTGCTGCTTTGCAATTTCTGATGTTTTACAAATTTCGATCGCTTTATCACAGTCTAAATTATCCGTTCTTATAAGATTTTCTTGCAATTTTTTATCCCATATTCCTAATACGATCCTATCTCTTAACATGTTTTTTTCTTGAGTTTCGAACTCGCAAGTTTTTATAAGTTTTTTAATATCAAAATGTTCAAAAAATTCATTTTCTTTTTGATTTCTACTATAAAAAACAAACCTCTCATATATAACATTTGTTTTTGGTTTACAGTATTTTTCAAATGCTGTTTTAATTTCAATAACTTTTTTCGGTGGCGCTTCAAATGAAAATGTTCCATATAATTCTAAGGCATCCTCTCCAAGCGCATTTAAAAATATTGCAATTTGAACTTTCTCGGTTTTTTCAATAACTCCAACTGCGACTTCAAAAACTTCATATGATTGAATAAATTTCTTCCAATTTTCTGCTAAGTTACCTTCAAGACTAAGACCTTTCACTTGTTTCACGTAATCCATGGCGTAAATCGTTACAGTTTTACGTGGTCGACCACGTAAATTCCCCGATGAATTTTTTGGTTTTTCAGGCTTAATTAAAATTTTCTTTTCTTTAATTACTCCCATTTATTAAAACTTACATATTTGGAGTCAACTGCGCCATGTTGTATATTGGTTATTTAATAATTTATAAAATAAAATAATTTAATTTTAAATTCAAAGATAATTTTTATTTCTGCTTTACATGTCCTATCACACCAAAAGCCAAAACAAGAGAGAGTTGCCTTTTCTATTTACAAAATACAAGTTACATTCAAATACTACTATATTCTCAAAAGCAATCTCTTCATGTTTATTAATTTATAATTATAACAAACACATAGTTAATATAACTGCAATATTCCATAATAATTTAATATAATATTTTATACCAATCGAAATTATACAGTATGGTATCAATAACAATATCCTACAGTAAGAATTTCCCTTTGAGCTCATGAATGTAATACTTAGGTTTTTCAGACCGAAGTAAAAAAATAAAAATATTGAACTGGAAAGAAATTGAAAAACATTGTGTTCTGTTATAATTTTTGATCTAATGTAGCGTTCAATGTAAAGTTTTGCGGTAGCGACTAGAGCATATATTTGTAGCCTGCAAATATATATTTGTAGCATATATTTGTAGCATATATTTGTTAGCATATATTTGTAGCCCTTTTGGCTACAGACTTGGAGAAACAAAAGGGTCAGCTTTATTCAAAAACCAGGCTAAATTAACTATTATGAAGCGAGGTGAAAAATCGATCAATATTTCCTCATACTTCTTAAGTTTTTAGAGTGCCAGATCGACTGACATATTGTCTGAAAGAAAAGACGCTAAGCAATAGGTAACAAGGTTATCAGCAGCCAAACATTTCTTCGTTTCTTTTCATTAAAAAACTTATCACTTCACCGCTTCACAATTACAGAATTTGGCTGCAGGGGGGGGGTAGCCTAACTTTTTATACTATTAACCATTCTGTTAGAGGTGGTTTGAGACATTGAAGGGACTATCTCCACAAAGGTAACGACTCTTACCACTTTATTAGGGGTTGAGGCTTTTGATAAATACATTTTTGAGTTACTTCTTAACGGAGTGGAGAGATAAGAAATTGGAAATCTGATGTTTATAATTATTCAGACCATTGACAACACTTTCATAAAAAGCTATTAAAACGACGATGTCCCCGAAAGGGCGTTCTGTCACCCCTGCTGTGAAATGTTAAGGTGGACCAGCTTCCAAACGAGTTAAATGGATTAGGTTACAACGTTTAAATACACCCAAATTTGTGGATGATGGTTGTTTCCTTTTGAAATGGAAATGAGACAACAATTGAAACCAATCTGCAGGAAAATACCAAATACTCTGCACAGTGCCCATAGCCTAAAGTTGATATCGGCAGAATCGTTTTAATCACTTCACTATTACTTCAATTGGTAACAACATCTTGACTGGGACTGCTCATGTTGGGACAAATTGCTCAAACGCATCTCGAGCTCTGTAGCAGTGTAGCAGAGCTTTTAGTGCAAATGGAGTCTAACGTTGCAAATGGTTTACTAGCTGTATAAAATATTTGTTAAACCCATTGTCAAATATAAGCCCCTTGCACGGATCTCAAGAAATTTTATTATAGAAATGCGATAAAAAACTGGATGTGTTTCATATGGTTACATACTTATCTATCACAGTTGACTTCAGGACAACGTCTTCACTCTATAGCAAGCCTACAGGGGATATTCCCCTACATGTATTGTAAAAATAGAAGCTCTAAATGGTACAACAAATTTAAACCCATTTGAGACTGCCATAGACCATAGTTGTCACCACTATAGAGGGATTATAAAAACGCTTAAAAGGTTCTCCATGTTGGCTGATGACACAACATTTTCTAACAACTTTTTGAAGTACAGAGTTATAATTTTAACAAAAAAAAACCGATCTATAACTAATAATAGGTTATCGGCTGTGTGAGCTGCGATCTACATCAGTGATAAAGATTTTGGACTGCAATTTCTTATACAAGTTTATTTTTTATAAATTCAGCATCGAAGTGAGCGAAGGAGCCTAAGTGGTCTGTCAAAAAAATGCAATGATGCTCTTGATTCTTTGCAGAACAGCATATCACTTGTATAGAAACCAGAGCACAGTGAGAATATTGAGAACAGGAAGACTAATGAGATAGTCAAAAACTAACTCTTCAGAGTGGCTCATAGGCCCTGAATCAGCAATTGTTTTATTTAAATTAGGGATAAGTGCACTCATCAAGTACGTTAAACTCCCCTGTATATTTAAGATTGGTTATGTAATACATAAAGGTTAAATCTGGTTATTTAATTCTGGTTAATAATAGAAAGAAAAGGAAAGAGATAACAAAAATTATCTATAAAACCAATATAATCTACAAACAAAGAGATTAATCCTTATCCTTAATCCTTTTAATCCGACTATAACGTTGGCCCAAATTCTAAATTTTACTACAATAAAAAATAATTAAACAAAAATAAATAAAACAAGTTACAAGTGCAAACGTTAGTGTTTTTAATAAAATCTCAAGATTCATTCATCATAGCTTTGGCACGCCTCACACTACGATTTTGGTGACAGCGTTGAGATAAGCTAGTTTAAGAGATGCTTCACGATAATATAATAAAAAAATTTAATAGCTCTTGGAATTCTCCAATATTTACTGCCCCAAAAATGTCTGTAAAGGGCGAAACAAAATGGAGAATTGTAGCTGACTTCAGGAAGTTAAACGAAATAACTATTAGCGACATATATCCCTTTCCGAATATTTGCGAAATTTTAGAATAGTGTGGTTATTCAAAATATTTTCGCACCATTGGTCTTAAAAATGGATACCATACAAGTTTCGTTAGATGAAAAGGACAGAGAAGAGACAGCATTGAGCATTTAGTATCAATTTTGGTCATTTCAAGACTTTTTGGTAAACATTCGGTATAATAGCACGCTCGCTGATTATAATTCCATATCTGAGGTTTAAACAATGAGAAAGACAGTGCGTCATATCATCAAGGAATATGCCACTGAGTTGTTAGCACACAAATTTTGTTTTGTTCGTGTAAATTTTTCTAAAAAAATAACTTTTTACAATTTTAATTTTCTTTTATTACTTTAATCGTGTTATAATTTGACCTATGTCATATTTTTTATGTAATAGGTTTTATTATCCATTCTCTGGCTACAATAAAGGTTTTAGAGTCGAGTCTCACCACGTTGAAAGTGGAACTGTCCCAGAACTCTCTGGTATCTTTCAGCTAGATGGCTGAGCAATTCAACATCGACCTTATCGGGGTGCCAGGACATTTCGGTAAATCGGAAAACTTGAAGGCCAACGACTTCCTTCGGAGAGATACTTCCTGTCTTGACAATCTGCTACTCAAAAAGTCTGCTACAATGAACTGCTCTAGGTTTAATTAACTGATATCAATAAATCCCAGAGACGATTGTGAATGTCATTATGGGACACTGTCCTATATAGGCCAACATGCAGACTGGGCGTTTTCTCCCAAGATTACTGTCGAATCTGCAATGGCTAGGAGGAGGAGGAAACAATTCTACATCTTTCTCTGCTTGTGTGCTGGTCTTGTTCAGACCAGACTCAGGTTTTTGGGTGCACGCAACATTTAAGACGGATATCTGACGGACGTCTGCGAGTTAAAAGTCAGGGAGCTTTGTCGCTTCTATGGCTGGTTTTCAAAGCTCTGGTTGGTTTTCAAAAAGGTAGTGTTTTGAATATCAGCAACATTTTCTTTCATGCTATGACTGCGATCCACTTGTGTCTACGCTACGCCCCTTAATACGGCCAATATTACCTAACCTAACCTAACCATATCCATGTTTAAAAAGAAGCTTCAAAAAATACAAAAAAAAAAGAATTTGCGTCCATTAACACTTTAGAAGCCATTTTGTAGTGGGACTTATTCACCTCAGTATTAGGACTTATGCACCTTCATGTATTTTGTAATAATGGGGTCTCCAGAGTTTCGAACTTCATGGAACTTCCAGAGGATATTTGACTATATCAGTGATAAAGATCTTGGGCTACACTTTCTGCTCGGCAATATAGTATAGCAGCTCGAAGTTTAATTGGTCTGGCAAGGCCATTAGTATTTTTAATTCCAACCAAACTGCTCCAAAAGCTTCTGCCCTGGTGGCTATCTCTGGATGGTTTTGGTGGTGTAGAGAAAGCTTGAAAAAAAACACCACAACAAGTCGTGTTCCCAAGCGGTCACCAATCGAAGTACTAACCCCGTCCAACGTTGCTTAACTTCGTGATCAGATGAGAAACGGTGATGTCAACTTAGCTGTTCTGCCCCGGTAGCTATCTCTTGATGGTTGAGAAAGCTTGTTCAATCTAAGTGAAGAACTTCAGCCAAGTAGCTATTTTCCTGTTGAAAAATATTTTGGAAAATAACTTGTTATATTAATAGAAACCAAATTATTATCTGTTCGACACTAATTATCACTTGCTTCTATTTTTCGGTTCTTTCTGAAATCTCACTTAAAATTTATTTAATAAAACTTTTTATTTCAAACTTTTAATTTCTTTTTTTTATTGTTTGTTCTTAAACAGTTGAATTTTGAATAGAATTAACATACAGAATTTCATGGCTTATATACTAGAAGTTTAACTAATACAATCAAATTTAATCTACTTGTTACTGTATTAAGTACAATTGTATTTCATGTTCTAGTACTAATTTGTATTTCATGTTCTAGTACTAATTTGTTTTACTGAACGCAGCTAATAAATCTAGTACACTTCTTCTTGGTACTGTCAAATTTTGTTTTGTTTTGAAGGTTGTAATTGTTGTGTTTATGTTTATGTTAATTTGGAATAATTGATAATGGATAATGGATAATGGATAATTTGGATAATTTGGAATTAAAAGATAAGTATACATATTTGTAATATAAATTCTTAACTTAAATTAATTTATGCTTTTTTAGATAATTCGATATGATGTGTGATGTTAATTATTGAAAAATGAAAGGGTCCAACTTTGAACATAATGTGTTGACGTAAATCAAAAAGGTAAGTTTTAATTCTAAACATACTCCCCCGGTTAATAAATTGTTTTTTAAAATAATTTGTTAACTATTATATATCTATGCTAAATAATTTACTAAATTTTGATACCGGTCGTTTAATTTCTGAGGTCGATGTCTTGATGGTTGCTACCCTAACAAGGTTGTCCTTTCCTGGATGTACCGCGGTGATTCTTCCTCTTGGCCAGGCTGCTGGTGGAATGTTTGACTCTCTGAGTAAGACCAAATCTCCAACCTTGTAATTAGCTTGCGGTTGTTGCCATTTTGGACGTTGTTGTAGGTTGGTGATATAATCATGATGCCATTTATCCCAGAATCCCTTGTATAATGCTTGAATTAGATTCCATCGTGACAAGGTAGATAATTTTTTTTCGTCTTTAAATGGTGCTGGAACTGTAGTTAATGGTTCTCCGATCAAAATGTGAGCTGGTGTTAAAATGCTGAGATCATCGTGTTCATCTGGATGAACTGGTATTAATGGTCGTGAATTTGGGAGTCCCTCAATTTGAACTAGCAGAGTATTATATTCTTTAAATGTCATGCTTGATTCACCGATCACTCTTTTTAGATGTGACTTTGCCGCTTTTACGCCTGCTTCCCATAAACCTCCAAAATTAGGTGAAGATGGTGGAATGAAATGCCACTGAATTCCTTGCTCAGCCAAAAATGAATGTATATTAGAAGTTTTGGCTTCTTCTAAGTAGAAACCATGCATTTCTTTCAGCTTTCGATTGGCCCCAATAAAATTTGTCCCGTTGTCACTGTAGATATCACTAGGGCAACCTCGTCTTGATGAAAACCTTCTGAGTGCTGCTATAAATGCATCTGCCGTGAGATCGCTGACCAACTCAATATGAACTGCCTTAATTGCAAAACATACGAATATAGCAATGTAACCCTTCCTAGTCTTGCTCCCTCTTCCTCTGTTGAAACGGATAGTGATGGGACCGGCAAAATCCACACCAACTCTTTGGAATGGTCTGCTTGGAGTGACACGTGCTGCAGGTAAAACCCCCATTTGTTGAACAGCTGGTTGACGTTTATATCTGGTGCAGGTGATGCAATTGTTAATACACTTCTTAATTAAGTCGCGCACTCCAAAAACCCAATAATCTTGACGGATTATTGACATCATCAAACTATTTGAAGGGTGTAGATATCTCTGATGAAGATAATCAGCCAGCTTTATTGCAAATGGATGTTCCTTTGACAGAATGATAGGATGTTTGGTGTTGAAGCTATGTAGCGAGTTTTGAATTCGACCTCCAACTCTAATAATACCCTGGTCGTCTAGAAATGGTGTTAGTTTTAGTAATTTACTCCTTTTGTGAATAGGCAATTTCCGCTGAAGGCATTGTTGCTCTTCGAAATACATATCATGTTGTGCCCATTTTATACAGGTAGTTGTAGCATCTTGAATCTCTGGAGCCGTAATTGTTTGGCCCTTCTTCTTCTTCAAAAATTGCTTGCACCGGACGATTATTCTTAATATCTTGCTGAATGACGATACCTCTCTGAATAATTTGCTGATTACATTGTCGTCTGTTATCTTGGTGTGATTTGAGTTGACTTGATCTATGATTTTCGTTTTTCTTTGTTCTGGAATCTCGTCTAATATTACATTTTTATTGCAGGGCCAGTGAGATGCTTCTTTGCGTAGCCATAACGGTCCCTCTCACCAAAGATGATGATCTCGTAATTGCTGTGGTGTAATACCTCTGCTGGCACAATCAGCTGGGTTGCAAGTAGATGATACGTGATGCCAGTGTCGTCTTGGTACAACATCAACGATGTCTGAAACTCTATTGGCTACAAATGTTGTCCATTTTCTGGGATGGGCAGAAAGCCAGGCTAGCACGATAGTTGAATCCGTCCAACAAAATATTTCATGGTGTTTTAATTTTAGGGCTTCTTCGACGGAATGGACTAACTTCACCAGGAGATGAGCTGCATTAAATTCTAGTCTTGGAAGCGATACTTGCTTGATGGGTGCTACTCTTGTTTTGGCTGTGACCAGGTGGACTTGCACGTCCTCTTCATTGACATGTACACGAAGATACACTGCTGCTGCATAGGCTACTTCTGATGCATCACTGAAACCGTGAAGTTGTATTGCAGAACTGGTAGTATGTAACCATCTAGGAATTTTTATTTCTGAAATAAAACTTAAATTTTGTTTAAATGCGTTCCATTTATTTTGTACATCTTCCGGCAATGGATCGTCCCAAGATAGTTCTTGAAGCCATAGTTGTTGAAATATAATTTTTGCATTAATTGTGTATGGACTAAGCCAGCCTAATGGGTCAAAAACTTTTGAAGCTTCTGACAATAAGCTTCGTTTTGTTGTGATTTCTTCTTGTAGTGGCTGGGATACCTTGAATTTGAAAGTGTCCTCATACTGATGCCAATTTAAACCAAGAACCTTAACACCCATTGTTTTGTCGAGTTCGATCGGTGCAGCTGTAAAATCTGGTGAATATGCTACTTCTAATAATTGTGGTGAATTTGACGTCCACTTTCGTAAATTAAAGTGGGCTGATGTTAATATATCGGTTAAACTTGATTTTATTTTTTGTGCAGAATGTATGTCGGCGGCCCCGGTCAACAAATCATCGACATAGAAGTCGTTTAATATAACCTTTGCTGCTTCTGGATATGATGCCATATTTGCTGTCGCTAAATGCTTCAGAACTCTGGTAGCCAAAAATGGTGCTGATGATGTACCATATGTAATAGTTTGTAGCTGATATTTTTGCATAGGTTGATGTTCGTTTTCTCGCCAAAGTATCGATTGGTATGGTTGATGTTGTTTATCCACTAAGATTTGGCGGTACATTTTCTCAATGTCTGCTGACATTGCGATTTTATGCCACCTGAAGTTGATTAAAATGGAGAACAAATCTCGTTGACATACTGGGCCCACCTTTAAGATGTCATTGAGTGACATCCCATTTGAAGTTTTGGATGAACCATCAAAAACTACGCGAAGTTTTGTTGTCGTGCTGTCTTCCTTCATAACGGCATGGTGTGGCAAAAAATATTCGTTGAAATGAACTTCTTTAATGATTTTCATGTGATTTAGCTCTTCATACGCCTTCAAAAACTCACTGTATGCCTGAAAGAATTTTGGGTTTTTGTTAAATTTCCTTTCCATGGCCTGAAGTCGTTTGATGGCTGCCAACTTGGAGCTCCCCAGTTGCTTCGTCGTATCGATTGGTAGCTGAACTACATATTGTCCGGATTCATGTTGCTTTACTGTAGACATGAAATGATCTTCGCAGAATTGTTCTTCTTCAGTTAACAGCGGATGAGATTGTGGTATGGCTTCTAATTCCCAAAACTTCTTCAATGTTTTATCGATGTTAAGCTCTGTATCATCTAATTCAATGTGATAGTTGGTGATAGTGGTATGGTGAGACCCTGATGTCCCAGCTACAATCCAACCAAACAGGGTATTTTGAAGAACAAGTCCTTTCTCGTATAAATGTTGACCAGGTCTTAGAATACTGAAAAAATGATCAGCACCAATTAATACATCTATTTCTTGAGGGTTATCAAACTCCGGATCTGCTAAATTAAATGTGGTAAAATCAGGTAATAATGATCGATCGATTCTGGATGAGGGTAGTGTAGAATTTATTTTCTCGATTATTAAGACATTGATAACGACTTCTTCATCTGAATGGCTTGATGAAACTTTAATACTCGAACGTCCTCTTGTAATGATGCCACTTGTACTCAAGCCCGTAATCGATAGTCTTGCATTTTGACGTTTTAAATTTAGTTTTTGACTGCAACTTTCCGTAATAAACGATGCTTGAGAGCCAGAATCCAACAGGGCTCTGCATTTTGTAATTTTCCCGTTGCAGTCTGGAACATGGATGATTGCTGTCGGTAATATTGCATGAAATTGTGATATAGATGATGAATGACTGGCAATATTTAGCTGTTTACAATCGCTTGTATCATCGGAAAGAGTTGCTGTTGATGTGTTGGAAGTGGTAGCAGCAGGAGTTGAATTTACTTCATGCAGGAGCGTATGGTGACGTCGTCTGCATTGCCTACAGACATATTTGGATTTGCACTCATATACACTATGCGCTGATGATAAACAGTTAAAACATAACCGCTGGTTCTTCACAAGGTCTCGACGTTTTTCGATTGTTAGTGCCTTGAACTGTTGACAGCTAGCCAAATAATGGTCTTCTTTGCAAATTACACATATTATTGGTTTCCTCTCGGTATTGAGCTGTAGACCTCTAACGGCTTGTTTATTTGTAGTTACTGGCGGCCGTTCTGCACGTTGTCTTCGAAGAACATCACAGGTTTCCAGGTTCTCACAGCGCCGACCCAGAAACGTTAGAACCTTATTGATAGATGGAAATTCATCTTCGTTGTAAGAGGTCCATGCCTCAAGAGTAGCCCTATCAGATTTTTCTAATAATATATATACGAACCATATATCTCGTGTCTCTGCTTCCGTACCGAGATTTTTAAGACCATTGATGACTTCTGTTGCTGACGTATGAAGACGTCTTAATTGGTCGGCGATGCTAATAGTTGCAGTGCGTTGCTCCATAAAACGTCGAATAAGCTCGTTTGCCGTTCTTCCTTTCTTGTAGAATCGATCGTTGACCGTCTTCCACGCTGATTCGTAGTTGGCTTCAGTAACACTGACATTCTTTAGAATTAGCTCGGCATCTCCCCGTAGTAGAGCTTTTAGGTACTGCAACTTCTTTACCTTCGGAATGTTGGCCTTGTTGTGAATCGACACCTCGAATATATCCTTAAAGGATGGAAATTGCGTATAGTCCCCGTAGAATGGTGGGATGTTGACCTTCGGTAATTCGCTGGTTTCATGCTGTTGTTGGGTTTGAGTCAACTCAAGTATGTTCTCCAGGGTAACATTACTTGGGTTGCTCATAGCTTGCATTGATGCTCCAGACATTTCTAACTTTACCAGCCGTGCCCGTATCTTGAAATGCAGGTCTTCGATATCGTCCTGAAGTTTGCTAACTTCAGCATCATCTTTATCGAGACCTGGTGTTGACCGGTAGTCAGACCATTCCGTCTCTAACAACTTTAAATTTGTTTTAACTGCTGTCATGTTGACGTCTGCGTCAGCTTTGAGAGCGTTGGCGTTCTTCCCAAGCTCCGTAAGTCGGTTATACAATCGCTTTAGTGATCTCACGAGAGCCATGATGTATTAAATCGAAGTTGATGTCTTAGTGGATGTTTTGTTGCACTAGTTGTCACTTTAAATCCGGCTCGAAGGACCAATGAATTCTTCTGCCCTGGTGGCTATCTCTGGATGGTTTTGGTGGTGTAGAGAAAGCTTGAAAAAAAACACCACAACAAGTCGTGTTCCCAAGCGGTCACCAATCGAAGTACTAACCCCGTCCAACGTTGCTTAACTTCGTGATCAGATGAGAAACGGTGATGTCAACTTAGCTGTTCTGCCCCGGTAGCTATCTCTTGATGGTTGAGAAAGCTTATTCAATCTAAGTGAAGAACTTCAGCCAAGTAGCTATTTTCCTGTTGAAAAATATTTTGGAAAATAACTTGTTATATTAATAGAAACCAAATTATTATCTGTTCGACACTAATTATCACTTGCATTTATTTTTTGGTTCTTTCTGAAATCTCACTTAAAATTTATTTAATAAAACTTTTTATTTCAAACTTTTAATTTCTTTTTTTTATTGTTTGTTCTTAAACAGTTGAATTTTGAATAGAATTAACATACAGAATTTCATGGCTTATATACTAGAAGTTTAACTAATACAATCAAATTTAATCTACTTGTTACTGTATTAAGTACAATTGTATTTCATGTTCTAGTACTAATTTGTATTTCATGTTCTAGTACTAATTTGTTTTACTGAACGCAGCTAATAAATCTAGTACACTTCTTCTTGGTACTGTCAAATTTTGTTTTGTTTTGACGGTTGTAATTGTTGTGTTTATGTTTATGTTAATTTGGAATAATTGATAATGGATAATGGATAATGGATAATTTGGATAATTTGGAATTAAAAGATAAGTATACATATTTGTAATATAAATTCTTAACTTAAATTAATTTATGCTTTTTTAGATAATTCGATATGATGTGTGATGTTAATTATTGAAAAATGAAAGGGTCCAACTTTGAACATAATGTGTTGACGTAAATCAAAAAGGTAAGTTTTAATTCTAAACAATGATATCACAGGAATAGATACAAGAGTTAGATACAAAGAAAGAATCTCAAAAAGTTAGAGGGTAATGAGTGAGCAAAAATTTTTGTTATTAGGGGGGACTCGGGAGGCCCGAGGATCACAGAAGGTGGCAAGGCCTCCAAGACGCACTCCTGAGCTGAGTCACCAAAACGCTGGATTCCTGTTAAGTATAAGCCATTCAAACTACAGGCTAATAGTAGGACCACTTTGGCTTTTTGCAAAATGTCTTTAGCTGTTGAACATATGAGGATGACATAAGGAACTTAGCAATTTACATACTAGACTACGAATGCAGTCTCGCTTTGTCAAAAAATTATTTTTAAATAAAGTGTTCCAAAAACCAACAATAGCTCAATGGCAACAATAGCTCATTGCTCTCCATTTTGGAGGGTGATAAGACAACGGCAGACGTCTCAGACTAAAGCAGTAATTCTAAAAATGACTAATTTTCTTAAACGACCTCATTCAATTTTCTATTTGAAAAGTGTTAGAAAAGAAACGTGAAACTCTAAGCTTCAACTGGTAACAATGATAACTGATTTTTTATGTGATGCAATGCACTTGCTACCTACATGACCCACTTACAACATATAACTACACATAAAAAATGTATCAAATTAATTTTTCATTTCCTTACATCAAAAATATTTAAACCAATTTACGGTACTTCTACGATTTTCTTTTTATGGTTAGTTGTAGTCTATTAATTTAATCAAGAACATTTAAAAATATGAAATATTAATTCATCCAATATGTGAAATGAGTTGTTGCGATGAATGTGGGAGAGAGAATGAAAATTTTGTTTGTTAAACTTTTTTATTCGATTACCGCCAACAATTAGTTTGACCTCAAACTCAACACATTAGTTGACCTTTATTTTTGCTTTGTTATTGTTTTTAGTATTTAGACAGTGATTATTAGATTGTTTGGATTCAAAACTTGTTGTTTACAAAAACTCAAATTATTCATAATGTTGAGTTGTGCTAACTTCTTAATCGTTTGATTAAGTGAAATCGAGATAAGAAAATAAAAAGAAATTTGTAGAGCAAATAGGAAAACAGGTGTAACCGAACCAGTAACTGAAATAACTGTTATGAATGGATATATGTTTTACTGTTTTTTCACACCCGTCACTTTATTTCAACTTAAATATGCTAGAATAACATCCTTACCCATATTTTTAAATATATCCTTTATTATTTAACCTAATTTTTTTACAACTTAAAATTATTGGTTTCGAATTACAATCAAACACATAAATTATTTTTAATATAAAACGCGTGCCATTAACAACATTTAATTCATATTCTTATTGTATTAAAAACTATTCTAAAATTATCGGGTTGATAAATCAAATGATATTATTATTCTTGATATAAAATGAAATAAATAGTTTTACTTTGTGCAAAAAAAAAAACAAAGTAGCTTGAAGACAGTATGTACAACAAACAAAACAGAACACTACAAATATACTAAAAATGCAACAGCAAAAATTGGAAAAATTACTATAATTAAAGTTTTTGTTAAGTTTCTTGTGTTTAGTTGTTGGCATTTTAGAAAATCGAAATAAAAATTTTATATTTTTTTTGACTGAATTACATAGAGAATAGTAGAAGTGTGATTTATTTGAATGATAGTTTTTATTACGACAAAACATAATATAAAATTAGGAAAATTTTGTAATTGAAGGTAATTGAAATGTTAACAATATAATTGCTGTTGTTATGTGTTTTTGAATCTGTTGGTTATAGAATACACATTTAAAACGTTTGATTTGTAGAAACTGTGAAATTGTTCAAGATGATTGAATGTTAAGATTTATAAATATTTTGATAAATTAAGTTAGATAAGGGATAGTTTAGTACATATTACTGAAAACTGTTAAATAAAAAGTCGTATTCAACTCAGTGCAAAGCTATCAAACTGCATTGCACTTAGATTTCTTATATTAAACATAACAGCTTGTTAAGTTGGTGGTATCCATAACTAATTCAGGTCCAAATGATGCGGCAATAACATTATTTGCGGACCAATTAAAAACTTTTTCGTAATATTTGTTCGAATCATATGTGAAATCATGAGTTGAATCGATTGAAGCTGATGGTCTATTTCTGGGAATACATTTCTAATCCATATCATTTAGATCATTGAGGCAACACATTTTTTCTTTTAGATTGTTTTGACTGTAATGTATTCTACATTTTAAAGTACATTCCTCATGGTCTGATCGATTCATAGCCATTGGATATAAAAAATGTGTCAAATGGTTTCATTATTGTTTCACCAAATGATTTTATTAAACAATTTTCACCAAAACACATTTAAAAAAAATAGATATATGACAAACTTCAAGATCGCAAATAAACAACAAATAATTTAATTTTAATTTAATTAATAAATAAATAATTCAGTAAATTATTTGTGATGTAACATCACCCCGATGGAAAATCTCCCATCAAGAATAATATAAGAACTGAATCTAAAAATTTATTAAATGTATGTTTATGTAAATTTTTTGTTTTTACACTTCGCTAGAGTTGTAACCTAATTTTTGGTTTATAATCATTAGCGTTAACATTTTTTGGTAGAGTTTATCTAGTCGGCTAGCCCTGATGAGAATGATAAACTTTTTTAAAGTTTAAAAATTTTCTCATTGGTTCGAAACTAGATCGCTCTAAAATTGTATGGATTGCAAAAAGTTTCATAATTTGCACCATAATTTTTTAGATTCAGTTCTTATATTATTATAATAAATAAAAATTAATAAAAGCTAATTGACTTTATAGTCATCTGATAATTGACTTGATCATGACTTTGAGCATGACCGATGTTTTATTAGCGAGAATTTTTTGTATTTGTTTCTTTCCAAATATACATTGATTACCCAACATTGATTCAGCATTTCACATGATCTGAAATTCCAGAACCAGTTGATCACTTATCGCGTGATTTCTATTCATATAAAAAAATCAAACTTATACCAACACGAAAATCAGGGGCTATAATTTCATATTTATTTCTTTACATATAATACTTTAAGGAAAGTTTCATATTATATCGTAATATACGTACGACCCAATTTTTATCATTAAGGCAGGTCTAAAATAAAATAAGAAATTAATTTACGGAGTTTCTTTGGATGTTTTTGGTTTTAATTTTTTTTATTTTAATATAGAGTAAAAACTGAAATAGGATGATAAGTATTTTTATGGAGTTGTTTTTTAGATGGTTTTGATTCTTAATTTAGAGCAAGTAGAAATAGAAATAGGGTTAAAAATATAAGCATTGTTAATAATTTTCTTAAATCACTAAAATTAATTATTTAAAATTTCCGACTGTTTTCATTAGTTGCAGTTTAAAAACACTTTCGCACCTAATTTTAGATTATTTTAGTTGCAGCCCTGTGCTATGTCACATTTCTATACCTAAGGAAGGCAAGCGTTCTCATTTTAATCGCAAGGACATCAGGCTCATTATGCTCTCTCTCCCTCTCTCTCTCTTTCTGGCTTTTAAATCCCATTGGAATTTTGCCGTCTGTGCAATCAGCTTTCAATCGTCTCGTTCCATGACCATTTGACCCCAGTTTCGACATCCTATATCACGAAGGTCTTGGATGATGTCATCACGCCAGCGTTGTCTAGGTCTTCCTCTTCGAGGAACACCTGCTGATTGTTGTTGGGACGCTTTTTCATCATTCTATCTAATGGAGCCCTTACTACATGACCAAACCATATAATCCGGTTGGATTTTATGAATCCGACGCAGCCACCTTACATCGCAGCCTCCAAGAAACTGTCTGATTTCATCATTCATTTGGATTCTTTACTGATTTTCAGCAACTTTACATGGGCCATAAATTGTTCGTATGACCTTCCTCTCGAATATTGATAGAATTCTACAGTCGGAGGAAGTCAGTGTCCAGCTTTCACTTCAAGCGCAGCTCGGATTAAAGCTTTGAAAGTGTGAGTTTACACGACCGCTAAAGATGTTTTGATCGCAAAAGCTTTGAGTATGCATAGAAAAATCTGTATGCGGCAGAGACACGGGCTTTAAGATCTGCCTGCATGCCATTTGACGATGTTATTACAGACCCGAGGTATTTGAAGCTTTCTACACGTTCTACTTTATAGTCAGCAGTATGCAGATTGCCGGGAAGTACGTTCCTCGATGTTGTTAAAAGTTTAGTCTTGCCGGTGTTAATGCATAATCCAAGTCGTTTAGCATTTCTTTCAAGCTGAGAGAGACTATCCTTAATATCGCTTGGTCTACGTCCGAGAAGCGCAATATCATCTGCGTAGCCAAGAATTTGACTAGATTTGTTAAATATACAGTTTTGTGTCTCAATGCGGCTTTTTCTTATCGCGTACTTAAGCGCCAAATTAAATAGTACGGGTGCGAGTGCATCACCTTGTCGAACACCTGATGTTATATCGAAAGGATCAGAAACTGACCCTTTGATTACTATTCTACAATTTGATCCCGATGTTGTGAGTTTGCAGAGTGAAACAAGTTTCACTGGGATACCAAGGCATATGAGTGCGGACCAGAGGTTGTCGCGGATGATGCTATCATATGCTTGCTTGAAATAAACGTAGAGCTGGTGCATGCTGATGTTGTACTCCCAACATTTTTCCAGAATCATCCTTAAGGTAAAACATTGATCTGTGGTTGAGCAGTTGGGACGAAAACCACACTGATAGTCACCGACGATAGATGCAGCGAACGGGATGAGTCGAGCAAGTACGACATTAGCTAGTATTTTATATGCAGTGTTCAACAGTGCGATGCCACGATAATTCGGTCGCCGTTTTTATGTAGTGGAACAATGAGAGCTGTTTTCATTCAGCGGGTAGTTTTTCTTGGTCCCATATTGCAAGAATCAGATCATATATACCTGAGACCAGAGCTGTTCCTCCATTTTTAAATAGTTTTGCAGTGATTCCATCGATACCTGGTGATTTACCATTTTTTAATTTTTTGATTGCAGCTTCCACTTCTTCTATTGTTGGGTAAGGGACAAAAATATCCTCACTTGAGGAAGCAATTGCTCAAATAGGATGAGCTTCATTCGTCTTATTCAGTAGGTCTTGAAAGTGGGATCGCCATACTGCCATAACATCACGTTCACTTGTTGTAAGATCGTTGTTTCCATTTTTGATGGCTTTCAGATTCCGTGCATTGGCAAAGCACTCTTTTGAATTTCCGTTGAACACATGTTGGTTGATGTCTTCAATGCAGCTCTTCATGTGTTCGCGTTTCTTTTTCCGTATGAGTTTTGCTGAGGCTTTTCTGGCGCATAGATAATCAGCTTGGGTGCTTCGGGTGTTCCTTGTTAACCATTTTTCTCGCAGTTTTTGTTTGTGCTCAACGCTTTCACGGCACTCGTCATCAAACCATTCGTTACGTGATTTTGGTGGTCGTTTTCCGATTGTGGTTTGTGCCGTGGATATAATGGTTGAAGGAAGCGTTTACCATTCTTCTTGTATGTTGAATGGCATATCAGGCGGGATGTCATGCTCTTCTATGCTTTGCGTTACAATTTCCTGATATCTATTCAGTGTTTCCAGGCGTTTAAAGGCTTCGATATTCCAGCGCACGGTCTTTTTTGCTTGTCTATTAAATGTAGATGATAATTTGCACTTATACTTAAAGATGACAAGCATATGATCAGTGTCCATGTCAGCACCTCTGTATGATCAAACGTCAGTTACACTTGTAGAGTGTCTCTTAGAAATCATGACGTGATCGATTTGATTTTCCGTTCTTCCGTCATTTGATTTCCACGTTGCCTTGTGAATTCTCTTATGAGGGAAGAAAGTGCAAGATATTACTAAATCATACATCATAGCCAGCTCAGCTGCGCGAAAGCCGTTATTGTTACTAGTATGATGCAAGTTGTTAGGGCCCATATGTGTTTTAAGTTCTACACTTATAGCAATTTGAGCATTGAAGTCACCTACGATTTTTATATCGTGTCGTGGGATGTTATATTATGCCCACCAGATTACGTGATGGTTAATAGGTAGCATTTATGAGAAAAACTGCATCAACTCTACAACAAATTTAAGTTCTGTACCAACCAAACAATCAATATACACAATCTTCGGACTTCCTGTAAAAAACATCAAAGGCATAATAGTTTTTTTATATGTTTGAATCCTCTCTAAAACATTTCGAATTTTAATTGTTTTATTTTATTTTATCTCTTTTTTAAATAAAAAGAAACGGGAGAGTTCATGCAATCAACAAACAAACACTCTCTTTTTTTACTTTATTTTAAATATTATAAATACAAAAATATTTTTGAATTCAATTGAGTTGCAACTTAAAATTAAAATAAAAATGTTCGTAACCTTAAAGGTATAAAAAAAAAGATTCGATTTAATGTAAAAGAAAATAAAATAAAGAAAAATCATATTGTGTTAAATTTATAAAAATTTATTGTTGAATATAAATAAAATACACAAGAAAGAATTGCATAGTTGAAGAAATGTTCTTATTTTCATGTGAAAGTAGTTTTTAAATTGCTTAGTGTTCGAAATTAAAGTTATCTTTTTCCTTTATTGGAAACCGTGAAATTGGTTAAATTATAGCGTCAACGGAGCAAATTACGTCTGTGGATAAGAAATAAATAATATATGCATGCTGATAGTTTAATAATAATAACATCAACTATTTATATGCAACAAGATTTGTTGACCGGTATAAAGTGCAACGAGTGGATAAAATAGATATTTTATATAGAATTAAAAAGGAAATGTATGTAAAATAATTGGAAATTATGTAACGCCAGATATATTGAGAGATGGATTGCATGAAAAATTGTTCCAAAAAGTGGTTAACGGGGTTAAGCCACCATAAAGCTTCCGGTCTGGACGTCATACTCTTTATTCTAATAATAACATTTTCAAAAGAACCCACTCTAACCAAAATTGTTCATAGATCCTGTGAATCTGATATTTTTCCTTCATGCTGGAAGTTAACAAAATGTTATATTTTAAATTATAGACCAAAAGCTTTACTCACAGTCCTATTTTTAATATATGAGCATTATATATTAATACACACATGTCCCAATTTTTGGAAGACAATTATTTAGTATCAGAAAGCCAATACGGTTTTAGATCCAAAACGGTTGATTCAAAATTTTCTGTCTAACCAATATATTTCTGTATCTAATATGGCTCTTCTTCTGAGTCTAAATTAATTAACGTTGGTGTACCAGGGCTCAGCTTTATCCCTCACTCTATTTTTAATCTTTATTAAAGAACTGTTAAAAATCAGTAATCCAAGTAATAGTTTTGCAGAGGGTAAAATAGATGAACGAATAAATCCCGCCCGGAGAGACGCATAAATGTAAACGAGAAGTTAAACGAACTCATCAGTTTGGGTCGATTTTAATTTGGTCTTTTAATTCAACCAAAACTCAGCTATTTATTGTTTCTAGATCAAAAACCGAGCTCTCCAAAGATATTTCAATTAGTATGTGTCACGAAAAATTACACGAATTTAAAAGTCTTCGTTTATTGTGAGTCACGATTTCTACACAGAGAAAAAATTGAAACAACGACAACCTCATCTCGAAGATAGCAGTTTATTATTCAAACAAAGTAAAATTACTTGCAAACAATTTCACCGTGATTGGACAACTACACGTTAACATTTCCCTGACAACAGAATGACGTTTATTTATAATATAAAGTGTTATATGCAATATAACAGTAGTTGAACAAAATTAATAATTTGCTCCATATAAAAAATTTTACTCACGACTACTAAAGAATATATGCTTTCTATGCGTATGTCTTCCATTGTAATTGTATTCATTCCACAACTAGTGAATTTGATTAAAATTCTTTAACAGTTCTATAGTTCATTAAATTGAACAAATTGAACAACAAACTTGTTTATTTTTTCGCTATCTTTGATGTATTTATTTCAATATAGCGATACAAATTTTTGCATGAAAACTGGATATTAAACGAAATATTTTACAGTCGTGGATAAAATAGCATCTTGTATTCGCTTAGGATGATGGCAATTCTTCACTCGGATGATTCCCTCCACTCGCTACGCTTGTTTCGGGAAACTTCATCCTCGTGGAGAATTGCCTTCATTCTAAGCTCATACAAGAATCTACTATTTTTCTATGCGAAAAGTAAAATCACTAGTGTAAAAAAATAACAAACTATAGTTGCTATGGTTTTTCATATAATTTTACAAAGTATTTTAAACAACGTAACCATGAAAAAATAGAATATGAATTTTGAATGTTTTGTTGTCGATTTATAACTTTATAATTTATAGTAAATATCGATTATATATTAGTATCATAGAAGAAAGCGCGTCTTGTGAACAAATGTTTACTCGCGAAAAAAAACAATATTTTCATCTCTTGAAGGAAAATATACTATTTTTGGCCTTAATGATGAAAAATTAATGACCTTTTTCATTTTAAAATTGTAGTACATATTTCAAATTAATTGAACTATATTTTATTTTCACATAAATATTACGTGTGATTGTCTCAACTACATCGTTCTACAACTGTACAGTTGTTGAAACAATTTCGTAGTTTTTTTCGCCAGATCTGCAACGGTGAGGTTGAGCACAGAAAAAAAAAGCTGGCTTACATTAAGAAATGCATTTCTCAAAACAAGAATTACCTAAATACTAAATATAAAGCAGTTTTTGCTTAAAACAATAAATTGAATCATCGAATTAAACGAGTTTTTCTTCATATAAGTTATTATAACATTTCTTAAATTAAGAATTCGATTTTCAAATCAAGCATAGCAATAGCATTATTGTAATTTTAAAAATTTCTTTACATAAGTCAGTTTTTACTTATATTAAGAAACTTTTTGATTCTGGTTATATAGAAATACAAATTTAGGAAATCATTGACAATCTATGAAACAGTTTTTCTCCATTTAAGTAAGCCTTTTCTTAAATATAGAAATTTTTCAGTTCTAATTGAATAGAATTATACAAATCTATCAAAACATTGACTATTTAAGAGAGCCTTTCTATATTTTGTTATTCACTTTATACTATTAAGCAGGGCTTGCTTATCTAGCGCATGCGTTTTGCCTTACTTTCAGATAATAAATGGATTTTTTTGTGATGTGCAGTTAGTTCAGTTTATTATACTTAAGTGATACTTGTGTTCTGTGCAAGAGAATTTATTCAAAATAATATTAACAGTGCTACATATAATGTTTTTTTTTAAAAAGTGAAGTGAAATAGTAATATTTAATATTATATTTATATTTTAATATATTTTGTAAAAATAGGCAGGCCATTAATACATTTTGTAAGAATGGACATATTTTATTTTGGCGGTATGAACACCGACCGGAAAATGGTACATGTAATTTTTTTTAAATCAACCAAGAGTTTTATCATCGCATCTAAAATCTGCAGCTGAAACCAACAATCAGTTAGGTATACAATAAGATCTCTTAACTTTTAAAAACATTTATATATAGTATTTATTATTTTCTTCTTAGATCAACAAAAATTTGGAAGAGTCGGAATTTGAAGAAAACAAGAAATGGCTTTCTTATATGCAATCATCTTCATGAGAAGTCGTTGAGATGAAATTGAAAGAGATTTGCCAAATTAGACTTTGGTTATTACTGCGTTGAGTGGAGGTAAATTTTAATATTGAGATTGGCTGCTAGTGGCGTTGAATTTTCCAGGAGATGAAAATGATGATCGAAATGTTGTTGGAGATGTTGTATCCAATATAAGGAGAATTTGTTGTTTAGCACTATTTGATATCCTGATTCCTGAAATGTTGCATTGTCCGGCATTTTTCAATATTATCTTCAACAGTTATCGAATCACTTAATTTATTATCTTTTTCTAAAGTATCTTAAATAATGGCAGAATCTATGTAATGAGAATTGTGTAAAAGAATCTGATGAAATGGTTGAAGTTAAAGATATTGGAGAACGTGAATATTTGACATCATCAATGGTTTTGTTTTCTCATTATAATTAATTAATGACGTGTCTTGATTTGATTTCCATAAATTTATTTTATTACATTTTGACTTAACATGTTAACAGTAAAACATTTATTATAATATTTAAAATTTGGAATAGTGAAAAATAAGATTTAAAACAAATTTATTACACAAACATTTTTTTACATTACGAAAATCAAGAATTTTATCAAAACTGTTTGGAAAGAAAACAAAAACCGAATAATAAAAATATATTTTTTTGTTTTTTTCATAAATATTAAGGAAATCATCGCCTGCTAATTTTTTAAAATTTTTAATTATAATGTTCGCCACAAGACCACAATGAATTACATTAAAAGAGTAATTTGAGAGCAACTGAGGTTCTTGAAAGTTGTCCGTTATCCAAATCATCAAAAGGGTTTCGATTGGTAAGAATTTTTGAAATAATTTTTGTACATTATATGAAAATTTACTTCCATTTCTAAGAAAAAAAAGTCCAAGCGGCACGTATATCCGCTAGAAATAGGTAGATTTCGAGATCAGACAGTTTTTTGTGCCAGTAGAATCTGATGTATCAGATTAGTTTAAACAACACAAACTAATTTAAAACAGATATCGAACAAATTTTAAAAAGAAAATTAGCTACATATAAGTAAAACTATATCTATCCAATTTCGCAACAAACAAATATCAAATCTACCACAGAACATGTGTGTGACAATTTATGACACAAACCTACGCTATATTATATGTCGTCCAATTACTGCAAAATATCAAAATAGCTTATTTCTAAGAAAAAAAATTAATTCCTTCTATTCAAACCTTTTTATTTTTTTTTCATTGACTGTTATAAGGTTTTGGGAAATTGTACTTATGGATTGTTGCACACTTTTTTGTTGAAGCCAACAAGTCAAAAACCTTTAACTGCAGAGGTTTATATTTATAAGAAACGGATTAAAATGTTTCTACAGATTCTAAATTTACGAAGTTTTAAAATAATAGTATCCAAACGGCCGTTATAACGGATTACAAAAACGAATTTTTTTCTAGTATAAAGCCTCTAGTTATTTAACCATGTGTCAGATTTTTCTGATTTACGAACTTGTCCAAGATATTAATAAAACACACATGTTTACGGAAAGTTTTTTGATCTGGCTCCACAAATGCGACCGTGAGAGTGCCGGTTGATTCAAACGCATTTTGTGTTTTACAAGCTTTTTTGTTGGAGCCGCTCACTCAGAAACCTCCAACTGCAGAGGTCTTTTTTTGAAAGAAACTGATTAAAAAGATTTCAAAGATTCTAAATTTATGAAGTTTTTAAAAATATTAGAATCCACACGGCCGTTATAACGGATCTAAAAAACAGCATTTTTTTCTAGTATAAAGCCTCTAGTTTCTTAACCATGTGTCGGATTTAGCTGATCTACAAACCTGTTCAAGATATCAATAAAACGCACACTTTTAGAAAAGGTTTTTTGATCTGGCTTTACAAATGCGACCGTGAGAGTGCCGGTTGTTTAAAAAAAAAATTTTTTTTGCAAAGTTTTTTGTTGGAGCCGCTCACTCAGGAACGTCTTACTGCAGAGGTCTATTTTTAAACAATTTGATAAAAAAGATTCTAAAGATTTTAAATTTGTTAACTTTTTTAAAATATTAGTATCCAAACGGCCGTTATAACGGTTTTAAAAAATCAATTTTTTTTAGAAAAAAAGCTCTAGTTCCTTAACCACGTGTCGGATTTTGCTTACTCACGAACTTGTCCGAGATATTAATAGAACACACTTGTACAGAAAATTTTTTGATCTACCTCAATAAATGCGACCGTGAGAGTGCCGGTCGTTTTCGTTATATCTCATATCGTGTATATATATATATATATATATATATAATATATATATATATATATATATATATATATATATATATATATATATATATATATATATATATATATATATATATTATATATATATATATATATATATATATATATATATATATATATATATATATATATATATATATATATATATATATATATATATAATATATATATATATATATATATATATATATATATATATATATATATATATATATATTATATGGGACGATCCACGTCTAACGGGCCACCGCTGCGACCAAAATTTGGAGAGGTTTAAAAAAACGTGTGATGGCTCAAAATTTTTGTTATGATTTTCTCTTTGCAATAAAACGTGGCGTTTTAGAATTTTCAAAATGGCGCCTTCAAAATGAAGCGTTTATTCCGAAATTTTTTAGCATCGAACGGGGAAACTAATTACTAACAAGTACTATTGCTTTTAAAAAATTGATTGTTAATTTTAAAATGATTGCAGAAGCACTGTCTTTAGAAATTAATATGATTAGTACAAAAGTTTTCAACATGGCGGCTACAAAATGGCGCCAATTTCACCAAATTTGCGTTTTTTCAGGCAAAAGTGCTTATTTTACAATTCTACAGCATAAATATTATATTATAAGTTTCAAATAGTTGAAGCATCGATTTCTCAAATAATTTCGATAGCTATTCAAAATGGCCGATTCAAAATGGCGTCGTTTTTTGATCGAATTTTGTAAAATTTGGCTTCTTTCACCTGACTACCGCTGCGACCAAAATTTGGAGAGGTTTAAAATAACGTGTGATGGCTCAAAATTTTTGTTATGATTTTCTCTTTGCAATAAAACGTGGCGTTTTAGAAGTTTTCAAAATGGCGCCTTCAAAATGGAGCGTCTATTCCGAAAATTTTTAGCATCGAACGGGGAAATTAATTACTAACAAGTACTATTACTTTTAAAAAATTGATTGTTAATTTTAAAATGATTGCAGAAGCACTGTCTTTAAAAATTAATATGATTAGTACAAAAGTTTTCAACATGGCGGCTACAAAATGGCGCCAATTTCACCAAATTTGCGTTTTTTCAGGCAAAAGTGCTTATTTTACAATTCTACAGCATAAATATTATATTATAAGTTACAAATAGTTGAAGCATCGATTTCTCAAATAATTTCGATAGTTATTCAAAATGGCCGATTCAAAATGGCGTCTTTTTTTGATCGAATTTTGTAAAATTTGACTTCTTTCACCTGACTACCGCTGCGACCAAAATTTGGAGAGGTTTAAAAAAACGTGTGGCTCAAAATTTTTGTTATGATTTTCTCTTTGCAATAAAACGTGGCGTTTTAGAATTTTTCAAAATGGCGCCTTCAAAATGGAGCGTTTATTCCGAAATTTTTTAGCATCGAACGAGGAAACTAATTACTAACAAGAACTATTACTTTTAAAAAAGTCCAAGCGGCACGTATATCCGCTAGAAATAGGTAGATTTCGAGATCAGACAGTTTTGTGTGCCAGTAGAATCTGATGTATCAGATTAGTTTAAACAAAACAAACTAATTTCAAACAGATATCGAACAAATTTTAAAAAGAAAATTAGCTACCTACAAGCAAAATTATATCTATCCAATTTTGCAACAAACAAATATCAAATCTACCACAGAGCATGTGTGTGACAATTTATGACACAAACCTACTCTATATCATATGTCGTGCAATTACTGCCAAATATCAAAATAGTTTATTTCTAAGAAAAAAAAATTAATTTCTTATTGTTTCAAGAAACGACTTTCTAGTAATGAGTAAGCCTTGTTTAAATTAAGAAATAAACTCTTATTTAAAGCGAAAACAGTGCTAAATTCAAGAAAGCAGTTTCTCAATTTCAAGTAAAGTACATATTATATTTATATATAATATATAAATTTTGCTTAATTCAAGCAAGCCGTTTACTTAATTTCGGTATCGTTTTTATACTAATTTCAACTCAAATTGAATATTATAGTTGCTTGTTTTAATACATCCCAACCTTTTATGTTTTTAAAAAACATTTCTTAACTGAAGAAAATATTTATTTTTGGTATTATTCCAACAGAATTTTAATTCAAGAAACATGCTTAGTAGGTTGAAAATCCATGTACAAAAATGATTGAATAAAGCAAGTTTCGTTTAATATTAGCAATCATTTTTTTCTGTGAGACAACTGCAATACGATTGGAAATAGAATATGTTTTTTTCAGTAGTAATTTCCCAATAGCGGTGATAATTCGAAATAATTTTTTGACAAAAATTCGAAAGCACGAACATATATACCACATGCTTCAGGAATTTTCCAAAAAATTATGAGATCAACGATATGACAACATGAGATCGTTGAGATCAACAATCATAACATCAACGAACGATATAGAGCACTTCCATCCCAAAGCGATCACCTGTTGTCCATCAAAATTTTATTTTGCCTTAAACTATTTTTATTCGGTAGAGTATCGAAAATGGGTTAATAAAAATTTTTTTTTTGATCCAAGAAACGCTTGGTTATCCTGTGCTGGTATGGTCCCAAATCGCGAACTGTGCTTACACGCGTATCTTGAAAATGCAACCATTTCTGAACGGCTGAACCGATTTTGACGGCAGTAGGCGCGTTTGAAACAGCAGAAACATAGTAGTTTTAAGAAAAATTTTTATCTGAGCATGTTTTTATAGAACATCTATGAGAAAATTGGAAAATGGTCAGAAAAATTGTCATTTAACATAGCCTGAACTGAAATTTTGCCCATCAAAAAAAAAAAAAAAAACTTTCATGTATTAGCTTTTTAGTTTCCAAGTATAAAAATAGGGATATTTCTAGTTCTCAAGTAATGATTTTTTAAAATTTAGTCCTACAAAAATAGGGTTCTTTATATGAAGTTTTAATCCAAATTTCACGCTCATAAACCTTAATAAACTAAAAGCCAAAGACAAACATCTGAAAAAGATAAAACGAAATATTAAAATGCTTTTTTTTTTTTCATACCAGCGCAGGATAACCAAGGGTTTCTCGAAACAAAAAAAAATTTTTTACCAAACCATTTTCGATACTCTACCGAATGAAAATAGTTTTAGGCAAAAAAAAAATTTGATGGACAGATTTTAGCTAAAAGTGATCGCTTTGGGATGGAATTGCTCTATATATAAATTTTTTATATATTCTTTATATATTTTTTATGAATTATACGTTAGCCTACTGGGCTATCAGTGAATTATTTCTGATAATTTTTAATATCGCAGTAGGCCAGACGTATAACTATTTGTTATTAGTATAATTCAAATGTTATTGGTAAAATTGAATGATGTGATGTCATTACATTTTAGAGAATTTCATTGGGCTAAATTAAAATAAAACTAAGGCAAAAATAAAATTTTCAGTTGTAATTTCCCAAGTTGTAATTTCCCAAGATAATTCGAAATAATTTTTTGCCCAAAATTTCGAAAGCAGGTATATTGATAAAAGCACGAGGCCGTAGGCCGAGGGCTATTTTCAATACCACTTGCTTGAAGAATTTTTCAAAAAATTATGAGAATTTATCAACGAGCAAGGGGAATTCGGTTAGAAAATTTTTTGCCATCTAATTCATAGTTTTGGATGCAGCAAAATTCCGTAAACATTTTCCAAATAGTTTTCTTGCTCTTGATCGTATTTATTGGGGTGTTTTCTTGAATTAGTTGGTCGATTGAATAATTTTCTTCTTTACCAAATCGTTCATCAGACATTTTTTTGAATTTAAATATGTTAACGACTGCGTTTGTTTACAAATTACAATATACGAGATTTATTTTATGTTTTTTATGAACTATACGTCTGGTCAACTAAGATAACAGTTGATTATTTCAAAATTAGACTGATAATTTTTAATATCCCAGTAGGCCAGAAGTGTAAATATTGTTATTAGTATAATTCAAATTTTATTGGTGAGATTGAATGATGTCATTACATTTCCGAGAATTTCATTGGTTTAAATTAAAATAAAACTAGGCAAAAAAATTTCAGTGTAATTACATACTCTGAAACGATTATTTAATGGCGATAGCTAGGGCTTCCAGTTTTCAAAAGTTGTTCGGCGGGACAATATGTACAAAAATATTAAGCACCCTCACATAAATGGAAAAGTCGTCGGAAAAGAGACATGTTATTTAAATTTAACTTTTTTATTAATTATAATTAACTATCCCATAAAAGCAGGGTTAAACAAAATATAGATTAATTTAATGTGTTTTTGGCATGGAAAAACAATTAAAAATTCAAAAAACATTTTAATTGTACTAGAAATATTTTTTTTGGTCAGAAAGTAACTTCTTAAAGGCTCAAAATTTTTAACTAATCTTTTTATAGCAGGAGATAGACTAGACTAAGCAATTTTGTTGACACATGACGAAGTAGCTCTGACAATTCAGTACCGATCCATTCAAACATTTCTTTAAGTTCTGTGGTGCAATTAGGGGAAGAACTGAATTCATTAACTAAAATTTATTAACAATTACATCAATTTGTTAACATCAACATCAAATTTTATAAAAGATGCAATACCCTTTTTTTACGGCATTAGAAAGTATGTGGCAGTTACAACCAATTGAAATAATATTTTTATTATAGTGAATTCTTTTCGACTGAACAAGTTCCAACACTGAATTATCGAATTTTGTATTCTTTTGGTTTGAATTTCAATACAAAAAAAATAATTCGGTGTTGGAACTGTACTGAAATTTGTTCGGTACAGTTGAAAAGAATTCACATAAGTTTTTTCTGATTCTGTTATTACACATTGGTTTTTACCAAAATCAACATTAGCATATTATCTACGCAGAATATGCTAATGTTGATTTTAAAACCAATATGTAATGACAGACCCTAAAAACCAATGTGTAATGACAGAATCAGAAAAAACTTATGTGAAATCAATAAAAAGATTGTTAAAATATTCTCTTAAGCGATTCAGTTATATTAACTGATTTTTGGTTTTCCAAACTATAAAATGCCAACAAACCGCTTGTTGTTCCAATATTTTTATCGAAAAGCGTAATAATGATGGGACGCGCCAATGCTTATAGAAAAATATAAAGATTTGTTAATATTATCCAGTAGGCGTTTTTAGACTCTGGACCTAAAACTTTAGAAATAATTTTTCTTATTTTTTCCTTACCGTAGCTACCGCTAGCTAATGGTTGAATTTAACCTTATAATTTAATCTTTAAATAACGAAGAAAATAATTTTCCTGAACAATCGGTAGCCACATAAGACTGGGAATGCATTACAACATAAAACGCAAATCCCGCCACAGCGACAATGACAATTATTTGGCCAATGGTTCTATTTGCTATGTTTTTTTACATAAACTTGCTTTCAAATTTCTAATATGCCGTTGAGAGTTGAGACTTAGCATGTTTATATCATTTTTAGTTATGTCATTTTATGTTGGGCCAGTTAAGAGTCAATCAAAGTTTTTGCTCCAATTTTTATCAAACTTTACATGCCACTTTGATAGTTTATGCTTCTTAGCTGTTAAAGATGTAGCACTTTCTTCATCAATATCGGATTGGGATACATCAACAGCATCACATTTACCATCTAAATATCTTCATGACAATTTTCATTATCATCATTCTTTGCTACTACGTCTTCTTCAATTTTCAAACCCTCCAACTGTTGATTTCTTGCTCGGTTTTGGTTAGTAGAAATTTTTTTTCTAATGTCTATTCCTTATACACATCGGCATTATGCAAAAAAGTCCGAGCGGCAGGTATATCCGCTAGAAATAGGTAGATTTCGGGATCAGACAGTTATGTGTGCAATTAGAATCGGATTTATCAGATTACTTCATAAAAAACACTAATTAAAAACAGAAGTATTAAACAAGCTTTAAAAATAAACATTATTTTATAGTTTTTGGGCTCTAGGCACTTAACCTGTACCCCGATACGGCCAATTGTCAAACATATTCAGGAGACTTTGCCGCAACATACCCAGAAAATAATTTTAGCGTAAGTGAAAAAATGCGACCGTGAAAGTGCCGCTAAATGCCATTGTACTTCACACAGTTTATTGCAAATAGCTAAAGAACCTTTTATTGCAGATGTCTGGCTTTTTAAAAAATGATAGAAATATGTTCAAATAATTAATATTTATAAATTTTGTTTATATATTTTGCCCCAAACGGCCGTTATAACGCTTTGTTTTTGACAGTTTTTAGGCTCTAGACTCTTAATCTGTACCTGGATATGGCCAGTTGTCGAACTTATCCAAGAGATTGTTTGCCGCAACACGCTCAGAAAAAAGTTTTGGTCTAGGTCGAAAAATGAGACCGTGAGAGTGCCGCTAAATTCCGTTATACCTCATATCGTTATATATATATATATATATATATATATATATATATATATATATATATATATATATATATATATATATATATATATATATATATATATATATATATATATATATATATATATATATATATATATATATATATATATATATATATATATATATATATATATATATAATTTTTTTTTTTTTTGTTTTTCCGTCTCCGCTTTACATATATAGTCGTTTGGCATCAAAATTTTTCTGAAATTCCGAGATGACGGTCATTGCAATAGGTAGATTTTTATATGAAATCTACCTAAAACACTCTTTACATGCACGTCATTTAGTAAAATGTAAGATTTACTTTGTTTCTTTTTTTCAATTTCAATAAAACAAATTAATTAATTAATAATAAGCCAAACAAAATTAAAGGGATAACTTCAAAATACATCAAATGTCAAATTAAAATATGTATATGTAAATCATACTTCGCTCACAGATTTATAGCGTTGTCGCTGATCGTTTTTCATAAAAATATGTAGTTTTTTGTATTTTGTAGTTTATCGTTTAGTCTAAAACACAACCATCAAAAAATTATTCAACCGCGACAGACAGCAAGCAATATATAAATACACCGCAGGATCTTTTTTTATAAAGTTTGGTAGATTGGTGTTGGTTGGGATTTTTCGGTGCTAAAGCGGGACGTCGGGACAAAACTTATACGGCGTGACAAGCCCGCCGAAATCGGGACGACTGGAAGCCCTACTTTTCGCATAGAAAAAATATATTTTGGGAATGTTTTATTCAATTTTGCATGTATTTTCATAAAAATATATAAAAAGGATGACGTAAAGATACTAATTTTCTTCTCTTGCAAATAGATGAAGAAAAAGAAAATAAATAAAATAAAAACTGTTTCAAACAAAAACATCACACTGTGGATTCATGATCAGTTTTGTCAATTTTTGTCAACGTTTAGACAATAGTTAGACAAAATAAAATTTTGTTTTTACTAGATTTACGCAATACAAAACCTAAACGAAAAACGTTTGTCTGAAAGAAATTCATATACAATTTAAACGTTTTAGTTATATATCATTTTGTGGGGTTTTTGCAGGATTGACAAAATATTTTTGGAGAATTAGATATTAATTTTGGTAGATTGGTGTTGGGCGGGATTTTATGTGCTAAAGCGGGACGGCGGGACAAAAAAAGCACGGCGGGACAATCCCGCCAAAATCGGGACGACTGGAAGCCCTAGCGATAGCAAAAAAAGCGTCTAGAAAGCTCGGCCTCCTTATGTAAAGAATCGGGATGATGTTTAGGGCGCTGCTTCTGTTTCCATCCTGACTCGTTTGGACTCTGTTCAAAAGTGTGTTGTATACGAATTGTTAGTGATCATTTCACATCAAATCTAGTTTTCCTAATACATCGTCGCACTGCTGCTGATCTCGTTATTTTTTATAAATATCGTCACCAGTACTTAAACAACTCCATCTTTATGTCAAATTTATAAACATATTACATAACTCAAAAGCGTCAGTCGTCGGCGCCACATAAAACAACAACGCGTTTTTGTTTATGTGTTTGATTTTAATCAATTTTCCCCTCTCTCGTAAAATGACACACCTAATTAATTCATCTTATCTATAATCTATAAATAAGTTTTTAATATTGCTTTATTCCAATAACCCTCGTACAAACATAAATAAAAGTAACCGTTATAATTCATCAACTCCCGATCACAATAGTCGGGATTAAGACAAATAAAATAAAATAGGTGAAAAGAAATGGAAATTGGGTGGTACACTCCTTGTTTTTATGCTATTCATTTCTAAATGTATTTCGATTTTTTATCAAAGTTAAGAAAGAGGGTTAAATATAAAATAATATTGAATAAAATAATTTCAAAGAATAAAAAACCGCCCTCGAGTAAGGTCACACTTCCTGTGTGAGTAAAATATTAAACAAACCAGAAATACAACAACATGCATTTGCGATTATTTTCTAGTATGAGCTAGAGCACGCTGATGACAATATTTCTTGTTTTTTTTTGTTCTAGAAATTTTATGAAAGGAATGAAATCCCGTTTTTTTAGTAATAAGATTTTTGTATTTTTTTATTGAAAGGAATCTTTTTGTATTTCGTTTTGTTTGTGAAATATTTTTTTTTTCGAAATAAAAACAAAATAATGGAAACAATTTACAATTTTGGAATGCAATATTTTTTTGCTTGTTTATTTAAAGGAGACCGCGCTTTAACTTATTGTGCGTGGATTGAAGATATTTATATATAGAATTTTTTGTTGTTGTTTTTGTACGAGTAAAATATGTTGTTCGACTGTAGTAAGTAGTTGAAGGAATTGACAGTAAAATAGAAATAATGCGGCAGGGTGAATGTTATAATTAGCAAACAAATAATAATATCACGGATCTTAAAACTACATAATCGTCTTGTAAAGTTGCGTAATTTTGTAAGTAATTATTTGCAAAATGCAATTTATTTACAGACGGAAAACCAACAGTTTAAATCAGGCTTAACAACCAAAACAGTATACAACAAAGATTCTAAAATACTTAGTCGGAGAAAGTCTAATGTTTTTAATTTTAAGATCTTGTTGATTTGTTTACTTTGAGACAGCTCTGCAGGTTTATCAAATTGGTTACTCTTCTTAGACATCGTATCAAGAAAGAGGTAAACGAAGATGCTCCACCCATAACAAAGTTTGGATAATTGTTTTTAAAAAAAGGTCCTACCTATGTGAGATATGCTGCAATTTCGGCTGGTGACGACACCGGCTAATAAAATATTTATGTAAACAGAAGTTTCAGACGTGTCTTGTGAAGAATTTTTGCCGTCTAAACATCTTTGATTTTGCCTAATTTGTGTGATTGTTTTGCAAGTGCTAATGCTTGATCACATATTGATTTCACAACTTTTTGTGTGTTAGTTCAATATTAGGGTGTCTGACCTGTGACCTCTGAGTGTCTCTTTTAATGTTTTTCAAAGAGTACACTAAAATATAATTGTATTCTACAATATTAGTTCAACAAAATCAGTTTTGTAGTATCAACCAATATTTAGTTTAATTGACAAATGCTACTTTGAAAACTTAACAGCAACCTCCCTAAGGCACTCAAACTGTGGAGCTAATGGTGGAGTGAAGTAACAGGTAATCTAATAGCAGAGAATTTGAAATTTCAATAAAGTAATGTTTTAAAAAATTATACAAACCGATGAAATGTTTTTGACTCCAATAAAATTGGACCCCATTATATATCAGTACAATATCCTTTTTCAGCGATAGAACGCCTTAGTGCAGCAATAAAGACATCTGTTGGTAGGTCGGCAACTATTTCGATTTGAACAGGCTTAGTGTTCATACACACGAACAGAGTGATGTATTCTTTATAAGATTTTTGACCGCGACTTTTTTGTAATCTGAGCGGTATAGGTCTGACAAAATAAAATCATGTTTTCAAAATGGTCGTTCATATACGAAGATTACTGTGATAAGCTGTTATTTTTCTTAAACTCTATATCTGTAGCATTTTACGCTGGAGTGGGTAACTGGATGCCTGGTCTCAGATTAAGCCATAGAATTGTACAAAGGGCTAACAACTCTTATAAAATCGTTGTCATCCATGAAGGAGTGGATTGAGTTGTTTGAGTTTACTATAGAAGATTTCACACCAAGCCCTTGTTTATAAATTTATTGTTGAATAATCTTTAACTTGATACGTTTTCAACCTCTTTTGTGGGTACATCTGGCTTACCAATAATTTTTCCGTTGATATCCCAATTTAAATTTAAACATCCAGTCCATAATATTAAAAACTGCAGTATTAAATTTGGAAATTCTGGATAAAAGATAATCAATAATTGCAGATGCTTCGAATATTTGATATACGAAAGAGCTTCAGGTAATCTTTCTTTAATAATTTCTTGACTTTCATTTTCAGTATTTTGATTGAGCCAATTGTCTTTAGATTTGACCAACCAAGTTCGACCATGCCATCGCTGACCTCTTTTAATTTGATCGAACATGTTACCAATTGGATTTTGTTTGAAGTATCTCTGATGTTCTGTTAGAGACAAAGGTTTTCCAACGCTGTAAGTGTGACTGAAGGTATGAAAAAACAATATTTGAGTCTATCTTACAATAAACCTGGGAATTCTTGAACTTTATTGACTTAATTGTAGAATTTACAATTGTTTTATTGGTGATACTTTTGTTTTGGACACTAATATTTTACAGAAGTCACAACTGACGTTGAATTCTCAATACGGCAATAAACAACAGTACCATTGAAATATTTTAAGACGTAGATCTTGCATTTTAGTTGAAACCAGTGATTAAGGAGATTAAGCAATTTATCATCCCAGTCCAATTTATCATCCCAGTCCCAGCGCAAAGCTGTTGATATTCTTACTTTAATTATAGCTGGTGATAGCCACCCTAGTGAGTTCAAAATTCGTGCTGCTTCAGATAAAATAGAGCACTTTGTGACAGATACTATTTCATACAATTTTACTTTAAAAAATATTATCTTCAGTCGGGTTCCAGGCAACTCCCAAAACATTAATTGATGAATTGGAATCGAATGAAAGGTTTTTTATTTCTCTGTCATCTTCAGGAACTGAATCAATAAAGTCTAAATTGTAAGAACACCGCATTCTTAAGTGAAAACCATGATGATCTAAGATTAATCTTTATTTTCTTTAATGTTCAAGAACTTCTTCAAGACGATCACTTTCAGAAATGACATCGTCAACGTAGAAATGTATGATCTTGAAAATATCTGAAAATAAAGACCCAAATTTCCAGAAGTGGAGCGCACTCAGTTCCATATGTCATAGTACATAATCTGTAAAGGTTAACTGGGTCAGATGAACACTCCTTCAAACAATTCTTTGAAAGTTTTGATCATCCTTGTCCTCCCAAATTTGTATAGACATTTTCTTCACGTCTGCTATTAATATTATCGCATATACTTCCTACATCGTGGTATGATCGAAATAATTCCTTCTTGAATAGTTCGACCAACCATCAACTAATCATTTAGAGAAGCTTTTATACTAACTGATCCGTCAAAAACTATTTTAATTTTAGTAATTGTTATCGATTCTTTTAGTACACCATAATTTAGTAAGTATAATTTACCAAACGCATTCTTTACCGAATCATCTGGAATTAATTCCACGTGTTTTAATTCCCAATACTCAGCCATAAATTCATGATAAAATTTTTTGGTATTTTTGATTTATATTGGTTCAATTAAAACTTTCTTAATTTCCCAAAACATTCTGAATAAATTATCTACATTTGTTTCAGTAATTTGACTTACTCCAGCGGCATTAGCTGGTGAACCGTGTGCTCGTTTAGAAACCACAGACTTTTAAAAAATTGGTAAGCTTTGATCAAAACGTCAATGTTATAGCTGTAAAGCTCGGACCTCCCATGCATTTTTTCTACATTAATTGACTGAATTTCAGACGACAGCAGTTGAGAAGTTATTTTTGATAAAGTCAGAACTTCAAAACATAATTTCAGATTTTTATCAAAGCGCGAAGTGACTGAATTTGAATTACGAACCTGAAGGTGTAGTTTGTCCCGAATTGTGTTGATTATTTAAAATTTTCATACTTAAAGAATGGTTCAGAGTTATCTGCAACAGCACAAGTATGCACTATAACAAGGGTGGCGATTGGCGAACCTTTTTCCGTATACATGCCAAAAACATATACAATTTATTTTTAAAAAACTGCTGATGTGTCAAGGTATTGGTAGTATTAAAAAATACAATTATTACAAATAAAATAACAACAAACCTTTGCAGAATTTTATTAGCAAATATTAAAATCAATAAAATTCTTAAAGATGTAATTGAAATATAAAAGTTAATATTGAGTTTAACTTAATTAATGGGATTTTCGGTGCTCCATCTTAGGTGACGTCAAGTTCGTAATTCATAACATCAGGTTAGTAATTAATCATTTTTAATAGAACGCATGCTAGAGATGAGCTAGATTTATCAGTCATTCTATTTCTCAAACGATCTTTATTGAATTTATTTCCGAAAATAATGAATCGCACGCATATGCTGGAACAAAAATTTGAAATTCTACGCGTCACTAGTATATTTTCTCTTCTCTTCTGCAATAGTTTTAATTATGCCCAATTATCGTTCATTTTCAATAATTTACTAAGCATTTCTCCAATTTATAAACTTTTGTTGCCATACTAAACTTGATTGAAAATCAATCAATTGCATTTCAATTTCATCTAGCTTTAGCCATTTGAAAATTCCCAAATTATAAGAATATCTGGTGGGGTTGTATCTGGATTTAAAATAAATTTTGAGGTCTGAGATTGCAAATTGTCTTAATTGCGCAAATCTAGCTGAAAATTCCTAAATAACTGACTTAACAATTACGGGAAACACCTGTGTTAGTTTAACTTTTTCAGTCTATGTTTAAGCGCCCAAATTCTCTCAAAAAATAATTGTCTCCCTTTCGTATTAGCTAAATATATTATTGTGTCCATGTTTTTCTTTCTCTGAGGGCTGAACACGCTCGCGTGTATCTGCGAATACTGTACCAACAAATTTTCACGTGCCAGCAAATTTTTCAAACGTACTACCTCTGGCACGCATGTCATAGCTTCGCCATCACTGCAATACAGTGATTGCTACTTACTTGGCACATCTTCGCTTGGACTTGCATTTTAAAACCATGTGACTAGCAACAACACAATTAAACACCGACCAGATATTCTCAAGAAATTTATTTTTTCAGGATATTACATTGTTTGAAATTGTTTGAAACAGTTATCTTCACAGCAACATGCTCGTTGGTTTTCTTAATTGAAAGTTTTGAATCAACATACGGCGGTTTATATATTTCCAGTGTATTAACTCTTGTGTTTAAAATTTCAAATAAATTAAACATATCTAGATACTTAATCTCAGCAGAGAACTAAGAAAACAAAATTCAAGTTGTATCATCCAGTTTGATGAGTATTGCATATATAAGAAAGTGGTCTCTAATTTCAGCTTTTGTACCTAGCGCATTTTGTCTTCTCATAACATCGTCACAGCGATCTAATAACTCCCTGATGGATTGTCCAGACACACTTTTGATTTATGTATAATAATTTTTTTCCTATAATCATAACTAGGAACTAGTTTTTGGTAGGCCTCTATATAACTATAGTATCAGTGGATGGATAGTGTTAAATCCGATCATATGCTTCACCAATTAAATGCTTTTGGAGGTAACGTAATTTTTGAGATGGAGAAAATATTGCATTCGTATTATATGGTTTGTTGAACAAATCGATGAATGCCAACCAGCTATGGTAATTTCCAGTAAATTTCTTGAAAACTAATTTGAAGTCTAACTTCATGATTTGAATTTTGTATTCATCATGAGGTGAATGTCCCAATCTTTCATGTGAATCATTCATAGTTGATGCACTTTCATTTAAATTCAACTTGTTCACCTTTCAGTCAATTCTGAAATCACGTATTAAAAAATTTATTCAAATTCTATAGGCACAGCATCAGATGTGTCATCAACTTCAAACATATCGCCTTTCACTAAATAAAATTCCCTTAACAATTCTTCATCCCTTTTCATTCAACCTTCCAATTGTTCCACATTTGGTTGATACAATTACACAAAAAAGTAAATTTAATTATATAATTTGCAAACAAACAAGATTATACTTTTCGAACCTGGCCTTAGTTTTTGTAGAATTCACACCTACCAACAATGTACTTTAATTTGGCTTAGCTTCTTTATAACCTGCCAAAATATTACTTTTTTCTTTTTAAATTTTATTCTAAACAACCATGAAAATTGTTCTTGCTCTATCCGGCTCGAAGGACCAATGAAAGCGGCAGCGAGATTAGATATGCAAAAATCTTTGGAACAAAATTTCCCGAGCACACCCGAATGTTATCATAATAAGCACTTGTTCAATAAAAAAAACGAATCTTAAAATACGAAAGGGCTGCAATCTCAAGGCTTTGAGATATCAAGACTTCAGTTTGTGTAAGCATTTTTATATAGTTTTCAGCTAAAGGCTTTTACGAGGACATTGTTTTTAGTTTTGGGCCAGTGATGTTTATGAAACATCAAACTCTTTGTAAAATTCCAATTTTATCTCTGTGTAGAAGTTTATTACAAAACTAATACGAAACATATAAATACGTTACCGTAAAATTATAAGAGATCATAAATTAAGATAATTTAGTGAAAAGATGATACACTCACCCAACTACTCAAAAACCTTTCCATTTAAACCGTTCCAAACAACCCATTATCTACCAATTTCATGTTCAATTACATTTCATGTTGTATAACTAATTAATTTAATTTTTTTCCAAAATAGGAGCCTGGCTGAAATGATTTAAAAAAATTATACCAAATCAAAAATTCAAAATTTTTCCAACATTCCAATCATTATAATGAAATCAAAAATTGAAACTTAATAAATAAAGATTCAAATTTTTCCGAAATTTTTAAGATAGTGCAAATATTATAACAAAATCAAAAATATAAATTTTTTTCAAAATTCCAAATAATAAATTATGATAAAATTAAAAATTGAAACTTTTTCAAAATCAAACATATTATAAAACTTAATACAAAATCAAAAAATGAATTTTTTTTCAAAATTCAAAAAATATTGCAAAAATTATAACAAAATTAAAAATTCAAACTTTTACCAAGATGCCAAAAATTATATTAAAATCAAAAATTCCAACTGTCGTCAAAATTCCAAAATATTCTACAGAATATTACACAATCAAAAATTCAATCTTTTTTCAAGATTCCTAAAATTATAATAAAATCAAAGGTTGAATTTTCAAAAGTTTAAAAATATTGCAAAAGATATAACATAATGAAAAACTCAAACTTATTTTCCAGCTGTTCCTGTTATTAAAAAGTTTTGGAATCTGGAATCACACAAAAAATTACTTAAGAAACATCTCCCTAATGATTACAATTTTTGTTTGAAAAACGACATTTAATCTACAACAACTTGATATTTTCCAACTGTTCATATAAGTTGGGAGGAGTTGAAACTGGGTAGAACCACATTCCATTCCAATTTCATGTTCAATTACATTTCATGTCATACAAATAATTAATTTGATTTTTTCAAAAAAATTAGGTAAAAAAATGTATGAAGATCATTCTTTTGACACACTTGACTGTATTTTTTGACACACTTATAATACAATAATCAAACTCTTGGTCTCACATACCAATGCCGACCATCAACATTTCTTCATTCAATGTTACTATTGTCAGTCAAAATGAACATTTTTTAAGCAAAAAAAATGCAAATTTTCGTGTTTTGACACATTTCATGATTTATTGACACACTTCCAGCTACCGAACACATCGTCCTTTTGGCTCTTCCCATTAAATTAAAATATTTAAAAAAAAAATGTTTGAAATCTCTCCAGCGGTTTTCTAGATTTCTTCGTCTGTGGGCCAGCAGACAGTGTAACGACGGACTATTTTGAATTTCGCTCTAAAAATAAAATAATTTAAATTTTAAGAAATTCGTTAATTATTTGCTAATTTGTTTCGCTCTCGGCCTCTAAATTCAACGAAACATAAAAGTTTTTATGTGTGCTACAAGTTGGTCAATAATATTTTAACATTTTTAAGTTAATTGCACTCAATAGAACATAGAAATTTTTGTTATGTAAAGCTTAGATGTAATGTAATATGTAGACGGAATCCAGTTGTGCATTTCTGTATTTAGAGAAAAATATTTTCTCGTTTAGATAGAATTGTTTATTGAGATGATATGGAGATAGAGATTTGGAATGAAACATTTTTAAATTGTGTACGATGAGAAGGATGATAATAGAGATAGAAGTAAAATATAGTGAATTTTGCTATATATATACTCGATCATTTTGGTCCAGATCATAATTATGTAAATTTAAATCAGATATTAAACAGCCAGTTATCAAAGTCGAGTGTGATTGGATATGGATTGTATGGAAAAGGAAAGGAAATGTCGGATAATGAAAAGTTAAGCAGAACCGTTAAGGTCGAACAAAATGTAAGGCAAGAGATACAGTCAAAGCACAAATTATATTTTTGATTTTCAATGTTGGTACTGTTATTTCCCACGGATTCCTGTGGGTTTAGGACTTTTAAACACAAAACAAAAAAAATAAACAATGTATATTTGCATGTAATTAAATGCAACCGGGAACGAATTGTTCCAGACACATCTGGATCTTGGAAATCTCTCCACCAAAAATTAGTTTCTAACCTAACATCTCACGCAAATCGCAATTCAAACTATAGAAATATATATATATATATATATATATATATATATATATATATATATATATATATATATATATATATATATATATATATATATATATATATATATATATATATATATATATATATATATATATATATATATATATATATATATATATATATATATATATATAAAATAATTGTAAAACATAAAAGAACTTAACTTAAGATTGTTGATTGGTGCAAATTCCCTTTTATATTGATACGCCCTTCTGACTCTATCTCCAAAATGATCAACGTCCAAATTGTTGACGTAATTACTAATTATTTTAATTATATTTGATTTGATTTATTCCTTTTATTTTGTTTATTTATTCCAATTCGAAATGATGATTGCAAAATCATTTATTTTTCTTTATTCAATAATTTTTATTTCTTTTTGTTTTAAGACAAATGACGTATCACAAATATTTTTAACATTAACAAATCAAGGTTATTTTTATTTTTATAAAATCAAGGAAAATTTTCTTCGTCACTACATATATGAATAATTTATCCTTTTCTTTGTTTAAACGATTTTCAAAATTTCACTATTATTTTTCACAAGTAATTATTATAAAAAATATAATGATAAAACATACAATCACTTTTATATTAAAATTATATTAATTGTATTATTTTTACTATTTTTACTTTGACTAGATGTGATCTTTTGAAAAACCAAAACCGGAATGAATTTTTATTATATCCGATTTTTAACATCGAAACTCATTAAAACAAAAAAATGTGATTTCTTTGACATCTTCTAATGAAAATCGTGCAACACCAAGATTCAGCAAAAATTGAGTAACGACATCTGTTCGTTAGAAATGAAAATAAAATTGGCACGTTCGTTTATTTTTATAATATATTCGAAATTTAGCTGGCCGTTAATTATTTAAAAATTTTAAAAAAAAATTATTATTGATGTAAAAATGAACTGAAAGTATTGAAATAAATTTTTATTGAATTAGAAACAGAAGATGAATTGGTTTTATTATTGTTTAGGCGAATATAGCGGACGTTACAGTACATTGAAGAGCAACAAAAAAAAATATACACTTGATTGGGAAGAAAACATTAATGTAAGCTTCAATTTTGACTTTTTTTTCAATATATTTTAATTTGTTAGTAAAATTTTGCTTAAATCGCCTTGGTGCAATAAATTTTTAGTTAAAATTTTTTGTGTAAAATGGGAGATCAGGATTCCCGGCGGACATATTTTTGTTTTGTGTTTTCGCAATCATTATGACCTTAAACGTCGAGGAATGCTAAAAAATGGGAGTAATATTCCCTTTTAGCTCGAGACTATAATATTTAAGTCTTTTAGACCGAAGTAATTGTGTTTTTATAAAAAGAATTTGTAATTCATTAAAATTAATTCAATGAATTAGTTGTGATATAACACCAATCCGATGGAAATTTATCCCATCATGAATAATAAGACTGAGTCTAACAAAACATGGTATGCAATCTATGAAATTTTTTTGAAATCCACACAAACATAATTTTTCAGTGTATTTATCGATTTCAATGCAGTTTAGCGTATCCACATCCACAAATATATTAATATTACCTAATGATATATAATTTTACCCTACTAGGGTCATCACAAACGAAAAAATATAAAACTCTCTAATTACGTACTGGCAAGCGTTCGTTTGGTTGAAGCAATACATCTCGTATAGCATTTTTACGTAAAATGATGCACATGCAAAAAGTCAAGCCGAATCAAATGTATCAAAACATTTAAGCAAGCAAGTGATGTCCTTTTAAGTCACAGAGAAGCCTCCTTTTATTTTGTCACCCTAGATCCAGGTCGGAATCCGGTTATGGAGTTGATAAAATCATTGAACAAAATGCAAAAAAAAAAATTTGTTTGGAAAGTGACGAATTGGAAGTGCGCTGCAGAGCTTTAGTTAATTTTGCATAAACTCTTTATACCAATATCATGGACTAGAACTTATTGAAATTTTAATTATTGAAGTTTAAATAAACAGTTGTTCGATCTCTCAGGGTTCTCACCTTTCCCCCACACTTGTTGCAGTTGTCAAAGAAATTTTTGATCTCCCATCCTTTGGATGAACTTACCAATTTCAAATCACAAACAAATTTGTTGGCTTATTAAACAATTTCTTTCTATTGCGAAGGTTCATGGAGCCGAGGAAAGGAGTTTAATAATCACAGACATCCACTTATCTTATAATATTGATTTGAAATCAGGATGGTTCAAAACATTTTTCGTCCCGAACATAACCATACGTTTACGTTCAAAACGCATTATAAATCTGTAAACTGAGACTGTTTTGCGGATATTATTAACAATAATAATTTATTGATATAAGTTATTGATTTTATTTAAACTTTTATGTTCAAAAATGCATTTTTGATCATTTAATTCAATCATATTTTCATAAATGCTTGCACACACTTCACTTGCCATAGTTGTTATATTCTGATGAAATGTATATCACAAAAAATTAAACTTATTAGTAATCAAATTATCAAATAGGATTGATTAATAGTCCTTCATTGATTAATTACAATTCATTTGAAAGGGTTGAGAAAACAGGTGTTTAAATCGAGGAACAAAGAAGCATGAATTGATTTAAAGAAGTTTTTGTTTTTGAATGAATTACAGCACAACAAAAAATGTTCATGAGACAAAAAAAATTACATTAACACTACATGTACCAGAAGTGAAATAAATTTGATTAATGATCTTCTTCTACGGAAGAAAAATCGAAAGATTACTGAAGAAAAAATTGGTTGTTCTTATGGAATAACAATAAAGATATTAGTTTGTTTCACGGTTTAATGTGAACAGTAAATTTTTTTTACAGAATAATTTTTATTAATGATTTTAAAAGTTTGATAAAAATTCAAATTAAATGTGAATGAAGTATATTAGAAATTCGTATTTGATTTTCAATAGTTTAAACTTTCAAGTTGATTGAATTATTGTTTAATTAGAATCTTCAATTCATTAATTTAAAATTAAAGAAAAAAACTGATATTTCGAGATGTTTATGAAGCACAGAAGTTGAAAAATATTTATCGTATTAAATTTATGATTATTTCATTATCTGAAAACAAAAAAATAAATTAGATACAGTAGCAAGATATATTCAAATTATAAAAACTTCAAAAAATCACATCATCAAATAATCAGTCATATTTTTGCAGTGTCCAGATAATAAATGCTTCAACTACTCTTTGTAGTCTACAATTTAGGGTTTTCCTACAATTTAAGGTGAGCTAAAGAAATTATCTAGATACAAAATTGATTACAAGATACAACCACCTTTTACCATCGCCTTTCTATCTCTGTTGAATTTTTATCAGGGCTGGATTAGCAATTTTGACCAGCTTAGGCCAAACCAGATCTCCTGCACACCCCCTTCCTTTATAAAAAATTGTAATGTATTTTTGTATCTCATAAATTCACATTAAGTTCTAAACTGTTGTTTTGATTGTTTTAGTTAATTTTTGTTAATTATTTTTTTTTATTTTTTAGAAAAATTTGCACAAATAAAATTAAAATAGGGTTCACAATAATTCCGGTTAGTAGCTTATTCCTTAACTATGTGATGCAATGTTTTTCTCAAGGATAAAAACCTATAGATATAGAGTTATACAAAAGCTCGTTTTTCTATCAACTAATAGCGTGTCAGTTAAGGAATCCCCAAAGCTAGGGTACTACCATTGATTGAATACAGTTCAACCGCAAGCATTCCCAAGATATTACTTTTGCCAGCGACATCTCACAGTTATTGCTATAGTGGAATGTGATATATAACATGAACTCAATAGCCAGAGACTGGAGTAAAAGGAATCGGAAAAAGCTTGGAAACAAATATAATCACCATGTTGCTCTACTAGTGTTTATAATAAATTTAAATTTAAAAACAAATGATGTATTTCTTAAGAAGTTTGCTCAAAATTTCATTTATTTCAAGTTAGCATTGACTTTCACGTTTTAAAATTTTGTCTTTCTTTCCTCATTTAATTATGAGGCTCAGAAATGAGAAAGCCGACAAGAAACGAACCAACTGCTTTGCCGAATGTAGGAACTAGCACAACAGTAGTGCCAAGTCTAGCCGCCACAGTTACTAACATTCAATCAGTGACGGATTTGTCTTCAACGTCAACAGATCAGATAACCGCTGGAGTCTCAGCAAGCTGTACGCAAACGTCAAATTCCTGTCAATCAGTACCTCTTTCTTTGTCAAAAATGCCAATAGTTTCGAATGCATCATTGCCAATGCTGACAAATATAGTTTCGTCAAGCGCCAATTGCTAGTCAAGCAACTCTACAAGCTCCTGGAATTAACAGCAATGTCCAACCTCCTGTGGGTTTTGATTATAGCATTAACTCATTTGCTAATCAACCGTTAATGTATCCTGGAACATCGTATCATTAGTCAAATGTGATACCATCAGTGTTGAATCCGTTAAATCTGCCTATGGACCATGTATTATAAGCCAAATGTGATGTCATTCACATCAATGTTGAATCAAATTGTTCAAGGACGAGCAAGTCGAGTATTGTATCCTCTACCAAAGTTTTCTGGTTATGCTGAGGAATGGCTAGTTTTTTAGACAAGCTACCGTGAGTCAAATGCTGCTTTCATGTACACCGACTTCGAAACAATTTTCGTTTGGTAAAGGAACTGAAAGGACGTGCACGAGAAGCTGTGAAAGGATTGCTGATTTATCCTCAAAATGTCAGAGAGATTATGAAGAAGTTGGCGTTCAAATTCGGAAGACCTGAACTTATAGTTAAATGTCAGCTTGAGAAGATAAGAAAATTACAAAATCTTGATGAACATAACTTGAACCAAATAATCCCATTCTCCAACTAAGTTTCAAACATGATCTCATTCCTTCAATTTTGCCATAGTAGTCACAATCTAGGAAACCCTATGCTTTTGGAGGAGCTCGTAAACAAGCTGCCTAATACAAAGAAGTATGAATGGGTGCAACACTCTTGTTCTTTGGGAAGGTATGCTAACGTCATTGACTTCAGTCAATAGTTATAAAAAGTGGCCGCATTCGCCGCCTGCTTCCAGTGGATAGCAAAAAGATCTCCCAATCAAGATCCAACCAAGTATTAGTTGTAGTCATTAGTTGTAGTCAAAAATGCGTCAAAGCCCAGAGAATGCAGTCTATGTCACAAATATCATACCTTGAAGGATAGCGATGATTTCAAGAAGATGCTTATCAACGATAAATGGGATCACGTTAAGAGTCATAAGCTTTGTTTTGGTTGTTTGAAGTAAGGACATGGCACGAGCCAATGTTGCCGTAAGAAGAGGTGTGGTATTGACAACTGTTCTAACAAACACCACGAACTTTTACATAATCTTGAACAAGTGAGCAGCCGTAATCAAGCCTCTCTAAATGTTGCCGTGTTACCAGAGACTGTTCATATCATGTCTGTTGGTGGATCTACACCTTATTAACCAATGCCCTGGGTTCGACACTATATAGTTAATAATCAAAACTAAGTGAACGGTATATGATAAAAGAAAAAAATAAGTTATTTCAATTATTTTAATTTCAGCATTTATATTTCCAATATAATATTAAGAAATTAATTTGAAGACTGTGAATTCTTTAATTTGATGTGGTTGAAGGATGGTTGTCCAATTTCTTGACGATCCAACGAAGTTGATATGATGGGAATAAAATAATCAAATTTGCAGGAGATTGGGAATAAAATAATCAGATTTGCAAATAGATGGATATGACGATTTGACGGTATGTGGTTGAAGAATCTTACTGGATGAATATTATGAGTTGAATGATCTATGAGTTGAATGACGATGTATAAGTTGACGACTTAAATAGCAGGATATGACGAGTTGACGGTACATAGTTGAAGAATCTTACTGGATGAATATTATATGTTTAACGATATATAATTGATGACTTGAATAGATGAATATGACGAGTTGACGGTATATAGTTGAAGAATCTTACTGGATGAATATTATGAGTTGGACGATATATAATTTGAAGACTTGAATAGATGAATACGAAAAGTTGACGATATCTAATTTGAAGAACTTCACTGGATGATGAGCATGACGATATATAATCTGAAGACTTCAATAAATGAGTATGACGAGTATGACGATATATAAATTTGAAGACTTCAATAAATAAATATGACCAGTACGACGGTATATAATTTTGAAGACTTGAATAAATTAGTATGACGACTGACGAGTATGACGATATATAATTTTGAAGACTTCAATAAATGAATATGACGATTATGACGGTATGTAATTTTGAAGAACTTCAATAAATGAATATGACGAGTATGACGATATATAATTTTTGATACTTCAATAAATGAATATGATGAGTATGATGGTATATAATTTTGAAGCACTTCACTGGATCAATATCACAAGCATGACGATATACTTTTTAGAAGAACTTCACTAAATGAATGTAGTTACTGATATTGATTTTAATTTTCGATTATAAAACTTCACTGATTTGACAATTTATTTTTCCACGTTGTGATGAACACATATTTTTGTTGGTTAACCATTGAAAATTAATAACACTTATATTCACCTGATTTTCTGCGTTCTTTACTGGTGTCGTCGAGTTGATGTTGCTTCTTTGATGGTTGATGAAGAAAAGAGAAAGATCTTCCTAAAATCCTTCAATTTATACAATTTACAAATAAAAAAAACACTAATTCTTATTTTGACACATCGACCAATTCGCCGCCTTGTTTAAATGGGCGACATCTATATTTTAACATTCGAATTAAATGTGAAATAACAACGTAGCGTTTACATGGAGTGGAAATACTTTGTAAGTTGTTGTGTTTTTTTGTGATTTAGCGTAAACAATGTCTTCAGCACCTTTCGAGGACAAAGAAGCTAATAATTCCGCTGTTGCTTGAAACTCAGTCTTGAACTTTAACATCAAACTGGATAGTCGCTTGAGAATTCTCCTGATGATGATTCCAGTTCATTTATACAGACCAACATACAGAATTAAGGTATTCGCATTTGTCGACGAAGGTGCAACGTTAACGCTATTAAGTTGTCAAACAGCTAAAAGAATTGGTGTTTCTGGTGAGCCATAAACCGTCCAACTGAAATGGCTAAAAGGAAAAACCATAACAGAAAAATCCGAAAAATGTAATATCAGAATATCAGCCGCTGATGGAGATGCTAAGGTTTATCAAATGAATTATGTGAGAGTAATCGACAACTTAGAACTTCCAGTTCAGAGTTCGAACGTGACCCAACTAAGTTCGAAGTCAAGAGCAAGTTGTACCTGATATTTTAATTGGAATGGATAACCTTCATGTCTTCCAACCATATCAAATCATCAGTGGAAGACATCACGAACCAACTGCCGCAAAAACACCGCTGGGATGGATTATCTATGGTTCTTGTGCAGGGGCAGACACAAGAAATAAAAACTACTGCCATAGTGTCTTCAATACTCAAGTGAAGGAGTTAGAGGATATAGTTAGAGATTATTTCAACAACGATAGTCTAGGAACTGAAATGAAGAAAACTAATATTGAGTCTAAGGATAGCATTCTAGCTCTTACTCAAATGAAGGCAACGACGAAGAAACTGTCATACAGTTATGAAACTCTACTTCTTTGGAAAAGTAATGATGTGGAGCTTCCAGAGAGTTATAAAATGGCAAGATGTCAATTAGCTGCGGTAGAAAATAAGATGAAATGAAAAACAATGAAGAATTCGCTATTGGTTACTACCATGCAGTTCAAGCCTTCATTGACAAAGAATATACTCGAAAATTGCTAGCTAATGAAGTAAATTATTGAAGCACTCATGGTACCTACCGTATTTTGGCGTAGTAAATCCGAACAAACCAGGAAAAATTAGAGTTGTCTTTGACGCCGCAGCCAAGTCGTTAGGAATGTCATTAAACGATGCTTTGCTGAAGGATTCAGAGCAGTATCAACCCCTGCTAGCCGTTATTTTTCGATTCCGAGAAGGTTCGGTTGAGGTGTGTGCTGATATTGCCAAAATGTTCCCACAAGTTCGAATTCGCAAAGAAGATTCTGATGCTCAGCGATTTCTTTGGAAGAATGGTGTTACGAGCAATCCAATCGAAGTTTACGAAAAGAACTTGAATGCTCTGGATTTCAAGGACGAGTTTCCGGAAGCAGTTAAGGAAATAAGAGAATGCCATTACGTAGATGACTTCGTTTCGAGTCTCACTAATGAGGAAGAGGCACTACGTATTTCACAAGAAGTCAAATTCATTCATTTTTATATGTAAATTTAAATAAATTATTTTCAAAATAATTAAAAAAAAATAGAAATGATATGAAAAAAATCCCAGCAGCAGGTATATCCGCTAGAAATAGGTAGATTTCGGGGTCAGACGGTTTTGTGTCCAAATAAAATTAGATAAGTCAGATTAGTTTAAATAAAAAATATAAGTAGAAACAGAATAATTCAAAAAAATTATCGAACCAAATTAAATACATTATCCGAACTAACTCCATCAATACAATTTCGGAACAGTTTTATTTAAGTTGGTTTAAACTACTTTTAATAACATATTAAATCCACCAAAGATCAAATGAACTACGTCACAACTACAATTATACCATCACACATAATTTATGATCAAACATTTTTTTGTTCTTATTTAATCTTTTTTCAAACGGTTACTTAGTCAAAAAAAATAAAAACAAAAGCGATTTTGATAATTTTTCTATGGTATTAAATGGCTTGATATTTTTTTGCAAGAGGTTCATTATAACGCTTATAAAAATGGAACCTTTTGGGTTAGAAAGCTGAAATTTTTTGAGGCTATAGTTGAAAAGTATTTTTAAAAGCTACAATGAATTTAAATAATAAAACTGAAACATGATGAAAGCATTGTCTTTTGCGTTTGTTTTCATTTCAACAGTCCTAGAGTCTCAACCGTTAGACTTAAACTATTATTTTTGAAAATTTTGAAAAGATTTATATTTTAAATACGTGAAAAAAAGTTTTCAAATATGAGCTTGGCCATTTCAGCTAGATCAAGGACAGCAAAGTTTAGTAAATTTTTAAAACAGCTGATTTTTGAGAAACCTGAAACGCCAAGGTTGTCATCTGGATAAAAATGATAAAAAAAGGTTCAAATATTCAATATTTTTAAATTTTATTAAAATATTATAATTCAAACGGAAGTTATAGCGCCCTAGATTATTCGACTTTTTAGGCTCTAGCCGCTTAACCTGTACCTGGATATGGCCAGTTCACGAACTTGTCCAAGACATTATTTGCCGAAACATACACAGAAAATTATTTTGATGTAGGTCGAAAAATGCGACCATGAGAGTGCCGCTAAATTCCGTTATACCTCATATCGTTATATATATATATATATATATATATATATATATATATATATATATATATATATATATATATATATATATATATATATATATATATATATATATATATATATATATATGTATATATATATATATATATATATATATATATATATATATATATATATATATATATATATATATAATATATATATATATATATATATATATATATATATATATATATATATATATATATATATATATATATATATATATATATATATATATATATATATATATATATATATATATATATATATATATAATTTTTTTTTTTTTTGTTTTTCCATCTCCGCTTATCACATATAGTCGTTTGGCATAAAAATTTTTCCGAAATTCCGAGATGAAACCCATTGCAATAGGTAGATTTTTATATGAAATCTACCTAAAAAAGTGCGAATGTAATATAATAATATAAAAGGCAAGTGTGAATATAATTCGCTCGTTGAGGGTTTCGGGTATATAATATTTGAGAAAAAAATAGTTTTTGTTAGTATAGTTTCACGTTTGTTTGAAATTATAACTAGTAAAGAGAATTTTAGTATCGATTTAGCAAAATCTCTGCACACGTGAATTTTTTTAAATTTTTCTTTTGTATTGTTCGTAGATAAGTTGGGGGACAAAAACAAATTTTACATTTTTTAAAATAAGTCAAAAACTGTGATTTAAAAATTACAAAAAAAATGTTTTGCATTACAAAAAAAATCACCTTTTATATGACACCCCACTTGCCATGTTCAAAAATAATGTTTTTTCAAAATTTCTGTTTTAAAACATAATTTTTTTCAAAATTTCTAATTTAAACCCCAATGAACATTTGAAATTATAACAAAAAAAATTTCTAGTTCCGATTTAGCAAAATCCCTACACCCATGAATTTTTTTAAATTTTTTCTTTTGTAATGTTCGAAGTTAAGGGGGGAGACAAAAAAAACCACTCGGTTTTGGTAATAAATCAAAAACTAAGCTGTCGAAAATTCAATGAAAATTTTTTTTGAAATACCTTCATTTTTTCCGATTTTTCTAGACCAAACTCGATTCCTTAGAAAAAACTTTTGTTTTACTATCTCCTTATCTATGTCCATAAAATAAACATGAAAACAAATATTTGAAATTTTTTTGTCGCTTTGTATAAAAACGTTCTCTGCGGTTGTTCTTAGTTTATTAAATGCGAAATTGTAGCCTTTGAATTTTTTTGTATGTATATTGACTTTTGCTGGTATGATAGAAATAATGAGAGTTGATAGAGAAAGGAATGTTTATGATTTTTTCCTTTTTCTTGTTCAACTGGAACTGTATTTTGAAATTATGTGATAGAAATGCTTAGTAATTTTTGGACGTAAGAGTGATCAATGTATATTTATAAGGAAACAGAGATAGGAAATTCTTGCTAATAAGACATTGATTGGTTGTGGGAGCATCAAATTTGTATCGAAAGATTATCAAAGAGATTATCGTTGTTATTATGAGAAATTGTTATTATGATTGTAAACATTAAATATAATAGATTAAAACAATTTTCTGATTGATAGAAAGATAGAATTCAAAAAAAGATTTATGGCCAGTTGTAATTTGTAATTGGTCAACTTTATAAAAAGGCAACAAAAAAATTAAAATGTTTCATCATTCAACACCAGATGTCTTTTTCAATTTATAAAAACACAAATTTCGATTATCAAAAAGAGATGTCAGTATTTTGAATAATAATAACAAGAATATTAGTGGTGCAATAGTTTCAAATAAGGAAATATAAAAAATAACAATTGATAATTAAATGGATGATAAGACACAAGACTGATTTTAGAGACATGGTGTAAGTTGGTTATTGTTCATATAATTTTTTTCTTGTTACTTAACTCCTGTTACTTAACTTTAAATTTCATGTATTCAAATCCTGTTTTTTGTTAATGTAATTTTTTGTTTGAAAATTTATTAAGAGATCTTCTCAGTGAAGGTTCTCGAAAGGAAGAACCAGTATTTTTTTATTTTTCATTGTTATAAAAGTCCAAACTAAAACAAAATGAATATAAATTATGGAGTTGATCTTGGAAAACTCCTAATCCTATATTATATCGTGAAGATGTGTTGTGAAGAGATTTTAATCGACCTTCTTGGGGTTTTTGTAGCTAACAACAATGTTATTAACTTCCCGATATGGGAAGTTATTGTTTTTGGGTCGATTTTCGAAATCGGAATTTTTTTGATATCTTTACGTTTTATGACCTCCTGAAGCTGTTTAGACTATTTTTAGCTGGCAGTCTGTATGTGTGTGTGTGTGTGTATGTATGTGTATATCGCTGTGTGGAGAATTTTTGCCCAACGCTTTCTCAGCAACGGATGGGTCGATTTTAACGAAAACGGTCGCAATCGATGTATCTTGTCGTAACTTAGAGCCCAGTCCTTTACTAGCGAAATTAAATCATTTGTTTTTTAGTGGTTTCCAAAAAACTGAAAATCATCTCTTGCAAATATCATAAGATTAATAAATAATGCTATCAAGGTCATGAAGCTTCCATATTGTTTGTCATCATGTCAGACATTTATAATGACATTTTTATAAACAATTGCTATCTTAGTTTTTGAGATTTTAACAAAATGTGAAAAACTACGTGTTATTTTCTTTATGCAAACGCATGATATCTGGATGAAACTTTTGTATGTAAATGAGCTGCAACCGCATCCGGGTTTACTTGAATATCAAAAACCTGAGTTATTTTCTAAATTTGATAAAAAGGTTAGAGAGTAGATTGCCTGGTCAACTGTTTAGTAACTTCACGATATGAGAGGATATTGTTTTTGGGTCAATTTTCGAAATCGAAATTTTTATAATATTACGTTTTCTGACCTTCTGAAGCTGTTTAGGCTATTTTTAGCTGGCAGTATGTATGTGTGTGTCGGTATGTGCGTGTGTATCATCGCATGTGGACAAACATTTGTCCAACGCTCTCTCAACAAAGGATGATCCAATTTCAACTTCAATGGTCACAATCGATATATCTTGGCGTAACTTACAGCCCAGTCCTTTTCTAATGAAATCAGTTCATTTATTTTTTAGGGGTTTCCAAAAAACTGAATATCATCTCTTGCAAGTATTACTAGAATAAATAATGCTATCAAGATCATTTACCTCCCATTTTGTTTGTCATCATGTCAGCCATTTATAATGACATTTGTATAAACAATTGCTATCTTACTTTTTGAGTTTTTTAAGAAAATTTGAAAAATAGGCGTTATTTTCATTACGCAAACGCATGAGAACTTGATGAAACTTTTGAATTAAAATGAGCCGCAAACGCATCCGGTTTTATTTGAATATGGAAAATGTGCTATTTTGAATCAGCTATTTTCAAAATTTGGCAAAGGAGTCGGGGAGGATGTCTGTGGTTCGTTGAACAACTGTTTTTTTTTGACTTCTCAGTCTTAACATTTAATTTTGTTGAAACTTAGAGCATAAGGTTTTTGTAATGTTTATAGTAGTTTTGCAACTTGCTGCTTTTGTAATGTTCGAAGTTAGGGTGGGGGACAAAAAAATAAACGCACTTTTTTGGAAATAACTTAAAAACTAAGCGGTCGATAATTCATTGAAATGTCTTTTTGAAATATTTGGATTTTTTTAATTTTTTTAAACCAAGCTCGATTCCTTAAAACAAACTTTTGTTTTACTATCTCCTTATCAATGTCCATAAAATATTGATAAAAAATAATATTCATAATTTTCTTGTTGTCAGTAGGCGTGGACAAACACATTGTATAACTGTAAAAATTTTCAAGTGGATAGCACTTATGTGGATAGTGGATAACACTTTGAGAAAATCGATTATGTAGAAATTCGGACGGACACCGAAGTCTCACCAATAGGTTCGGTACCCTACCCTTTTTACTTTTTCAATGTACGGAACCCTAAAAATGGTGGTATTGTTTGAGAAAAATCGAAAAAATTTTAGCAACGTTGACAAAGTAGGCTTTAAGTAGACTCCACCGCTAGTTTTTTTTAAATATATGGTGCAATGAAAATCTTCTTTTCAGTGTAACCAAAAGATGAAAAAATGACGATTAATTGCAAGCCTTAGAAAGAGAATTTCAATTTATTAAAGTTTTAAGAAAATATCTTTATGTTACGTATTTAACTTAACGGGAAGTTCTTGGCGTGGCCGCTATGGTCACACCCTACCCTACTAGTTAGTTTTGAAGTACCACCACTGTTGAATAACACAAGATACACGATGAACAATAATTCAGTGCTGAGGCAAATCCAGAACTATCATTGAAACTGCAGATGAGAAAAAGAGAGGCAAAACAATGCACACGTTTAATCGAACAGGAAATGTATAAAAGGTAACAAATGTAACGGATGCAACTTAATTGAAGTGGTGCAAATGGTTTCAATCTGGAATGTGTTGCAGCCAGAATCTTGATGTACAACTCAAACGGAAAAGATAAGAATAACTTCAAGAGGAATTAGCACAGCTAGTAATTCTAAGCAATAGGAAAAAAAATTGAGTTCAACAATTGGAGAAGCGATTTTTAATCTTTTCGGGACAAGGGTCTTTACAAAGAAAAAAATCTGGCCAAGATCGTTATCGTACTTTGTGGAGAAAATGTGGTGAGATCCAATTAAGGTATTCAAACTCACATTAAGTTAACACTGTACTTAAGTTAACACTGTACTGTATTTATAAAAATTAGGAAAACATTTCGACGTAAAAGATAAAATAATCCAACAAATTTTTATTTCTTGCAAGAATTTTAACTTTGATCATAAGATAAAACAAATTGATTTTTTTTCTCGATGTCCACGAGTTTGAAATTATTATTGAAATAAAAAGAAACCATTCAAAAAATTTTGTTTTTGGATTTTATCAAGTTGTTTATATATAACCGTAAGTGAGGAAAGAATATGGTAACCCATAAAGCGTAGTAAATTCTATTCAGTTGAATTAATATGATTAATTATACAAAACAAAAATTATTTTACATTTTTCGTTAGGAGATATAATCGTTTCGAGCCAATACAATCTAAAATTGAGATTGGAAAATAAAATCAAACCTTCAAAAAGAACTTTATGTATATACTTCCTCTCAATGTGTTTTGCAAATTTTCCCACAAAAACAACACAAAAGAGTATCAATCCTCCAAAAAGTCTTTAAAATTTGTATTGTACTACTGTCCATTAATGTCGTTTGAAAAGTCGGATTATAGACGAACCTTTCAAATTTGCAACAAATATCAATTTGAAATATAATTTTTTTTTGTTTATGATTAGCACTTAGTTATTAACAATGTTGAAATGATTAGGGCAAAAAAGGGATGTTCCTGGTTTTAATATATAAAGGTAAGATTAGTTATAAATAAAATAATAAAATATTTTTTATTTAATATATGTCACCACAGGAGGTCAACCTAAATCATAAAAAGACCGATAATGTAAAAACCTATTATGAATAAACAACAGGATTATGCATTTTCAAATAAATGTTGTGCTATGGTTTATTGATACAACAGTTGTAAGCATGTGTTTGCTCTTTTATGATAAATAAGCGAAAGTATATTGTAACATTTGGTTTGAAAGAAGCATATTGTTATGAGTTCAAGTTCTTTTTGAGATCCAAAAATAATTCTATTTTAAAATTTGAATGATCTACAACCTAACTGCCTTGTAGAATTGTCACTATAAAAATATAATAAAACCTGTCAAAAAATTTAAATTGACTGTTATTGTAGTAGAGAAGGCATCATGAAGAAAAAAATCTCACTAAAACTCAATGATTCTGGAATTAATTGGCGTCTTAAATCTAATTCAATCAAGCTGGTGTTTTTCAGGTTAAAGGATTGGATAGAATCGAGCGTTTGTCGTTTGTATAAAACTATCTGTGTAACGGTTTTTATAAATTTATAATTGAGTATGCAAAGTACTTTTGATCTACTTAACGATTGCGGGACAATCCCGTCTCTGTACATTTTGATTGGTTTCGATCCGTATACTTTTCGATCGTTCGGTTTGATTGTCAGTGTTGCTCAAATTGAAAGAGTTCTGCTTGTGGTGTAGATGATAGCTGTGAAAGTAGTCCGATAAGTTATCTATCGTTTTCGCTAGAAAGTTCTTTCTGACTTAATAACGAAGATGAACAAAGCCACCATGCTTCAATCCACCTGCTGGAGTTGTGACCTGAAATAAAAATTAATTAAACTTTACTATTACTATTTTTTGTTAATTTGTTATATAGGTACATACAAATTTTTTTATAAATTTACTAAATATATTTTTTAGTATTAGCTCCAAAAAATGATTACTTTTAGAACTGTTTAGAGTCCGCAAAATTGTATTTTAGCGGCCTAGTACTTAAAGTCGTTATGACAACACTTTAGCGGATTCAAAATTTGTTTTCATTTTATATTATAATTATTTTCAAATTATAATCACAATTGCTTTGATAAGTTTTGTTCAAAAATCAAATTTTTAGATATGCAAGAATACAAATTAAGCAATAAATTAGAAAAAAAAATCCTAAGAGCTAATACAAAAAAACGTTGTATGCAACACGTACGCAAATGGCTTTAGCAGACTCATCTTCATATTACAGACTCGGCTAGCGCCTCGCCCTAAACATTACGATTCGTCCGCTAAAACCATATTTTGCGTACTTGTTACATAAACTACTATTAATTTGAGAAAAAAAACTATTTGATAAAGAACAATTTTTTTTTAACAATTGGTATTTGTATTTAATTGTCCATCGCGTATTGTAGGTGATGAATGTTGTGTTGGGTTTAGTTTATCTCCAACTTTCATAGTTGCAGACTCAAGGGAACCTGTGTCTTGATGTATCGACCAACAAAAATCTGATTAGTGGACATTTTCTTTTAAAATCCAAAAACAAACAGTCATCACATTAATCATACCTTCATTCCGTAATATCAAACAACTTAAGATCATTTCATAAATAATATCTGACCGTATACCACGTTTCACTGTATAAATAAAGTCATATTTTAGTTTAATATTTCATAATGCATATTCTTTCATTCGAACTCAACCGATCTTATATTTCGGTGTATGATGGGTTGTTGTTTTATTTTTTTAATGAGAACAAATATATTGTTGTCGTTGAATAGATAACGAAATAGAGTATATTGAATATACACATGTGCATTGATGTTCGGTGTTCTGAATAGGGCGATCCGATTGTGTTTTGACTGAGATGTTTTCGCAATATTAATAATTGATTAAATTTTGAAGGACCTTATTGTTGTGTTTTGATGGTGTGAGACGGTTTGTTTGAATATTTTGTCTCTATCTGTTTCTTTTGTTTTTTTGCGGCAGATTTTCAATGTATTTCAATGAATTGTGATAGTTAAGTTTAAACGTCCAAAAAGATATTTTTTTGGCTGACGTGCATTATTGTAGAACGATATTGGCGGCGCGTTATAATAAGAAGTAAACTTTATTTTAGTTTGACGAAAAAGATTGTTTTGTGATGGTTTTTCATTCTTTAGTTGCTTTTTGTATTAAATAGCAGAGCTAATAAAACAAAGAAATTTTGTAATAGTTTTGTGCCATAGAAGAGCAGAATTGTGCTTAGATATTGTTTTGATTATTGTGTTTGCGTAAATGCAAAAGATGCGGCAAATTAGCTAAGTTTGTGTATTATTAATTCATAAAAATATACGAGTATGACGATATATAATTTTAGATACTTCAATAAATGAATATGATGAGTATGATGGTATATAATTTTGAAGCACTTCACTGGATCAATATCACAAGCATGACGATATACTTTTTAGAAGAACTTCACTAAATGGATGTGGTTACTGACATTGATTTTAATTTTCGATTATAAAACTTCACTGATTTGACAATTTATTTTTCCACGTTGTGATGAACACATATTTTTGTTGGTTAACCATTGAAAATTAATGACACTTATATTCACCTGATTTCTGCGTTGTTTTCTGGTGTCGTCGAGTTGATGTTGCTTCTTTGATGGTTGATGAAGAAAAGAGAAAGATCTTCCTAAAATCCTTCAATTTATACAATTTACAAATAAAAAAAAACACTAATTCTTATTTTGACACATCGACCAATTCGCCGCCTTGTTTTAATGGGTAACATCTATATTTTATCATTCAAATTAAATGTGAAATACCGACGTAGCGTTTACATGGAGTGGAATTACTTTGTAAGTTGTTGTGTTTTTTTTTTTGTGATTTAGCGTAAACAATGTCTTCAGCACCTTTCGAGGACAAAGAAGCTAATGATTCCGTTGTTGCTTCAAACTCAGTCTTGAAATTTAACATCAAACTAAATAGTCGCTTTAGAGTTCTCCTGAAGATGATTCCAGTTCATTTGTACAGACCAACAGGAAGAATTAAGGTATTCGCATTTGTCGACGAAGGTGCAACGTTAACGCTATTAAATCGTCAAACAACTAATAGAATTGGTGTTTCTGGTGAGCCAGCAACCACCCAACTCAAATGGCTAAAAGGAAAAACCATAACAGCAAAATCCGAAAAATGTAATATCAGAATATCAGCCGCTGTTGAAGATGCTAAGGTTTATCAAATGAATTGTGTGAGAGTAATCGACAACTTAGATCTTCCGTTCAGAGTTCGAACGTGACCCAACTAAGCTCGAAGTCAAGAACAAGTTGTACCTGATATTTTAATTGGAATAGATAACCTTCATGTCTTGCAACCATATCAAATCATCAGTGGAAGACATCACGAACCAACTGCCGCAAAAACACCGCTGGGATGGATTATCTATGGTTCTTGTGCAGATGCAGACACAAGAAATAAAAACTGCTGCCATAGTGTCTTCAATACTCAAGTGAAAGAGTTAGAAGATATAGTTAGAGATTATTTCAACAACGATAGTCTAGGAACTGAAATGAAGAAAACCAATTTTGAGTCTTAGGATAATATTCTAGCTCCTACTCAAATGAAGGCAACGACCAAGAAACTGTCATACAGTTATGAAACTCTACTTCTTTGGAAAAGTAATGATGCGGAGCTTCCAGAAAGTTATAAAATGGCAAGATGCCACTTAGCTGCGGTAGAAAATAAGATGAAATGAAAGACAATGAAGAATCCGCTATTGGTTACTGCCATGCAGTTCAAGCCTTCATCGACAAAGGATATACTCGAAAATTGCTAACTAATGAAGTAAATTCCGTATTGAAGCACACATGGTACCTACCGCATTATGGCGTAGTAAATCCGAACAAACCAGGAAAAATTAGAGTTGTCTTTGATGCCGCAGCCAAGTCGTTAGGAATGTCATTGAACGATGCTTTGCTGAAGGGTCGAGAGCAGTATCAACCCCTACTGGCCGTTATTTTTCGATTCCGAGAAGGTTCGGTTGAGGTGTGTGCTGATATTGCCAGAATGTTCCCACAAGTTCGAATTCGCAAAGAAGATTCTGATGCTCAGCGATTTCTTTGGAGGAATGGTGTTACGAGCAATCCAATAGAAGCCTTCGAAATGGATTCTATGACTTTTGGAGCTAAGTCTTTGCCTTCATCTGCTTAGTTTGTAAAGAACTTGAATGCTCTGGATTTCAAGGAGGAGTTTCCGGAAGCAGTTAAAGAAATAATAGAATGCCATTACGTAGACGACTTCGCCTCGAGTTTCACTAATGAGGAAGAGGCACTACGTATTTCACAAGAAGTCAAATTCATTCATTTTCATATGTAAATTTAAATAAATTATTTTCAAAATAATTAAAAAAAAAATAGAAATGAAATGACAAAAAAAGTGCGAATATAATATAATAATATAAAAGGCAAGTGTGAATATAATTCGCTCGTTGAGGGTTCCGTGTATTTAATGTTCTTCCTTACTTAATAACGAAGATGAAAAAAGCCACCATGCTTCAATTCACCTGCTGGAGTTGTGACCTGAAATAAAAGCTAATTAAACTTTACTATTACTATTTTTTGTAAATTTGTTGTATACGTACAAATGTTTTTATAAATTTACTAAATATATTTTAGTTTGAGAAAAAAAACCATTTGATAAAGAACAATTTTCTTTTGAATTTTAGCAAAAATTGGTATTTGTATTTAATTGTCCATCGCGTATTGTAGGTGATGAATGTTGTGTTGGGTTTAGTTTGTCTCCAACTTTCATAGTTGCAGACTCGAGGGAACCTGTGTCTTGATGTATCGACCAACAAAAATCTGATTAGTGGACATTTTCTTTTAAAATCCAAAACCAAACAGTCATCACATTAACCATACCTTCATTCCGTAATATCAAACAACTTAAGATCATTTCATAAATAATATCTGACCGTATACCACGTTTCACTGTATAAATAAAGTCATATTTTAGTTTAATATTTCATAATGCATATTCTTTCATTCGAACTCAACCGATCTTATATTTCGGTGTATGATGGGTTGTTGTTTTATTTTTTTAATGAGAACAAATATATTGTTGTCGTTGAACAGATAACGAAATAGAGTATATTGAATCTACACATGTGCATTGATGTTGGGTGATCTGAATAGGGCGATCCGATTGTGTTTTGACTAAGATGTTTTCGCAATATTAATAATTGATTAAATTTTGAAGGACCTTATTGTTGTGTTTTGATGGTGTGAGACGGTTTGTTTGAATATTTTGTCTCTATCTGTTTCTTTTGTTTTTTTGCGGCAGATTTTCAATGTATTTCAATGAATTGTGATAGTTAAGTTTAAACGTCCAAAAAGATATTTTTTTGACTGACGTGCATTATATTTGTAGAACGATATTGGCGGCGCGTTATAATAAGAAGTAAACTTTATTTTAGTTTGACGAAAAAGATTGTTTTGTGATGGTTTTTCATTCTTTAGTTGCTTTTTGTATTAAATAGCAGAGCTAATAAAACAAAGAAATTTTGTAATAGTTTTGTGCCATAGAAGAGCAGAATTGTGCTTAGATATTGTTTTGATTATTGTGTTTGCGTAAATGCAAAAGATGCGGCAAATTAGCTAAGTTTGTGTATTATTAATTCCAGTACCGTCCCAATGTATTTGTGGGGCCCCTGGCCCACTATTTCTAGGGGGCCTTTTCGAAAATTAACAATAAGACTGCGTTCCAATTGATGCTTAATTGTACTAAACGTGCTAAATCAATTTAGTCAACTATTTTATTTGACTAAATTATATTTTGTTTCTAAATAATTTGGAAGAAATTCATACGTTAAACAATATCTGACAACATTAATTTGAATTAAAATTCGGTAATTTTGTAAAACTAAATTTAGATTTAGCAGTTTCGTACAATTTAGCAGCTAATTGGAACCCAGTCTAAATTAAATTAAAAAGCATAATTACTAACGGGTTTTTGAGGTTTATTATAATGTTTATTTTATTTAAATATTTTTTCTTCTCACTTTTTTGTCAACAAATTTATCTACAACATCTTCAAATTCTATAGATTTTAATAAATCACTTTCTATGCACATCAACGCAAGGGAATTCAGTCGCTCCTGCGGCATGCTGTTTCGCAAATCATTTTTTATGTATTTCATCGCCTAAAAAGACTGTTCTCCTGAACAATTAGTGACCTTAATGGTTAAAAAAATTATGAATGCTCTTTCTATGTTTGGAAACATATTAATTAAATTCTTGTGAATAATAAGTGTTATCCTCAAAAGAGATATAACGGGAAATATTTTCTAATATATTCAATATTCAAAGATTTTCTGATATAAATTATAATGTCTTTTTGTGATTATTTAATAGCTATTTATGAAACAAGTTGCTAAATTAGGTTGTTTTAAGCACGAGATGTGAAATTGGCAACCGAGGCGAAGCCGAGGTTGACAATACATCGAGTGCTTAAAACAACTAATTTAGCAACGTATTTCATACAAGATTTTTTGTAACGAAGCTGCAAAATTAAACTTTTATAAAAAATACAACTAAACAAATTGCATTTGTATCTGGTACGTTTTGAGCAAACCAATTTGATCTTATAAGGAGTATGTAGCCCTAGTTTTCTTTTAGTTTTCATACTGCCAATTGTGAAAAATATCAAGATGAGTTCAAGTGATGATGATTTTGTATCGTCAGATATATAAAAAGCAGCAAACGAAGCTATTTCTACAATCGTACCGTACAATGAAACCTTCAACATCGTGGTGCGAGTACTCTAAACTAAGAACTATGGTTTATTTGAACGCCAGCGTGTATATGAAATCATTCACGAATTTGATAGCTTTATTTAAGCATTACTCTAGTAAATTTGGCCACATTCATTAAAGTACTAATTGTAGTTGTTTAATAGTTTATTAAAGCATTAATAATAATGGTTTAATGATTCATTAAAGTACTTATACTTTAATGAATCATTAAACCATTATTATTAATGCTTTAATAAAATATTAAACAACTACAATTAGTACTTTAGTGAATCTGACCAATGTACTAGATTAATGCTTAAATAAAGCTCATTTAATTACTAAAATGACACACGAAAAAGCGTAGATTTTGCAACTTAGTTATACAAGGAATGAATTTTTGAAATTGGCATGGGCCCAGTAAAAAAAATTGCATTGTTGTTTTTTAAATGTATTATTTGAAGTGTTCATTTTCATATTTTTATGAGTGTTTTATGGTGGGCCCCTGACCCAGGGCCGGGTGGGCCGTACCGTGGTAACGGCACTGATTAATTCATAAAAATATACCAAGAAAAATAAACAATAAAATAAGTTTAGTAAAATGAAATTTTGAGGATTCCCGTCAATTCCTTACATTTTAACAAGAGGAAGTTTGGGCACTTGTTTTTGGATTAAAAATGTTTTGGGTTATAAAGTAGTTGCATTATCTTCAACTGGTGTGAAACAAGGTTTTAACTTATGTTGTGATCACAATTCTGCATTCTCTAACTACGTTATTACCTGATCTGCATTAAATAAGTTTTTCGTTTAACGCTCAATTAAATAATCAGTTGCACATATAAAGAATCTTTTGATCACCCATCCAACCCGTATTTTTCTGATTACGCACCATCTGTGTCTGGATGTTGTTATTATTACATTTTTTTCATTGTTTTGATTTAATATATGTTCATACAAATCAAAACAAATGAAATACAAATATAAGAAATAACAGAATTATAACTTTTCTTTGTTTTTGCGTTAGAATGAAAGAACAATACAAATGATATTCTCTCGTAAATGTTCTCTATTCTTTGGCGCTTTAATAAAACTTGTTGTCGGTTTCAAAAGAGAAACTAATGAGAGGGACGAGTAATAATGAAACAACTTTTGTCCTTCTTTAGCATAAATCAAAAATAATATTTATACGGCACATTTTGCTTAATTTTATCTCAGTTGGTTTTCATGATTAAAATCGATTATATTGATTCGAAAAAAAGTTCAAGTTTGGTTTTTTTAATAAAAATATCTAAGCATAAAGTTTCCGAGCACGCGTAGTAATTTCGAAAGAATCGATTAAATTTGATCCCGGATTAAATGAAAATCGTTTGTCGGACTGTGTTTCAGATCTACACAAAAAGAAAATTCAATTGCTATGCATTTTTCTTTTCTAAGAATTGTGATGTTTCGCGATTCTTTAAAAATTAGGGTGAATTTAAAATGATGAATCAGACTGAAACTGTGCTTTCTTTTGGAGTTGTAAGAAAGGAAAATTAATAATAAAATTAAGTGATCTTGCATATCATGTACTATGATTCGATAGATGGAAATTTTTCTTTAAGAAAATCAAAATTAATATTATTGTGAAAAAAAAGATGTATTATTCATTTGTGTAGTAATAATAAACGATAAAAGAAAATTTTATTAAATAAATGTTGTTATCAGTTATTTTCGCATCCTTATAATTAATTACTGGATGGTGAAACAACGGTGTATGTATGCTCACGATAACCTCTAAGAATCTATTGAAAGGTCGTGGGCCGATTGTTGAAAGAATCTAGAGCGAGTTTTAAAGAATGTGGAAGATAAAGGATTGTGAAATTTAAAGGCTATTGTAATTTAAAGGATTATGGAATTCAAAGGCTATTGTAATTTAAAGGATTATGGAATTTAAAAGCTATCGTAATTCAAAAGATTATGGAATGATTATTGAGTGATAGAGAAACAAAGAAGGTGGTAATAAATCGACGTACACGGTTGAAGATTGCGACAACATTTCATCGGGAAAAACAACTGTTAACTATTAAGTAAGTTAAGAAATTTTTTTATATAATTCATACCGTTTAGATTTTTCTTGGTGTTCTTATTTCTTATATGTATAAATATAACCTTAGCGTTATGTGTGTTATGTAATGAGGCTAAAATAATTTCTAATTGGAGATTTTTCTTGGGTTGAGGACCATACTGAGTTTTTTTGAAATATTTTCATCGTAAATTATATCGTGAATTATAGAAACCCTTGGGATAACTGTATCCAAGTACAGTTATAACAAACAATGGCGCCGAACAAAAACAAGTATATAACAGTTATTTACAAAACCTATACAAAACCTGTTGTATACAATATCGAAAACGTTATAAATGCTCAATTTTTGATGTTTTTGATATTTTTTGAATACTTGAATATTTTTGATGTAATGTTTTTTATTGATGCTTTGGTGATATCTGGATGTTTCGATTTGTTATATTATTCTTTTGATTTTTTATTGATATCCAGATGTTGCAAACTATTTTGATATTTTATTATTGAAACAATCAATTTTTGTAATATTATAAATTGAATAACCTCACATTGGTTCCTCTAACAAAGAATCCAGGAGAGCTTAACTCTCTTAACATGCCTCGCTGGTTGAGGGTCGCCTCTGCCTAAAGACATGCGATCACCAGTTGGATTTTTTTTTTCATTAATAAAATTTAAATTTCATTTAGTTTTCCTGCCCGAGATGTGATGCGGACTTCGCTGGACGTGGTCTTGCAAAAGTGAAGAGATACCTGTTGGTGTTAGTCTCGCCTAACCAAACAGGATCTCTTCTCCAGAGCTTAACCACTCCCCTGCAAAAGCGAAGCCGCATTCATATCTCCACATTGCTGGGAAGAGCCAAAGCTCAACCTAGTCTCCCTTCAAAAATTTTAATGGGGTCAAATCCATCCATCACCGACAAACAATAGTAAATTTAATTTTTGTAGTACAGATGGATCTGTAGGGTGGAACTCTATACTGGTCCACTCTCAGCAATGATATTAGCGTTAATGTTTTCTTATATTTTTTTTTCTTAGTTTTAAGGATGATTGAACACAGCATATGATTTTTTGTTGAAACAGATGTTTAGGCTGTATCTTAAAACAATGCTGAGTTCTTTTCATCATTCGGGAGGATACTAGAGTGTAGATTTTAGGATTTTAGACCTATTTTTATTCTAGACCTCACATATCAGTGCTGAGGAGAGATCGCGAGCTCGATTTTCAAATCCACTTCTGCTACTACAATTTCTTAAACTTTTTATAATACAGTCAATCGGTATGGGCTTTGCCTGGAAAAAATCTCTAACTCATTAAATAAAATAAATAAATAAATACTTTTTGTTATTAATAAATAAATAAATTATCATTTAAATAAATAAATAATAAATATTTTTTTTGATACTATTATTATTTAATATAAATAAATAAAATTAATTAAATAATTTTAATATTTTTCTATAATTAATTAAATAAAAATTTTGATATTTTTTATTAATAAATTAAATACTTTTTCTCGTTTAAATAATTAAATAAATATTCCGATATTTCATATAAACAAAATAAATATTTTGGGATATTACTATTAAATAAAATAATAAATATTTTTGAATATTTCAAATAAATAAATAAATTATTATTTAATAGATAAATAAATAACAAATAAATATTTTTGAATATTTTTAAATAACAAATAAATATTAAACCAATTATTTCTATAAATAACTTTTAAATAAATTTTTTTTTGATAAATAAATATTAGGTAAAAATACAAATATAAATAAATAGATATTTTTCGGATAAATAAATAAAAAATTTTCATTTTTTGGAAAATTTAATAGATATATTTGTTTATATATATTTGTATAAATTAACTAAAAATTTTAAATTTAGGTAACCCTGTAAAAGAAGGACAAGGGTTGTTTCATTATAATACGTCTCTGCTAGTCGCGTGTTACGCTTTTTTGTCGCGTTTTTACAATTTATTGTTGGTCACGCATTTCGTATATTTTTGGTCGCGTTTACACTATTTTTATAGATACTGGTTGATTTATTTTTTTGCAGAGTGTGGTCTTGTTTTCGCTTTTCATAATCGTATTTGGGGTTTGTCTGGTAATTAGCAATTGTTTACGAATCTTTTTTTGGAAATCGTTATAATTTATCTTTTTTTTTGACAACAAAAGAAAATGTCAAATTTACCTTTAGATCATCCATTTTTCGGTCTTGAACAGTGCGAGCTGTGGGTTGAATGTTTCCTCCGGGACATCCAGTACAACAGCGAAAACTGGATACAGCGTTTAAGTGATGCTGTTCGAAATTCGGCTATGCCAGTGTTACAATCACACGCTTCTAATGCTAAAGAAGAAAGCGAAATGATCGTGTCAGCAGCGTTATTCTTGGCTCGTGAAGTAAGGTGTTTGGTGGCTCCAGTACCACAGAACGTATTAAAAGGGTTAATAAACAGAATAACCCATTATGTGGATCGAAACAATCGTATCAATAACGTGGAAGCGTTAACTGATGCCACTGAATACGCAACCAAGATACTGTCTCAGACTTTTAGGACCATCACGGCATTGATAATAGGACCTGAAGGAGGAGCAATAAGGAAGGATGTACCGGCTCCCGCAAACTTAGATGAATCATTCCAAGGAGTGTTCGCAAGATCAACTCCGAATCACATGGAACCACTGGGTGACCTGATTGACGATATGACAGGCCGTCAACGAAGAGCGCGTCTTCCACAACAAGCCAATGATGTACAGCAGGAACAGCTTGGACCAGCAATACCACTGGAAGAGCTGTTCAACGACATTAGGATAGCGCCACCTCCTTACCGTTCAGCTAGAGTTTCAGCAGTGCCAGCTCAAATACAACCGCATGAAGGGTACCAACCAAATAGGTATTTGAGTCAATTTTACTCTAATTGGCTTCCTTACTTCTCTGGAGACGGGTCCTCACCTGATGCTCATGAGTTTTTCCATCTGGTCGAAGTAGCTGCACGAAGGGATCGGGTGACTTTTGATGATTTAAAGTCAATCGTTCCCCGATATCTCCGTGGAGCGGCTGAAAGACATTATATTAATCTGACCTATGAGTATCGGCTGGTGACCTATCCCATACTGAGAGAAGCTTTAGTAAACACGTTTGGTACCCTTACCGATGATAAAGCGGTGTTAAAGGTATTGCTGAGCCGTAGGCAGAAAAACAAGGAAAGCGTTTATGATTACATAATCTGCATGAACAACCTGAACAGTAGATTGATCCGGCCGTATGATCCACGCGATCTGATAGACATAGTTCGGGACGGTTTGTCCGTGGAACTTAAAAATGCCACCATGATAGCAGAGTTTGCTTCTCTTGAAGACCTGCGTGTGATGTGCCAAAAATTTGAAAAATTTTGGGCATCATCACCCGTAGCGTCAAGGACAGGTGGGCAACCTCTGTTACCACCAACACGAACAGCTGGCCAGTACCGGATTAGCGAAGTCACACCTTCAGATGAAGATGAAACAGGTCCATCGAATTACATAACAGCTCCATCTAACTATAATACAGGTCCAGAAAACTACTCAACAGGTTCATCAACATATGTAGACGCCTACAATGCACCACCCAGAATTCTGGCCAGACCTACAAATACCAATAGGTCCATCCTGCCACCACCACCACATAGAACTGATCATCAGATTTGCAGCAGATGTAAGGATATTGGTCATTCAATTTATAACTGTCCTCAAAAGCCGTACTGTTACAGATGTGGTAAGGCTGATACTATCTCTACTAAATGCACCAACTGTCATCCATCGCTTCATTTAAACTCTCGGGCGGGAGTACAGAACTCGCGTGCTGTGCCCCCAAACCCATCTTTGAGTCCGCGAGGTCGTCTGAGAGATGCATCAACCACCACCGAAGAAGATCTTTTGCCACCACAACACCCAAAATAAACAAATCTGCTCTATTTACAACACCATTTCCGGTTCGTCGGAAAAATAGATCTATAAAACGTATCGAACGTTCGCGCAATTACTTCAAAAAAAGAAAACTCTTAAATAAAGCGTGTGTTTCTTCGATCATTTATCGGGTAAATGATCCTAGGCCACACCTTTATATAAACATTTTTAATAAAAAAGTTTATGGACTTCTAGATAGTGGAGCCTCTATCAGTATTCTGGGAAGAAATTCCCTAGAATTATTAAGGAACGCTGGCATAACCTACAACAAAATGTTTTCTGCCATCCGCACTGCCGATGGAACCCGTAATCATATTTTAGGTTATGTGGATGTTCCAAGAAATTTCAATGGCTCATCGAAACTCTTTCGCTTTCATGTTGTCCCAAGTCTGCATGAGGAACTCTACCTGGGCATCGATTTTTGGAGAGAATTTGGTATCACTCCTTTATTTGTCAGTGAATTGACACTAACTGAATCTAATGATAACTTAACTCATGATCTAGACCCTGACCAGCTACAAAAACTGGAGAAAGTCAAGGATTCTTTCCCTTCTTTTGAGGCATTAGGACTCGGCAAAACATCTTTGGTTGAACATGTCATCGATGTTGGGGATAGTGCACCTGTGAAACAGAGGCATTACCCCACATCGCCGGCAGTTCAACAAAAGATTTATGCTGAATTAGACCGTATGCTTCAATTAGGAGTGATCGAAGAGAGTTCTGACAGTTCTTGGTGCTCGCCAGTGGTTTTAATACAAAAATCTTCTGGAAAGAATCGTTTATGTTTAGATTCAAGACGTGTCAACGCACTGACCAAAAAGGATGCTTACCCACTTCCATTAATCGATGGCTTGTTGGGCCGCCTAAATAGTACGAGATATATAAGCAGTATTGATCTCAAAGATGCGTTCTGGCAAATTCCTTTGTCAGAAACATCTCGAGATAAAACAGCCTTCACAGTGCCTGGACGACCATTGTACCAATTCAAGGTTATGCCTTTTGGTTTGTGCAATGCTCCCCAGACAATGTGTCGGCTGATGCATAAAGTGATACCTCACAAGTATCATGAAAGTGTCTTCGTCTATTTAGACGACCTACTGGTAGTGTCCTCAACATTCGAGGAACACATGGAACTACTGTCTACAGTCTCTACTCTTTTAACTAATGCAGGATTAACCATCAATCTGCAAAAAAGTAAGTTCGTGCTGCGCGAAGTAAAATATTTGGGTTTTCTGGTTGGTGAAGGTGGATTAAAAACGGATCCCGAGAAAGTACGAGCGATTGAGGAATATCTAGCTCCAACAACTGTCAAGCAGATTCGTCGGTTACTAGGTATGGCAGGATGGTATCAAAGATTCATACCTAACTATGCAAGCGTTGTTTCTCCCATAACAGATCTTCTGAAAAAAGGTCCTAAACGACTGAGATGGACTGATGAAGCTCGAACCGCGTTTAATAATTTAAAACATCTTTTAACAGTAGCTCCAGTTTTAATTAACCCAGATTATGAAAAAGAATTTTTCATCAGATGTGATGCAAGCATCACAGGTGTAGGAAGTGTACTGTACCAACTGGACGATGAAGGCCATGAGTGTCCGATAGCTTTTATGTCAAAAAAGCTAAATAAAGCACAACGTAATTATTCAGTGTCTGAGCTTGAGTGTCTTGCAGCAATTCTCAGCGTGAAGAAATTCAGAGCCTACGTGGAGGGTCACAAATTTACTATTGTGACCGATCATTCAAGTCTAAAGTGGTTGATGTCACAAAAAGACTTGAGTGGCCGGTTAGCTAGATGGAGTTTAAAGCTCCAACATATGGATTTTTCTATTATACATAGTAAGGGGACCCAAAACGTAGTACCTGATGCTCTGTCTCGTATACATGACGACACGTCTGAAGAATTTGCTGAAGCACTCGCTCATATTGATGACACAATTAAAATAGATGATGAAAGTTATCGGCACCATGAGTACACTGATATGATAGCCAAAGTACAATTGTCTCCCCAAGATTTTCCAATGGTGAAACAATTGGATGGTAAGCTATACATGCGTATAGAACCTAAAGCTGATGCAGTACCTAACGATTTGCCTGTGTGGAAACTTTGGATACCAAAACCTTTAACTATTAAATTGATCAAGGAACATCACGACAATTGTATAGCTGCTCATGGAGGGGTAAAGAAGACCTTGGTGGGTCTTCGACATCTCTACTACTGGCCGGGCATGGCATCCCAAGTTCATGACTATGTCGTGTCTTGTGATGTCTGCAAACAATCAAAGGCAACAAATCAGATATTGCGTCCACCAATGCAATCCCGATTTATAACAGATAGACCATGGCAGCGTATATATATTGATTTTTTGGGTCCGTATCCCAGATCAAAATCTGGGAATACTGTTCTTCTGATTGTACTTGATCATTTGTCAAAATTCGTATTAATAAAACCACTCAGAAATGCTACTTCACCTTCTGTGAATACATTTCTGCGAAATGAAGTTTTTCTAACTTATGGTGTTCCAGAGTTTGTACACAGCGACAACGGTAAACAATTTGTCAGTAATTCTTTTCAAAAACTATTGTCTGAATTCAATGTTAATCATATTAAAACTGGAGTCTACAGTCCTCAAAGCAACGCTTCGGAAAGGGTTAACAGGTCTATATTAGCTGCGATTAGATCTTATATAAAAGGTATGCATAATACGTGGGATTCTCATCTGGGAGATATAGCTTTTGCACTACGTTCTGCAGTACATAGCACAACACTTCATTCTCCATACTACGTGTTGTTTGGTCAACATCCTGTATCTGATGGCAAAACTTATTCAACTCTTCGAACTTTACATAGTCTTGGCGAACCAATAGACATTGACTTAGATCACGCAGATCAATTAGCGATCATTAGAACCCGCATAAAAAAATATATGGAAACAGCTTTTGCGAAGGCTCAACAACACTACAATTTGCGTACGCGACCTCGAACATTCGAGCCACAACAACGAGTCTTGGTACGACAACATCACCTTAGTGATGCAGCAAACAAATTTTCGGCCAAGTTGGCTCCGAAATTTCTACCGGCCATTATAGAAAGCAGGGTTGGTAACGTATTGTACAAATGTACAAATTTGGATGGTAAGTCCATCGGGACTTTCCATGCCAAAGACATAAAAATTTGAAAAATTTTAAATACCTATAGAATAGCTCTCTGTTAATTTATTTCTTGTAATCGTTTTCATCTTTTTTTATTATTAATTATTATTAGTTTTTTTTCTAACTTTAATTGATTTATTACAATTTCTCACCTTGGTTGTTCTAATAAATCATCCACTATGCTTAACATATTAACATTTTCGTGTTAGATGTGATCCGCTTAAGACTTTGTCTGCGGTTATCTGACTCTATTTTGAATTAGCTTACCCTCCCCATTCATTTTTTTCAATTAAATTTCAAAAATTTTTACCATTTTTTTCTGAATAGCATTCATCGCTGACAATAGTAATATTGTCTCTCATTGCCTGAAATTGAATTTTGGTACTTGAGGGCGCTGTTCAGTAAGGGTATTAGGTAGTTCTGTTATTTTTCTTTAGTTTTAGTTTTTTTGGGAAATTTGATGTACGTAGAAAGAGATTATTAGGCTCATATCTGTCATCAGTTCCACATACAATTACTGAACCGGGCTCTCAAGTATGGAATTTCGGTTGACGGTCGTGATGGTCAACATTTTTTATTCCTTATATTGCAATAGCACTTACCTTTAATTAAATAATCTCATATACCTGTATCTATTGCTTGACTCACTTACTAACTCTGTGCTGGAGCTTGGGGGTTGTTGACGTGCCAGGACCCGGTGTGTCTCAACTGGGGAATTTTACTGCGAGACATGTTAGGTTATACAATCTTAATACAGTGGACCAACAAACCTTTTGCTTCATCGGTCAAGAATATAGGATGCAGATGAAAGCAAACAATTTAAGTACAATAAATAAATTTTTTTTAATTACAAATACAACATATACCAAATTTCATTTAGTCTTCCTGTCCGAGATGTGATGCGGACTTCGCTGGACGTGGTTTTGCAAAAGTGAAGAGATACCTGTTGGTGTTAGTCTCGCCTAACCAAACAGGATCTCTTCTCCAGAGCTTAACCACTCCCCTGCAAAAGCGAAGCCGCATCCATATCTCCACACTGCTGGGAAGAGCCAAAGCTCAACCCAGCCTCCCTTCAAAAATTTTAATGGACGTAGCAAACCCATCCATCACCAACCAGCAATAGTAAATTTATTTTATTACGAAATACAGCATACCTTATTTTCAAATTCATGCATCATGGTTGTACAACATCTACAATTTCAAATCTTTCATCACGTTACACAACATCTTACATTATACTGAACGTCTAGTTGTCTTGGGAGAAACATTCAATTCATCAATTCGAATATCTTTTCTAAATAACATCATCGTGATCATTTTCTTTTATTAATCCTTGCTAATTACCATATCTGCTACCTAGCGGCGGTTAACAAAACTCTGTTGTGATCACAATTCTGCATTCTCTAACTACGTTATTACCTGATCTGCATTAAATAAGTTTTTCGTTTAACGCTCAATTAAATAATCAGTTGCACATATAAAGAATCTTTTGATCACCCATCCAACCCGTATTTTTCTGATTACGCACCATCTGTGTCTGGATGTTGTTATTATTACATTTTTTTCATTGTTTTGATTTAATATATGTTCATACAAATCAAAACAAATGAAATACAAATATAAGAAATAACAGAATTATAACTTTTCTTTGTTTTTGCGTTAGAATGAAAGAACAATACAAATGATATTCTCTCGTAAATGTTCTCTATTCTTTGGCGCTTTAATAAAACTTGTTGTCGGTTTCAAAAGAGAAACTAATGAGAGGGACGAGTAATAATGAAACAACTTTTGTCCTTCTTTAGCATAAATCAAAAATAATATTTATACGGCACATTTTGCTTAATTTTATCTCAGTTGGTTTTCATGATTAAAATCGATTATATTGATTCGAAAAAAAGTTCAAGTTTGGTTTTTTTAATAAAAATATCTAAGCATAAAGTTTCCGAGCACGCGTAGTAATTTCGAAAGAATCGAAGTTTAAAATTAATTCCGCGTTGAGATTGACTCAAAAATATTAAATTTGATCCCGGATTAAATGAAAATCGTTTGTCGGACTGTGTTTCAGATCTACACAAAAAGAAAATTCAATTGCTATGCATTTTTCTTTTCTAAGAATTGTGATGTTTCGCGATTCTTTAAAAATTAGGGTGAATTTAAAATGATGAATCAGACTGAAACTGTGCTTTCTTTTGGAGTTGTAAAAAAGGAAAATTAATAATAAAATTAAGTGATCTTGCATATCATGTACTATGATTCGATAGATGGAAATTTTTCTTTAAGAAAATCAAAATTAATATTATTGTGAAAAAAAAGATGTATTATTCATTTGTGTAGTAATAATAAACGATAAAAGAAAATTTTATTAAATAAATGTTGTTATCAGTTATTTTCGCATCCTTATAATTAATTACTGGATGGTGAAACAACGGTGTATGTATGCTCACGATAACCTCTAAGAATCTATTGAAAGGTCGTGGGCCGATTGTTGAAAGAATCTAGAGCGAGTTTTAAAGAATGTGGAAGATAAAGGATTGTGAAATTTAAAGGCTATTGTAATTTAAAGGATTATGGAATTCAAAGGCTATTGTAATTTAAAGGATTATGGAATTTAAAAGCTATCGTAATTCAAAAGATTATGGAATGATTATTGAGTGATAGAGAAACAAAGAAGGTGGTAATAAATCGACGTACACGGTTGAAGATTGCGACAACATTTCATCGGGAAAAACAACTGTTAACTATTAAGTAAGTTAAGAAATTTTTTTATATAATTCATACCGTTTAGATTTTTCTTGGTGTTCTTATTTCTTATATGTATAAATATAACCTTAGCGTTATGTGTGTTATGTAATGAGGCTAAAATAATTTCTAATTGGAGATTTTTCTTGGGTTGAGGACCATACTGAGTTTTTTTGAAATATTTTCATCGTAAATTATATCGTGAATTATAGAAACCCTTGGGATAACTGTATCCAAGTACAGTTATAACACTTAAATTGTGGACTACGAGGAAATAATTTAGTGAATCAGAACCAAAACCAAAGTTAGTCGTAGTTCATCATATTACAATTGATTTTGTCGTGAAATATTGCATCAACTATTGGTTTTGGAAATTTGGCCCCATTGGTAATTGGTTTGATCAGTAAGTGAAGAGTGCTGTCAGACAGATGTTGGACAATCATTTGGATATTAGCTCATCTCTTCTACAATCAACACATTAAGCTAAGTCTTTCCTTTACTTTTACAGTCAGAGGCCATCAAATGGTATTTTTTTTTAAATTTTTAAAGCAGTCAGAGGCCAATAAATGGTATTTTTCTTAAAATTTTTAAAGATAAACAGAAACCTGTTTAAAACAATGATTGTCTGACTTTTTCGTGATTGTGGATGTTGAGCCTGGACAACCAGTATTAAAAGTGGGTATAAATTCTCACTTAATTTGATGATGTATATATGTACGGTGAATCAAAAAAATTAATTTAGTCAATATAAATAGTTTTTGAAGTCGAGTTGCAACAAATAGATTATCATACAGGAAAGTTGTTTTTAGCTATTCATTTTCGACCGTCCGAATTCTTTATTGTAGTTCGTTAATCGTTAGAGTGTCTAGCTAAATAGATGCTTGTCCAGTAAAAATTTACTATACTTTTGCTTCTCATCCTCTCCATATAGCCGTTTCACAGCATGTTATTGAAAGGTTTAAGTGGTATTATTCAATAATAATTTCATAAAGGGTATTTGTCGATTTAGGTCAAATTACATCGTAAAGATGTATGAAAAAAAAACGCGTCTAAATTATCTTTAAGGTGGGTTGATATAAGGTTGGTTTTCTTTGTTACTATACTTAAGTATGTGTTTTTTAAAAGTGAAGCTATTTGGTATGACATTTCAAACAAAAAGTAAAAAAATTAATTTGCATATTTACGTTTTGTGTTGTGATTAATGTATTAAATAAAAATTATTTTTGTTTTTTAATGACCATATTAAATTTTTACAACATAATTGATATGGAAGACGAGAGTAGGCGAAGGCGTACATTTCAAATGTACAATTTAGTTCTAAAAAATGTTTTATTTAAGATAAATATTATGTGGAAATTTTTTACATCCAAGCAGAAAAATCGTCGTAAAGGCCGTATATGGTCAAAACCTCGAAATTCTTCTTGGTGGGATGAAATTGTGATAAAAAACTTTTCCAATGAAGCTTGGATATGTAATTTTAGGATGGACAAAGACACATTTTTTGAAATTTGTGATATTGTTAGAGAGGATTTAACCCCAAAATATAACTTCTTAAGCCCAAGACCTTCTATTACGGTCGAAAAACAAGTAGGAATAGCTTTATATAAATTAGCTTCTTGTGTGGAACTGAGGGTTATTGCCAATAATATGGGTGTTAGTAAAAGTATTAATAAATAAATGCTTTATTGATTTAAATATTTGTGTTATTTTAGGTCAGTAAATCTTCCGTCCATAATTGTGTTCGGCGCTTCACAACAGCCATGCTCCAACATGTAAAAAGTTATATAAAAATGCCTTCAACAGAAGAAGCGGAACTAAATCAAAAAAATTTTTTCAAAATGTGTTATATTCCGCAGATAATTGCTGTAATTGACGGAACTCATATACCTGTGTTGGCCCCAAAAGAAGGGCATGGGGATTTTGTAAATAGGAAAGGATGGACTTCCTACAATACACAAATAGTAGCTGATCCAGATTTTTTGTAAATCAATATTTTTCAATCATTTTTGTTTTAGAATAATACTTTTTTATTATATTAGAATTCTTGATGTGAGCTGTCAATTTTCTGGCTCAGCACATGATGCGTACGTTTTCAAAAACTCAGGATTATACAAAAATGCGGCTTCAATTATGCCTAAGGTATATTTAAACTGTTATAGAAGTTCCCAATTATTAATTCTTTTTCGCATTTAGGGACCAAAAGAAATCAATGGGCATTTTTTTGATTATTATTTGATAGGCGACCCAGGATATCCTTTAATTAGTTGGCTCATCAAGGGATATCAAGGGACTTTGAATGAATATGAGGAATCGTTTAATGCTTGCCTAAATTCTGCCAGAATTGTTGTAGAACAAACAATAGGTAAATTAAAAAGTAGGTGAAGAATATTAAAAAAAAAGTAAACGAAATGGACTACAGATTTGCTCCAAAGGTATTGTTAAAATTTTAATTTGTTTTAATAATATAATATTACCTTTATGAGTTGTTGTAGTGGCGGGTGGTATCACCGAGCTCCCTTTGTCAGGTCTGTGAACGTCAATAATAAAGCTGCTTACTGGTGGTATATAAATATTGTCTAGAGTTATCTTCGTATTGACTGTCGTTCTAGATGCTAAACATTTCCCAACACTGTAGGTAAAGTAGTTTTACCTTAGATAAAATTTTTTCTACTTCATATTTTTTGCGTACGGATGGTAGTAAATCAGTATGGTGCACGTGCTAGCTGACTGCCTTCACCTTGTCTGAAGACTTTCTCGCCTAGGTAGTACCATAATGATTTACGTTACGATTCCAATGACATAAATACTGTTATATGTGCCTCATATTAAAAATCAAATTCATCTATTATAGATAATAGTTGTATGTTGTATACTACACAACATAGTTCAAAAAAAAAAATTTCAGTACTGGTTGATATTGATGAAGATGGATCAAGACTTCAACAACCATCGCTAAGAACAATGGAGACCATAATTAATAATTTATCAGATCGCACTGAAGGAGCGTCGGTTAGGAATGAGTTGCGTAAAATTACTAATAATTTACCTCTTCGAAAGCAAATTGATATAAATCGAAAATAATTAAAATATAAAGTAAATTTAAATTAGTTTAAATTTGTCATTTAGCAATTTAATTATATTTTTTATTGTAGATTATTTATGGAAAGTATTGAATTATAATATCAGATCGAGCTAGGAAGGATTGATTTGAAGTTTTGAAGTGCATTTTGAATTATCCATCTTCAAAACAATTTCTTACAATTAGTAAGACTAATAAAATAAAGTAAATGTATTTTATTCTATAATTTTTATTTTATTTAAATAATAATTTGGTCACAATTTTTAATATAGTTACAGATTTTCTTTAAAATGAATTATCACAAAATGAAGTAATAATGAAATTATTTATTTACTATAATTATGAAGTTTTAGCAGAAATCTTATTTAATAGAAGTTTGTACATGAACTATATTTATTAAAAAAACAATAAAACATTTTATTTTAAATTATTATTTATTTATTTATTTCAAATAAAAAAATTAACAAAAAAATTAACATCTATATTACGATTCATATTCTTCTTCTATAAAATCTTCATAGAGCGTCTGAAATCCATAAAAAATTTGCTGGAGTAGCTGATGTTGATGTACTGTGTTGTGTTGATGATGTAGGTGGATTCCTTATTATTTTTTGTACTCTTCTTGGAGCAATACTCGATCCTGAATTCCTAGATTCAAGCTAAAAATTTACCAATTTGGAATCTATTTAATATCAAAAATAAATTAAATAATAAACTCACCATTAGCTGAGGCACAGCATTAAGGAACATTTCAAGTCTTTCATCAGCTCTTTTTTCAGCTTTTTCTTGGAACTCTGCCAATCTGTCCATTAACTTATTGTCGTGGTCTTTCATCTTTTGAAGAAAGGACTCCATGTTATTGTCTATTTTCTTTTTGCAGGTGTCGTTTCTTAAAAAAAATATTATTACTCTACAAACGTGTATATTTTAAAAACTTACCTATGATCACATTTGAAACATCACAATCGGAATTTTCATCGGTTGTCCTCATACTTGTTTCAACCACTGGCGATGGATCGATAAAAGGCGATGTGTCCATGCCATATTCCCCAGGAACGGTTATTTTTTTCGGCTACCCCAGAGAATATCCATTTCTGCATCATAAATGCTACTGGGTTTCCCTCCAGCCCCGCTTATTCTGGCAGCCGAATTTTGGGAACAATACGAACGCCGTAAAGCGTCGTATTTTAATTTTATTTGTGGAAGATCTCTTTTTGTAAACCGGCTTGACAATTCCTTGAAAATAGCCCTATTTGTTATCCGGTGCGAATCGAATAAATCATTTATCTAAAATTATTGATTTATTTTTTATAAACAAATACATTATATAACACATTCAATATACTTACATTTATTTCAATCGCAACTTGGAGCATCTCCTTTATCTCGTCGTCTCGCCATTGCTTGCCTCTAGATTTGTGCTCCATTATCCTAACAATTACAAATTTATTAACCTAATTTACTTTTATCTTTTATCTTACCAAACAATAATAATCGAAAAACTATATATAAAACTTATATACAACAATGCAATATCCAAATTTGAAATTATTCAAAAATTTTTTAAATATAATATTTTTTTATCTTGTCTTTTCAATAAGTATTTAAATAATTATAGTATTTAAATAATTATTGTATTTAAATAATTATAAACAAACAATAAAAAGACGCGCTAAAAATTAAAACGTCATACCTAAATAAGAAGAGTTTACACCAGCGTATCAAATTTAAAAAGTATGATGGTGAAAACGGCTATCTAATTTGATACGTAGCAAATTAGATACTGGTGTAAACTTATTATAACTATTTGCTATTGTGTTCCATCTGTAGGCGAACACAATAATAACATTATTTTACACTGGTAAAAATTCTTTATACAAAAACATTAATTATTTTCTCTACTGTCAAATTTAGCTATGTCGTTTTGTAAGTTTTTAGTACATGAATTTGTAAATATTATCATTTATATTTACAAGCGTAGAAAAAATAGCGTTTTCTACGCGTGGTAAAAACGTTTTTGCGTTCCTGAACTTATTCCGTTCAAGTCACGAAACAAACCGTTCAGTCACGAAAAAAGTGACGTTTTCACCACTTGTATAAAAATCTACTATTGATACGTGAAAAAATGTTGTCAAAAAAGTTGAAAACCCCAATTGTCGTCCTATAATCACTATTCCAACATTTTTAGTAAAAATTTTGCAAATTATTATTCTTTTTTATTAAATTCTTTATTCTACTAAAGTCATATTCTCCCGATTATAGCGACATCCCATATAATAGTTGTAAAACACTATTCGAGACACCTATTTAATGAGTTTGTTTCTTTTATATAAACATTTATTTTATTTTTAGGGTTTTGTTCGGGTTCCGGCGAGATTGGAACATGTTTTTCAATTTTATCGATTATCTCGTAAATTATAAATCTTATATGGATCAAAAATTTGAGATCCGTATGAAACTAACCTATCCACACAAGATAGCGTGTTTCAAAATAAACAAAGTTGTTTTCATTTGTTTTACTGGACTTCGATGTCAGGGGTTTGAAGAAATACGCCTTAGTCGAAGTATTTGGAAGTTTTTGGAAGTATTTGGAAAGAAACCCCATGGCGATCGAATTTTATTGGCACTTGACCGACTTTATGTAATTGTAGATAGTAATGGTAAAAATATTCACTATTCTTACTTTGGTCGTTAATAATATGCTCTTATTATTTTAATTATTTAAATTTAAACATTAAATTTTTTAGCAATATTTGCTAAAGTTGTTTTTTGTTTGCGTTTGATGATTCCATAAAAAGCGAAGTCTGTCCTCAAGTGTCCCTTAAATTATACTAATTTTAAAAATTGAGCAATTTTTCTTAAATTAAAATAATCTTAATGTAATTTATTATTATTGGGTTTTCGGTTTTCTTTTTATCAGTAATATTGACAGACTTTCAGTTGATATCGAATAAGGATCGTCTGATCTCAAATTGGCAATTTATGTGGGTAGGCAGCTATAAATGTGAATAAAGTTTATGAAGTTTACTATTCAATAAACTACAACAAATCTTGCATTGAACTTCCAAGTCAAACTGCAAAAGCAGATGTATAACTGTTTCCGACACATTCAAGTTCTGGAACTCAGGCACAAGTACGATGGTTCTCATCAGTTTCAAATATCCTGCCATGTTAGGCGTAGACGCAAAAATTCAATGAGGGAGAACAAACAATTTCATCTACAGTAAGATGCAACTTCAATTGAGGTAATTATCTTATCTTAAGCTAATTATATATAGAACGCAGTAATGGTATTGGATGGTAACTGTGTAAAAACAGTCAGCGAGAGAGCACAATAGATCGTTAGACATATAGTGCTAGGTGAACTAAACGCTTACAAACGCTCCAATAAAACAAAGTTAAAAACAAAAATCAACACCACAATCTCAAAGAAAATTCGTCAAACAAATAATATTTAAATGGTTTCGTATTGCAATGATTAAAATATTATTATGACGATTATATATATTATGATGATAAGTCTATAAGCAACTTCAATTTTATGTGTACAGTTATGTTTTTGTTTGTTTTTTATTTTTTGAAAAAGGAAGAATAAATTAAGTCCAATTTGAGTCAATCACAGCATTCACTTGTCGTTCTCTCGTTTTAGTCGTTTGTAGTTTTAATTTGTTTAATATAAAAATGTATTTAGTTCTGTATTCTGAATTTAAAGAATAAGAAAAATGAGACATGCTAATATTGACTAGTACTTTGCATGATACATTTTTGACATTTACGTAAAAACGAACACAGAACTGTTTAAACATATAGCGATTTTATGTTTATTGTGGTTTTATTTAATAATTGCTTTTTGCAGTCACAAATGACAAAGATCATTAATTCACGGCCGTTTTAAATATATTGAATAAACTAAACTAATTAAAAACTACCCCATTGCAATGGTCTCTGCATCCATCCACACAGACAAGAGTAATATTTATTTATTAACCATTTCCGTTAGTCTTCATAGGTCCGGGATATCAATCTTGGCCACACTGTTCCAAACCCCCATCTGACCGCCCTACCTCTCTTTTATAAAAAATTGTGGTGTTTCTATATATGCATCTTATAAATTCACTAAAATTACTATCGCCATTTTGGTAGTCGAGTACCTAGAGTTTAAAAAATATTTTTAATTTAGACAAGATATTTTGTGATGTATTCTAAAAATCACCGCCGCTCAAGATTGGCAGCCCTGGACCATATCGCAGGTTGCCCCAATCTTTAATTTGGCGCTGCTCATCACTAAAGACAATCAGAACAGGGATGAGTAAAGGACTCAGGAATAAATCTTTAAGTACTAATACTAATACTAATACTAATACTAATACTAATACTAATACTAATACTAATACTAATACTAATACTAATACTAATACTAATACTAATACTAATACTAATACTAATACTAATACTAATACTAATACTAATACTAATACTAATACTAATACTAATACTAATACTAATACTAATACTAATACTAATACTAATACTAATACTAATACTAATACTAATACTAATACTAATACTAATACTAATACTAGTACTAATACTAATACTAATACTAATACTAATACTAATACTAATACTAATACTAATACTAATACTAATACTAATACTAATACTAATACTAATACTGATACTAATACTAATACTAATACTAATACTAATACTAATACTAATACTAATACTAATACTAATACTAATACTAATACTAATACTAATACTAATACTAATACTAATACTAATACTAATACTAATACTAATACTAATACTAATACTAATACTAATACTAATACTAATACTAATACTAATACTAATACTAATACTAATACTAATACTAATACTAATACTAATACTAATACTAATACTAATACTAATACTAATACTAATACTAATACTAATACTAATACTAATACTAATACTAATACTAATACTAATACTAATACTAATACTAATACTAATACTAATACTAATACTAATACTAATACTAATACTAATACTAATACTAATACTAATACTAATACTAATACTAATACTAATACTAATACTAATACTAATACTAATACTAATACTAATACTAATACTAATACTAATACTAATACTAATACTAATACTAATACTAATACTAATACTAATACTAATACTAATACTAATACTAATACTAATACTAATACTAATACTAATACTAATAAAATACCTATCATCCATATTTGAAATTACTACTGGCAAGTGGTTTGTTCCCATTGTTGATACTCTTGGCGCAACATGAGTCTAGTTTTTATTATATTTCAATGCATCAATGAAGGTTTTTAATTGTACGGCAGTCGGCAAGACCACTCTCTGGTTAACTACTTCCTATCTCCTTACTGATGAAACGACAGTTCTAATGTAATTTAAAATTACATTATGGAAAAGACCGTATTTTTAATTCGGTCAAATAAAAAAAAACAAAAATTTTTTATTCGGAAATGCGGGCACAATCAAACGCAACAGCATTATTTCAAAACAACACGAATGTTAGGAAATAAAACTTAAGACAATATACAGAGCTACTACCAAAAACAGAAATTTTACTTGGGATTCGTTAATGACTTCTAATGACAAGGTTTGTGTATGAAACAAAATAAATTTTATGGATAAAAAATTATAGGTCGCCCACAATTTTTATTGGGATGATATCCTAAGCATGTATTATTTCTTTTTTTTTTATTTAAGGATATAAGTAGAGTCCCAAATGAACCTTATAATTGACGCAACCTTTTTGTTTTAACAAAAATTGAAAGGTGACGTTTCGATCATGATTATTGCATTTATTTTATTATAATTATGTTGACCGATGAAGAAGAATTTTTATTATTTTATTTCTCGTATATACCTTTAAGTCGCCGATTTTTTTTTCAATTATAATAATTACATTTTCCGTTTCATATTAATTATAAAAAAAATGAGACAAAAACAGAGAGCATGAATGAAAGGTTTTAAAAAGAAAAAATTTTATGATGGATTGATGGGAATGAATGTAATGTTATCTGTTTTGTTTACATTTTTGTTCTTATGAAATAATAAATTTCATTGATAATTATGTGATCTAATTATATTTGTAGGAGGGAGAGATTTTCTTATACTAAACATATGTAGTATTTATTTGTTCACATAAAAACACATGCGAATACTTTGCTTAAAATGCATAAAAAGTTATTTCGAGCACAGTTTTTCTCAATTTATTTAATCTTATATAACATAAGATTAAGATTAACTTGAATCATATATAACAAAAAACATTGGAAGTAATATTTAAAGACATTGAGGTTTTTGCTTTTGACATTGAAATACAGTTTTGCGGTGAGCAAACTAAAAACTTAGGACCTAAAATTGATTATTGTTCACAGCCTTTACTATTTGGGTAACGTAACAGTAACAGAAAGATGAGGTGTTGTGCGCAAGATGCATGAAAAAATGCTGCTTAAATTCTATTATTTGAACTGGCTTTCAAGATTCGGGGAATATGGTGAAATTGTTGTATATATAGAAAATTTGGGTTCGAATTTATAAAATTTGATTTGCATAGTTGATGCAAATTTTGCTATTTGTGATATGAATTAATTCTAAATTAATATTCTTATATGAATGCTTTATCACTTACTAATCGCTTTTTTTATAATGCGTCAGTGCATCTGTACAGTGGCGGATTTACCATATGCGAGGCCATAGGCAAGTTTTCTATTATATTAGTTGAGTTTTTAATTCTTGTGTTCTATTGTGTTTTGGATATTTATTAGAACGTAACGAAACTAAAAACGCCCATAGGTTTTAAATGTACATAAAGTATTTTTTTATTTTGGATGAAGATGCACTAATAAGACTACTCAAAATGCGGTACCATTTACTTTTTTCGCAGATTTTAGGAGGATCGATTACATTGACTTAAAAGTTAACCTTTCGGACTTTAAAAGACGCAAACTCATCAATTATATCAGAAGAGTCCAAGGACCGTCTTATTTTATTTTCAATGGAAATTAAAGCTATAATGCAGATAAGCGGTCTTGACCCATAGTGGAACGTAAATAGTTTTTTATGAGTTTTAATTTGGAAAATGACCTCTCTGCGCTTGCCACTGAAATAGGGGAAGTTAGTAAAATTCGTAGGGCAATAAATAAATTTGGAAAAATTTCGATTAAAGAATTTGCCGTAATATACTTCAAAATTTCCAGTGCATCTTTCGATTCTGCCGAAGCTTCCGTTCTTAAAAATGTATTTATTTCCGATTATAACTCTTTATGGTTCACGTCCGATTCTTCTGTACTAGGATTTCTCAGTGATATTTCTAAATTTTTACAATCATTCAACAATTCATTTGCATCTAAACTTCGCATTTTTTCGGTACGGGTTAAAAAACCAAATATTTTGTTGTATGAATCAAGCATTTTGAATCTTTCATTTAAGCTTACTAATACAACATCAATTATTGCATTAAAAAAATCTACTTTATATTTAAACTTTCCATTTAGAGGTGTATCAGTTCCTTCATATTCAAAAAAAACGTCGTTTTCGACTAAGCCGCACTTGAGGGAATACTGGCTCAGTACCTAATTTTAAAGCTATTTCTTCAGATTTTTTAATAATCGCTTCAAATGATTCATCACTTCTGAATGATTCTAAAAATTTGTTCGTAGTTTCCACCAATTTTATCATAATAGAAATATCTGCCGAGGGATTCTGCATAACTTTACTTACTTTGTTAATTTCATATAATATATCATGCCAAATTGTAAGTGAAAGTATAAACTGATATGAGGATATCTCATTCGCAAGACTGTTAGCTTCAGAAACAGCAACTTCAATTGAACTTGAATCTGCTACTTTGTATAAAGCTTCTATAATTTGAACCAAATTATCTTTTACAACTTTTATACTATTTATACGGCTTTCCCAACGCGTATCTGATAATGATTTAACAGTCATTTTACAAACACTTTGCAGTATGTCCCATTGAACGGTTGATGCAGCAAAAAATGTAAAAATTCGTTGAACAGTACCAAAAAAGTTAATTGCAATTGATACTGATTTCGCAGCATCACACACCATTATATTAAATGTGTGGTTAGCACATGGAATGTAAAGAGCTCTGGGATTTTTTTTTTTGATTAAAGCTTGAACCCCTTTGTATTGCCCTCGCATGTTAGCACCATTATCATACGATTGCCCGCGATAATTCATTAGATCCAAATTATACTCAGCTAATAAATTTAAAAAAATTTCAACTAAACCTGAACCAGTGCTATCAGTTATGTGAAAAAAACCACAAAAAATTCTTCAATTTGTACTTCTTCCTGATTAATTTTAACGCATCTCAAAAGAATTGAAAGCTGTTCCTTATGACTTACATCAGGAGTGCAATCCATGATAACAGAAAAATATTTTGATGACTGTACAGAAGATACGATAGTTTTCAGTATTCTTCTCGATATAAGTCCAATTATTTCATTCTGCGCATCTTTTCCAAGATAAGTGTCAAAGCATTCTTTATTTTTTATTCATTTGAGATGCTCCAACATAACTGG
>OY856186.1:336838811-336997591 GCA_963693315.1 Diogma glabrata | reverse complement strand
ATTAAAATTTATTTAAGCAGAGGAAATATAATTTATTTTTTTTTCTATAAAAAACCGCTCACTTTCACTTACATATTTCTTGAACAAAAACCTTGGTGCGACCTTTTCTTAATATGACAATAAAGCCAACCGCATAGTGACTATGGTTGACTCATAATAAACATTACATTGAAATAACCATTGATTAAATAGCAATCTTAAATGAATATCAATGAATGTTAAAATTCAGTACGAAAAGAAATTTATTGATAATGTTATTTCATAGTCATCGTTATATTGTTATAGTTGCCATTTGCTAGATATTCTTACAATAATATAAAGGAAATTTCAAATAGATTACTATACTTCAGGAAAATTGTAGAAAATATGATACTGACTTAATTGATATAATTGGAAGTCCACTGTTGAATTCATCGGCTTTTCACAGTCGTCTGAAAATAGACCTTAAGAATGACATTATTAAATTAATTGAGAAAAGGTCGCGCCAAGGTTTTTGTTCAAGAAATATGTAAGTGAAAGTGAGCGGTTTTTATAGAAAAAAAAAATAAATTATATTTCCTCTGCTTAAATAAATTTTAATAAATGTGCATATTTATTATATATTTTAGAATTATGATATGTAGTTCTAGAGTATTACTTAAATTATATAATATAGCTAGATGTTTAGAAAACAAAATGCCATTAAGAAATTTTATAACTAGTGCTTTATGATTTGAGAAGTTTTTGTAAAGAATAAGATACAAGAATTTATTTGTTATAGTTAAAATGATAGTTTCAAGCTAAAGAAAAACATGGCGCGGCTTTTTTACAGCCTTTTGGTTGTTTTTGCGACGATTTGACTGTTTTTTGTAAAGTTATAATATAATATGGGAGAATCAAATTATTACTGTCCATATAAAATGTTTTCTACAGAGTTTGTTTTCTACTCTCGATTTTTTATCAATCTAGGACCTAGGTGCAATATTTTAAAAAATAAAAGTATCGTTTTTATGTAAACAGGTCTCAACTCATGACATGAACAACTCATGAAAAAGTAAAAGAAATATTCGAAAATAAGTCTAAAGCAATGCATTCGAAAATTAATAAAATTATTACATACAACGGAAACACACACATAAAAACTATAGTCTTTGACTAATAATTTTAAAAAATTAACATAACAATTTTATAAAAGTTCTTGAGGATAGCATAAAAGCTTAAATCGATTGTTATTTACTCTAAATAAATAATGAACAAAACAACATTGTGCGAAAAAAGATGTGAAATTAAGTGTTTTGCAATTAAACAATTTTTTAAAAAATTCTTGATTATGTTCAGCCAAGTATCATTGGTGTCTTCCATAAACTTTATAGTCTATGATTGACTGAAAGTTTAAAAAAATTTCAGTTTTTACGGTTATATATGACCTTAATCTCGAAATCCGCACATATTTGTCATTTTCGCCTTATCTTACCACATAAATATACGTAAATACATATATTTTCATTTTCAGTGAGAAAGTCGTTGTGAAGAATGGATAATAAACAATCAAGTCATACCATAAGGGTTTTGTTCTATTTTTTCAAAGTACGGAACCCTTAAAATAATAATAAAATTTTCTCAAATTCTTTTCTTTATATCTCATAAAGCTTAAAAACACAAAATTTTAAAGCCTACTAAATTATTTTTTAATCTCATCACTTCAAAATAACTACCAACGTTCTAAAATAAAATGAAATAAAAATTAAAATTTATTATCGATATAACATTTGTTGGGTTCTCTCAGATAACAAATTTACATAATAGACCAAATGCATGTTTTCACAACATCGTTTTCTTAACACATCAATAATAGGTCTTTTTACTGAAAGCATATTCTAAATATATTCTTTTTTTCTAATACTTTTATAATTACCAACTTCCATTTAATATATTAATAAAACATTTGATGGGTTTTCTGGATACAAACATTATAGATGCGTTCGATTTGACTGAAACAACTGAAAAAACAACAACAATTGCATTTAATTTTTCAGTTGTATCAGTTGCTTCAGTCAAATCGAACACGGCTTATATGTTAAATATTACCAATATTGAGGGATAATAAATTTCAATTCGCATAATTTTGTGTTTTTCAATTCTGTACATTTGGTTGGTTTTTGAAAATTCGCCAAAATGATACTAAATTACTACATTTATATCAATGCTACCAACGTGGTATAAAAATTTGTAAAAACATTTTAATTTTACTAAAAGTTTGGGAAAGCAAAATTTTGATTTTATAAACTTTCAGAAAAAAGCATGAATGCTGACTTTTTTTTTACTAATAAGAAACATATAGTTAAATAAGATATACTTTTATTGATAACTTTGAATACAGTTGTAGAAAAAATGCAAATTATTCGAAATGAAAATTTTAACCTTTAAAACCTATTCGGTGCACAGTATATATACTAGTAGTGTCTTTCAAAACATGGCGCGCTAGACACTACCGCGTCTCTTGATAGCTGATTCAAAGATTTATAAAATCGACAGTGTGAACATTTTAAGAAAATAGTGTTTTGGTTTTGATAACAATCCATAAATGTTATGAATTTATTCCTACAAATTCGATAAAAATGCCGTTTGAGAAATATAACTTATGAAAATTTTTTATGTGGGGGGTGAACTGTTGTGCATTTGGAGATCATCTATCAGGACGTTTGGGGTAGCTTTGAATTATGGTATTCCGAAAACCAATATACCAAGACATTTTCCAAAAATAAATTCAACAAAAGAATAATATGATTTTGATTTATGTCAGCGTCATTTGTGAGTTGCTTCACCACATGCATTTTATTTGATCAATAATAATAATTATAATTATACAGCAATGGGATATTTGACTTGATTAGTGCTTACAAAAACTAATGTATTGAATGCGAGCCTTTAAATTTTTAGTCTGTCCGGATATTTGTGGAAGGCGACGCAGTAATCCTTTACATCCTTAAATTATAGCACACTTCGTTAGATTTGTGGAGCGTAAGTCACATTGGTCAACTCTTTTGAAACTAAAAATGCAACATTTTTTTCGATTTAAAAATTTTTCCTGGTCAAAAGCCATTCTGGCCGGATTAGGAAACATTCAAAGAAATAAGAATTTATAAAAATTAACCAATGAGGAACTCAATCGGATTTGTTGGTTGTTTTTCCGGAATATTTAGATTTATTGTAGTTTTAGTTATTTCTTTCAATCACTATTAAATCTCTGATGAAACCATTTATATATTTGTAAAATTCAGCACAAACTTTTACACGACCAACTGTAACGTATGCCCTTTGGACACGCGCGACACTATTTTTTTATATGGGTGCGGAGATGGAGCCTTGCATAGTAAATTCCATAAAAAGGTTCTCTCTATATTCCACTTCACTATCTAAATTTAAACAAAATCTAAACAATTTTACAAACACAACATAATTAGAAAGTAAAACACAACAATCTTCGCAAAATTTTATAATTTTTATTTGTCATCTAGCCCTAACTTAATAATTTTGTTTTAATTAATTTTTGTATTTTAATTTCTATTAAATTATTAATTATTTAAAATATTTTTAGTTTAATTAAATTTTAGTTTCTATCAGTTATACTTAACAAAGCTTGTGATGAGTCATCCCACTTCCATGTGGTTAGTGTTGGCCCAAATAGCAGTTGCATCCATGTTTGTGCCAGACGTCTTGTTCTGATGAGATCCCAAACGTAATAGACCTTATTAATTTTGTTTATTTCCCACATCGACCCGAAATTTGTATAAAACCAGTTTTCATAAATTTCCCCTTCAATTGTATATGATTGTTGTTGAATCTTGTTTTAGCATTAACATTACTGCCAACATTTAAATTATATTTCAACAAATTTGAATCAGTGACAACGCTTTGCAATCTATTAATACTGGTTGATGAATATGATAGTGATGGATCAGGTAGAACAACCTCCAGTAAAATTCTAACATCTGCATAGGCTCGACCTCCTTGAATATACAGCATTAATTCTTCTGTCACGAATATACTTCAAATAGTTGATAAGCTTTAGACTTGCTTATAAAATTTCCATAACTTTCGTTGCTTTTCATTATTTTCTAACAAATATGATTCAAATAGCTCATTCTCATTCTTTTGTGGTGGATCTGCTCCTTCAGATGCGGATTGCTTAACAGCTGCTGCAGTTCTATTTTTTGTTCCCACTAACGGTAAATTGCTATATCTTCGATTTGATATTGTATGAAATGAAATGAATACATTCCCAGGTCTCAATAAATCAATGATTTTACTTCACATGACACAACTGGGCTTATTTTGGACAACTCATCAAACAGCCTTTCTACCAATAGATTTTTCTTAAAATTAATATAGAATTAATTATACAAGCAACTAATATAAAATCAACTAACTATACAATTTTTATATTTGGATAAATTTAATATTTTTTTGTTTTTCTTTGTTTAATCTTAAGGACTATAGTTATTTACAATTAAATAGTTTTGACTCTACTTTAAAATAAAATAAAGTAATGACACAAATTTAATATTTTACTATACAATACTCAATAACATTTTAAATTCAAATTTCAAAACCGGAGTGGACTTCACTTTTTACCACCTCTTGCGAATTTAGTCTAACCGTTACACAACGACTTAATTTGAATAGATAGTTTTAAATGAGCATTTGGTTTATTTTAATGTTGAATACCACGTCAGACACGAGAACTGAAAGGTATCGCCACGCCATCGAAGCCAATGTAGGTTTAGGCATAATGCATCACACGTGGAACACCAGTCAGATGAAGCAGAGCACTGTGAAGTTCAAATGCACATTTTTGTTTGATTTTGGATATTTTTAAAATATTTCATAAATATTTGTAAAACTTATTGTTATTCTTTTGCTATGCAGCATGCTTCGCTGGGTTGGGGTTTTGTGTAGTGAAGATTTGTGGAATACCACGCAAACTGTTAAATGTGAATAATTTGTCCGGTTGGACAAAACTTTGTTATGAAGACTAAAATTTTGGATGGATGAAATTTGGGAATGGTCAAAACATTACTAAAACTCAACGAAATCAGTTCGATGTAGAATCTATTTTCATTTGCGGAAAGCATGTCCTCGTTGTTCTATAGTTTTTTGTATTTTGTTCGCTACCAAAAACAATTTGTGTTGAAACGCGTTAATAACTGGTATTTGTTGAAATTTGATTTAAACGAATCTGACTGACTTTATTTATATATGCATGATTTTCAAAGTAAATACTGAAAAAATGCTTAATATAATTATAATAAACAGTCATTTAATTTCAAAATTAATTTTTTGAAATATACAAGATTTGAGGAGCTGCCATATACGAGACAAAACTCAATTCAAAAATAAATTGTAACTCAAAAAACTATACCATAGTGATATATCCGCAAGGATCATGACAAAAAGAGAGGTGCTAGCATCGCATTCATCATCCACCTGTGGCGTCAAATACCAAACCGTCAATAATTTAATAACTGCATTGACAAAAGATGCATCACCAGAACAACAAGCTCTTGCCATATCATCAGACACAACCAAAAGCAAGCTTGAAGCCAACCACTCACCTTTCAACATGTCATTCTGTTTTAATTTGTGATCATCGTGAAATCGATTCATCTAATCAACTCGATCGAAGAATCGATTTATCATAATCAATTCAATTTTGGAAAACTCTACGACTCATCGTACACACATATTTCTTTAAATATCAGCAGTTTTTCATACCTGTAACTAACCTGCGCATCACTCTTAAACAGCTTATATGGAAAACAAAAATAGCACTATCATTGTCAGATCATATCAACATAAGAGGTCTGGTGGTAGTAAGAGGTCTGGTGGTCCGTGAAGGTCAACAAGATGGTCGTGTACAGAGAATACACCCTGACGCTAGCATGAGAATTGCACGGAAGTTCTATATTGGCCGACTTCATAACAAACAAAATTTTATATGAAATTAAATTTAACCGAAAAGTGCGTACGTGCATGTTGTACCTCAATCCTTTCATTTAGAAAATCATTACCATTAGAAAAAATTTATAAACAAACAAAAACAAAATTTCCCTTATAGGTTGTTCCGCTGATGGTCCACCAAAAAACCATTTGGTTGCATTTACTTTTTGTTTTATTTTTGGAATGCAAAAGAAAAAAATAAAACAATTTTGCTATAACAAAACGCCTCACATAGATAGAAATTTTAAATAGCAAATTGATAAATTTAGTATAAGGGCGGTATGTGAAATTTATGAAAATGTGTATAGATACATTTTCGAATAATGCAAATAATACATTACTATCTGCAAAGAAGATGGAAAGTTAAAGCACATTCCAGGACAGGACGAAAGGAGGAGGTCTGGCTGACTACATTCATCCTAAGAATCATAAAAAACAATGAAATAGGAGTCGGGTTCGAACTCAAACCTCGAAACAAAGACTCTCAGGCTCTACCGACTGAACTAGCCGGGCCAGACCAACAATTAAAATTAGTAAAACCATAAACAGCAAGAAAAATCAAAATAAGGTCAAACACAAAACATATAAGGAGTCAAAAATATATACACAAACACAAATCCGATAAAAACTTGAGGAGGAAACGAGAAAACCATTGATATCCCACTTATATGTGCAGTGCAGTGTAATCGAGCTGAATCTTAATATTGAAAATTTTATTTGTTAGATTAGTAAATAAAACACAATAAGTTAGATTTGTATAACAATAATCTATATTTTTCAATCTATTATCAATAGGAAGTTATATCATCTAGAAAGTTCTAAATGCGATTACAAAAAATGTAAAACAAACACATGTTAAAACAAAGAAAAATTATAAACTTGTTCTCAACCAATCAGATGATGGCATTTATATCACATCACAAATTCAATCTGGGTCCATTCAATCATTTTAGAAAATAATACATTTACTTTATAAAATAAAAGAGTGCGTGTAAACCCTAGTTATCAAATACAAAGATATAATAAGATTAAGAGCAAGTACCTAAGATTAATTTTTGTATTTATTAAAAATTAAATCCAACACTTAACACCAAAATAAGCCAAAAGATGCAGATTTAACTATAACACATAATAACCGAAAGGGAATGTGCAGGACAGAGGTGGTCTTACTATGGCTCAGATAGCCAAGGGCTAGCACTTTCCTTCTAACTGTTCCCTAGCACGCTAAAGACACTATCGTAACACTCTGTGTTGAGAATAAATAGGCTGGTGTGGGGATAGAGAGAACCTCAGTCACAGCGGCCCGAACGGCAGGCGAACCATTTCCCTTATCATTCACTTCTTCGCTCTTCCTACTCTTCCACAGGTTACGCTCTAACGAATAAAATTTTTAAGACAATAGCAGTTAGTCTAATTGAGGGTAATACTTGGTGGTCATGACCTAATTGAAAACTTGTGAACCTGTGATGTCACTTCCCCACTCACGACCCTCGCGAAGCAGTCATGAATTGCCACCCAAATAAGGTACGTGGAATTGTAAACCTCGTTCGGAAAACGTCTGAAGACGTCTGAAGGACCTTCCCTACATTTGCGATTGTAAATGAAAGACACAAACTCAAACATACATGCTGTCAGTGTGTCAAGGACTTACGCATTCTGCCTTTCACCCTCCAGAACAACAACAAACCAAAAAAATATTGCGACGCTGATGCATAGGCTGACCTCACCACAGCTCTGGAAACATAGTGTTCTGGATATATAGTGAGCTAATATCCATAAAATATTTTAATTAATAGCTACCCATTGTTATAAATATTGCATAGTTCGATTTAGCATATTTACATAAATTCCGTTGTACGAGAAAAAGAAAAAATTTTTTTAACCGGAAGTGAAAAACCGGAAGTTGGGATGCAGAACTGTTGCGAACCGTACTAAATGCTTATGTACCAAGTATCTTCCAATTCGATTTTCATGTACAGTTATTATTGAGCTTTAAAAAAAACTGGTGCTCGGGGGCCCCACACCAATTTGTTCACTATCGCTCAAAACTCAATTAGTTCCTGCACTAAAAAAAAGTTCGTAAAATTTACAGAAATTTCATTCAATTCAACAAATATTTCTGTTACTTTTGATCCTACAAATTGTTCGTTGAATACAACAAATTGATGTCAGTTGAATTTATTTTACCAAAAACTTTTAACGAACTGTTTGTAAATTTTACAGACATGTTTGTTAATTATTACGAACAAAACCACAACCGGACTGTCAAAATAACGAATATGTTTGTTAACTTTCGACATTTTATTTTATTGATTTTATCAAATATTTCCAAAACTATTATAGTCAGTTATGATTAGTTTATATTTTATTATAATACTATTAAATATACTTGTATGTTTTCTATAATGATTTTAATTAAAATTTACCGAAACAAAATTTACCTTTATAGACATCTTTAAGACAAAACTGTTGACTTTCCTTAAATTTTTTAGAACATTCAAATAATTAAATTCTACTAAAATTCACTAAAATTTCACTCATTTTTTTAGGTATTTTAATTTACACAATTCATTAGATACTTTCACACTTTTTCTTAAAACTATGCTATTTATTTCACAAAATTTCACTTTTGCTGTGCTTCCACTAGGTTCACTATAAATTTCAAGCCCTTTTTACTCGAACTTTTTCATATTTATGTTTTATGTTTTTGGTTTTTGGCTATTTTATTCAACAAACGAAAACCAATGAACTGCTTGTAAAGGTAGTTAAAAATATTTAACAAACTTGTTTGTTGAAAACTGGCAATTAACAAGCATGTTTGTTAAAACAATAGAAAATCAAATAACGTGTCGTTTAAATAAATTCCACAGACCATCGTTTGTTGTATTTTATCTACAATTTTTATCAGTGTTGCCATACATATTTGCATCTTTTTCCAAAAGGTCATAAAAATTAAATCACGATCCAACGTTGTATGCTCCTAACAAACATAAAAAACATGGTGGAAAAACCACCTGTTGTATGGTGGACCCCCCAGCCCTTTATCCAATGTACTCCAAAAGCTGATAAAATCTTTCTCATGTGACTTATAAGATTTTTCCAACGTTTCATCAAAATTGATCTGCAATCGTAGGCTACAGTAGGCTACAGGCAACAAACACATTAAAAAAAACTTTTTAACCGGAAGTGACAAACCGGAAGTTGGTATGCAGAAATATTGAAAACAGTACTAAACCCTTATTAACCAAGTTTCCATAAGATCATAATCCGGGATTAGAAGTTATTTTAAATTTGAACTTATAGGTTCTCGGGAGACCCCCGCCATTTTGTCCAAATTTGAAATGAATCCAGATCTTCCATTTTCAAGTGAATCTGGATCATTTGTCAAAGTTTCATCAAGATCCTATGCAGGAATGTCACGCACCCAACAAAACCCATCCACCCACACACAGACGTACACCAAAATTTTTATTGGCTATTTAGATAGAGGTCCAAAACAGAAGAAGAACAAAATTTGGGGTATGTTAGATTTTTTTTTTCACGATAGATTGCATTACTTCACACAATTTAAAATTGTGGTAAATTAAATATAAATGAAACACGGGAATTGACTGTGCGTCAGGACCTACAAGGAATTTGCCTTTCGCCCACAGAACAAAACTAAACAAATAAAAAAGAATTATCGGCACGCGTGTCAGGATTAACATGTCGATAATATTCAATGATCAAGATTAAAAGTGCAAGTCAGATCGAAGAGAACACACTAATGTTTTGAAAGCACATTGAAGTGACAAACTAATCGAAAAAACCTTGCGCCTAGAACAGTCAAATGTTAATGCAGTCACCAAAAACTTTGTCAAACCATTAAAAGACTGTCCAACCCGCCGTAAAAAACAAGACAAGCTGTAATATCCCCTAGGATAAAACATATAGAACAAACTGCAAAGAGTTCACAAGCTAGCACCAGACGATCTCGTGAAAATCACAGACGACGACATTAGCCAACTAATTAAGCTATTGGACCAGATATATTCAATATTGTCATCAATCAAACTGAAAAGCGTAAGTGATTGAAAGCGATTGTCTTAAAAAAATTAAAATGTGTTTATTACTTTATTAATTAAATTCTTGTATATTTTTAAAGATGTTGTGTAGCCTACTGCCTAAGCAAGATTACTCCGCACTCGATCTTTGGCTTGCAATAAATGACCGTTAGATAGCTCCCATCAACTTGATTATCAAGACGTGATGGCCGATTTTAGGTTGACTGCTGGCTTAGGAGAATCAATATGATAAATGAAACAGAAAATAAAATATGGAGGGGCTGAAATCTCACAGCTCTGAGATATCAAGACTTCGGTCTGGGTTAAGGATTTCGGCAAAAAACTTTTATGAGGACATGGTTTTTAGTTTTGGGCAGTGATGTATATCAAACATAGCTCTTTGTTAATGTACAAGTATTTTTTTATCTCTGTTTGAAGAAATTAATTACAAAACTAACACGAAACATAAATACGTTGTCGGAAAATTATAACAGATCATAAATTAACATAATTTAGTGAAAAGATGATACACTCAGCAAACTACTCAAAAGCCTCTTCATTTAGCGTTTCGAGAAAATATTACAAAATCACAAATTCATATTTCTTTCAAAATTCCAAAAAAATTGTAAAAATTAAATAAAATCAAAATTTTTTCAAAATTCCAAAAATTAGAATAAAATCAAATATTTAAACTTTTTCTAAATTCCAATAATATTCCAAAAATACTTAAAAATTTAAACTTTTCCAAAATTCTAAAAATATTGCAAAAATTATTACAAAATCAAAAATTCAAACTTTTTTCAAAATTCCAAAAATTATAATAAAATCAAAATTAAAAATTTTTCAAAATTCTAAAAATATTCCAAAAATTCTTACAAAATCAAAAATTGAAACTTTTTTCAAAATTCTAAATATATATATAAAATTCAAAAACTCTATTTTTTTCAAAATTCTAAAAATATTGCAAAAAATTATAACAAAATCAAAAATTGAAACTTTTTTCAAAATTCCAAAAATATTCCAAAAATTAGAATAAAATCAAATACTTAAACATTTTCTAAATTCCAATAATATTCCAAAAATTCTTTAAAATTCTAACTTTTTCCTTTTTTGACAAACTTATAATGCCATAATTCTCAATAATAATAATAAAATTTCATTTCAAACAAATATTTGATTTTATTTTTTCCCAAAAAACTGGGTAAAAAAATAAATAAAAATCTTTCTTTTGACACACTTGACAACATTTTTTTGACAAACTTATAATGCAATAATCTAGTTTTTGATCTCACATACCAATCCCGACCATCAAGATTTCTCCAAATTCAATGTTCCTACTCGTAATCACTTAAAATGAACGTTTCTTTAGCGAAAAATATGAAAATATGCTATTTTTGACACACATAAAGATTTTTTTGACACACTTCCGGTACAGTTATCGAACACAGCGTCCTTTCGGACCTGTCCCTCGTGAAAACCTATTTTTAGAAAAAAAAATTTTTGAAATCCCTCCAGCCGTTTTCCCTGTAGTGTAGGTAATGACGGCCGACCGGACGGACGGCCGGCCTACAGACAGACATACATTTTTTTTTTGCTTTTTTAGAATCAGTAGGTCCTAAAACGTCGAGAAATGCCAAAAAAAGTGGGGGTGAGAATTTCACTTTGAGCTAATGAATGTAATACTTAGGTCTTTCAGACCGAAGTAATTGAAATCGTTATTATTATATTAGTAAACGGCCGATTAATATACATTTATTAATTTTCATTACTGAACCGGCATGTTTTTCTGTTTTCTGTTATCATCCTGGACTTAGTTTTTTAATGACATATTCACCCCTTAACCGTCAGCAAGTTGGACTTGAATTTGGAGTACCTGTATTATACTCCTATGTAAGATAAGGGTGTTCTTACTCAATAAACAATTTTCACATATAAAAAAAAGTTTCTACCACCTCATAAAACTCCACAAATTAACCATTTCTATAATTCATATAACCCAATTTATATTACAAATCCAAACAAGAAATTGATTTTGTCTTTTAAATTATTTTCATTATAAATTTTATAACTATTATTATAAATTTTTTATTTTTGTCATAATAAAAAAACTATAAAAAATATTTTATTTATCAGAAAAAAAAACTTTACGTGATACTGAAGAAAAACAATAATTTTCTTTGAGCTTTTTTTTATAATCGAAAATTATTATAATTTTCTAAAATTATAGGATTTTGTTTTTATTGTAATATTTTTCCTGTTTTATTTTTGTTAAGTGAGTTAAGAATTCTTTTAATTTTTTATTGGCGATTTTTATCGCAAATTTAAAATATTTTTTTTTTATTATGCGATAAAATAATAATTTTGTTTTTATATATTATGAAAATTGTGTGCTTATATAATTAAATTGTATTTTTAATAAGAATTCGTCAACATAGGGATTTTATCAGACATTCTTATCAAATATTGTTATGGAGACAGACGCAAGGAAATAACGACGAATGTTTTTAAGATATACTTTGGTAATTTAATTTAAAACAATAAAAGTATACTTACTGATCGGGATAAAAATTTTTCGACAGCGCAAAATATTGGACTAAGTCTTTTGAGATGTTTGGATGTCTAAATTCATCGAATAAAGTCAATTTCAATACCAAATTTAAAAATTGGAAATTATCGGTTCTCTGATTATAAAAAATCATTTAAAGAAAATTTGAAAACTCGGTTAATTTCAAATTGAAAAGGTAGGTATTTAGAGAAACTATAAAATTAAATAGTGGAAAAATAAATAGTGGAAAAATGATAAAAAATAAAAATGTTATAGAAAGCTAGTAGGTATAGATATATTTAAAAAATTACCTAAATCATCGCAATTTGAACCTGAACATTTTTGATCGACTTCATACTTGGCACGGGTGAATTAAGATATAAGGTAGGGTCGCCAAATTTCTTCCCCGAACGTAATTACATCCACGCCGGTTTCTTTTTTCCTGAATAGCGCCATCTAGTTTTTATTCTTGTAATTTAAAGTTACTTATGTCAGTCAGACATTTTAAAAGTTTGGCGGTGAAACGTCCCCGAGCAGAAATTTGTCAGGGCTCAAGAAAGGCCCTGATCAGGTTTGCCCTAATCCGGATCAGACATTGCTAGGGCTGCCTGATTGGGCCCTGATCATGAGTGTAACGCTTTTGCCCTATCAGGTCCTGATGGGGATTACCGGATCAAACCCTGATTTGGATAATCGGATCAGGCCCTGATTGGAATATCCCGACCAGACTCTGATATATATATTTATATATTATATACATAAATTAATCAATAAAAAAATTACAATGGAAAAAATTAAAACATACATACCGCCGTAATCACTATTATTATAGTCTTTCAGCCGAGAATCGATAACTAAAATATACATGAAACGATTTTAACTATATATTTCTGAAATGGATTACTCTAGTGAATTTTAACAAATTCAAATTTCAGCTAGGGGTCCAAAACGAAAAACCTGATCAGGGCCGGATATATTCAAATAAGGTTAACCCTAAAAGGGAATTCTAAATCAGGCCCGGAACAGGCCCACATCAGAATGCCCTACTAGGGATTGCCCTTGTAAAACTGACCAGGCCCTGATCACGCCCTGAATGTATTCAGGTTGTCCCTAACTAGTTTCTGCTTAAGTCGCTCCTATATTAAGATATTTAAAAAAAGAAAAGTCCAAGCGGCACGTATATCCGCTAGAAATAGGTAGATTTCGAGATCAGACAGTTTTGTGTGCCAGTAGAATCTGATGTATCAGATTAGTTTAAACAAAACAAACTAATTTAAAACAGATATCGAACAAATTTTAAAAAGAAAATTAGCTACCTACAAGCAAAATTATATCTATCCAATTTTGCAACAAACAAATATCAAATCTACCACAGAACATGTGTGTGACAATTTATGACACAAACCTATTCTATATCATATGTCGTGCAATTACTGCAAAATATCAAAATAGTTTATTTCTAAGAAAAAAAATTTATTTCTTCTATTCAAATCTTTTATTTTTTTGACTGTTATAAGGTTGACATTGACTGTTATAAGGTTTTTGGAAATTGTAGTTGGGGATTGTTGCAAACTTTTTTGTTGAAGCCAACAAGTCAAAAACCTCTAACTGCAGAGGTTTATATTTATAAGAAACGGATTAAAATGTTTCCACAGATTCTAAATTTATGAAGATTTAAAAAATATTAGTATCCAAACGGCCGTTATAACTGATTAAAAAAACCACTTTTTTTTCTAGTATAAAGCCTATAGTTCCTTAACCATGCGTCAGATTTTTTTGATTTACGAACTTGTCCAAGATATTATTAAAACAAACATTTTTAAGAAAGGTTTTTTGATCTGGCTCCACAAATGCAACCGTGAGAGCGCCGGGTGATTCAAACGCATTTTGTGTTAAACAAGCTTTTTTGTTGGAGCCGCTCACTCAGAAACCTCCAACTGCAGAGGTCTTTTTTTTGAAAGAAACTGATTAAAAAGGCTTCAAAGATTCTAAATTTATGAAGTTTTTAAAAATATTAGAATCCAAACGGCCGTTATAACGGATCTAAAAAACAGAGTTTTTTTCTAGTATACAGCTTCTAGTTTCTTAACCATGTGTTGGATTTTGCTGATTTACGAACTTGTCCAAGATATTAAGAAAACGCACATTTTTAAAAAAGGTTTTTTGATCTGGCCTTAATAATGCGACCGTGAGAGTGCTGGTTGTTAAAAAAAAAATTTTTTTTTTACAAAGTTTTTTGTTGGAGCCACTCACTCAGCAACCTCTAACTGCAGAGGTCTATTTTTAAAACAAATTGATAAAAAAGATTCCAGAAATTTTAAATTTGTTAAATTTTTTGAAACATTAGTATCCAAACGGCCGTTATAACGGTTTTCAAAAATCAATTTTTTCCAGAAAAAAGCCTCTAGTTTCTTAACCACGTGTCGGATTTTGCTGATTCACGAACTTGTCCAAGATATTATTAGAACACACAAGTACAGAAAATTTTTTTGATCTACCTCAACAAATGCGACCGTGAGAGTGCCGGTCGTTTTCGTTATATCTCATATCGTTTATATATATATATATATATATATATATATATATATATATATATATATATATATATATATATATATATATATATATATATATATAATTATATATATATATATATATATATATATATATATATATATATATATATATATATATATATATATATATATATATATATATATATATATATATATATATATATATATATATATATATATATATATATATATATATATATATATATATATATATATATATATATATATATATATATATATATATATATATAAACTTTTGTTTTTTCGTCTCCGCTTATCATATATAGTCGTTTTATGAAATTTTATATGAAATCTACCTAAAAAACTGTTCAAGGTGAGTTTTTTATTGAAATATTATCGGTATTGTTTAAATTTTGATGTGTTTGACTTATTGAAACGAAATTTTGGCAAAATTTGTTGTTGTCGCTTATATTTAAATCGATTGTAAGCTCATTTAGGTAATGTCATGTGTTTTTTTTAATGGAGGTTACCAAAACAATTGGCCAATTCTTAATATCGTCCCCTAACGTGAGCGTAATATCGCCCCGGGGACGATATTTAGATCACTTTGTCATTTGTTGTGTACTGTTTTTAATATTTATATATTCAATTTTTAGATGCCAAAGAGAAAGTTGTGGAATCCAGAAGCAATGGAAAAAGCCATTGAAGCTGTCCGAAAAAAAGAAATGGGTTATAAAAAGCAGTTAAGTTATTTAATGTTCCGCAAGGGCTACTTTGAAAGATTACGTAAAAAATTCTGATAAATCTATAGAAGATATAGTTTCTGGAAAAATGGGACAAAAACCAGTTTTGCTAATTGAATTAGCAGAGGAGTTGGTAAACTATTGCTTGCAAATGGAAAAGAATTACTATGGTGTCACCGCTTCTGATTTAAAACGAATGGCTCACCAGTTGGCCATCAGAAATATTATTCGACAGCCATATTCACAAACTAAAAAAAAACAGGCAAAAAATGGATGAAGTTATTTATGGCTCGCCATCCTAACTTGTCATTTCACCAACCAGAATTTTATCTATGCAATTTGTTTGGAGAATTGAAATTGCTTAAACTATACTGAATTGCTATAATTTAATTTGTTTTTAGAATTAAAATTACTTAAACTTTACTGAATTACTTTAATTTATCTGTGCAATTTGTTTGGAGAATTAGAAATACTTAAACAATTATGATTACTAATAATTATTGTTAAAAATACAATTTAAGTTTTGTCCTGATTATTGTGATCTCACTATCGTCCCCGAGACGTAATTAGGGGCCCAAAAATTTATTTTTAGATTTTCTACTTTTTTGTTAAAGCTATATTTGTAGAAATAGTAACAAAGTTATTGAATTTTTGGTTATTTAAATAAATAAAGAAATATTGTACCTAAACTTTGACCTTTTATTTATTACTTCACTCCTGATATTTTTTTCAAAATTATTTTTTTTACAAAAAGTGGACGTTATTTGGCGACTGTACCTTACACATTTTTTTAGAAAAATTTAAAAGTGTATAATTTGAGAACAGGATGGTCCAAAAGAGACCGGCTCATTCGATATTAACTCTTTTATGTGCGTTGGAAAGGTGTAAAATTGAAAAAATACATAGAAAAATTGCTGCTTACACTGTTAAGAAATGAGAATATTCAGAGATACATCTTTTAAAGATATTCTGATGCCGGTTAAGCATTTTATGATTTTTTTAAAATTCATTAAAATAAAAAATTCAGGGTCTTTTGGAACAGGATGGTCCGATAAATTTCTGAAAATTCAAATCCAGGCTAACTTTGAAATCAAACTGTAAGAGAACGGCATACCCCATATAAAATATTTTATGTGCAATAGAATAATAAAAATCTGGTCCATCAAAAAATGCACACTAAATTTGAATGAATTTTATAAGATGGTGCAATATGAAGGTTTCAACCACCCCCTAAAATATGCCCAAACTTAAAGATAACTCTTGTTGTTGTTTTTAAGATATTAATTTTAAATATGTGCATCTCAGGTCAATCTTTTTAGTGGTAAAATTAAAATGTTTGGCCTGAGATGAAAATTTTCAAAAATTAATATCTTTAGAACAACAAAAATTTTTTTTTTTAAATTTTGACATGTTTTAGTAAGCGTATAAGGTTAACACTTTAATATTGTGAAAAAAAATTCACAAAACTCGTCACCTCTTTTTATAGTTAGAGTTAATCACTCAGGTTATAGAGCTCTTATGCTAGATGCACGTAATAACCATAGGAAAGGAAAGATAAAAGGTGGGTATGTAAGTACTTGAGATACTACTAGAGCAACAGTGTTGATGTTTTACAAATTTAAAGGCTTGGGGATTGTATGTAGCAGAGAAAACATTTGTTGATAGTCAATTCGACCCATATAAGGAACGTTAAAGGAAGGAGTTATTATAGCAAGATTTGTTCACATATGAGATTTCTAAAATATGCTTATGTGAATGGGCACATTGTCTTGTGGCTCGTGAAGACCTACGTAATAGAGGTATTAAGTTATTCATTTCTTTAGAGCATTCACCGCTCTAGTATCTGTTAAACAGTGTAAGAGCTCCAACCACTCTTCATGATCAATCAGCTTCATTCAATGCATGCCTAAGAACTCTGTCGTCAAAATTTAAAAAGGTTTCGATGGAGAGAAAAACTTTTACAGCGGCGTAAGAAGACAAGTTGAGCCTTTCAGGCACTTATGAAGAATGGGAGGTATTGAGACACTTAAAGGCACTTTAAAAGAAATTTAGAGGAACTCTATTATTTAATATTAAAGTTGGGGTTTTATGATAATCCATATAGTCGTTATAGTTGTAGTGCCTTACAAATTTGCAGAATAATTCCTAATTACACATCAACACCATCTATATGTTTTGCTAGTTAAATCTCTTAAATTCTCAGTGCAATTTATAGTTTTTGACATTTGTTCTGTTGTAAATAATGAAAATTTCACCTGTACTAAGCGAGTCAACTAATGATTTTGACAGTTTGCTATTTTTTCTTAAACTTAAAACCTCATACGCTACATAACCGTGATTGTTTTAGTATACAATATACATACATAGTTAACAAAATGAACAAAAAAGTGAAACAAACCCTTCTGAAGTAAGTAAATATAATAGAGCAGCGATGTGAAATGTTTTGATACTAATTAAAATTAATATTTGCATTTTCGAAAAACTTATCGAAAAATTATCGTAATACTCGTAGGAATGATAACATGGAAAAAGATTTACCCTCATCATCATCATCAGTGGTTTTACCTCTTACAGAGAAACAAGTGTAAGCCAAATGCTCAAAACTCATGGGTAAACCATCTAAAATATATTTATTGTTATTGTTTTGGTTTTTAGTCCGGCTCCGACACTGACGTTCGTTGATACACCTTAAAACTCTTCCAAAACAATTAATATAACAGAAGATTCTACAGAAATGAATGAAAATGTTCCAAACGAAAGGTTGGTGTGAAAATTTCTTTTGTCAAAATTGCATGGTCTTTTAAATATAAAACTTTTTTAGACTATTGAAACGAAGTTCTACTTCTACCGCCAACCGAAAATTTTATTCAAATTGGCTTACCGTCTTTTCTTGGGTGACGGAAAAAAAGGACGAGCATTTTGTAAATGTTGCGAACAGTTAAGGAAAAGGCAACATGCTTCTAAAACCCATGTAACTATGATAACTTCATAAAGAAATAAAAAATTGCCTGATACATATGAAAAATGGCAAGAAATATTTATTAGTTTTTAGCTACTATGTGGTACGCTACTATAGTAGCTACTTTTTGCTACTATGTGGTACGCTTAAAAGACCGCCAATAAATTTTTTCAAATGTGGAAATCGTATAATTATCCTACTAGTCCCTGGACCCAAACCGATATGCATTTGATGATTACCACATATTTTATACTTCGAGAGGCGCCTGTCCTTGACGAGCCCGAAAACTTTTGTTCTGCCATTTTTATCGATTCGGCCGCTCTTTCGTTCGGTAAGCTTTGAAAAATGCCGATTGTCCGCAATCTTGTAAATTTGGTAAAAACATTTTTTTTTAACTATGGGTGGTAGAAATTTGTTTTAGAACATGAGGGTAGCGTGTCCGACAAAAATGTGTCTGCTATTGTCGAGTCCGACAATTAACATTTTGGTATGTTTGGGTTATCGGACTCGACAATAGCAGATACATTTTTGTCGGACAAGGTTACTCTCGTGTTCTAAAACAAATTTTCAACCCGCATAGCTAAAAATCAAAAAAATTACAAGATCCCAATCGGCATTTTTCGAAACTTGCCGAACGATATTATGTTCGGCAAGTATGCGATACATTTCGATTATGTTTATTGTGTGTGTCAACTGTCAATTTACATTCATTTGTTAAATGTTAATGTTATTATATTTTTTATTCAGTCCCATACTAAATGTTATATGAGTTGTATATGTCGATTTTGAGTTTCGTTATTTTTTAAATTTATATTTTGAATTATTTTAGCTTTTTTAACCGACTTCAAAAAGAAGAGGTTATGTGTGTCATTGTGGGTTTTTTTATGTATGTTGACCGATATCTCTAAAACGGCTCGTTCGATTTGGATGATTTAAATTGTATTCTATTTGGGTTGATTTCGAGAGGGTTCCATAATTTTTTATAATGTGAAAAATGCCATTTTCACGCAACTGGAAATTACGGGCATTTTTAGGCATCAATCAAAACATCTTAATCTGTTTGGATAGTTTGAGTTGTATGATATTACTATAGATGTCAAAGTGGTCGTATATAATTTTCAATGAGTGGAAATATGCCGTTTTTTTTTAAAGTTTATTTTTAAATAAAAATATTTGTGTTCATTAAATTTGTTTTGTTAAATAAAAAAACTAGTGCGTATAATATTTGCACGTGGTTGAATTAAATTTCTTTGGCTACTGTGGCAGGTATTACTAAAAAGATTAAATATAAAATAAATATGTCATATTGCAATTTAGAGTAGCATTTATTGATAATATAATTTACAACATGTGTAATAAAAAGCAATATTTACATAATGTATTACAAAGTCAATTCAATTATTATTATAATTGAAATATGAAATTAGAGGTTTATGATAACTAAAGTGAGAAACATAAACTTTACTTTGAAAATTTGCTAAATTTCTTGAAAAAACTGTCTCATTTGTTGTACCAACTCTTGTTATTGAATTAAGTGGACATGTATTCATCGTGAAATTTATTTTGTAATACGTTGTAAGACTTTCGGCAAGGCACCTGGAGGCTGAATAAAAAATTTTGAGGTACTGAAAATTTATGCAGCGTGACAGCGCTGGTTTCCAACCCCAATTTGGTCAATGAAAGAAAATGTTCATGCGACTTCGGGTTGTGATTGACATTAGTACCAAATAGTTTAAGTGTAGATGAGTTTAATAGTGGTTGCCTAGAAAACGTTGCATTGCCGCTATACATTAAGGTTTTATGGGACAAAACGTACGACCTCTTATTCTTAGAATTTAATAGTCCAGAATTAATTCATGTTCTATATCCAAGGATTCAACTAAGGATTCAACCATTTTTTATGATAAAAATTAGTAGTTAGACTAGATGGCTATTTTTTAAAAGAATAGGAATGGAAGATAGTGCTGTTGTCGGCAAAACTGCGTATATTGAGTTTTACTTTTTAGTGAATGTGATAGATAACAAATCGTTGATCAAGATCAGAAACAACACTGGGAACACCGATGTGAATTGGGAATTTCGTCGACAAAGCACCATCCATGGCACTACTCTGATAGATCTCTATAGGATAAAAAGTTTTCCAACCATCAGATCAAGGTCTTACAGATGCCAAATAAAATTAATTTATTGTTAAGAGCCTGATGCCAAACTCTGTCAAACGCCATAGATGTGTCAAGCAAAATGAGTCAATTACTCACCAAAGTAATGAATTGCTTTACCCTATTAGGACTCACATGATGACACCAGTATACCGCGTTTTACGAAATCCATAATGGCGGTCGTGGATACCTATTCAACAGGCTGTTGTTTTCGATATATGCCATTAGTTTATTATGGATAATTTTTTCCATAATTTTTTGCCCTTTTTTGGGACTTGTTGATTATAAGTTAGTTTCCACATTGATAGATAAAATCCCATACTTAGGGATAGATAAAAGAGACTAATTAGTGGATAAACCAGGGAATCAGTGTAACGTTTTAGTACAATAGGTGGTATACCACTTGTCCCAGCATATTTGCTAAGATCTGGATTAAGCAATGTTAGCCGCAAAATTCTTGGACGAAAGTAAATTTTTTTCGATGATGATTGGATAAAGTTCCAGTATGACCACCTGCCTTTAGTGGCACGTAAATTTTTACACTTAACATTGGAGTTGAAAAGAAATCAGAAAACCAGGATTTGGACCCATTTCTATACTTTTCACATTTTTAATAGTTTTAAAAAGCCATCTTTGTAACGTTCTTCCTGCAAGTTAGGGATAACGCAATTGGGACCACCCGCATGGAAAGAGATTTTGTTGATTTGTATTTGTATTTTAGTTAATTCTATTAAATAATATTTTAATATTGTTAAATTAATTGTCTAATATAGTAACTAATTTAAATTAAATTGCAATGACGTGAGATCAAATAGTGGGCTTATGTAAATGGGTTGTAAAAATTATATTATATTACCTTAAGAAATAAATAAAAATTGAGTTACTTATGGAATATGGATTACTTGTTCATTGTTCACATATTTCTGTAAAAATATTCTTGACAATCTATTCATCGCATTCAATGCACCTATAAAAAGTTCTTTTGAAATTGAGGAACGAATAATGACTTCAACTACCATGACCATTTCGCTGTTTAATTTTGGTTTATAATAATAAGTATGTAGAGTACTAATTTGAATGAAAGCTTGAAACAATCGACTAGGAATTTAACAGTTTTCGAAAATTTGACAAGTTCGCTCCTATATAAGCGGACTACATTGATCCAGAAACTTCAGGGTTTTTAAGATGAGAAGTAAACGCAAGAGATTATCAGTGGTATGCTATTCACTTTCTAACAATATAAATGACACAAATTGTTAAATTTTCAAACAAAAACTACTCTTCAAAACCAAAAGGATCGTATTTTAATACAGTTAGAAATATATGTTTTCCACCACAAACATGCGATGGCCTCAACTGACCGATGTTGGCCAAGCTATATCATATAATTTATACAGCTCATGAATCATTTGATACGTTAAATAACTAATTTTAGTTTGCCACTTTCACTTAGAATTGAATGACATCTGACTATACTCTCCAATCAAATATATTTCAACTTAACCCCGTTTATCACTTCGTCAAATGTATTAGTCCAACCAGAATAGCAGCAGTAAGACAGCTAGTATTAATGGCGATAATTGCCGAGCAAAGGAACAGTAAAAATGTGGACCTGAAATGTTTGCGTTGAGCTCAAATAAAAATCTAATATTCAAAATGTTTCAGTTTCTTCATTAAAGGAAGGTTTTTGACTACCATGATACGAAGAAATACAAACATCAAACATAATGCATATATACTGGATGGATGCAGTGTTTGGCCTTAAAATGTTTTTATATATTCCACATACCAAGTTTTTGTTGGTCCAGGATTTTTTTCATAACCAGCCAAGACAATGTAAATTTGAATCAGTAAAGTTGTACCATCCTCTTCCTTATCAAAACAGCTTGGACATTCGCAACAAAAAACCCTTGCACTTTTGGCACCAACAATTCTTTTAGCTTAATTACTTCACCAATCAGAGACATAAGAAACTCCACTCCATTTAATTTTTTAAAAGTCGGGTTTCATCTATTATTTGTTTATCTTTCTAATAAATTTTATTGTAACAAAAAAATTTATCAGATAGCGGTAAGTTTTTCATCATTATCTTGTATCTTTGCCCATATCTTTTTTAAGATTATATAGTCTGTTGATAGGATATTTAGCTAAAGGCTAAAAATAATCTTGGAGAAGATGCCGTTGGATTATAGATAATATATGAGAATTGCACCAAACCAGACACCATATAAAAAATAGTAATGCTGCCTATCTTCAAATCTCGTCAAAACCGATTTTAAGATATGGGGGGTGAGTCCTATTAACGGAAATTTTTTAAATAGCTTCTATATGAAACTAAACTTTTTTGAAAAAGAAGTTATATTTTCTTTCGGTAGTGCTATAGCAGTTAGGATATTCAATAGAATACTGACTTTTTAAGAGTTGCAATATACCAACAATAGATATATCAAAGAAATTTTCCAAATCAAGTTTTTGCAATGACGCAGTTTCGATTTATTTGAAGGGGTTTCACAAGGGTCTCGAGTTGTCTCATGGAAGGAATTTCCATGTTCTTGTTCAATATTAGCAAAAATATTATAAAAAAAACTGAGAATATTTAATTGTTCCATTATAACTCTCAAATTACATATGATTCAACAATTCTGATAGGGACTAAAATATAAAGGCTCTGATACAAACATTATCAACTTTTATATAGCCACATACATTTTACCGAGTTACTATAACTGTAACTTAAATACAAAGAAAACAAAACTGTTAAACCTAAAACCTTCCATTACGTTTGTAACATTAAAACACGATATGTAAAAATTTACAAAATTAAAAATGCGCTTCTATTATAATCACAAATATGTATATTTCCATTAAAATGTGCCAAGATTATATGTTTTAATCAAAGTAACTAAAAGCTAAGCATATTGAAAAAAAATAATAATAATCAGTAAAAAAAGTTTCGTGCGCTCGATTATAATTCTATGCTAATACAAAATAATTTTGTATTTTTTTTAATAAATTATGTTTTGTGCATAAAATTATAAAGAATAATAATATATAGTTTTCTGAAGTCTGAAGGAAAACTTAAATATTTTTTTATTTCTTAAACAGATTGAGAAATTTTTGTTAAAGTTTTCTTGGATTGCATAATTTGACGAACATTTTAATAATAATGGGTGTCCTACAACTCACACATGAAAATAAATTTCCTTCATCAAGAAAACGGTAAAGGCATAAAGTCTATAGATACTAAATCATATGCTATTTTAGAACTGAAATTTTTTTACTGCTTGATCGATTTTTTATTGACGAAAATTTTCCATCTTTGTTTCTTTTTCCATATACATTGGTCATTTTTACGCCCAGTAATTATTAGGGAATTTTCAGATACAGATCCTGTTAAATGAAAAATCTTTTTACTCTCCAAAAAAATAATATCTGTTATAGTGCTATTTTTTTCATATCACAAAAATTCAATATACTAACCAACACGAAAATCAAAGATTACAATTCTACATTTAATAAATTTTGAATAACCTTCCCGTGAACAGTATCTACCCGGGTAGATATCACGGTTTTTGTAATTCAATAACTTTATGAGTTTTTAGCCAATCATCATGGCTGTTCAGCTATGTGACTAATTTTTAAATTGATTTCGCAAAATCTGAGAAAAAAATATTTTGGACTTCCTTTTAACACTTATTTTGGATTTTTATGGTTTTTTTTACGCAAGAAAACAATATCTACCCGGGTAGATATTTTTTTCCTTGGGTTTTATATGAACATTTTTACTGGTCAATGTGAAAAACAAGTAACTTTAGTTTTGAATATATGCTTTTAGCATACAATGCTTACACAAAAGTAAAATAAATACACAGTTACGTTTGTTGATATTATGATTTATGTAATATCTAGCGGGGTAGATGTTGTTCATATCAGTCGCTAAAAATATCCGTTCACGCGAAGGATAAACCGCCATCACTCATTTATGTTTTACACTTTGATGAAAGTTTCTCATTCTCTGTTTGATGTGATTTTCTTATGACTTAATTTCTATTATTCAATAGTTGGATATATAGTTGCTTCTTAGATGGTTTTGGTTCTTAATATAGAGCAATAATCGAAATAGACCCGATCGTTACAATATGTAGAATCAATTATGTTCACCAAAACTTGAAATTATTCATGAACAAATTTCGGATACCACACATAAATAATCTTTCCCATCCATATATTACATTTTAGCAAAAAAGATTTAGTATCACGATAACGAGTGCCATTATCTGTTGTCGCTTAATCAGTCACATTATTGAAGAACTGTCCGGACCGATGATGTCACCACAGTCTAAACAAAATAAAAGACAAATAGTTTTCTCGACTATTCCAGACATGATATATATATGAGCAATTTCACGAAGATTCAACATCGTTTTGACTTGACCCCTTTTAATTTTGATTAGTTTTTGTTTATGGATAGTCTTTGATAAATAAAAAATACAAGTTCTCTTAGAATTTTTTTTTTCGACCAGGGGTCTTCACAGGGTGCCCTCAATTTTTTGTTATTTTGTGATGTGAGTGCATTTTGACGAGCGATTGTAGAAAAACTACTGAATCGATTTTCATAAATGATATGTCGTTGAATAGGTATTAGAACAAAGTTTTTAAAAATGTACACTGTTAAGTTTTTAAAATAATAATTAACGGTGTAACATAAGAAAAAAACGGTGTAATTGAAAAAAAGGTGGCATAGCTCTTTTTTTTTTTTTTTTAAACCAAATTGAAGCTTATTTTATATCTAACCACTTGTTAAAGTTTGGGACTTGCGTTATTTTTTGTTTTAAAGATAAAATTCGTTGTGCATATGACTGTCGGGAATCAGTTTTTTTTGTTCTGAAGGAAAATTATAAAAATGGCGTTATAAACTAAAATATTATAAAAATTATATATGTAGTACAATAAATTAAATAAATACAATTGTTAAAAATGATTTACTTATTTTACAAACAGAAGTTTCTTTTGAATAGGAAAACAGTTCTGCAATTATTTTCTTTGTATTAGATGGCATAAAAAAATGAAATGTTTATTTGTCACTTTTAGTAATCACTCTTATAAAAAATAATTTGACAGTCTCGACTGCAAACAAAAAAACCGTATAAATAACAAAATCTATTTAGGAACTTTTGACTGGAGAAGTATTATGTTCGTATTATGTTATTATGGTCATAGAGTAAAAGATTGTATTTTAACATAAAATTACAAATATTTTATTATTGAATAAACTTTTTAAAGTATCATACAAATTATATATGTAGGTTAAAGAAAATAAATATAGTTATTAAAAATTATTTACCTATTTTACATTTAAAAGTTTCTTTTGAGTTGGAAAACATTTTTGCATTTATTGTCTTAGTATCTAATGGTATAAAAGAATGAACTTTTTGAGTTCCACTTATAGTAATCACATTTTTATATCGATTTTGTAATTTTTTTTTGTTAATTGATATTCATTTTTATCGGAGTATCCAAAGTTCATGGTAGATTCCCATTTTAAAGCCCATTCGAAAAAATTTTTTGGAGTATCAATAATATCTTTGCTCCCTATACTATAACGGTGTGCAGCACGCTTCAGTGTACCACCAATTCCATCACAAGGTCCCTTTCCATGGCTGGTAGCATGAAAATGACATTCTACATCAACCTTAAAGTCTTTTTTGTGGTGGCATAAGTTAATTAGGTTATGTTTATTTTTGTATTGAGAAGGTGCACCGTCAGTGTTATAAATTATTTTCGTAAGATTAGAATTTATATGCGTTTTGAAGAATTCAATAAGTTTTGTAATGAAAAGATGGACTGTAGTACTGTTGTGATCGTTTATATCCGAAATGAGTATAAAACTTCGGTGCTGTATATATTCACTTGCGGCACTTTTAAAATAAATGACAAATGGATGAATAGTAGCTTGTGAATTATTATATTATTATTATTCAAAATCCCCTTGAACGAAGCACTTCCTGCTTCTAATTATTTTTTCCTCAATGAATGTAGATTGCTGTTTTACTATAAAGTTGTGTGGTATCAAAATTTGTAAACGGTAAATAAAATTTTTCATAGATTCTTCTACAGTTTCTATTAAAGTATCCAAGTTGCATCGATCGGTGGTATTCCATTGTTGATATTTGACTTGAAGGATTCCTTTAACGTCAAAATCATTTAGTAATTTTTCTTCCAGCTGTTGAAGTTTTTTTGAAGATACATTGCTCTTTAAAGTATGACAATCTTCTGTTAATTCACCACATGAAACAAAGTCAATTAATGTTTTATAATTCTGGAAAGCAGCATCAGTAATTCAAGACATCTTAGAGTGTTTAATCATTGGTTTCATATTTTGATGTATGGTACACACGCACACATTATGAACTCCTTGGGATAATTTTATACATTCTTGTGGTCGAAGGGACGTGAATTTAGTAAATCCTATTTTCACATCAGGAAACTTATTTTTAAACTCCACATAAGCTTCATTTAATGTACATAGCAATAAGCGCTTTTGTGTTTTTATGCGCTCATCTCCTTTTTTAAAAGATATTGCATCTCGTTTGCCTGGCAATAATCTACTGATTTCATCACTTTTATAGAACTGCTCCACAACATTTATATCTGTTGTGGATACACCTCTTTTATCCGTCGCAGATGAATGCTGAAAATTATTTTCATGTAGAGTTTTACTTTTTTCAACCAAATGACGCGTAGCATTACTGTTGTTTGTTATTATAATTATATTGTTATATTGTTATTATAATTATATTATTATATTTAAAAATATAATAATTTATATTAATATATTTAAAAAAATTCTACTTGAAGTCGTATTTTTCATTTATCAAAGGCTATCTATAAACTAAAAATTAACCAAATTAAAAAGGGTCGAGTCAAAATGTCGCAAAATTTTGCTGAACTTGACTGAAATTGCTTTTTAAAAAGTTCATTTAATAATAAAATATTTGATATTTAACATTAAAAAAAAATCTGAATCTAAAAATCGCCATTTTTATAATTTTCCTTCAGAACAAAAAAAACTGATTCTCGACAGTCATATGCACAACGAATTTTATCTTTAAAACAAAAAATAGCGCAAGTCCCAAACTTTCACAAGTAGATATAAAATAAGCTTCAATTCAGTTTAAAAAAAAAAAAAGGCTATGCCATCTTTTTTTCAATTACACCGTTTTTCTCTTATGTTACACCGTTAAAAATTATTTCAAAAAATTAACAGTGTACATTTTTAAAAACTTTGTTCTAATACCTATTCAACGACATATCATTTATGAAAATCGATTCAGTAGTTTTTCTACAATCGCTCGTCAAAATGCACTCACATCACAAAATAACAAAAAATTGAGGGGCACCCTGTGAAGACCCCTGGTCGAAAAAAAAAATTCTAAGAGAACTTGTATTTTTTATTTATCAAAGACTATCCATAAACAAAAAATAATCAAAATTAAAAGGGGTCAAGTCAAAATTTCCCAAAAATTTGCTCAACTTGCATGAAATTGCTCATATGTTAGTTTTTGGTTTGCTCCTATACCTTCCAAATATAATTCATAACTGATTTGCCTCTCTTTCATGATTGCAATTATATCCACCTGCATGTTTTATTCTTCTTAGATAGACTTGCTGAAACAGCTTTCATATCACATGTATGAAAACCATGAATCTGCTTCAACCATCTTCAAAATGGAGTTTGAACGAGAAATATATATCAATAAAAATAATAAATAAAAACAATGCATATATATTTTATGAGCATATACAATTTGTATCGATCTTTCTTGTACAAAATAACATATAATTCAGATGTTATCGTGTTAATACGAAAATAAATAATATTTATCAGTTTTTTTTAAATTCAACTTCAACATTGGTTAATTTTTGCCTTAAACCTTTTACATATTTCTATATAAAAGGAAATCCTTCTTTAGGTTTGAGGTTCAACTTTTTATACATGGTTTTGATATGAGTAAAGATAATGAAATTTCAAGAGCATAATATAAATACTTAAATGGTGAAACAATCTTCATTTTGACCAAATACTTTAGTGCTTTTAATATGTGTTGTTTTTTGATACGACGAGACCAATTTTTTTCAAAACTGTTTGAACAAAAAATATTCAATGCACATTTAAACGTGTCTTAGTAAAAGAGACTAATTAATTTGTAACGAAGATAGTCAACAAAATCTATTAGCTATCTGTGCCGATAACTATTTCCAATAAAATTATCAAACGTTCTTATATAAGAACTGAATCTAAAAAATTATGGTGCAAATTATGAAACTTTTTGCAATCCATACAATTTTAGAGCGATCTAGTTTCGAACCAATGAGAAAATTTTTAAACTTTAAAAAAAGTTTATCATTCTCATCAGGGCTAGCCGACTAGATAAACTCTACCAAAAAATGTTAACGCTAATGATTATAAACCAAAAATTGGGTTACAACTCTAGCGAAGTGTAAAAACAAAAAATTTACGTAAACATACATTTAATAAATTCAGGTTTAGTCAATTAATTTCTCTGGTGATCACTGTTTTGTTATACTCTAGATTTTCTAGTATTGAATAACAAAATTGTATCTGTGAGAAGAAGATGACTAGTCTTCACTTGTGTCTATTGACACATGATCAACAATTAATTCAGTAAATTATTTGTGATATAACATCACCCCGATGGAAAATCTCCCATCAAGAATAATATAAGAACTGAATCTAAAAAATTATGGTGCAAATTATGAAACTTTTTGCAATCCATACAATTTTAGAGCGATCTAGTTTCGAACCAATGAGAAAATTTTTAAACTTTAAAAAAAGTTTATCATTCTCATCAGGGCTAGCCGACTAGATAAACTCTACCAAAGATTTTCCATCGGGGTGATGTTATATCACAAATAATTTACTGAATTAATTGTTGATCATGTGTCAATAGACACAAGTGAAGACTAGTCATCTTCTTCTCACAGATACAATTTTGTTATTCAATACTAGAAAATCTAGAGTATAACAAAACAGTGATCACCAGAGAAATTAATTGACTAAACCTGAATTTATTAAATGTATGTTTATGTAAATTTTTTGTTTTTACACTTCGCTAGAGTTGTAACCCAATTTTTGGTTTATAATCATTAGCGTTAACATTTTTTGGTAGAGTTTATCTAGTCGGCTAGCCCTGATGAGAATGATAAACTTTTTTTAAAGTTTAAAAATTTTCTCATTGGTTCGAAACTAGATCGCTCTAAAATTGTATGGATTGCAAAAAGTTTCATAATTTGCACCATAATTTTTTAGATTCAGTTCTTATATTATTCTTGATGGGAGATTTTCCATCGGGGTGATGTTATATCACAAATAATTTACTGAACGTTCTTATATATATTCAAACAAGTCGTTTGTTGTATTGCAAGCAGGGCTGGAGGGGGTTAATGATGTTGGGAATGAGGTAGTCGTTCAACATCACATTCACTCTTCATCGTTTCGTGGATGGATTGTTACGCTAATCCACAAAATGGTTTCGTTTTGGCAAAAGATGTTGTGGCAAGCATGCCACACTAGGTATCCAGTAAACTGTTACATTTGTAGGTTACCGTAACGTCATTACTCATTTCATTACCTTGTTTATCTTGCTCTCACAGTAGGTTGGCCTAAGAAGCCATTCATGAGCTTCACCTTTCAACACTTACAGATGATCGTAGGTCGTCTATGTCTTAGGATAAGGGATAGACTGACCGATTGAAATTGTCCCGCTCTTCCATTCGAAGTACTTCTTCGTGGAGAGGAATGGCTACCACTATGAAATGACCTTCTGTGTCACCCCAGGACCCAGAGTTATCATTCTTCAACACCACAAATTTGTTCATTGAAGCAAAGTGGGGGACGAATCCTAATATTTTCTGGTTGGGGTTTCACCGTTTTACATATGCATTGCGATTTTCTTATTTTTTATTTGATTGCAATAGTAACATTGACCATTGGCGTTTAGGGGCTTGGAATCTGGCACTTGGGAGTGCTCTTTAAGAATGGCATTAGTTATTAGCAATTGGCAATAATAGTTTATTTTTTGTAATAGGAACCATATCTGGTGTGTAAAAATGTAGAAGGTTTATACCAGACCAGATACTGGTTCCATTTATTGGATATGCATCTAATCCATTGTGGCATTGGATGGAACGGGAAGACTGGTTGGGAAACAGAGAGGATCTGCGTGAAGCTTGCAGATTCGCAGTCACTCAATCAGAAGCAGCATAAAGAATTTTAGAGTCTCTACCGCAACAACAGGAAGTCGTTTAGGAAAAAAGAAGTGTTCAAATTCCAGTAAATTCACCCTTTGGCAGTCTACAGATGCAGAAAAGTATTGCGTGAATAGGAGCAACATCGGCAATTACAGCAATCCGTAAGGAAGTCACACCATCAAACAACGGAGTCCAAGGGTGGCAAATTTTGCTCGGATGTATTTGGGTTCAGCTGGAGGAGTTGTTCAACAACCCACCGATGGCTCCGCCACCTTACCAATAACTATCACAAGTTCGAATTAGTCTCCACCAGAAATGCCATGATTTTATGCATTAAGTGGAAACGGCTGTCAGGAAGGATCGGGTCAATAGGGACGACCTTAGGTGAATATAATTCCTCGATATCTTAAGGCGGCCGCAGACCGTTATTATTTAAACTTGACTTATAAGCATCAAATGGTAACTTATCCAGTATTAAGAGAGGGACTTTTTGACTTTTGGAACCATCACGGATGACAAAGTAGTTCTACGTGTTTTACTGAACCGAAGACAAAAAACAATAGAAGGTGTTTACGATGATTTGGTGGAAATTGGTACTCTGAATTGTCGTTTTGGCACGTCCTTTTAAGAAACAGAAATAGTTGAGATCTCTAGGGAGGGATTAAGTGTGTAACGGAAAAACAATACTTTTGCGGCCAATATTGTATCCATTGATGAACTTCGAACCTTATATCAGAAGTTCGATCGACTGTGGTCAGTATCAGTTCCAACTAGAACGACATGTGGTCTTCAAATAAGGGAATTGCAGCGGTTAGATGATTTCGCTTCTGTCTCACCTAATGAACATCCGTACCTGGAAGCTTACGATGGCGAACCAACTCGATGGATGCGTAGAATTATAACACATTAAACTTCGACTCTGGCGGTACCATCATCAACTAATGATCACATTCTCTGTAACAAATGTCGAGACATTAGATATCGGGCTTATGAATGTCCTCGCAAACAAATTAATCTATATTGTTAGCGATGTGGTAGGCCAAATGTCATATACCAAAATTATTCAAATTGTAATCAAACTCTGAATTTACATTTCAGCCCGGGAGTGCGACTACCGGGAGCTATACCTTGGTCTGACTTCTACAGCACCGAGAATCCAAATTAAGAGCATGGTCACACAGATCGAGCCAAGCTTTCATCACGCTGATTTTCAGACTGGCATCCCTGGTTATGCTTTCCTAGCGACCTGTCCAACGACGTGGTAGGATATGTTCTCATTGCTCTCGTTATACAGATACAGGATAGCTTCTGCTACTTTTTAACTGCATCTTCTCATATTTTAGCTGGATGCTTATATTTCATGCGACTGTTCTACTATAACTGATGGCTGGTTTCACTATCATGGTATACACCCACCTATGGATAGCTGGGTTGCAACCTTAATGTCTTTCCATTGTTTTTGCATTCCAAAGCTCTTATGGATCTGTTTATCACTACTGTGATGTGGTATCTCCACAGGAGGTTCATTTATGGAGCCTCATGATGAAGGATTTCATTCCAAGTTTACTGTTTTTGGTGAACCGGACCAAAGTGGTTTTACTTAGATTGTGTTTTAGCCACACAGATGTGTACCATGTGTCTACCAGATGAAGTCTGCTTTGTACAATGTCACATAGTCTCCACATAAAGGACAATAAGACTCCACCCTTAAATGATCAGCCCCAAGTGTTGTCAAGTTTCATTTTACAATCACCTGCCTTAGTTTTAGCTACCCTAGTTCTTAGCATAACATACATTCAGTCTGGTGTTGTGCTATTAACGTTTTTATCAGTTGATAGCACAACAATGAAAAAAGTGTGATGAAATGTCGAAGGCTACTTCAATGTTTCGAGAGGTGCAAGCAACAACTTCCAAATTTTCTTTTCATCTTGAACATTGCGGTTTCCGATGATCTCACCGTTCTGTACGCTTGTTGACTATCTTTCAAAAGCAATCTTACTATTAGTACTAGCTCGTATACAATTGTTGATCACATAATTCTTCGTTTTTAACATGAAATATGTAATAGGTCTACGAGACTTTCGCTGATTGACTTCTTTATCTCTTATTTTTGGCTTGAAAGTCACTTTTGCCGTTCTGCATTGTTGTAGAATATGCCCGGGTACCAACTAGCTTCTGAAGATTCCGAGGCGGTACCAGTGATATCTCCTTCTGGCTTCTGGTTTTTGTATGTTTGGAATTTGTTGTTGTTCTCTATAATATGACGTGTGACTGTCCTGAAGAAACTTCTTCTCCGCTACTAACTTCAAGTACCACCTAAGGCAGTCGTCCAGCCATCCAGGCTGTTCTTGTGGAGGTATGGGTGGGTCTCCTAGCATCGACGATGTCGGTACATTCACATGCTTGAGGAGGAGAATAATGTTTGCTTTACAGTTTGTCTCTCTTTTAGTTTTTTACATTGTCGTTCTCCAAGTAAAACGGCAAACTGAACCAATGTGGATCAACTCAAGTCCCTTGTAACTTGGCAAGACAAAATACACTTGATCAGTGCCTGGTATTCAAGCAGTTTTGTTAGGGGCTGGAGTGTGGCTCTAGGGACTCTACTGAGGCCCGACTGACACCTGGATCGTTGTTCACACGGTGCCTATATGCACGTAGACCTGGAAGACTAACATTGTGAGGCATGATTTGAGATAGAATTTGGAAATGGGCAACGGCATCGGATCAGTTTTAACGAATAGGTTAATGGAATATTTTCTATCCGGCACAGTTGGTTTTTACATTGAAGCAATTGTCCAACACATAAGATTATCATTCTTTTATAACTATAATATAATTTGAATACTATTTGTTCAATTGTTCAAGAATTATAAAAAACACGATTTGTGTTTGTTAATTTAAATTAAAATGGTTTGTCATATCATTGATTGGATATGAAGGCATAACATAATAAAAAATTTATTTCAATATCACTCATATGAAAATAAAAAGGAAAATGATTGATATACAAGTATAGAAAATGGAAATGAAAATTATAACTCTTCTATCAAATTCCTACTATAATTATTGATATATAAAAGTAATGAATTGTGTCCAAAAAATATTTGACACATTATTTGAAGTCTCCACCTAACGTAGAAACATATATTTACCTATTATGTTAACAGAATGGATTTTGTATTTGTTTTTAGGACATTTTACGTGTAAAAAGTTAAACAATTTTAGAAGTTTGAAAACTTTGGATATAGAACAACAATGAATGTATTTGATAAAAATAACACCAAATATTTAAAATTTAAAAAAAGTGACCTAGCAACGCAGCTCGGTTTGATCTTACGTTTAAACTCACAAACGAAACCGATTTACCGAACCAGATTTATCGCTAATATTAACAAAATCGTTTGATACAAAACGTATATGTATAACAAAATTAGTGGATTTCATTTAAAATTTTGTGTAGTTATGCCTAATAAATCACATGGATTTGGGCGTTGAACTATAAAAAGATAACAATGTAAATAATTTTATAGCAACATTTTTGTCATTGTTTTAACAAAAAAATTTTTAAATTATGATAATTTTTTTTAAATTTATCTTATGTATGCCGTTAGGAGCTCTTTAACATTTTATAAAATATCTTATCTTCTTCTTATATATTAATACGCTAACGCAAAATTTTGTGGAGCCCAAGGCTTTTTTATTCGAATTTTAATTGATTTCAAATTTTCAGTGCTAACTGATATTACTGTAACTTAAGTCAGGGATTGGGATTGGGATTTTTCGGATCATAAATAAAAAAGTTATTATATACGAAAAACTTTTTATATACATATGCATTATAAGTTTGCATACATACAAAAACGAAATTAAAAATTTATTTTCTTTTTTATATTTTCTTTTTTATATATATATAACAACAAAAACGAAACTTAAAAATTTAATTTCTTTTTTATATTTATTTTTTCTCAGTTTATTTATATATTTAGAAGTGAATAAACGTACGTTATTTCATTTCGAAACGTAATTTCATTTCGAAGTTTTTCTTATGCGTGAGATAGGTTTTGAGTTAGATCGTGTTATCGTGTTATTTTTTTATATTTTCTATTTTATATTTTCTTTGGTAGTGGGTAGTAATAAACGTATTGTATGCGTTCTAATAAAATTTCAGTGTATTTCATTTCAGTTGTCTTTTGTCTTTGTACATGGACGGTTTTCGATATTATCTTATATATTAACTAGGAGGGCCCGGCGTGCTTCGCTACGCTTATAAATAAAGTTTTTGCGTAGACCACGCTTATAAATAAAGTTTTTGCGTAGACATTTTGTTGACGTAGAAGCAATGATTTCAAAAAGTGGTAATGAGAAATGCTAGCATATAATTTTTAATTTTTCTTTTTAAATATATGAATGAAAAATAATCAGAACTCTAGCTGATCAGTTCGGATATATGACAAATTAGCGATCAAATAAGTTAGAGATCAAATAAGCTTACTTGAAAACTTATTTGATCGCTAATTCGTCATATATCCGAACTGATCAGCTAGAGTTCTGATTATTTTTCATTCATATATTTAAAAAGAAAAATTAAAAATTATATGCTAGCATTTCTCATTATCACTTTTTGAAATCATTGCTTCTACGTCAACAAAATGTCTACGCAAAAACTTTATTTATAAGCGTGGTCTACGCAAAAACTTTATTTATAAGCGTAGCGAAGCACGCCGGGCCCTCCTAGTACATATATAATTTACAGATTAATAGTAGATTTTCGGGTTGTGCATTTTATGTATTGAAGAATATGTATTGAAGTTCAAATAATTAATTCAAGAAAAAAAAATATTGCGACGCTGATGCATAGGCTGACTTCACCACAGCTCTGGAAACATAGTGTTCTGGATATATAATGAGCTAATATCCATAAAATATTTTAATTAAAAGCTAACCAATATTATGGACTTCGTAGTTCTAATAATAAAAATATTAAAGCAGGCAGTAGTATCCTAACAAACATAAATTCTGTTGTACGAGAAAAAGTAAAAAAAATTTATCGGAAGTGACAAAGCGGAAGTTAGGATGTAGAACTGTTGTAAACCGTACTAAATGTGTATGCACCAAATTTCATTCAACTCGATTATCAGGTACAGAAGTTGTTGAGCTTCCAAAATAACAGGTGCTTGGAGGACCCCCTACCACTTTGTTCACTATCGCTAAAAAAACTAATCAGTTCTTTGCCATACATATTTGCATCTTTTTGCAAAGTGTAATCAAAATTACTTAACGAACGAATGTTGTATGCTTCCAACAAACATTGAAAGAATAAACAGGTGTTCGGGAGCACCCCACCACTTATCCCAATATTGTCCAAAAACTAGTCAATTCTTTGTCAATAAAGTCTTTATCTTTTTTCAAAGTGCCATTAAAATTGATTAATGAATGAAATCTGTATGCTCCCAATAAACTTTAAAAACCAAGTGTGAAAAGTCAGCATTTGTATGGTAGATCCTCCGCCACTTTGATCAATGTGTCCCAAAAGATGATAATTATCTTCTTACACTAATTGAATCCTTTCCATAAGTTTCATCATAATCACTTCATTATTGTAGGCTGTAGTGTGCATAAAGAAACTGAAAAAACTGCCAACAATTAAAAAAAAAATTTGACCGGAAGCAAAAAACCGGAAATTGGGATGCAGAACTATTTTAAACCGTACTACATACTCATGTACCAAGTTTCATCCAATTCGATTATCAGGTACAGATGTTATTGAGCTTTAAAAAAAACAGGTGTATGGGACACCCCCCCCCCCCCACTTTGTTCACTATCGCTCAAAAACTAATCAGTTCTTTGCCATACATGTTTGCATTTTTTTCCAAAGTGTCATCAAAATTGGTTCACGAACGAATGCTGTGTGCTCCCAACAAATATTGAAAAAATGATGACACAGTAAACAGGTGTTCGGGAGACCCCGTACCACTTATCCTAATATTGTCCAAAAACTAATCAGTTCCTTGTCATTTAAGTTTCCACCTTTTTCCAAAGTGTCATTAGAATTGATTAATGAATGAAGTCTGTATGCTCCCAACAAACTTTAAAAACAAAGTGTGAAAAGTCAGCAGTTGTATGGTAGACCCCCACCACTTTGATCAATGTGTCCTAAACGATGATAATTATCTTCTTACACTAATTGGAACCCTATTCCATAAGTTTCATCATAATCACTTCATTATTGTAGGCTGTAGTGTGCATAAAGACACTGAAAAAACTTCAAAAAAGTACAAAAAAATTTTTTTTACCGGAAGTGAAAAACCGGAAGTTGGGATGCAGAACTATTTAAAACCGTACTACATACTCATGTACCAAGTTTCATTCAATTCGCTTATCAGGTACAGAAGTTATAGAGCTTTCAAAAACACAGGTGCTCCAGGGACCCCCCACCACTTTGTTCACTATAGCTCAAAAACTAATCAGTTCTTTGCCATACATGTTTGCATCTTTTTCCAAAGTGTCATCAAAATTCGTTCCCGAACGAATGCTGTGTGCTCCCAACAAACATTGAAAAAAGTGTGACACATTAAACAGGTGTTCGGGAGGACCCCCACCACTTATTCCAATATTATCCAAAAACTAATCAGTTCTTTGTTACTTAAGTCTCCATTTTTTCTAAAGTATCATTAAAATAAATTAATGAACGAAGTCTGTATGCTCCCAACAAACTTAAAAAACAAAGTGTGAAAAGTCAGCTTTTGTATGGTAGACCCCCCACCAATATGATCAATGTGGCCTAAAACATAATAATTATCTTTTCACACTAATTGGAACCCTATTCCATAAGTTTCATCATAATCACTTCATTATTGTAGACTGTAGTGTGCATAAAGACACTGACTGACAAAACTTCAAAAAAGTACAAAAAAAATTTTTTACCGGAAGTGAAAAACCGGAAGTTGGGATGCAGAACTATTGTAAACCGTACTACATACTCATGTACCAAGTTTCATCCAATTCGCTTATCAGGTACAGAAGTTATAGAGCTTTCAAAAAAACAGGTGCTCCAGGGACCCCCCACCACTTTGTTCACTATCGCTCAAAAACTAATCAGTTCTTTGCCATACATGTTTGCATCTTTTTCCAAAGTGTCATCAAAATTCGTTCACGAACGAATGCTGTGTGCTCCCAACAAACATTGAAAAAAGTGTGACACATTAAACAGGTGTTCGGGAGGACCCCCACCACTTATTCCAATATTATCCAAAAACTAATCAGTTCTTCGTTACTTAAGTCTCCATCTTTTTCTAAAGTGTCATTAAAATAAATTAATGAATGAAGTCTGTATGCTCCCAACAAACTTAAAAAACAAAGTGTGAAAAGTCAGCATTTGTATGGTAGACCCCCCACAACTTTGATCAATGTGTCCCAAAACATGATAATTATCTTTTCACATTAATTGGAACCCTATTCCATAAGTTTCATCATAATCACTTCATTATTGTAGGCTGTAGTGTGCATAAAGACACTGAAAAAACTTCAAAAAAGTACAAAAAATTTTTTTTTACTGGAAGTGAAAAACCAGAAGTTGGGATGCAGAACTATTTAAAACCGTACTACATACTCATGTACCAAGTTTCATCCAATTCGCTTATCAGGTACAGATGTTATAGAGCTTTCAAAAAAACAGGTGCTCCAGGGACTCCCCACCACTTTGTTCACTATAGCTCAAAAACTAATCAGTTCTTTGTCATACATGTTTGCGTCTTTTTCCAAAGTGTCATCAAAATTCATTAACGAATGAATGTTTTATGCTCCCAATAAACATAAAAACTTTGTGGAAAAAACCACCTGTTGTATGGTGGACCCCCCAACCCTTTATCCAATGTGCTCCAAAAGCTGATAAAATCTTTCTCATGTTATTTAAAAGCTTTTCGCAACGTTTCATGAAGATCGATCGGTAATTGTAGGCTACAGTAGGGATAAACACCTGAAAAAAAAACTTTTTAACCGGAAGTGACAAACCGGAAGTTGGTATGCAGAAATATTGGAAACAGTACTAAAACCTTATATACTAAGTTTCAATAAGATCATAGCCCGGGATCAGAAGTTATTCAAGATTTAAACTTAGAGGTGTTCGGGAGACCCCCCCGCCATTTTGTCCAAATTTAAAATGAATCCAGATCTTCTATTTTAAAGTGAACCTGTATCATTTGCCAAAGTTTCATCAAGATCCTATGCAGAAAACTCACCCACACACCCACCCACCCACCCACCCACGCACGCACACACAGACGTACACCAAAATTTTTTTTGGCTATTTAGATAGAGGGTGGTCCAAAACAAAAGATAAAATAAAATTTGGGGTATGTAAGATTTTTTTTTTTCACGATAGATTGCATTACTTCACACAATTTAAAATTGTGGTGAAGTAAAAAAAGTAAAACATGTCTTCGTCGTCAACGTTTGAAGAATATATGAAATAGTATGATCAATCTTGGATGAGTAATATATAGTTGTTACGTGGTATTTGTATGATTATTAAACAATCGTCCATTTTTTCAGTGCAAGTTTTTTTATGAGAATTTCCATCAACCTATTTATTTTGGTGCCATGATTGCTCTTGTTGTTAGTATATTATATTTTTCTTTTTTTCTTGTTAAATTATATTTTTTTCCCTTACTCATATTTTGTTTTAATTTGTAAACTGTATATTATAAAATCTGCAACAATCTAATGGGGTTGTAGTCTAATTGATACTTTAAACCAATACAAAAAAAGTTATAAACACAGCAAAGAAGCAAATATTCTAGGGGAAGTTTGTTGAGAAGTTTTCTTTAAATGTCAGTTTGTCAATCATAGCAAAAGTTCATTATTCTTCAATAATTTTGGGTAGTCAAATTTTATTTTACTTCTTACTTTTGCTTTCGTTTATTCAAAACCCTGCGTACTAAAACTAGTCGGAACAAACTCAAGGCGCGCGTGTGCTCCAAGCGTCAGGATGGCTAATAGTAATTTTGACCTCTAATTAGCCGTTAAATACACGATAGTCAATATTGATATATCTACTATAGATCTTTCTAAAATCCTTTTAAGATTCTCAACCTCAAGGAAAACAACAACAACATTTTTAGGACGATAAAAATCGTTGCAGTGACTTTAATATTTAAATTTGAAGAAGTTATAGCAATGATGTGTTTTTTGTGGCGTTCATGCTTCATATAATAATAATATACGATGATGATTATTTTAGCAACACTCCAAAATAATCAGCATCGAATATTCACCCTGGTCATTCGCCACAGCGCAATAATTACCATGGCAGTCGATTTTTTAACGGCGTCTATTACAAATGAACAACGGCTATAATGTATAATACAGTTATTTCATAGCACTTTCTTTCATCACAAGATAATTTACAAAGCCACAGGAAGGTCATATTATATAAGAGAACAGACAAAAAAATGTTATGGTTAAATTGATCAAACTTTTAGAGAACGTGGTGATATGGTGATATGTTAACTACATTTTATGGTTGCTATTATATATAAAACACCATTCTATGGTGATAGATAGCCACATTTTTTGGTTGCTATCATAGATACAGAACCGTACTAATTGACCACATTTTATTTTATGGTTCTCTAAAAATATGATCAATTTAACCATGAAATTTGTTTGTGTGAAATAATACAAATTCGAAGGTATAATTCGCAAATGATCAAGAACAGACAAAAGGTTCCCATTCAAGATTCACCTATAAATCATTAATGTAAACAATGAACTTCCAAATAAACACGATATGCTGTAAGCAAACGATCTCAAGTTCCAGATATGTTAAATTAAACTCCGCATCCAAAAACTTTTGCTAAGTGAAAAAGTGAAATTTGAAAAATGAAAAGTGAAATTTGAGATAAACTCTGACATGTGACAAAGATATACTCGCCAGTGTATTTTTCAATTTTTTTCTTGAGTACACGATACAAAAAAGTTAAGTTAAGACGCAAAACTGCATCTTTATCAATGCTAGTCAGAACCTAGTGTCAGAAGTTATCGCACTTTCTAAACGTACAATATAAAAAACTCCCATCGCTTTAAAGGCACGCCAAGAAACATTAATAATGAATCAACACTAGCAAAATTTAAAAACAAACACCAATGAGCAATTAAACAAACACCACTAGAGCAATCAAATCCGCAAAAATGTTCACAACCCTTGGACTAGATAGCATGTCACCAAATATAAATGCTATTCCAAAAATCTGCGCCTTTATCTACATCTTATATACCTAATATATATGTGTTAAGTTTCTCATCAGCCTAGAACAATTAAGCATATGAAAAGTCAGTCTAAACATATATTATTATTAAAACCATGATAAGTGGTTGATTAATTCAAATTATACAAACTATTATCACCTAACTACAAAGGAACACCGAGTCCTGTTATCACTCCAGCTTCAGGAAAGAACTTGCCAATAAAACAGCTCTGCAAATAGTTATATATCCAGTAACGAATAGAACTAAGCCAAACTCTCACACACTGTCGAAACTGTCAGCCAAGTAATTTACTACTTAATCTACTCAACTTAATTTTTTCACAAACAGTCAAAAATATAACCCTCGCCCTACATTTGAAATCGCCATTGTCAAATATCGACGGCTACAAAGCAATTACGTGTAACTCCATTTTCGAAAACTTTGGATAAAGCGAAGAAAACGTTTCATTGCAATTCTAAACAACCTTGAAAATAAAATGATATATTTTTTATTTATTGATACTATATAAATTTTATTTTCAAGGTTGTTTAGAATTGCAATACATTTTTTTTTCGCTTCCTCTCAAGTTTTCGAAAATAAAGCCGTCGATATCAAGAGATCAGTATTGCTCTATTGCAGTAGAGATCAATATTCTCAATGTTCTCAATTTTATAAGACGATATTTTACTTGATAAAATTGTTATGTAATCAAATTATTATAATTATAATTATCAATATTATGGTGGTTATTTTGTAGTGTTATCTCACTGGGTGAGATAAAAAGTGAGATAAAATATTTGTCTTTGATCGATTATTAGATAAATTAATTATTAGATAAAAGAAATCATTTAAACATAATTTCTATGTCTCACTATTTATCTCACCTAGTGAGATAACACTACAAAATAACCACCCAGGTTATGTAAATGATTTAAATTTAAATTACTGTTGTTTGTAGTCGAATTATTGCACCAAAAATAAACAGATGATGTTTGAATAAATCATATAAATAAATGAATTTGTTGCGCCAAAACCCGGTGATTGTTAAATAAATTATGTAGATAGAAGAATTATTGCACCAAAACCAGGTGAATGTTGAATGAATTTATATAAATAAAAAAATTGTTGAACCAAAATAAAGATATGATTGTTGAATAGCTGAGTATAATACAAAAATTGATTCACGAAATCAAACAGGCGATTGTTGAAAACTGTTATAACTGCGAAAACTATTGCACCAAAATAAAGAGATGATTTTGGGAAAATGAATAAATACGAAAATCGTTGCATCAAACTAAACTGGTGATTATTGCAAATACGTGTACCTACGAACATTGATGCACGAAAATATATAGATGAATGTAGAAAATTATTATAGCTACGAAAATCGTTGCACCAAAATAAACAGGTAATTGTTGAAAAATTATGATTGCCAAAGAAAGTTTTTCTTTTTATTATTGCGACAAAAAATAAACAATTAGATCTGCTCCAGGAATCTAGTGTGGATCGAGTGCCATGAAGACGAAAACCACATTATCTTCCAAACAAATACTGTTTACATTGCATAGAATTTGAACGACAGCAACTATAATACTACCCCTTTTCCAGATATAAGCAGCCGTTTACGATCTAAGGTAGAACATAATCAATTCTAAGTTAGTTGAAGAATGTGTAGAGAGGTTTAACTAGTTTTGGTAAAGGTAATAAGATAACCTTTTAGATAATTTCTGGTTCCGACGGTAATGATATAGACGACAGTCTAGCTAACGGGGTGCAGCTAATCACTTGTGTGAGCTTTGAACAGTTACAAAAGTTATAAAAATTAAACTTCGTTAGGGTGAACTTTGAAACAAAATAAGAAATGTTCTGTTACTAGAACTATTGCAATCGGCATAAGACAATTTATGGTGGCAAGAAGCTACAAAAGTTTGTGTAACAGCAATAGGCCATGGTCATAGCCCTCATAAACCTAGCAAAAACTTGTTTTATGCCAAGTTCTTCGCAGATAGAGAGATAAATTTTTATTAATTTGTATTTTTTTATTTTGGATCTATTGGTGTGAAAACCCCATGTATTCCAGTCCCTACTATTGACATACGAGTTAAAGTGAGATATCATATACCACTGACAATATTAGTGAGATATACCACTAGCCATGTTAATCTGAGGCCCAATGAGCTGTATTTAATCAAAAGTAGAACCCTCAATCTTAACTATGGAATATTTTTAATACGGCATGATACTGCTTGCTCGAAAAAAGAGCTTTCATATAAATTAACATCTATGAGCTTTAAACATTGAGGAAGACGCAGTGCGTGATATATATGCTCAAGGCATATTTCACAAGCTAGATTATTGGCAACCCCATTTTAGATTTGTTCCTGCAAATTTTTAAAATAAGCTTGCTTTTCACCACTTGTTGCGTCCATCAACATCTTAGATCGCACCAAAAATTTGCGTCCATCTACTCCTTAAAACGCATGTTGTTGTGGGACCTTGCTCTTAAAAGGTTTTTATGTGTTGTTGTGGCACATATTGTAATGCCTACTACAGAACACATTTTATTAAAAAGAAGTTACGTTGGTCTAGCCACATTAAAACGCCAACGCACCATAGCTGTCCTTTGCCTCTAGATTAACTTTGCAGTTAATGTAAAAGTAAAACTTTATTGCTAATCTGATATTGAATAAATAATTGATTCCAATCAATCAGCCGGTCATGATTACTTAAAAGGTTATAATTAGCACTTACATTTACTACATAGCTTTCAGACAACTCTTCAATTTTGTTATTTTGTTATAATGTGACATAATAAGCTGTTTTCATTATAATTTATGGCGTTTATATCATTTAATATAAATTATAAGCTACTGTGTTACTGATAATTATAACCGGTTTAAATATTATTATTATTCTAACGCAATACAAAAACAATAAACCAAAACGTAACACCAAATATTCGCCCAACCCACAATTACATAATTTTGTTTTTATTTATTCAACTTTCCACCATTACTTCATTCCAACCACTAAAACTTTCAACATATCGTTATATGCTCAACTGTACATATTTTTTTATTTAATGAAAATAGTTTTATGGGTACATATGTATATTGTTTTTGTTTATAATTATCTTTCAATATGCGTGGAAAAAGAATGTTAATTTTTTTTGTTTGTTCGCGTTTCATAATTCAAAGTAAGTAAGTAAAGCATTAGTAAGGCTAAGTTTTTAAGGTTGCTTCAAGTGATATGGAAAATGGGGTTACCAGCTAAAATTTTTTTTAAAACATATATTCAACTAATTTTAATATAATTATAGTTTTGCAAGAACTATAATATGTGAGTAATTTTACAAAAAAAAAAAACAAGTGAAGAGCAATAACCGTTATGCACAATTTGTTGGATCTTTTTGCACTCACTCAAAAAAACATTGCTTGAACTTATATGTTTTCCTATATAGTATAATAAACATGGTGGGATATTAATGTCTCACGAGAATGGAGTTCTAATCACAAAAATAACATATTCATTCTGATTTCGTATTATCATTGCTGTATTGCAACTGCTGTATTGTAACGATCGGCCCTATTTCGATTCCTGCTCTAAATTAAGAATCAAAACCATCAAAAAACAATTGTTATCCTGTTTCAGTTTTTTCTCTATATCAAAATAAAAAAATGAAAAGCAAAAACACCCGAAGAAACGCCATAAATCAATTTGTTCTTTTATTTTTGTCCTACCTCAATAATAGAAATTGAGTCATATAAGCAGGGACTGAAACCGAACCCGAACCTGAACCCAGATGAGGTCAGGTTCGGACTCTTTATAAACCATGAACCCGAGCCCGTTAAATCCAAAATCTCCATCAGGTTCGGGTTCATAAATAAATATAAAAAAAATATTTAAAATTTGTATTTTTACCACAAAGAGCAAATTTAAAAGAAGAAAATTTTAAAAATATTTAAATTAAATGAGAATTTTTTTTGAAAAAAAATAAAGTTTTTTGACAAATAAATAAAATTTATTGTACTTTTTTCTAGATTTGGAACCCGAACCCGAACCCTGAACCGAACCTGAACCTGAACTTTTTATTTTGATCAACCCGAACCTGAACCTGAGCCCAATTTTTCAGGGATTCAGTCTCTGTATAAAAATGTCATATGTAATGAGCAATTGTAGCCTATGCATTTTCGGGTTGATATGTGTAGTAACTTTTGATGTTGTAATAGAAATAACGCGATGAGAGATGTGTTTTGTTAGAGAGAAAATTAAAATGATTTTTTTCTCTTTCAACTGGATCTGTAATTGGGAGTAAGGCGATCAATGTATATTTAAAAAGTCAAAGCGGCATGTATATCCGCTAGAAATAGGTAGATTTCGAGATCAGACAGTTTTGTGTGCCAGTAGAATCTGATGTATCAGATTAGTTTAAACAAAACAAACTAATTTCAAACAGATATCGAACAAATATTAAAAAGAAAATTCGTTACCTACAAGCAAAATTATATCTATCCAATTTTGCAACAAACAAATATCAAATCTACCACAGAACATGTGTGTGGCAATTTATGACACAAACCTACTCTATATCATATGTCGTGCAATTACTTCAAAATATCAAAATAGTTTATTTCTAAGAAAAAAAAATTCATTTCTTCTATGGGTTTTAGGGGTGTCCTGATCCTGAATAATAAAAACCCACTTTGTTCACTTATGAATATAGATACAATTTTATTCTTGAATCACTGAAAAGACTTTATTACAAGATAATATATTAGTATAAAATTAGAATACAATTAATTTATTATAATATTAATTTACCTTGTTCTGTTACACTACACAGTTATACTTAAATTAATTTAAATATAAAATAGCGGTACGGTGGTTTTACTTTATTATATTAAACTTTTATGGTCCGCTTCCCGAATGTAAAAGATTTTTATAATTAAAGTGATAAGTGTCGAATCATTTAATTTAATTTTTAATAACGAAATAACGACGGTTTTAGGTGCAATCGATATTTGTCGAGGTTTAGTGATGTTCGAATTTTCGATAATCAAATTCGTTACGTAGTTGCATTTGTGCAATATTGTGATTGTTGTTGTTGTTATTTTTTGTCATAAAAATGGTGAGAATAAATTATTATATTTTTATTTATTATTTATATTATGTTTTTTGAACATCTCTAGACGCCACATCACCCCCTTTCCAGTGAAATACCCGTACAATTCCATAGAGGGTATTTTATGATGAACAAGGACGTATAAATTGTGTGATACGTTGATATCTATTGTTCCAGGATAGCAGGTAGCAGGTAAGTATGACATTTCTAAAATTTTGTAGGTATTTAAAATAATTTTAGAAATAAAGAAAATGTATCGATATCATAATCTATTGTTCTTTTTATTAATATCGGAAAATTTATTATTTTAAAATTTTTAGGTTCTTATGTATCTCTACCTACTTGGAAGATTTTGAAAAAATTTGAAGATGATGATGAAGATTGATAAATGATAATGATAATTGATGATGATGATTGAGGATGATGATTGTTGATTATGTATTTGCAATGCGAACTCTCTTCTGAATTGGTATGCTATTATCTGTTTGGTCCAAAATTGCCGGTTTTAATCTATCGACTGAGATTGTATCTGGTTTACCATTCTTCTCTACTGTGAAAAATTTTCGTAGTTTACGAATCACTCTGAATGGCCCTTCGTATGGAGGTTCTAAACTTCTTTTCACGCGATCAACTCTAACCAAGACGTATTCGCTATCTTCTAGCCTTTTTGGTATGTAACTGTCTTGGTTGCTATGATTGGTTGATTTCGTTATCCGTAAGTTTCGCATATTGTTTCGTAGTTTCGAAATAAATTCTTCAGTCGGTTCTTCGGAGCTATCAGAATTTGCAATGATTTCGCCAGGAATAGTAAGTGTTTGGCCATATACAAGCTCAGCTGGTGTGCAACCTATTCCCTCTTTGACTGTGCATCTCAATCCTAATAAAATTAATGGCAATTCATCCGACCTGTGGATACTGTCTTTTGCCATTATTGATGATTTGAGTGTTCGATGTAGTCTCTCTACCATCCCATTTGCCTGGGGATGATAAGCTGTTGTTCGGATTCGACTCATACCCATTATTCTGCAAAATTTTTTGAAGAGTCTTGATTCAAATTGCCTGCCTCTATCAGTTGTAACAATTTCTGGCACTCCGTATCTGCTGATATATTCTTTTACCAGGACACGAGTTACGGTTTCCGCTGTCATATCAGGGATTGGATACGCTTCGGGCCAGCGCGTAAACCGGTCCACTGCAGTTAGTATGTAACTATTATTGTTGGACATTGGTAACGGCCCTACCAAATCAATATGTATATGGTTGAAGCGACCGGATGGTATTTGAAATTCTCCACCGGGCGATTTTGTGTGCCTCTGCACTTTGGATTTTTGGCAGTTTATGCAAGATTTGCTCCAATCGTTGATATTCTTGTTCTGCCATGGCCAGAAATACTTTCCTGAAATGAGTTTCCTGGTGGTTTTAGTACCCGGATGAGATAGGTTGTGCATTGAATTAAAGATAAGTCTGCGCATTTCTTCCGGTACGTATGGTCGATTTTTTTTAGTTGATACTTCGCACCACAAAACAATGTCTGTCCCAGGTATATGAATTTGTTTTAGTTCGACATTACTATTTTGTTGTGGATGTTGTATGAGTTTAGCGAGTTCTGGATCGTCTACTTGTTTCTTTGCCATATCTGATAAATAGAGTTCTGAGTTGTCGATGGATTCCAAACGGGACATTGCATCGGCAACTATATTATCTTTTCCCTTTATGTGCTCTATTTTGGAAGTAAATTGGGATATGAAGTCAAGGTGACGTGTTTGACGAGGACTTCTTTCTGTCTTGGATCCGATTGCATTCACAAGAGGTTTATGGTCGGTGAATATGGTAAAATTTCGTCCTTCCACAAAGTGTCGAAAATGTTTGATTGCGCTGTATATTGCGAGAAGCTCTCGATCGAACGCAGAGTATCGAGTTTCCGCTGGAGAAAGACGTCTTGAAAAAAATCCCAACGGTTGCCATCTTGAATCTATATTTTGTTCTAGTACAGCCCCTATTCCGTTATCAGATGCATCTGTTGGCATACTTATTTCTGCCTCTTCTATAGGGTGTATGAGTAACGTAGAATTTGCAAGACAAGTTTTCGCTAGCTTGAAGTTTACATCACATTCATCAGGCCAAGAGAAAGGAATTTTTGGTTTTCGTTTCGATGTTAGTAGAGCGAGATGTTTATGAAGTGGAGCCAGGATTTCCGCAAATTTAGGGATAAACCTATGATAAAAGTTTACCATGCCTAAGAATCGCTGCATTTGCTTAACGTTAGATGGTGTTGGGAAATCATTAATTGCTGTGACTCTTTCTTCGCTCGGTAAGATTCCATTTTTAGTGACTTTGTGACTTAAGAAGGTAAGCTCAGATTTTCCAAATTCACATTTTGGTATGTTTATATTGAGGCCATATTCCGCCAGACGATCGAAAACTTGCTTTAAATGGTTGTCGTGTTCCTCCTCCGTTCGACTAGCTACTAGCAAGTCGTCGATGTACGCGAAGACGAAATCGAGCCCTAATAAAACTTGATTCACGAAACGCTGAAATGACTGCGCTGCATTTCGCAAACCAAAGGGCATTCGTGTAAATTCATACAGTCCGAATGGAGTGATGATTGCGGTCTTCGGTATGTCTGCTTCGGCGACAGGAATTTGATGGAATGCTCTCACCAGGTCTATTTTCGAGAAAAAGTTACAATTGTTTAGTTGGAGAGAAAAGTTTTGTATGTGGGGTATCGGATATCGGTCTGGTATAGTGATTGCATTTAATCTCCGATAATCCCCACATGGTCTCCAATCTGATCCCGATTTCGGTACCATAAGAAGTGGTGAGGCGGTTTGTGACTTAGACGTTCGACATATTCCAAGCTCAACCATGTGTTGAAATTCGAGTTTAGCTGCTTTCAGTCGAGTTGGGTCCAATCTCCTAGCTCTTGAGTATGGTAATCTTCCTTTCGTTTCAATTAAATGTTCCACGGAGTGTTTTACTGGAAGATCGTAGCGCGGAGGTTGTGTCAGTACTGGATAATTTTGAAGAATTTTGGTGTATCGATTTTCTTCAACAATTGCTAAACGTACTGATGGTTGGCTTGAATTTATAAATGAGGCTTGTATTTCTAATGTAGTGTTGCTATCGACTAACCTACGGCTACGAAGATCGACTATAATCCCGAATTTTGATAAAAAATCAGCTCCAATAATGGGTTTGCTGACGTCTGCTACGATGAATGGGTGTGCAAATTCTCGTCTCAATCCAAGAGTGACTTTTATTAGTTTAGTGCCATAGGTTTTTATGACAGTGCCATTTGCTGCGCTGAGATTTTTGTTTTGATCTTGAAGGAGGTTACGAAAGTAAGTACGTGGTACTACGGATAAGTCAGCACCGGTATCGATCAAGAAACGATATTTGGTTATTGGGTCGTGTATAAATAGGCGGCGTGTTATTCTATCTCCTTCGGACGCCGCAGAATCCGAAGAGTGTTTTAGTTTTTTGGAGTTTGTTGGGAGGTTCCGGCAGTTTGATTGAAATTGCACGGCGGCTGGCATTTTGTAGCTCTACCTCCAAATCGATAATGATACCAACAAGTTTCGTAACTTTTTTTCGGAGTTCTATTATACGAACGAATTCGGTTAAAGTTTCGGTTTCTTGAGTTGTTTCGTTGTCTACTTCTACCACGATATTGTTGTTCCTTCATTTCGTTTATTTCTCCTCGCATTAATTGAAGCTGTTGGCACATCTCACTAATTCCTGAGCAAAGTGCTGTGATTGGATCAAGGTTTCCATTCTGGGGTGGTAGTGTAGCATTAGATGTCGAAGCAGTGTTTCTAATGGACATAATCGTATCTTTATGTAACGTGTCCCATATTTTATCGGTCATTGACATTAATATGGAAGCATCATTTTGAGCTGAGGCTAATAGAGCAACTTTGATTTCTTTCGGTAGTCGGTTCATCCACAATTTCAGAACCAATTCCTTGTTGACTCCCGTACCTGAGTCGGCTAAATTTTCCAAATGACGAAGAAACTCAGACGGTCGACGATCACCCATGTCAACGTTGTTTTGGCTGAATAGAGAGTTGAGCCTTTGTTCTTCAGACATTGAGTTGCGATTGATGAGTGCTTCTTTTAGCCCCTCATAATTGAACTGTCCATCTTTTATTACATCCAGAACACTGAGTACTACATGCTGGGGTAACGCTGCCAGAACATTTTGGTACATTTTGGTATAGGATTTAATGTTCCGTAGTCTAAATATATTTTCCGCTTGTATAAACCAGGCATTTGGAGTCTTATCCCAAAATTCAGGTAACTTCACCACGGCTGTAGCTAATATTTCATTATCGATTTTGTTTTCGTTGTTATTACCGCACGATCCATCGCATTCTTTATCATTGCACATTTTCAATTAAAAAAAAATCAATTAAAAAAAAAAAAAAATTAAATACGGACTCAAGGTTATTTTAATTAAAAAGAGAAACCACCGCCCAGTAAAAATTGTATAAATAAATAAATAAATTTGGTAAGAAATACAAAAATATATACATGTATAATAATGAAACTATTGTAAGCAGAACAAGGGTACACAGTTACAGTACAGTTTCAAAAAAATTTTTTATGTGTGAAACAAATAAAATTAATACATAGCACATAAAAATTTTCAATAAAATAAAAACAATTTTAATTTGATTTTAAGTAAAAAAAAATTGATCAAAATTATAGCAAAGCAATTAAAATTCTTTTGTTTAAGAAGTTAAAAAAAAAAACAAAAAATAAAAAAAAATTTTCTTCTTTTCATTCACAAATTGGCGCCAAAAATTTTCTTGGGTCGGGCGTTGGCCGTTCGCCTTTTTGTCTTCTCAACACTATTTTTGGCCTTGGAAATCAATTTTGTGTTAGAATTTCCCTTGAATCGTATTGTGGATTCCAATTTTCACCATTCGGTATGCACAGTATAAAATTATAAATTGTACTTACAATTTCCTGAGTGTAACAGCTCCAAGTCTTATTTGTATAAAATTGTATAATTTCGAATTAATTTCCAACTGGATTGCTCTGCAAATTTCAGGATCGGCTGCTTTTGTAGTCGAGGTTACCAATATGGGTTTTAGGGGTGTCCTGATCCTGAATAATAAAAACCCACTTTGTTCACTTATGAATATAGATACAATTTTATTCTTGAATCACTGAAAAGACTTTATTACAAGATAATATATTAGTATAAAATTAGAATACAATTAATTTATTATAATATTAATTTACCTTGTTCTGTTACACTACACAGTTATACTTAAATTAATTTAAATATAAAATAGCGGTACGGTGGTTTTACTTTATTATATTAAACTTTTATGGTCCGCTTCCCGAATGTAAAAGATTTTTATAATTAAAGTGATAAGTGTCGAATCATTTAATTTAATTTTTAATAACGAAATAACGACGGTTTTAGGTGCAATCGATATTTGTCGAGGTTTAGTGATGTTCGAATTTTCGATAATCAAATTCGTTACGTAGTTGCATTTGTGCAATATTGTGATTGTTGTTGTTGTTATTTTTTGTCATAAAAATGGTGAGAATAAATTATTATATTTTTATTTATTATTTATATTATGTTTTTTGAACATCTCTAGACGTCACACTTCTATTCAAATCTTTTATTTTTTTGACTGTTATAAGGTTGACATTGACTGTTATAAGGTTTTTGGAAATTGTAGTTGGGGATTGTTGCAAACTTTTTTGTTGAAGCCAACAAGTCAAAAACCTCTAACTGCAGAGGTTTATATTTTTAAGAAACGGATTAAAATGTTTCCACAGATTCTAAATTTATGAAGATTTTAGTATCCAAACGGTCGTTATAACGGATTAAAAAAACACTTTTTTTTCTAGTATAAAGCCTATAGTTCCTTAACCACGTGTCAGATTTTTCTGATTTACGAACTTGTCCAAGATATTATAAAAACACACATTTTTAAGAAATGATTTTTGATCTGGCTCCACAAATGCAACCGTGAGAGCGCCGGTTGATTCAAACGTATTTTGTGTTTTACAAGCTTTTTTGTTGGAGCCGCTCACTCAGAAACCTCCAAGTGCAGAGGTCTTTTTTTTGAAATAAACTGATTAAAAAGGTTTCAAAGATTCTAAATTTATGAAGTTTTTAAAAATATTAGAATCCGAACGGCCGTTATAACGGATCTAAAAAACAGAGTTTTTTTCTAGTATAAAGCTTCTAGTTTCTTAACCATGTGTTAGATTGAGCTGATTTACGAACTTGTCCAAGATATTAATAAAACGCACATTTTTAGAAAAGATTTTTGTGGGTGGGTGGGTGAGTTTTCTGCATAGGATCTTGATGAAACTTTGGCAAATGATACAGGTTCACTTGAAAATGGAAGATCTGGATTCATTTCAAATTTGGACAAAATGGCGGGAGTCTCCTGAACACCTCTAAGTTTAAATCTTGAATAACTTCTGATCCCGGGCTATGATCTTATTGAAACTCAGTATATAAGGTTTTAGTACTGTTTCCAATATTTCTGCATACCAACTTCCGGTTAAAAAGTTTTTTTTTTCAGGTGTTTATCCCTACTGTAGCCTACAATTACCGATCGATTTTCATGAAACTTTGCGAAAAGCTTTTAAATAACATGAGAAAAATTTTATCTGCTTTTGGAGCACATTGGATAAAGGGTTGGGGGGTCCACCATACAACAGGTGGTTTTTTCCACAAAGTTTTTATGTTTGTTGGGAGCATAAAACATTCATTCGTGAATGAATTTTGATGACACTTTGGAAAAAGACGCAAACATGTATGACAAAGAACTGATTGAACTGAACTAAAGTGGTGGGGGGTCCCTGGAGTACCTGTTTTTTTGAAAGCTCTATAACTTCTGTACCTGATAAGCGAATTGGATGAAACTTGGTACATAAGTATGTAGTACAATTTACAAAAGTTCTGCATCCCAACTTCCGGTTTTTCACTTCCGGTAAAAAAAATTTTTTTGAAGTTTTTTCAGTGTCTTTATGCACGCTACAGCCTACAGTAATGAAGTGATTATGATGAAACTTATGGAATAGGGTTCCAATTAGTGTGAGAAGATAATTATTATGTTTTGGGACACATTGATCAAAGTGGTGGGGGGTCTACCATACAAATGCTGACTTTTCACACTTTGTTTTTTAAGTTTGTTGGGAGCATACAGACTTCATTCATTAATTTATTTTAATGACACTTTGGAAAAAGATGGAGACTTAAGTAACAAAGAACTGATTAGTTTTTGGATAATATTGGAATAAGTGGTGGGGGTCCTCCCGAACACCTGTTTAATGTGTCACACTTTTTTCAATGTTTGTTGGGAGCACACAGCATTCGTTCGTGAATAAATTTTGATGACACTTTGGAAAAAGATGCAAACATGTATGGCAAAGAACGGATTAGTTTTTGAGCGATAGTGAACAAAGTGGTGGGGGGTCCCTGGAGCACCTGTTTTTTTGAAAGCTCTATAACTTCTGTACCTGATAAGCGAATTGGATGAAACTTGGTACATGAGTATGTAGTACGGTTTACAATAGTTCTGCATCCCAACTTCCGGTTTTTCACTTCCGGTAAAAAAAATTTTTTTGTACTTTTTTGAAGTTTTTTCAGTGTCTTTATGCACACTACAGCCTACAATAATGAAGTGATTATGATGAAACTTATGGAATAGGGTTCCAATTAGTGTAAGAAGATAATTATCATCTTTTGGGACACATTGATCAAAGTGGCGGGGGGTCTACCATACAACTGCTGACTTTTCACACTTTGTTTTTAAAGTTTGTTGGGAGCATACAGACTTCATTCATTAATCAATTCTATTGACACTTTGGAAAAAGATGGAAACTTAAATACCAAGGAACTGATTAGTTTTTGGACAATATTGGGATAAGTGGTACGGGGTCTCCCGAACACCTGTTTACTGTGTCATCATTTTTTCAATGTTTGTTGGGAGCACACAGCATTCGTTCGTGAACCAATTTTGATGACACTTTGGTAAAAAATGCAAACATGTATGGCAAAGAACTGATTAGTTTTTGAGCGATAGAAAACAAAGTGGTGGGTGGTGTCCCATACACCTGATTTTTTTTAAGCTCAATAACATCTGTACCTGATAATCGAATTGGATGAAACTTAGTACATAAGCACTTAGTATGATTTACAAAAATTCTGCATCCCAACTTCCGGTTTTTTACTTCCGGTAAAAAAAAAAATTTTTTAATTGTTGGCAGTTTTTTCAGTAACTTTATGCGCACTACAGCCTACAATAATGAAGTGATTATGATAAAACTTATGGAAAGGTTTCAATCCTCTTTTGGGACACATTGATCAAAGTGGCCGTGGATCTAGCATACAACTGCTGACTTTTCACACTTGGTTTTTAAAGTTTGTTGGGAGCATACAGATTTCATTCATTAATCAATTTTAATGGCACTTTGAAAAAAGATAAAGACTTTATTGACAAAGAATTGACTAGTTTTTGGACAATATTGGGATAAGTGGTGGGGTCCGCCCGAACACCTGTTTATTGTTTCAATGTTTGTTGGAAGCATACAACATTCGTTCGTTAAGTAATTTTGATTACACTTTGCAAAAAGATGCAAATATGTATGGCAAGGAACTGATTAGTTTTTTTAGCGATAGTGAACAAAGTGGTAGGGGGTCCTCCAAGCACATGTTATTTTGGAAGCTCAATAACTTCTGTACCTGATAATCGAGTTGGATGAAATTTGGTACGTACACATTTAGTACGGTTTACAACAGTTCTGCATCCTAACTTCCGCTTTGTCACTTCTGATAAAATTTTTGTTTACTTTTTCTCGTACAACAGAATTTATGTTTGTTGGGATTCTACTGCCTGCTTTAATATTTTTATTATTAGAACTACGAAGTCCATAATATTGGTTAGCTTTTAATTAAAGTATTTTATGGATATTAGCTCATTATATATACAGAACACTATGTTTCCAGAGCTGTGGTGAAGTCAGCCTATGCATCAGCGTCGCAATATTTTTTTTTTGTTTTTTCGTCTCCGCTTATCATATATAGTCGTTTGGCACAAAAATTTTTCCGAAATTCCGAGATGAAGCCCATTGCAATAGGTAGATTTTTATATGAAATCTACCTAAAAGAAATGAGGATAGAAAATTCTCGCTAAGAAAACATCAGACATTCAGCTCGCTCAAGTCAATTATTAGATAAAATGTAAAATAGATTATCAATTTTGATTTTGTGTTTGAACTAAAATTATTTAAATATCTTTGTTTGTTTTGTGATTTTATGTTTTGAAATTAAAAAAAAATATAAATGATAAATAGAGAATTTTTTGAATATAACGAATATAATTTATAATAACATAAAATGCAATTACCTTTATTTTTTCTATCGTAAGCATATTAGAATAGAGATTATTTAGACTGGCAAGGAATTTTTACATGCTTGTTAAGTATGAGGTTCCGTTAAATTTCTACGATACATAAGTTTTAATTGTTTGAAAATTAAATTGTGTTGGAAAATGTAACGCACGTTAGTGAGTAATAAATCTATTACAGTACTGCAATTTAAGTGATTTTATGATTTGATAATCTGATGACCTGATGATCTGATGATCTGATGATCTGATGATCTGATGATCTGATGATCTGATGATCTGATGATCTGATAATCTGATGATCTGATGATCTGATGATCTGATGATCGGATGATCTGATGATCTGATGATCTGATGATCTGATAATCTGATGATCTGATGATCTGATGATCTGATGATCTGATGATCTGATGATCGGATGATCTGATGATCTGATGATCTGATGATCTGATGATCTGATGATCTGATGATCTGATGATCTGATGATCTGATGATCTGATGATCTGATGATCTGATGATCTGATGATCTGATGATCTGATGATCTGATGATCTGATGATCTGATGATCTGATGATCTGATGATCTGATGATCTGATGATCTGATGATCTGATGATCTGATGATCTGATGATCTGATGATCTGATGATCTGATGATCTGATGATCTGATGATCTGATGATCTGATGATCTGATGATCTGATGATCTGATGATCTGATGATCTGATGATCTGATGATCTGATGATCTGGTGATCTGGTGATCTGATGATCTGGTGATCTGATGATCTGATGATCTGATGATCTGATGATCTGATGATCTGATGATCTGATGATCTGATGATCTGATGATCTGATGATCTGATGATCTGATGATCTGATGATCTGATGATCTGATGATCTGATGATCTGATGATCTGATGATCTGATGATCTGATGATCTGATGATCTGATGCTCTGATGATCTAATGATCTGATGATCTGATGATCTGATGATCTGATGATCTGATGATCTGATGATCTGATGATCTGATGATCTGATGATCTGATGATCTGATGATCTGATGATCTGATGATCTGATGATCTGATGATCTGATGATCTGATGATCTGATGATCTGATGATCTGATGATCTGATGATCTGATGATCTGATGATCTGATGAAATGAATGTTATTTGATCGTCTTCTATCAGTTCAAACACAAGCTGAATAGTGTGTAGCTACCAGATTTTGAATTTAGAATGATCGTTTATTCTTACAACTTTAGAACTGGTTAAGAGATGACGTATTCATTTCATATTCATGTATTAGTCTCATTAGTCCTATTCATGGATAAGTCCCGTATTCATGCATTGGTACCATATAAATGGTTACGTGTTTGCAATCTGACGCGTATTGTTGTCTTCTGAGTTGGAATGCATTTGGTTAACCCATGATACGTTAATCAATACCAGCTTTATTATATTGAAAAAAAAAACAGATATCAAAAGTGTTTTTGGACTACTCTTTACTTATCTTACTAATCATGTTTATTTATTCAAATATTGTGAATAATTTCCGTGTAGACGATAATGATATATCTACACTAAATTGAAAAAAAAAAACGAGAAATGGTGAATAACACTAATTTGCATAAATTATTTATACATATACGATAAAAGTTTCAATTGGTTGGTATAATTATATTTTATAATGATGACTTTAACTGATTAGTCAATGTTTAGTTGAATGGTGATGCTTATGAAAGCATTTAAACAACAATGATTTTACAAATGATTTAGAAAACAAATACATTTAATTTTTTAAATCACTGGTTTGGTTAAGCAAATTATTCAGAATTGACACTTTGATAAAAACAATTCAATTAAAAAGTCCCTCAGCTCATAGTATACAGATCAATATGGTATGTAATTAAATTGCAATTAAAATCTAAGTTAATTATATATTACACGACTATTTAATTCATATAAAATATTAAAACTGTTAATGACATGCTAGAAATCTATAATATTTAGAATTGATTTTCTAGGTCCATTTTTTTTATAAGGAATAAATAAAACCAGCACTTGTGGCCGTGAGCAATTGACATTATTTTGTAAACAATTTAATGAAAACACAGTTTCTTGGGCAAATTACAGATCGATGTAGATTTCGTCGTACTAGGACATCGCCAGGAAATTGAACATTTTATAACAAAAACATGTTCTATATAAACATTCACTGAGAAGAAGGACTAGGTAGTAGCAACCGGTATAAATTATTAAAACATAGTAAACCATTAAATAACTAATGATGTAACAATTACAAATAGAAAACAACTACATGAGTTCTTAGTGTGAAATTTTGAATTATGCCAAGAACTTGCTATTATAAATTTAAAAAGTTAAAATTGTAATAGTAATTATCCTAATCTTTGCTATCTACCACACAACTCTAAAGTGTTATTAGTAGTACTGAGCAATTCCACGTCACCGCAACATCGATGTTCCTGACCCCCTCTGATTTCGATAAAATTTCATATACAGATAGCCAATGACAAAATAAAAATAATGTTTCTTTCAAAAAATTAAATTTTTCTCTAGGGATGACACAGGGTGGCGTCAAAGTTTTAGGGGGTTTGCGAAACATGAGTATCTTTGAATATCGATTGCTAACGATTGACTAAACCGATTTAAGTCATTTATAGCTCATTGGAAAGGTAATTGATATGACTTATAAAAAAATTACTTAAAATTTTCTAATAATTTTTTAAAAGTGTGTTAAACTTAAAAAATATTTTCAAAGATAGCGCTGTTGATGGTACCTTCACTTTGACCACATTTTTTTTCAGAAAAAAAATGTTTCATTAATGCTTAATGCAAACAAAAAATTTCCCGATGGCATAATTTCTCGTTTTAAAAATAAAGTTTTTACAAAATTTTTATTTCCGATTTATTTTTTTCAATTTTTTTTTAAACAATGCAGACTGCAGTGAATCATTTATTTAACTAAACTCACCGGAATTCTTGTTTTATAGTAATTTAATGGCCATTTAATTATTTTAAAGATACAAATCAGGTATTTGAGGGTGTGGATGCTTTTATCATAATTTATCTTTTCATCAGTTAGGTATACCTGTTCAAAATTAATTATAAACACATTTACCTGAAATATGATAAAACTCATTCTAAGCAGTAAATAGTGGGGAAAATGATCCGAAATAAAATGCATGTTATATTGAATTCATATAATAATTAACTTTTTATTCTAGGCTATGTAATATTCTAGGTTATGTAATAAAAAACAATATACATCCATTATTAATATAAAATAAATTTACATAACATATTAACGGCTTATCTTAAAAAGCATAGTTTTAACGGAAATAGAATACATTTTTGTGAGCAATGTTTTTTCATCTTTAGGTATGAACGCATGAAATGATTGTGTACCTTTTTGAGTTACAGCCTTTCTGTATCTTGCTTCTAGCCGTAACTTCATTTCATTCAAAATTCATTGTTGATTGCCATTTTGTTGCCCATTGAAAAGGTCCATTGGAGTTTGAATAATATCCTTGTTAGACAAACTATATCGATGAGCACCTCGTTTCAATGTACCTAATAATTGCATCACACGATCCTTTTCCATGACTGGTAGCGTAAAATTGTCACTCTGCGTCTATATTAAAATCTGATTTGTGGTAGCATAGATTAAGGTAAAATTATTATATATGAGGTTTTATTTTCGAATTACAATCATAAGTAAAGGATTTTTTTTTGTAAAATAAGGAACAATAAAGATTGTGAAATGTCATTTTTAATTTTTGTAAATTTGGTTTGAACATATGAAGCATTTTTTGTTATAAAAAAATTGAATATAATTTTAAAATTAGTGTATAATTATTGTATAAATAATGGTCACGTTAATTATTGTTGTGGTGAAGGAGGAAACAAAGTGTTCAAAATACCGAAGTCAGAGATAGATTGAGATTCATTTGCCGTATGGCAAAATAAATTAAATTAACTTTATATTGAAAAAGCTGTGAATTTGTGCGATATACAATCGATCCAGCGAAGATTCTTTCTGGGAGAATTGTATTGATAACATTAGTTGATTTGGAATAAAGTGTTAACATCGGTGGGTGGTAATATCATTTCGAATACAAATGATATTGATTAGATAAGTGGAGCTGAAATCAGCTTGTTGCATCGGTGATTTAAAAGGAAGGGCTGTCGTGTTTGTAGACTGGAAGGAGCATTAAACCTAAATTGAATTTATTAATGTAAGTTTATTCAAATTATTTTGAAGTAAAACTTCTTTAGGCGCGGTATGACAAGAAACTCAAATCTTTTTCGGACGGAAGTAAAGTTTTCAAACGGAAATGACGTTTAGTAAAATAAACTATAATGAAACCCCATATTGAATTCTATTGTTTTGGTTTTATTTTTTAAAAATTGAGAATCATAAAACATTTCAAACTATTTCATTACACATATCTCTTGGCATTCGTTTGTAAAGGATTGTTTGATTCAATCAGGTTTTTAACAGAGTTGTGCATTTACATGTAAAGAATAATTCTTTATGTAAAGAATTAGTAAAGAATAGTTTTTTACGTAAAGAATGTAAATAATGCAAAGAATGTAAAAAATGATTAATAAATGCAAATAATTTTACTTTCAATTGATTTTTACAGCTCTTTTAAGAAGACAAAACATGTGCCCAATTCCAATGGTAATACAATGGTAATGCAATACAGTTCCAATTGTAATACAATGGTAATACTATGGTAATACAATACAATACAGTTCCAATAGTAATACAAATTTCGAATAGAAAAGAATTACGAATTTCGGTCTCTATAAAATATTTTATCCACGTAGTCGTAGTAAAGAATATGTAAATTGAAAAGTAAAGAATTGTATATTGTAATTGTATTTATTCCACAACTAGTGAATTTGATTAAAATTCTTTAACAGTTCTTTAGTTTATTAAATAAACAAATTAAACAACAAACTTGTTTTGTTTTTCGCTATCTTTAATGTATTTATTTCAATATGGCGATACAAATTTTTGCATGAAAACTGGAAATTGAACGAAATATTTTACAGTCGTGGATAAAATAGCATCTTTTATTCGCTTAGGATGATGGCAATTCTTCACTCGGATGATTCCCTCCACTCGCTACGCTCGTTTCGGGAAACTTCATCCTCGTGAAGAATTGCCTTCATTCTAAGCTCATACAAGAATCTACTATTCCGGCTTTAATCATACAAAAAGCAAGGATTGGAAATCATAAATTTTGTATTCAAATTTAAAGCAATTATTTTCAGTATACAAATTATCAAAGACAGGCTAGTGAGGCTTTACCTGTCAATTGATTAAATGAAGAATGTCCGAGCCCAAGTTTTCAACCATTCAACTTAAGAATTTAGATTAAAGAAAATGTTTGTTGAAATGCCACATATATAAGTTATCTTTGTATTAAAAAACAAATGTTATTTTTAAAATTTTAGTTGCACATACAAATGATTGAGTTCACAAATTCGATATTTCTGGTATCGTGAAATTGTTTATTTATATTTTAATAAGTTTGAGATTAGATTTAAACTTTATTTTTAGTATACTCAAACCAAAACTATCGACCCAAACCAAAACAATCATTTTAATTGAACTCCTCATTCCTCCCAATCAAGGTACAATCATAATAAAATATAAAATTTAACAAATCAAAAGTTCCCGGCCAACTGCACCGAGCTAAGTTTTGGTTTGAGTCGATACTAAAAATAAATTTTAAATTTAATCTAAATTCTTAAGTTGTATGGTTGAAAACTTGGGTTCGGACATTCTTCATTTTATTAATTGACAGGTAGAGTCTTTGATAATTTGTATACTGAAAATAATTGCTATTGTAAATCAAGCTTGTTATATGTGTCGTATTCAACAAATTGATGCTATTGTAGTTAAATATTTACTTTTATTGTAATAAGTTTTAAATTTTAATACCTTTTTTATGATTTCCAATCGTTGCTTTTTCTATGATTAAAGCGGGAAAATGTTTTATAGAGACCAAAATTCGTAATTCTTTTCTATTCAAAATTTGTATTGCCGCTCATTTTTTAGCATTATTTACATTCTTTACAATGATTTTTGGACATGTAAAGAATGAATTCTTTACATGTAAAGAACTGCGTAAATTATTTTTTGTAAAGAATTTGCACAACACTGGTTTTTAAATAAAATACTTGTGTTGATTAAATTTGTTTTGTTAAATAAAAAAAAATGAGTGCGTGTAATTTTGAAGTAAAACTTCTTTCGCTACTGTGGCAGGTATCACTAAAAAGATTAAATATAAAATAAATATGTCATATTGAAATTCAGAGTAGCATTTATTTATAATGAGTGTTGAGTGGCCTTGTGGTATCACGCTGTACTTTAAACTCAGAGGACCCGGGTTCAAATCCCATTTAGGTCAAAATATTTTAAGGGAAAACATTATAACAACCATCAACTCACCGGTTTTCTAATTAACCGATAATCAGCAAATATAGTTGATAAATTGGAAAAACTATGAGTTGATCCCTCGATTCGAATCGATTAAATTAAGTCTTCAAGTAAAACTCGACTACAAAATTAAGTGAATTGTTGAAATTAATACAGAGACACTTGTCGACAAGTCTACGTTCTAATATTCAACATCTACGGCACAAAAAATAAGAAAAAAAATTATTGGTAATGTAATTTACAACATGTGTGATAAAAAATCATGTTTACATAATGTATTACAAAGTCAATTCAATTATTATCATAAATGAAATATGAATTTAAACGTTTATGATAACTAAAGTGAGAAATATAAACTTTACTTTGCAAATTTGCTGAATTTCTTGAAAACCGCATCTTGTTGTACCAAATTTTGTTGTTGAATTAAGTGAACATGTTTTCATCGTTAAATTTAATTTGTAAGACTTTGTAATACATTATGTATATATGATTTTTTATTGCGTATGTTGTATATTATATTATTAATAAATGCTACTCTGAATTTCAATATGGCATATTTATTTTATATTTTATCTTTTTAGTAATACCTGCCACAGTAGTAGTTTCACTTCAACCGCTTGTAAAGATTACGCTCTTCGTATTCTTATACTAAGTAATAGTAATTCTTATACTAAGTAATTTTGTATTTCTTGGTTATACATATTTATTTGAATCTGTTTCATATATTTTTATACATAATAAAACTTTACTTCCTTTCTCAAATAATAGATTGCCAAAACTGGGATTTACTTGTAGCAAACCGTTGTTTTTACATTTTTTCCTCTTAATTTGTATAATTTGTGTAATGTAAAAGTTCAACTCTACACGGTTTTGAATTCTGTGTTGTTGTTTTTAGTTTTGCTTAAATCAGTTTTACGACTAACGAAAGGCATGATTAATTCGTTTTTCTTCCAGCTTCTCAGGTTTTAAGATGGAACTTTTTGCCAGATAGTTGGTATCTGAAGAGTATTTAGAAATGTGTTGAGTGTAGTTGTGAGGTAGTTCAATTTTTTGTGTCAAATGCGTTTGACCATGAGTACTTAAGCCGTATTAGGTCAAATAGGTTTTATGGTTTTATTTATTCTATGATATTCGCAACTTCTTTGAAAAATATGATATCCTCTCTACATTAATTTTGAGCCGACTAATTAACACTGAACTGGTTCCCTTTTTGTCATTACATAAATTTTAAGTAGATGGTGTGTTAAATTTTACTGTGAATTTTTAGAATTTCAGTATAACTTGATATGTCATTGAAGAAGATTATGCAAATATTTGCATTTGGTGAGTTAAGAATGAATAAGTTAAGCCCTTTTTTTGTTTTAATAAAAAGTGTTGTGTAGTACAAATTACAAAATGTGTCACAACTACAAAAAGATACCTTTTAGGACCTAGGTTCCACAACAACATGCGTTCTAAGTTGATGGTGGACGCTCTTTTTAAATGTTTGTGGATTGAAGGCACTCGAGACTATTGATTCAGGCAAAGCATTCCATTTGCACGATGTACGCACAAAGAAGTTTCTTTGCATTTTGTTACTATGACAGTGAGTAATCAAGACAGTTTGACTATTTGCACAAACCGATTGACGAGTAAAACGGGGAAAAGAACATGTTTGAGGCATTATGGATCTGATTTCATTCATCCGAGCACAGCTTGAGACAATATTTATAAAAAACAACGAGATCAGCAACAGTGCGACGATGTTGCAGGGAATCAAGATTTAATGTTTATTTCGATCACCAACAACTCGTATAGCACGCTTTTGAACAGAGTCCAAAAGACCCAGGATGGCAACAGATATAGCGCCCCAAACTTAACAACAATACTCCATGCAGGGACGAATAAAGGTCTTGTAAATGTAGAGTAATTGATACGGAGTAAAATATTTTTTACATCTATTTAGGAGGCCGACTTTTCTTGACGCGCTCTTTTCCATGACCATTATATGATCGTTCCAGAGGTCCTTAACGACATTCTAGAGACTTGTACTTATTTTAAGACTTGATTGACTCTGCTCTTGATTTATTTCTCTTGTGTCCCATTACTTTAAATTTTTCCTGGTCTCAATAGGATCTAGAGTCAGCAGTACACCCTTCCTGTTTTCGTTTCCGGTATTTTTGTTCTCCAAAGAGGGAGTCAAGTGGTAAACATTGTTTACTATATTCAATAGTAAAATTATCTCAATCCGTTTTGTTAAAATTAAGACAATTTTTTCCTAGACTTTTATTTGATAAGGCAGCTTAAGCTGATTATGATCCACAGTCACAAATGACGTTGTCTGGATTGTCTTGGCATCGTGCTTTGTGCTTAGATCCAGTTTTAGTTTGTATGCTACTCGTGGAAACTGTAATGCCAAAACAAATAAAATTGAATAAAAATATGATAAAAATAATAGATCTGGTTTCGAGAAAAAAAATCGTGAACGGTAATCTTGTCGTTAGGTCGGTTTAGTAGTCAGCGTCATCACTAAGGACACTGGTATTGGAAATACAAGCAATTAATTGAAACATAGTCTCAGTATTGATGTATAGGTCTCAGGTCTTACAGTTCTCATTATTTATGGCGGGTCTCATTATTTATAGCGGAATCCTGGTTCAATTTCAGTGTGGAGGATAGTTAGTATCAGAATCATGTCATATTACCAGCATGTCTTGTTCTTCAAAAAACGTTAAACCCCTTAAGTCTGATTATAAAAAGATTAAAACGGATACTATCATCTCTGCTAAAATTAAAAACCCATTGACCTTAAAGTGTCTTGGCTGACAATTTTTTGCTCGTTTTACCTAAGAAGAGGTAAGCGGTTGCATTCCAGCCTCAAAAACTTTAGTTCCTCTTTTATCTCTTGACGTCCAAATCTCTGAATTGTAATAAATACTGTATTGAAACTTTATATGATTATGAGAAGGCTTTCAACAACATTAATTCATTGGCGATCACCCACACGCTTGCAAATTCGGGAATGAAGCCGTCACTGGTCAGCAGAATCGATTAATGCAAAGTGCTGTTTGCATCATTGCTAAATAAACCGAAATTTGTTAACTTAGGGTCAATCTACAAAAATCGAAATATATTCTCTTCTCTAGAAAGTGCCAACCACCTAAATTTGACACCATGGTCATAATTAACTTCTTCGACCTTATTCTGAACAATAAATTAACTTGCAGGCCCATCATTCTGGAAAGACTGAGAAAAGCTACAACAAGGTCAACTCTTGTTAAAACGAAATATATGACGAAGACCGGGAACTCAAATTTCGCGTTGCATTGTTGTCTGGATGTACCCGTGATGGTCGAAGCAATATTATTGTATGGGTCACGATTTGGTGGCTGGCAATAAACGTTGAGAGTAACCCGGAATCGTCTGCCATCTCTTAACTAGATAACCTATCAGTTTTATATACAACTAATCTGGGTGCCAAAACATTTCGGTATAATGGAACATCTAAGGGGGAATAATCTCACTCGACAGAGTATGTCTTGCCTTGTATCATTAAGCAGGGCATTTTTGGAAACACGGCTCGCTTCATGCAAATTGACGCTTCAAAAGAACCGGAATGAAACGTCCTTTGAAATCACTTTCCTGTAAATTTGTATGTTTTTTCAAACATGGCCGTTAAATATTGTAAGACAGTGTGATCAACCTGTCTTCTAGGGTTATATTCAATGCAAGACATATTGGTTTACTGCATAAAAAACTCAAATAAAATTGTTCAGACTAACAAGTCCATCGACATTGTAGCATCAATCCCTAAACGGCAGAACTCTTTTTCCAAAGAATGCAACCTTCCTCCTCTTTGCTGTACAATTCTCAATGTTTCTGCTTCAAATTAAAACAAAACTATAGAAAAAAGAACATTAAACTTAAATTGTAAATACAATTTTTAAATCAAAACCACATTCGTCGCTTTAATAATGAAATGACGTATACGCAAAAGCATAGTTTCGAGATATTTGAGTTTAAAGTTTGATGTGCGCATGCATTTGCATGGACGTTAATTTATAATTTATTAATTCTTACCCCCAGTCATAAAATAATTCGAAAATTTAAAAACGCCAATTCAAAGATGCCCTTATGGGGAATGCAGCGCACCTATTATATAAAAACAACGTATAAATAGCATACGTTGTTTCATTATTAAAACGACGATAATAATAATAATAATAATAATAAAAAATATTCAAAGATGGATATCAGAAAATAAAAAAAATTCAAACTTTGGATATGGTTACAAGTCAAATGAAAAAAAAAAATATACTCATACGAGTATATAAACATACGAGCCAACAAACATGATCAATTTTTTGAGACAAGAATAAAAACAAAGCGATTGAGGTGTTTTTGTATATAGTTTTTCCAAGTCTTGCTTGCATTTTTTTTCGATGTGTCGATTCGATAGAAATTTATTTCACCAATAAATAGTTTTCTGTGTATATCTGTTTGTATTGTAACACCAACTTTAAAAATTCTGTATATAATTTTTTTTATTAAAAAAAAAATTTAGATGTATATAGTAGATACATGATATATTATTAAAAATGGCTGCTTTTTGTTGTTTCTGTGCACACAATTTTGTTTATACAATACATTTTGTTGTTGTTGTAAGTTTTATGAATAATTTTGTGGAGACGAACTGTAAAACAGAAATGCAAATCAACAACACGAAGAAAATAATATTACATTGAAATGTTTTTTTGTTTTCGATAGTTTGTAGATTACATTTTGTAAAATCATGTATGTAAATAAATACGCGAGTATAATTATAATATGTGGTTTGAATCAATTCGTTTCAGAATAGAATCAACAATTAATGATTTTACGGCCTAATTTTACTAACTAATTCGAAGTAGTAGAAGACCACTAAAAATTAGTGCTCCAGATTAACATGCAGGGCCTGTAACTAAAATGAAACTCGACAGCAAAAATTTTGAAAAAACCTTCAACCATGTTATAAAAATTGATTCAACTTTCATTCCCAAAGCGTTCATAACACAAAAACCATTTCAATGGAGAGTGTCAAAACATTCGCAGAATCAAACTGTGAACGCGCTTGAACCACTACTTCGTAGATAAACTGAACTACGGCCAACTAAATCTTCGCCGTAACGATGACATCTCATTCGGTTGTTATTAGGGCATTCAATATCGGTATACCATAGTGTTTGACAAAACCGATACCGAATTACAAATACCAGTATAATTGGGCATTTGGTTTTATCCAAATGCCCAAATGCCCATGTTGGTATTTCAAATTTTCTGGATTGATATCAATTTCAGATTGATATTTGCTATTTTTTATTTACGAATATGAATGCATATATACAGCATTAGTTTATTCATTTATCCAATAATTTATCATTCTTTATAAAGATGCCATGGAGAGACTTTCAGAGTTGCACTTGATATTTCCAAAGTATTTGTTGATAAGTTTTGGAATAGAGATGCTATGGAATAGTTGAGCAACTTCTTTCGTGGTTACAGAGCTTTATAGCTGATCGCAAATTTCGGGTCAATGTTGATGATGTGTCGTTGGAGTGTCGTCCTCAGGGTTCCGCATTGTCACCAACGCTTTTTCTTATCTATATTAATGATTTGTTGGATTCAACAGTCTTCCTTAGTTTTAAACGTTGATCTTAAAACAATTATGGATTGGGGTTTAGCAAACAGTGTGGAATTTAATGATAGTAAAACACGCGTTTGCTATTTTACTAGATTACGCTCACCTAATCCGTATCCTTTAAAGTTTGCGTTCGTAACAAGATTGAAATGCCTTGATGCTGTGCAACGGAGAGCTATTAAATCGATTGGTAACTTTGATCTTACTAAGGAACTTGATTAATTGCAGCACAGGAGAAATGTTGACGATTTAACGATTTTTTAGAAAAACGTTAGGGATGAACGGGTTTCTGAAGAGATCAAATCGATTTTACCGAGGCCTACATTATTCTTGCGTCATACTAGAGCAGCAACAACGGCCCATCTTTTTGCGGTTCAAATAACAAAGTGTAAAACTGTAGCCTTTCAGCGCGTTTTTTTAATCGAGTCTCCTACTCTTGGAATTCCTTGCCGGCGTGGGTTTTTCCTGATAACTTTAATCCTCAAAATTTTAAAATTTACGTTCATAAATTCTTAAAGGAAACATAATTTAGAATCCCAATCCTAGTAGGCATGGTATCTTCGGATATTCAGAGATGTTAATTTGTAGCTCGTTATTATTAACACTAACTTCCAATAAAAAAAATTCTATTTAGAAAATTGGGATAAAAGGAGCAATTGCTTGTAATTTTCTAAAAAATCCTATCTAAATTGGTAAACGCACCAGAATCTGCTAGACAAGACAAATCTGTAAGAACCGAATCAGAAATCATTGAAGTTTGTGAATTTTCTTTCCTAACTTTTAATGGAACAAGATGCTGTAACGACCAACAAATTCTATTAAATAAACATTTTATTTTAAAATTTAAACCAACAGTCACACTGTTCATAGCATAAATAATACATTCGTTCCGTAATATCAAACATTTAAAAATCATATTGTAAAACAATTTTGGCGATTACTGAGTTTCACAATATTTTAATTCAAAATATTTAACTTGTTCTTATTTCGCATGCGTCAAATCTTGTCAATATGAAAAGAATAAAGTTTTTATTTCAAAACGAAAACGAAATAAAGTAAATGGATCATGCGCAAAAGCGTTGATGCTGATAGAGTACTTCAAATTACGAGTTGACTGATGGCTGTTATATTTTGACAATATCAAGGATTGATTAAATTTTGAATTATCTTTTGTTTTTATTTTTGATATGGTAGTATTGGAATGATTTTTATTTTGTTTTATTGGTATACGCGGTAGATTTGCTGTGTGTGAGTTAAATGTTTATTGTTTCTAATAAAATGTGAAAACCACAGAGAAGAGAGTATAGATGTTCTTAATCTAAATAAAGTCGATGATTAAAATTACATCGATATATAAAATCAGTTAAGTTTTAACTTAAAAAAAAAAATATTATTTAACTGCATTCAATTTGTAAAATGTTAATGGCAGCGCGTGATAATAAGTAAGTATTGTTTTATTGAAAAGAATTAAAAATAGACATTCTGATATAAGTTAAGGTTATTGAAATCTAATCTTTTGGTTTTATATAAAAATTTGTTTCATGTATAACCAAATTTTGAATATATAATAAATGAATTCATAATTTGTTAGAAGCAAAATGGTTTTACGTTTGCTTGCAAGCTTCTAGTTTTGGTTTTGTATTTAAATAACAAAGAAAAAGAAAAAAAACAGTAACAAATTCCTTATGATTTTGTGCAACAAGAAGAAAACTGTGAATCATACTTTTTGTTTTTTTATTATTGTGTTGACGTAATGGTAAAGAAAAATATGCGGTAAATGAACTACAGTAACAATTAAAAACTTGTTGGTTTAACTGGAATTGGTAAAGAGCTAGAACAAATTGATGTTGGAAAATAATGTTTATGTAATCATATCGGACTGCCACTTACAGATTATGTATCTTTATGTATGCTTTATTGATTATGTATCCGAACAAAGTCAGATTTCACTTCAACCGTACGGTTATTGGAATACAAAAACTAATTTAAACAGGAAATAAAGAAAACAATTTACAAACAACACCCTTAAGATTTTCCTGGCTCAGAGGTCACTTGTTGATTTACTTTTTGGATTTGGAAACGAGATGGATTTACTTTTACTAGAGCGCTGTAAAAAGGTATTGGAAAACTTAGCCATTGTTTTTGCAAAACCAAGTAGCCATTCAAATGTTTGACGCAATCTATTATGGGTCGAACAGGATTGACGGATTGACTTTAACTTTGTGTAGTGAACATGCTAACATTATTTCAGTTTAAACATTTTTTCCACCCATTTCAAATTACAAATTTTGTTTGATCCGTAACCGCTTGAGCTTATGTACAATTCGACGTAATCCGTTGGTAATCCGTTGGAAGTCATTGCGGTTAGTGAACAAGTAGATATATGATATTTGTTCTGGTTTTGGCTCTCTATGGAAACTTGGAGTCATAAATGGTATGGATTCGGCACCATCAGATATTTGTAAAATTTAAAGCATTTCGTTGGGTTAATTTATTATTACTAATATTTTGCGTAATCTATTTAATAGGAAACATGATTTCGATTTATCGGAGCTCTGTGAAGATTGCATTCTAACTTTTTCCAATGTTTAGTATTGTTTCTACCATAAAGGTGACTTGTATGTGTACATTATCCAAATTTGTAATTTTTCAAACTACACAATGCAAAATAGTTGAAAAACGTGATCTCTACAGGTAAAAATGTCGCAAGTTGAACTTGACCATTTTTGATTTTCCTGAAACATGGCATGTAAGTAGGACAAAATAAAAATACACTTCATTTTACAATTTGTTTAAAGTTCATAGTTTAAGCATAGGAGGCACCCCAACATTAAATTGCTCAAGAACGGCTATACCGGTTTCATCAAACTTTTTTTTGCTTGATAGGTGATTAGTTAATCGTTTGAAAAAAAAAGTAATTAATTGTTTTTGTAATTAACTTTAAAATTAAAATATGAATTAACGCCTCTTTGTAAATTTGAAAAATTAGAGTAAAAATAGAACAATTTTTTAAAAGAAAAAAAATTAAATTCCAATCGATCTTTGACCCTAGCGCCATCTTTAAAACAGTTTTTTTTAATATTTTAATTATAAAATTATTTACAAAAACAGTTAATTAATTTTTTTCAAACGATTAACTAATCACCTATCAGACAAAAAAAAGTTTGATGAAATCGTTCTTGAGCAATTAACATTCAAAGTTACCTCGGAGTTGCTAAATTTTCATTTTTCATTTATTTTGGGGTATGCTCAAACTATAACGCATTTTTAAAAATTTCTGAAATAAGTAGTAGTGTTTTTTATTTTATCCATATTACTTATACGCCAAGTTTGAGGACAATCAAAAATGGTCAAGTTTTCACAACTCGGCCTAGAACACGTTTTTCTTCAATAGATACAATGGATAAATAATAATGCGTAAGATTTGGCGCTTATAGATGTTGAACTTGCCGGAGCTTTGTTTAAAGGAAATGCGAACTTTATTCTGGTTTTCGTATTTTAGTTCCCTTTTGTATTTTATAAACCATTCTAGGGCCGTCGGCCTATTTAAGGGGGCGGGATATGGTTTTAAAGACGAAAAAAAAGCATGTTTTTGTGATTTTTTGCGGCGACATGAGTAATATAATTTTATTAAATTTAATTACATATTATTGTTCAACTTTTGAAGTATGTCAGAAAAAAATTTTAATTAAAAATATTGATAAATCAGCCGGTGACGTTGAATCTCCAGAGGCGCCTTGAAAAAAAGTGGTTTTGCGGTGAACATTATAACTCGTTACCGCATCATGTGAAACAAAAAAATTGATATGCGTTTTGAAGGTGATGTATTTTTCGAGGTAATCAGGAAGAGTTTTTTTTTTATATTTTTTGCAGCACTTGGAAGTAAAAATCGCGATTTTAGCTCAAAAAATCGCGTTTAATTTGTTATTAAAAAATAGAAAAAAATAAAAAAAAAACTCTTCCTGATTACCTGTTGATTTATGTGAAGAAGTAATGTTCTAATTTTCAAAAGGATCGGTTCAGTAGATTTTGAGTTCTAATGTTCACGAACTTCAAAAATGACGTTTTCGGGAAAATAGGGTCAAACGGCAACCCTGTTGAAACGCTGTAACTCCGTTAGTTTTACTCGAATTGACTTAAAATTTATACACAATATTTCCGACATATTGTTCATTCAGAAAAAAATTAAAAAAAAAATAATTTTAAAACCAAAAAATATTTAAACATTTTATCCATCTCTACAAGCAATCCTAGAAGGATTTGGAATAATTTAAGCCTTTATTTATCGAATACGATTTTAATTCACCCGAGCTTCGTGTATCGAACAAGCAAATCGTCTAACTATATTTGTCAGTTTTTACGCAATCTGTTATATGCGTAAAGCCGCAATTAGACTATTGCAGAACTCTGCAATATTTCTGCAATGGTAGTGTGTAAAATATTCATTGCAGAAAAGTTTGGCAATGAACTCATTGCAAAACATTGCAATGACTCATTGCAAGGTTTTGCAATGAGTTTATTGCCAAACTTTTCTGCAATGAATATTTTACACACTACAATTGCACGACTATTGCAGAAATATTGCAGAGTTCTGCAATAGTCTAATTGCGGCTTAATACAAGTTGGATTGAAAAAGTGATAGAAAGCATTTAATTTTTATTTGAAACTTGAGGTTTAATATCCTTTTTTTTATAAAATTGTTGTGTAGTAGAAATTACATTATGTGCCACAACAACACATAAAAACCTTTTTTTTATATAGTTAACTTATAATCTATGATGTTGGACAAGCTTTGTTTTAAACTTATTAATATTTTGCTCATTTTTGATATCCGCCGGAAATTGATTGAATTTAGGTAATCCTCTGTACAAAATGTTGTTCTCCGCGACATCAGTTGCGAAAAAATTTGGAACAAAATGAGAACGTCTCCACGTGTAGTAATCATGAATCTCACATGACCGGTAAAACAGTAAGATCAAAGTATATGAACTTATTTATTCCAAAAAGCCTAAACATTAGTTAGCTGGCCGACAATGCATTCAAATCAAATACAATATATGTATATTGCATATAACTACGTTATATACACAGTTTAGTAAAACAAAATAATTAACACTATCGTTTCGGAAAATTTATTGCATGTTTATTTATCAGCAAGAATATTCTCATGCAATTAAAACGTCAAGCGTAATTATTTTTAAAATTCAATTTCATTAATAAAATTAATGTCTATGAAAGCAAAACTTTGATATATCTTTAACGTGATCATCAATCTTAATTAGTTATAACGTTCGTCTGATTGCACAAGTTAAAATGCCGAACATTTAACTTTTCATAAACAATCAATTAAAATCTCGTTTACCAACATGCGTTGCAAAAATTGGAGAAAAACTTACATTGTATAGGAAGGTGATGGCTTTGCTTTGACAAAGACGGAGGTACGTTTTTATTGTAGTTGGTAAATTCAAAAACAAAATTAAATATTTTACCTAGACCACAAACTTGTAAATTTTGTAGGAAAATAGGTGCCTCTGAAAAAAAAAAAATAAAAAATATGATTTCGCTAAAATTTTGATCATAGATTACGATAAAAATAATTTTAAAGTTTTCACTCTTATTTCAATAGTTAACAGTTTGAAATCGAGATTTCGAGAAATATGGCACGATTTTTTTTAAATTATTTTTTCAATTACTTCTTTTTTTTATTTCCTTTCGATTAGTTTTTGTTTTGTGATGGACTTCAACCAGGAACTGCTCCAAAAAAAGTGCCAAAGACCAAAGGTGAAAAGACTTGATTTAAGTATTTACTCAGTCTGTGAATTAATAAACAAAAAAAAGTATTCTAAGATTGTTCTGGTCGTCGATTACGAATCTAGTGTCAAATTTTAAAAAACAAAATGGCGGATCATATATGGTGGTTAACTCAATTGCTCACAAAAAACCCCTTAAAATTGTTTAATTACATACTTTAAATGACGATTGAATAAGAGCTAAAGCTAACTCCAATTCTAACTCAAACGAGATCTTTAAAGTGTTTTATTGTATGTAAATTTCTAAAAATCATAGTTTTTTCATGTGTTATATATTTATTGGAGTTTATATATACTATTTTTGATAAAAATACTAGATTAAGAAATAAATTAAGAAAACTATCTGTTTTTCAGAACTTAAAATTTAGCTACATTCGATTTTAAGAACCTAATAGATGTCGATTACTTGTTATAATAAAATCTTAAACCTAGCTAAAAACGAATAAATTTAACGTCAAATAGTAGATATAAATAATTCAATGAATTATTTGTGATATTACATCACTCCGATGGAAATAATCCCATCATGAATAATAAGACTGAATCTAACAAAATATGGTGTGCAATTTATGAAATTTTTTTGCTATCCACAAAATTGTCGATCGATCTAGTTTCGAACCGATAAGAACTTTTTATTACACTTTAAAAAAGTATATCATTCTCATCAGGGCTAGCCGACTAGATACACTACCAAAAAAATTTTCGCTATATAAACCTAAAATAGGTCACTACTCTAGCGAAGTAGTATTTTGTTAGATTCAGTCTTATTATTCATGATGGGATTATTTCCATCGGAGTGATGTAATATCACAAATAATTCATTGAATTAATTGTAGATAATGTGTCGATAGACACAAGTGAAGATAGTCATCTTCTTCTCACCGATACAAGTTTGTTATCCAATTCTAACTTGGTTAGAGTATAACAACAATAGTGATCAACTAGAGAAACAAATTGACTAAACCTGAATCTAATAAACATATGTTTATGAAAGTTTTTTGGTTTCTTATACTTCGCTAGAGTAGTGACCTATTTTAGGTTTATATAGCGAAAATTTTTTTGGTAGTGTATCTAGTCGGCTAGCCCTGATGAGAATGATATACTTTTTTAAAGTGTAATAAAAAGTTCTTATCGGTTCGAAACTAGATCGATCGACAATTTTGTGGATAGCAAAAAAATTTCATAAATTGCACACCATATTTTGTTAGATTCAGTCTTATTATAGTAGATATAAATACTTAAATATTATATAAATATTCAAACTTTATGAATTTTTATCTCGATAATGGTAGGTCTTAAAAATTTTTAAATTTTATTTAAAATACGATGGTATTTTTTAGTTTCAAAATTGGGCAATTTTTGAAAGTTGGCCGCCATATTTGATCCGCCATTTTGCTTTTTTAAAATTTGACATTAGATTCGTAATCAGCGTAATCAGCGATTCGTAACCCGAACAACCTTAGAATATACTATTCTTTTACTGTTTATTATCTCACAGCATGAGTAAATACACTAAAGCCACGTCTTTTCACCTTTGGGTTTTTTTCGGAGTAGTTCTGACAAATCGGAAAATTTATTTTAAAATTTCTCTATATGCAAACACCAATTACTGTGTCTTTTAAGCATCTGCCAGCTGCAGCAGAAAGGATGACGAAAATGATTGTTAATGGGAAAGGAAATTGAAGAAATTAATATTGCTTAATTATTATTTTATACCAAAAGATACACTGTGATTGTGTAAGAGTGACATTCTACTAGAGTTACCAACACGCACTTTTTACTCCGAACGGGTTGGAAGATACGTTTTCTCTGGAGCTAGGACTTTCTCTACGGGTTCTTAAGAATATTTGTTCATTTCAGTAATGTGATAAAAATAAATTATAAGTAAACATTTAATAACATGCGCTGTAATCGAATTATGCACAGGAAAAAATCGGTTATACTACAACCTATTTTGTGCCAACCGAATTTTGCCTGTCACAATAACCTCAAATTCGGTTATCTTATCTCATCTTCAAAAAGCAAATTTGAAGACACACCAACCGAATTGAAGACACAACAATTTAATATGAGGTCTTCGTGACCGAATAATCACTATATGCCAACCGATTGATCAAAATTTTTCTTTCAGTGTCAAGCGTACTTTTTACAAATCTTTTTCCAACCTTTATAAAATGCTATTCGTATATGGAAACACCGTTTTTAAAAAGTTTGGAAAAAAGAAGCACCGACAGCTCTTCTTTTGTACAGTTCGGGCTCACCATGGTTGCTGCACGTGTTAAACTTATGAAAGGAAAATGAAATGGTTGGTAGTTTAGGACTTGGGATAGGACAGGAGTGGATGGATTGCGGGTTTAAAAGCTTTGGGATTGTACGTAGCAGGTTCAACATTTTTGATAATCGATTTCACCAGTATATACAGAATGTGAAGGAAAGGTGTAATTATAGCTAGATGTACTCACATATGAGACCGCCAAGGTTTGCTGTAGAGAGTGCGAAGGTTGTCTTGTGGGTTGTAATTTCTTTAGAGCATTTACCGTAGTAGAATCTGTAGAATAGTGTAAAAGCTCCAATTACTCTTGTATGATGTAGCGAATCCAAACCTGATGTTAAAATTGGATCACCAATCGGCCTAAATGCAAGCCTGTGAACTCTGTCAACGAAATTTAAAGAGGTTTCTGGTGCAGCAGCTCATAAAAAGGAAATGAATTCGAAGATCAGTCGTATATATGCTTTATAGAGCAGTCGAGTTTAAGTGCAGGTGGGTATAATAATGCTAGTCTGGAAAAGTTTGTATCGGAGCTATACAGTGAGGTTTTATGGGATAAACTAGCATTAAATGTAACATGGTTTCGTTTACTCAAGTCCAGAACTGATTCAAGATCTACTTTCAAAAATTCAACCATTTTTCTACGTCGTATAGTACTGTCGTCGGCAAAGCTGTAGATTGGGTTTGTATAGATATCATAGAAAGATAACAAATCGTTGATAAATATCAGAAAAAGGGTTAGTGAAAGAATCGTTCCCTAAGGAACACCGGAAATCGGAATTTAGCCGAAATAGCACCATCCAGTACTAATCTGATAGATCTCTATAATAAACAGACTATAGATATAAGAGCCCGTTGCCAAACTCTGTCAAACGCCTTGGATATATATCAAGGAAAATAATATGAGACTCATTTAAGTCATAAATGGCTTTACCCTTTTTCTCCGTGCAGACTGACATGATGTTACAAGTCAACCAAGCCATACGAAATTCATATTGGTGGTTGTTGTTTTCGAGATTTAATTAGTTTATGATAACTTTCTCCATAACTTTATAGTTTGTCAGTTTTCACAGTGATATATAGTGAACTTAGGATTACATTAAAAAGACTATAACTAGTTGATAAACCAGGGTATTAGCGCAACGTTTTAGTACAATAGGTGGTTTATTGTTAAGATCCAGATTAAGCAGTGTTGACCACGGAACTATTCGACGAAGCAATTTTTGCTCATCGATGATAGAACTGCAAGTGGAATGTTCGGCGGATATATATCTAAATGATCGACGACAGATTTAGCAGCAAAATTTTCTGCAAGGAGATCTGCCTTCGTTTTGTTTTCGATTAAAGGGTTCCACTAGCTATCCATTAATGGTGGAATGGATTGGCTATTATCAACCTCTCGGATAAAGCTCCAGTACAACTGGCTGCTTTTAGTTGCGCGTAAAATTTTAAGCTTATTATTGGAGTTGAAGAAAAATTTAACTTTCTGAATTATACTATGACAAATTTTTCTGCCAAACCTTTCGAGAAGAAGACAATCTTGGACTTGACGCAAAAGATGTTATTTTGAAATAGGCGAAAACAACACAATGATCTAATCTGCCAAGAGGAGCATTGACTTAGTAAGCATACCCTTTTAATTATGTTTTGATTGAATATGGTCAATGTTTGTGGTAGATGTTGAAATCACCTGCTAATTTAGCTAGTTATTTGTAATTAATTATCACCTGCTAATATTTTCAGCCTTAGGTGAGGGTTAACTAGCAAACAGTCTTACCGAAACTAGCTTCCCCACCTTCATAGTTTCTTTAAAACTTCTAGACGGTTTCGATAGAGACAATTTGGAGAAATTTCCACACCTTTAAGGAAGCGATGATTTGTAAAAGGCTTCGGAAATAACTTTGGTATGGTCTTTTTCAAGCAATTATGCAAGCTGAATAGAATTTATGGTTTCACAACTTATAGCTTCGGTTAAGTGCTTACCTCCTGAACAGGGTAGTTTTCGCCCAGGGCGCAATTGTTGTGATCAGGTGTTGTCCATGACATCTTTGATTGAGTCTGGATTTCAAAAGAAACTTAAAACTGGTGTCGTTTATGTTGATTTATCTGCAGCATATGACACTGTTTGGAGGGTCGCTTATTTAAGCTAATAAGTGTTATTCCATCACTATCTCTGATAAAGCTCCTCAACAATATGCTTGCTAATAGAGTTTTTCAAGTTTTTCTTGGTGATAAAACAAGTAGAACCAGAAAACTGAATGATGGTTTGCCGCAAGGTTCAGTTTTGGCACCACTACTTTTTATTCTGTATATATCTGATTTGCCAACTACGATTTCGTTGAAGTTTATCTATGCCGATGATATTGCTTTGGCTGTTCTACATAATAATTTTAAAGAAATTGATGATCAGTTATCAGCTGATCTCGAAGTACTATGGAATTATTTTAGACACTGGAGGCTAAAACCAAACAATTCCAAAACTGAAGTTAACATTCACCATTTAACAAACTGCCTTAGTAATTATAAGCCTGAAGTTTTTGTTGATAATATGCAAGTCCAACATTACCCTTTAACTAAATATTTAGGCATTTATCTTGATTGAAGCCTCACATATAAATACCATATTGAAAATGTAGCGAAGAAATTAAAATCTCGAGTAAATATAATAAGAAAACTTGCTGGAACTAACTGGGGTGCACACTTCCATACTTTGAGAACTTCGTCATTAGCAATGGTGTTTTCTGTTGCTGAATATTGTTGTCCTGTTTGGTTAAATAGTCACCATCCGGATAAAATTGATGTTGAATCAAACAATGCTATGCGTATAATAACTGGCTGTGTCCACTCAACACCTGTTCCTTGGCTTCATGTGTTGAGTAATATTGCTCCACCTAATATTCGTAGACAAGATCAATTGTGTAGGATTTGGTAAAAAGTTGCGGATTTACCTCAGCTTATATGTCACCATTTTATAATTCATCAACCTCCAAGGCGTTTGTGTTCAAGAAATCCATCTTATGATTCAGGCGCTGTATTTTTTAATGGTGATACTTTCAGCATCGTGGATAAATGGAAAGATTTTTGGTCGTCATCTGCTGTTCTCAATCATAATTTAATTGATAATTTCGATGTAATTCCCGTTGGTTTTGATTTACCTAGAAGACTGTGGGTAACTTTGAATCGTATCTGAACTGGACATGGATGTTGTGGTTTCTGTTTATTCAATTGGGGTTTTATATTGACTTCTGCTTGTGATTGTGATTATCCAGTTCAATCTATGCACCATATAGTAACTGATTGTCCAATCCGAAGGTTTTCAGGAGGATTGTCAGAACTTAATTTGCTGTCTCCTGATGCTGTAACTTGGCTTGAAAATTTAGATCTAATATTGTAATTATTCTTAAAAATTCCAATTAGTATTATATGTAATGTAACGTTTTGTAATTTAACTTAAATCTATGTTTAAATAAATATCCATAGCAAACAAACAACAAGTGCTTCTAATAGTTTGTTTTAAGCAATCTTTAGAAGTTTTATAGAAGCTATTTAAAAATGTGACAAAAATATTACAACGTTTTTTATATATCTACACTTTTTTAACTCATTTTTTGGTTTGTTCAACGTAATTATTGTTATTGCTATGTTATTATATAGTATTTAAATTTTGGTTTTTGTTTACGGCCGCATCAAGTTTCGAACTCGGGCTTTTCGATCGTTTGTCCTGCACGCTGTTCAATCGGTTAATTTAAATGTTAAGAAACAATAAATATCTTTGATAATAATTACAACAATAATGCCTTCTATAAGACTTCCATAAGACTTCCATAGAATTTAGTTTTTTTATTTAGATGTAGAAAATATAGTATAATTCAGGGCCTTACTTTTTATAGAAAAAGGTATGTGGCATGTAAGTTTAATGGGTTTTTTTAACAATTAAATCATAATCTGAGATTGACGTTCTTAAAAGATTTTGTTTCTTTTTAATAGACGTAAAAGTAACAAATGTTTTGCTATTTGTTTTATTAATTCAAAGAATTTGGTTGTAGCAACATTAAGGGTTTATATTTTTCAATTATTAACTTTTAGCGTACCTACACCTTTATTTGAAAAAAATTTTTTAAATAAAAAGTTTTGTAATTGAATTTTTAATAGGTATCATAACAACATGCGTACTAAGGTGCTGATGAACGCAGTTAATTTTTAAAAATGTTATATAAATATAAAACAATCACAATACAAGCAACGCATATCCACCATCCGTTTACTATTAATGATTTTAATAGTGTGACTAAATTATGAAACTCTGTATCGCCTCAGTTCTTCCTGACGAGTTTGGCTCTCAGAAATGTAAAGAAAATTCATATACCATTATTTATAAAACTTAGCAAAATAATCTTTAAATTTTCTCTATTCCACTCTAGTTGAATTTTGATTTTGATTCTTTAGCTGATTATGATGTTGATTGATTTTTTTTTGTCTATTTCAAGACTCTAAATAAAGAATATTTTATATTGTGCAAAATATGTCTAAATAAGATACTTGGTCATGTTTTACGATCCAATTCACAGTCTGGAATGATTTAAAAATGTACGTTAGTGCCCCAGGGAGTGGGCGACCGTGAGGTAGGCCACGACTGCAATGGGAGACGATCGTAATAAACGACCTTAAAAAAATTGGCTGCCATGGTAATTATGTCGCTGTTGCGAATAACTATGCTGAATATTCGAAGCTGATTAGCTTGGAAACGCTCCTACGTGGAGCATGAACACCACAAAAAATAAAAACTTTACACGAATTTCTCGACGTTTTGGATCATAGCTAGTCTAACTGATTAAACAAAAATGTCCGTCTGTCTGCCGGTTGTTTTACTAAAATATTTTAGGGAAAATTAAAAACGTAAAACAAATTAGCTATTTCAATCTACATCTAACACTATACCAAACCCTTTCCACAGGCCAAAGTTTTTGACATCTCGGAGTGGAAGGTTTAAATCCATATCTTATAATTACTTTGAGGTTGTTTATCAAATTTATGGAAATTTAATGAAATCTTTGGATTTGCATAAAATTTATTCGGGTTTATGTTGTATAGCAGGTAGCCCTGTAGCCCCTACTAAGATTATATTTCTTCCAAGTGAGATCAGCTCTCCTCAAGCAAAAGTAAAACATATATAATAAAATTCAACAATTATAGAATAGCTATTTTTTGTCGTAAATAGATCATCAGAACCCACCCGAATCATCGAAAATGATTAAATATTCAGCATTACCGATAAGATAACATAACTTAAAATATTCAAAAAATGATTTGTTAAACTTTTCCGACTAACTCAAAAAGCTCACTGAGCTCACAATCATGTCAAATACATCTAAAAATTGAAACAATTATTGGTTGTTGCTTCTTCAATATTTCCACTTAATTACTGATACAACCCAGAAAACGGTTTTTGTAAATCACGGTATGTCTACAAAAGATTTAGTCCTAAGTAGCTCAACTAACTGTCAATATTTGTTTTTTTTCTGGTAACATGAATGTTATGTTATGCAAATGAGCTTTTTTCACTTAATTTAAATGGTTTACGTTAAATTAAACATTTTTTCAGCGGAACGATATCTGTATTGAGTTATGTAATTACACGTACGTAATGGACTAAATAAAATGAATGAAGATAAAACTATTTTTTTACGATTACATAATACATTAATGCAGGAGGGATCGATTTTGATCGATTATGATCAATGTTGATCTACGGGTCTGACTACCCTGCGTACTCCAGTCCCTGCCATTGACATATGAGTTAGCGTGAGATATCACATACCACTGGCAATGGCAGGAGATGTCATTAGCCAAGATGATATCTTAGGGTGCTGGCGGACGAACTTTAATTAGTCAACGGCAGCACTTCCAGTCTTAGCTGGGCAGCGTTCCGTAGCGGTACCGCTCATTAGCTCTTCCGAGGAATCGAACCAACACGTAGTTATGTGTGGGCTTTGTGCCTCGATTAAGGTGGTGGGCGGTGCGTCTGGGGTGCGCTGCATGAGCTGGATTATTGGCATTTAGTTTTGTTTTGTTTTCTGCAAATTTCTCACAATTTGTTTTTCACTTATTATTTTGTTATTATTTCTTCATCTTATCATGAAATATTGGCATATGTCATATTTTGTAGTATGATAGGATTTTTTACTTAGTTATGCATTTTAAAATAAAACACAAAAAAATAAAATAAACATTTTGATATATATATATGGCAGTACAACCGAAAAAAAATAAGTCTGCAAGTGGTAAAGCAAATTTGCGCAATCCACCCGCCCATAAAGCGGCATGTCCACGGAATTTGCAGGGACAAAACATATATGAATCAATAAAAAATTTTAAAATACATGTTCAAAACATCTGCGGATTGAACGCTAACCATGACCACGTGCAACATCATCTTGAGCACGACAAACCGAACATTCTATTCCTTACAGAAACACAAGTTTCTGAAAATTTTCTCTTTATAGAATCGCTTAATTCCAAATATAGGCTCGAATCAGCTTTCAAACTCCATCAGGGCGTATGCGCATTCATTCATGAGAGTGTTCCGTACACGCGCTTTCCAAATTTTGAACTACACGGTGACGGCTTCAATACAATGGTTTTAAAGATTTGTCTTCCAGAAATGACTTTTTTTACAATAGCTTTATACCGGTCCCCCAACAAACGTAACCCAAACTTTTTTAATATACTGACAAAAATTATGGACGAGATTAGAGCAAGGTCCCACAATTGTGAAGTTATCGTTGCCGGTGACTTCAACGTCCACAACAAATCATGGTTGGAATTCTCCAAATCGACCGACGATGTTGACAATAGTGGAAAACTGGCAGAAATTTTTGCCGCGTCTCAGGGCCTATTCCAAATTGTTAAAAGCCCGACTTTCACTCCCCGTAATGGCGGTGATAATAGTTTTCTACTAGATCTCTATCTTACCACAATGCCAGATATTACGAGTGTCGATGTTGCGAAAGGTAGTATTGGAAATTCTGATCATTATTTAATCTCATCAGTTATCAAAACTGATTTACTAAAACTACAGCTCCCAAACCCCGTAAAATATTTCACTACTCAAAAATGGATAAGAGTGGTCTTCAAAATTTTTTCCATGGTTTCCCTTTCGACCGTCATTGTTTTTACACTGACAATGTAAATGTTTCTGCTCAAAACTTTACAGAAACCATCCAATTTGCTATCAATAAATTTGTCCCTTTCTCCATAGTAAAACCCAAACAAAAATACTTGTATTCGAAAGCTGCCAAAACGGCACTTAGAAACAAACGTAGATCATTTAATATTTGGATTCATAACAAAACTCCCACTAATCGATCCCAATATCTAAAGGCCAACAAAATATCTAATCAGATTATCTCAAACGAAAAGTCCGAAATTGACAGAGCGAAAGCCTCAAAACTTACGTCTATGTCTGTTTCTGACAAGAGTTTCTACAGTGCCATTAATTCTTTAAATTCTGGTACAAAATTTTCTATTCACTCTATTATTGATGGTGATTTAATCGTCAATGATCCCGCAAGAAAAGCTAACTTGTTCGCTGAACGCTTTGCTCTGAACTCCACTGTTTTGGAAACTCCTAAAGAAATACCCCAAATCCAGTCTTCAGGAGTTAATATGAATGAACTTCACTTCAGACCCAAAATAGTCGCTAAACTTTTAAAGGGGTTAAACATCAACAAAGCATCAGGAATGGACAATATTCCACCCATTATTTTAAAAACCTTTTCCAAAGAACTTGCACCAACTTTAACTAAAATATTCTACCAATCGTACAAATCTGGTATATTTCCCTCGTGCTGGAAGTTGGCAAATGTCCAGCCCGTCCCCAAAAAGGGACCAAAATCCGATATCTCAAATTATAGGCCAATAGCTTTACTATCGGTCCTATCCAAAGTCTATGAGCATTATATTAATACACATATTTCAAAATTTCTGGAAGAAAATCATTTAATATCCGACAGCCAATACGGTTTTCGAAACAAAAGATCAACTACCGATCTATTAAACTATGTAGCGCATTGTTGGAACAGCATACTTGATAAAGGTGGTGAAACATACGTTATCGCTTTAGACATCTCCAAGGCATTCGATCGAGTCTGGCATGCCAACTTAATCAACAAGCTCGTTGCGTACGGTTTTCATCCCAATGTTGTGAAGCTGATTCAAAATTTTCTATCCGACCGATACATTTCGGTAACCTTAGACGGATATTCTTCTGAGTCTAAACTAATTAACGCTGGTGTACCCCAAGGCTCAGTATTGTCCCCAACCCTATTTTTGATTTATATCAACGAATTGTTGAAAATCACCAGCAACCCAATAAATAGTTTTGCAGACGATAGTACTCTGCACAAGTCGTTCGAGCCCCTTCCTTCAAAAGGTAAAATGCACGAACGAATTAATCCTGCCCGGAGAGACGCTGCCATAAACGTGAACAAAGACCTGAATAAAGTCGCCGACTGGGGTGACCAAAACCTTGTCAATTTCAACTCCACCAAAACACAGCTGTTGATTGTTTCCAGATTAAAGACCGAGTTCCCCAAAGATATTTTATTTAGTATATGTGATGAACCAATAGGTGAATGTAAAAACATTCGTTTATTGGGTGTCACAGTTTCAAATGACCTACTCTGGAACGATCATGTAATGGCGATGGCAAAAAGCGCGTCTAAAAAACTCGGCCTCCTAAATAGATGCAAAAAAATTTTCACTCCATACCAATTGCTCCATGTTTATAAGTCCTATATTCGTCCCTGTATGGAGTACTGCTGTCAAGTTTGGGGTGCTGCCTCTGTTTCCATCTTGGCCCTCTTGGACTCTGTTCAAAAGCGAGCTATACGAACTGTAGGTGATCGAACTTTGACGTCAAAACTTGATTCCCTACAACATCGTCGCACTGTTGCTGACCTCGTTGTGTTTTACAAATATCGTCATCAGCAGTGCTCAGATGAAATCAGCGACATCATGCCTCAAACTTATTCTTACCCCCGTTCCACTCGGCAATCGGCTGCCGCAACCAGTGAAACGGTAAAGATCCCGCGCTGTCATACTGACAGATCGCAGAGAGACTTCTTTGTCCGAACTGCGTACAAATGGAATAGTTTGCCGGAACACTTAGTCTCAGGTGGCTTCAACCCACAGATGTTTAAAAAAAGCGTTAATCTACACCTCAGAACGCCAGTTGTTGTGGGACCCAGGTCTAGACCTAGGTCTTAAAAGGTATTTATGTGTTGTTGTGACACATATTCTAAACCCTATTACACAACACATTTTATTAAAAAAAAAAAAAAAAATACAAAGGCATAGAACGAAACATTTTTTAAATGATTATAGTTTATTCTACATGATGCTGTGAATGTTTGCTTCAAATGTATTCCTCTATAGGGTTTTGAGTCAAACAATCGACGATTGACATTGCAAATGTCCTATACTGCTATATGATAAAACCAGAGCCACCATGAGTTATGTGACCTTAAAACCATCCATAAATAAAACCAATACGATTTGCTGTTAATAATCTTATGAAAAGAAAACGGGGATAGCGTGTAAAATTGGGTGAGTTTATTCCTCCAATTGAATATTATATATATTTTTATTTTTGTTTTCAAGACTTTAAGTCTTATCGACCTATGTTTAATACTCTAATTTACTGTTTTCTTCCCAGACTTGGGTATCAGATTTTTCTAACAAAAAATGTTTTTTACTTAACTAACCCCGAAAAAGAAAAGTGACCTTAAAAATCTGATACCCAAGTCTGGGAAAAAAACAGTAAATTATATATATTGTTTACACTGCGTCATACGATGTATAGTAAAAAACAGTGGTGGAATGGGCCACCGCGATACCGAGAAAGTTTCCGGTAGGCCGGTGGCCTTTGAGGCCGGTGAGGCCGGTAAATAATTTTTAAACACAAAAAAAAATTACACATGAACATTTTGCTTAATTCTCATACTAATTAAAAGCATAAATCTATTATAATATAATACACATTACACATTCAAACACACATTAACCCAGGATATTACTCAAAATAATCAGTGTTCAGTTGTTGTGCGATATATAAAAGATAAAACTTATGAACGTGTATTCGAAGCGTTGAATTGCATTCGTCTACCAGACATGGGATGTACAATCTCATTTCTTATTTTATATTTTGAACATTAAAAATTGTAATGTGGTGGTTGAGTGGAGAAGCGCCAGGACAGATACATGTTTGGTTTTATGCCCATGTATTGAATCTAGTCATAACAGATATCACCAATTCGGTATTTCAATGTATAAATCTATTTCAATTGTTGATTTTTTGTGCTGAATTTTAGGTAAGGGAGTCTTAACAACAAATGGATATTTCAGAGAAAACATGCGATATAACTAGATTTAAACAGCTCAATGTTATAGTTAGATTTAGCTACTAGCCAAGGAACCAGCGCTATTTTCTCAATCGATAAAAAATTACAAAAAGAAACTTCCACAAATTAACATAGTAATATTAAATTATACAAGTTGCACGATAACACAATGTCTATCGATTTCAATTTTCATAACAATCTAGATGAAACAGTTGATCTATTGTTTATAGCTCGATTCTTCATCTCTTGATGCTCTTTGATTATTCTTTTCATTGCACACAAATTTAAAATTCACCTCATCTCAATATAAAATGCAAGTCGCCCCATTTAGATACATCATCTCAAATAGCAATTTCTCTACAATTCTACCTTTCATAATTTTGAACAACCGTATTATTATATCTACATGTGACCAACCTTTACAAAAAAAATGTTCATTATTTATGTAGACAGAAACATGTATTATTAATTGATATTGTGTGATGCAACAAAGCAATTTACTAAAAAAATGTTTTGTGTTTTTGAAATTTAAAGGCCGGAACCGAAATAAAATAACAAATCATTAGCGAATTTCTTGAAATATGAATATTTTTAATTTAGAGTAGAAATCGAAATTGACAGTCGTTACAGTTTGTTCTAAGTTTTCTTACGAAGTAAATAAAAATGTACCAGTAAAATTCGTTAATTGTACTAGTACGATTTAGGGAGCTAAGAAAATACAAGGATTTAATTTGCTACTAAATATGGTGACAAAAATGGATTGATTTCATTAATAGTTTGTACGTTTGGACCGTATATTTACAATTGCTTTTATTTAAGAATATATTTTAAAAAGATGCACAGTAAGCCTACACACTAATAGGGAAAATGGAATGAACAAAATAATACAATTTTTTACTTGTAATATTCAACAATAAAATGCTTGTCTGTTCACTGACTACAGTTTTTGTTAATACGGTAGGCTTTTGATAAAACTTTGATACATTATCTGGATGAAGTCGGTCTCTTTATTGTTAAATGGTTATTTTAAACTGCAAACACTCTGATAAGCGATTTTGATGAAACTGGGTATATATTTGTATTTCTAAAACTCACAAAAATTCTTATCTTAACATTTGGTTTTTAGTTTTCGGTAGAATTTTTGAGGTTGTTATATAATAACTTTTCCAAACTTATAGCTTAGCAAAATCTATAGCAACAATTTAAACACCAATTCGAGATATATTTTCAGAAGTTGTGGCGAAGTCATTCGTTGCATATATAAGAAAAATAAGACGTGGGTTTAACACCATCATAGTTCTGTAAAATACGATGACCATACCTACATAAATAAATGTCTCATGTAAAAGTCCATTTCCATGTTGAAGATTAAGTTAGGTTTTCTTAGGGTGACTTCGAATTACAAGAGAACGACTCACTCGATATCAATGGTTTTATATGTGTTGGAAACATAATTGATTTTCCCATCGAACAGAGTGAAATCTTAAAGATGTGAATCTCAGATCAAAAATTTAGGGTAAGGTTGGAACTTTTATATTGTGACAAAAAAATTCAAAAAACTTTAACTATGGCATCAACGCCATCTTTAGAAATTTTATTTCACAACATTATTGTAAATAACTAAATAGGTATTTTAAATCAACCATTAGTCTTGTTGATATCGAGTGAGCCGTGCTCTTGTAATATGATTTCGAAGTTACCCTGAGATTGAATTTGTAGAAATGTTTCAGACCACCCTGTTCTTAAATTAAGCACTTTAAATTGTATAAAAAAACATGCGAATTTTTTGCTAATATAGTATAATATAATAATTTATACTTACTATAATTTATTTTTAATTTTGACATACAATTGTATTATTATTATATTAGCTATAATATAATAATAATACAATTGTATGTCAAGTATGAAATTGATCGGTCGTCCGCCAGTCGTCCGGATCACGAATTTCATTTAAAACTAAAATGTTTTGACCTGCAATGCACATCTTCAAAAATTAATATCTGTTAAACAAAATAGCGCTCAGTTAAATATTAGTATGTTTTAGGGTAAGGTTGAAACTTTCATATTGTGGAAAAAAATTCCAAAAAATGCTCTATCTATACGACATCAGCGCAGTCTTTAAAAATGTATTTCTTAATATTTTTAACAGTGTAAGTTTATTGTGTATTTTTTCGATAGGCCTGTCAGTTACTTTTCCAATACATATAAAATCGTTCATATCGGATAAGCCGTTCTCTTGCAATTTGATTTAAGAGTCACCCTATAAGTTTAAATTTTCGTAAATTTAATGAGAACAGTGTGATCTTTCGGATCACCCTGTTCTTAATCCAAACACTTTAATATTTTTCTTAAAACACAGTTATTTTTTATTTCACCTTTACTACTTATATTTCAAGTATATGAGGTTTTTAAAAACTGATTGGATTCCTGTATGTCATGTATTATTCTTATATTTAGTTTGCGTGTCTGGAAAAGCAGTTCGCGCTAGTAATACACAAAATTTGGCATATTTTTCGTTTGCGTGAATTTTAGAAGTAGATTGCTGTCGTTGTTTCAAAAGTGATGAAATTTTTGACAAGAAGTTTTTAAATTATGTATCACACATAAAATGACTTTTAAAGTCTCAACACAAAATTGTGATTTTTCTGGGGTTCACTTTATTTTCCGTAGAAAAACGCGTCAAGTTGAAGCATTAGTTCCTGGTAAGAACATAGCGTATTCCACAATTTTAAATGATGAAAATTCTCAACCATTTGTTCTCTATTCCATTTGTTCTCTATTGCACCACTCTATTGTTGAAACCGTATATTCCTTCCCATTCTCCCGCCGTTCCCCACTTGTCGTACATTATTTACAAAAATCGGGACTTTTAAAAAACGCCACCGCGTTTAAACGTCAGCTAACTTTCACTCTCTAGTTTTTGAAGTAATACACATATCACTACCTATCTTGTGTAAATGTTTCTGTTTAGCTGGTAGTTTTTTTAGATCTTTTGTAATTCCTTTGTGGTGGACCAGTACCAGATTGATCCACCCCATTGAAAATAACACCCAAACATACCCATAATAATTTCATTCAACAACAATTATCCCAAGTTATCACAAACAATTGTCCCATTGAATCAGTAACCATACTAAAAAAGTCTAGACATAATAATCCACAGCTGTTACATCATCCTACGTTAAATCTTCAATTAAAATCTCGTAATTAATTTTCAGTCAATAATAATTTCTCAAACTCATTTTCAATTCAAACTCAATTTCAATTAATATCTATAAAATCAAATTACATAAAAAATCGTTCAAACTGAAAAGAAACTTTCTTATAAAAAATACACAATGTATTTTTTATGTCTATATCCAAATTGACAAAACATTCCAAATAATTTGCTAGCATTGCAGCTGTCGTACAAATTCCTACAATTCAAAGTCCAACTGGTTATGATTCAAAGTCCAATATACAATCCATACATTCTTTCAATCCGAATAAAATTTCCATTTACTAAATCAAAATATTAACTAAGTTAATTAAACCTAATAACAACAATAGTTCCATTGTAAATATGAAATATAAAACCCTAACACGAGCGAAGACTCAAATATTTCAATTTTAAATAAGAGCAATTTCACGAAGATTCAACAACGTTTTGACTTGACCCCTTTTAATTTTGATTATTTTTTGTTTATAGATAGTCTTTGATAAATAAAAAATACAAGTTCTCTTAGAATTTTTTTTTTCTACTAGGGGTCTTCACAGGGTGCCCCTCCATTTTTTGTTATTTTGTGATGTGAGTGCATTTTGATGAGCGATTGTAGAAAAACTACTCAATCGATTTTCATAAATGATATGTCGTTGAATAGGTATTAGAACAAAGTTTTTAAAAATGTACACTGTTAATTTTTTGAAATAATTTTTAACGGTGTAACATAAGAAAAAAACGGTGTAATTGAAAAAAAGATGGCATAGCCTTTTTTTTTTTTTTTTAATTTAAATTGAAGCTTATTTTATACCTAACCACTTGTGAAAGCTTGGGATACGCGTTATTTTTTGTTTTTTTTTTTTTTTTTTAATAAAATGTGTTGTGTAATAGGGTTTAGAATATGTGTCACAACAACACATAAATACCTTTTAAGACCTAGGTCTAGACCTGGGTCCCACAACAACTGGCGTTCTGAGGTGTAGATTAACGCTTTTTTTAAACATCTGTGGGTTGAAGCCACCTGAGACTAAGTGTTCCGGCAAACTATTCCATTTGTACGCAGTTCGGACAAAGAAGTCTCTCTGCGATCTGCCAGTATGACAGCGCGGGATCTTTACCGTTTCACTGGTTGCGGCAGCCGATTGCCGAGTGGAACGGGGGTAAGAATAAGTTTGAGGCATGATGCCGCTGATTTCATCTGAGCACTGCTGATGACGATATTTGTAAAAAACAACGAGGTCAGCAACAGTGCGACGATGTTGTAGGGAATCAAGTTGTGATGTCAAAGTTCGATCACCTACAATTCGTATAGCTCGCTTTTGAACAGAGTCCAAGAGGGCCAAGATGGAAACAGAGGCAGCACCCCAAACTTGACAGCAGTACTCCATACAGGGACGAATATAGGACTTATAAACATGGAGCAATTGGTATGGAGTGAAAAATTTTTTGCATCTATTTAGGAGGCCGAGTTTTTTAGAGATAAAATTTTTAAAGATAAAATTCGTTGTGCATATGACTGTCGGGAATCAGTTTTTTTTGTTCTGAAGGAAAATTATAAAAATGGCGTTATAAACTAAGAGATTTTGTTTTTATGTTAAATATCAAATATTTTATTATTAGATGAACTTTTTAAAATATTATAAAAATTATATATGTAGTACAATAAATAAAATAAATACAATTGTTAAAAATGATTTACTTATTTTACAAACAGAAGTTTCTTTTGAATAGGAAAACACTTCTGCAATTATTTTCTTTGTATTAGATGGCATAAAAAATGAAATGTTTATTTGTCACTTTTAGTAATCACTTGTCACTCGACAGTCTCGACTGCAAACAAAAAAACCGTATAAATAACTAAATCTATTTAGGAACTTTTGACTGGAGAAGTATTATGTTCGCATTATGTTATTATGGTCATAAAGTAAAAGCTTGTATTTTAACATTAAATTACAAATATTTTATTATTGAATAAACATTTTAAAATACCAAACAAATTATATATGTAGGTTAAAGAAAATAAATATAGTTATTAAAAATTATTTACTTATTTTACATTTCTTTTGAGTTGGAAAACATTTTTGCATTTATTGTCTTAGTATTTAATGGTACAAAATAATGAAATTTTTGAGTTCCACTTATAGTAATCGCATTTTTATATCGATTTTGTAATTTTTCTTTTGTTAATTGATATTCATTTTTATCGGCGTATCCAAAGTTCATGGTAGATTCCCATTTTAAAGCCCACTCGAAAAGTTTTTTTGGTGTATCAATAATATCTTTGCTCCCTATACTATAACGGTGTGCAGCACGCTTCAGTGTACCACCAATTCCATCACAAGGTGCCTTTCCATGGCTGATAGCATGAAAATGCCATTCTGCATCAACCTTAAAGTCTTTTTTATGGTGGCATAAGTTAATTAGGTTATGTTTATTTTTGTATTGAGAAGGTGTTATAAATTATTTTCTTAAGATTAGAATTTATATGCGTTTTGATGAGTTCAATAAGTTTTGTAATGAAAAGATGGACTGTAGTACTGTTGTGATCGTTTATATCCGAAATGAGTATAAAACTTCGGTGCTGTATATATTCACTTGCGGCACTTTTAAATAAATGACAAATGGATGAATAGTAGCTTGTGAATTATTATAATAATAGCCTTGAACCGCATCCTGAATTATGAAGCCGTAGTTTTCAGAAAAATCCCCTTGAACGAAGCACTTCCTACTTCTAATTTTTTTTGAATGTATGTTCAATGAATGTAGATTGCTGTTTTGCTATAAAGTTGTGTGGTATCAAAATTTGTAAACGGCAAATAAATTTTTTCATAAATTTTTCTACAGTTTCTATTAAAGTATCCAAATTGCATCGATCAGTGGTATTCCATTGTTGATATTTGACTTGAAGGATTCCTTTAACGTCAAAATCATTTAGTAATATTTCTTCCAGTTGTTGAAGTTTTTTTGAACATTCATTGCACTTCAAAGTATGACAATCTTCTGTTAATTCACCACATGAAACAAAGTCAATTAATGTTTTATAATTATGGAAAGCAGCATCAGTAATTCAAAATATCTTAGAGTGTTTAATCATTAGTTTTATATTTTGATGTATGGTACACACGCACACATTATGAACTCCTTGGGATAATTTTATACATTCTTGTGGTCGAAGGGACGTGAATCTAGTAAATCCTATTTTCACATCAGGAAACTTATTTTTAAACTCCACATAAGCTTCATTTAATGTACATAGCAATAAGCGCTTTTGTGTTTTTTTTCGCTCATCTCCTTTTTTAAAAGATATTGCATCTCGTTTGCCTGGCAATAATCTACTGATTTCTTCACTTTTATAGAATTGCTCCACAACATTTATATCTGTTGTGGATACACCTCTTTTATCCGTCACAGATGCATGCTGAAAATTATTTTCATGTAGAGTTTTACTTTTTTCAACCAAATGACGCGTAGCATTACTGTTGTTTGTTATTATAATTATATTGTTATTATAATTATATTATTATATTTAAAAATATAATAATTTATATTATTATATTTAAAAAAAATTCTACTTGAAGTCGTATTTTTCATATATGAAAGGCTATCTATAAACTAAAAATAAACCAAATTAAAAAGGGTCGAGTCAAAATGTCGCAAAATTTTGCTGAACTTGACTGAAATTGCTTTTTAAAAAGTTCATTTAATAATAAAATATTTGATATTTAACATAAAAAAAAATCTGAATCTAAAAATCGCCATTTTTATAATTTTCCTTCAGAACAAAAAAAACTTATTCCCGACAGTCATATGCACAACGAATTTTATCTTTAAAATATAAAATAACGCGTGTCCCGAACTTCCACAAATGGTTAGATATAAAATAAGCTTCAATTGAGTTAAAAAAAAAAAAAGGCTATGCTATCTTTTTTTCAATTACACCGTTTTTTTCTTATGTTACACCGTTAAAAATTATTTCAAAAAATTAACAGTGTACATTTTTAAAAACTTTGTTCTAATACCTATTCAACGACATATCATTTATGAAAATCGATTCAGTAGTTTTTCTACAATCGCTCGTCAAAATGCACTCACATCACAAAATAACAAAAATTTGAGGGGCACCCTGTGAAGACCCCTGGTCGAAAAAAAAAATTCTAAGAGAACTTGTATTTTTTATTTATTAAAGACTATCTATAAACAAAAAATAATCAAAATTAAAAGGGGTCAAGTCAAAATTTCCCAAAAATTTGCTGAACTTGCGTGAAATTGCTCATAAATATTACCGAAAAGTAATAGAAAACTCCAATAATTAATTTTTCTTTAAAAACGACAAAAAGAAGTATGTAATAAAAAACGTTAAAACTTAAAATTCGATTACTAAGGTATTTCTATTTTGTTTTATTTGGAAAAACGATTTTCTATTGGCCAATTGATTTTGCCCAAACGAAAACCGTTAGAATAAATAATACTGACTTTTCGGTAAAAAAGATAGTTTCGAGTAGTACGTGGTCGGTCGTAAACAAATCTTAAATCGCGGGGAAAATCAGTTCCCACTATCTAAAAGTTTCAAGTGTGAATTAATTAATAAACTATTCTAGTGCTAATAACATTAAGACCAGTGTAAAAGTATAATCTAATTTAAACAATAAGTTAAGCTCTGGTCCTAGGAACCAATAAGCGATAGGGTGTATTAAATAAAATTAAATAAACCAGGTTGTAAATCAGTGTGCCCAAAAACAGTTCAGTTTTATTATTTTATATGAGAAATTGAGAGCCACACCCGAGGAGAGAAATCTAGTAAATACACCAACCTTTAATTATCTAAGAATAAATATTTGTGGTAAAAAATGTCCCTCACGGGAACACCACATATTGACGCAGCCGGTTCTCAAAGACAGAACCACGTCAAACAAAAACATTAAAAATATTTGTGGTAAACCAGCATCCCTCTGGGGAAGCACAGAAGTACCACATATTGGCACAGCCGGTTTTGTGAATCGATTACGTTTTTTGATATATTAACGTTTTGAGGTTTTTAAAACTGTCGAATAAAATGTTTATGAAGCAAGTCGGTTGATCCACAACTGACTATTGATACTAATTTTGTGATTACTTCTAATTATGTTGACGGAACTCGGATAGCACTGACGTGCAAGTAGAGTTTTGACTGCATCTTCAACGGTTCGCCACAAAACCAATTAAATTCAATGGTGAGTAAATATATTGGACAAATGTTATTATTGAATAACCAATAACAAACAAATAAAAAATTATACTGGACCTTTCATGTCTTGAGCTCATCTAACCATAAAATATGGTTAATAATTTTAGAATTATTGAAAACGAAATTTCACAAAAATTAATTCCATTTCTCCAAAACAGAAAACTTAAAGTTTTTTCCTGTTTATTAACGACAAAACAACATGAATAACGACAACATAGAGACACACAAGTCAACCAAACCACAAATGGTTGTAAAAATTTTGTTCAACGAAAAAATATGTCTTTGTATATTTGTTGTTCTGTTCTGTTTATACAACATCGGGTCGAGCCGGTATCATTATAATTACATGTTTCATTATTGTTATTATATATTTTTTTTTAAATTTAAGTTTTTATTTTCATGTTCGCGTTTTACAAAATAAAAAAAAATTGTATTTATATACAATATTTTGTTGAGTTTTTATATTTAACATTATTTTATTTTTTGTTTTGTTTTTTTTTTTGGGTAATTTTCTCGTGTGATCTTCCATCAATCCATCTAGTCATTCATCCATCCATCCATCGAAAAAAATTATTTAAAAAAAACACAAACAAATTATGAACTTTGTGTTTCAAGGAAAGTTGAATTATTTTTGGCATTTTTTTTTGATCATTTTAGATATTTTTAATGTTGAATATCATAATAATAATAATGATCATGACGATCGCTTTTATCATCCATGATATATTTAAAAGTTTGATATATAATTTTTTTTCTCTTTAATGACTTTAATCATTTAGGAAAAAGTCAGAATGTTTTGGCTTAGAAATTTATTAATACATTCAAATGTTTAACTAAATTTTTTATGAAATGTTGAGTGATCGCAACATCCTCTTGTTCTACGGGATTGTTGGCTTAATAATTTTTATAAATGTCTGCTCCACTAAAGCAATGGAGGAACTGGAAATGAAAGTCAAAGAACATGAGAAAAATTAAAATGAGATAGATCTGATATTATTTTTAATTTTACATAATTTTATAGATGGTTATGGAATGTACCTTTATGATGGCATAATATTGCGTGATCGAAAAAACGAGCCTTCATATAATTCTATATATTGAATTATCGAGGAAGGCAGTGCATCACATGATCAAGAACTATGCCGATAGCTAGATTATTGGCAACAAAATTATGTTTTACTGGTGCAAATTTTTCTAAAAAATTTTATTTTTAAGCTTGAAATATTGGCGAATGTCATATTTAATTATGTGATAGGTCTTTTTATTAGTTACCCATCCTTACCCACAAAAAAATATAAAAACAACGATTTGCGTCCATTAACACCTTAGAACGCATGTTATTGTGGACCTTGGTTGCTAAACATTTTAATGTATTTTTGTGACACTTATTGTATTCTATCGACATCTATACTACACAAAACTACATTAAAAAAATCACTTTTATTATAAATGTCACAAAAATGTACTAACAAATACTGTTGACACTTGTCAATTTATCTAAAAATCAAAACAAACTAAATATAATTATTCATTATCTATAATGTCTAAATTATCTAAAAATCAAACAAACTAATTCATTATTTAAATTATCTTGATTATATTTTACATTCTCAGCACTCTCTGAAAACGAAAGCAATATTTTATTATTCAAATTATAAAAATATATGTATTTTTACATATCTTGCTAATTATTCGATTTATTTTTCTTATTCAAATTTTTTTTTTTTTTTTTTTTTTTTTTTATTTTTACATATTTATTTGGTTTTTGGGCATGTCATATAACATGACATTGGTTTTTTCAGCCCATATAACCAATTTTTTACATTTATTTCTTTTTACATTTATTTCTTTTTCTGACTTACGTTATATAATTCAAAATGATATTTGTTATTATTAATGGATTTCTGTGTAAATCATGATAACCTGTAGTGAGGTAGATGAAACACGTATCTTTACAGCGTCAAGCGCAAGACCAATTCCGGTATCAGAATTGTATCTGTCATTCCGCTGCGATAGACTAAGTTCCACCACGCTTCACCACACTTCATGGTTCCACTTTTATTATTAAATCTTTATCTAATTCAATATGGTTCTTTTCGTTTAAATTTTAAAAATTTCAATTATTTTAATAAGATCAAATTTTATATGTTATTTTGTAACATTTAAATTATTTCATTTTTATATAATTCAAATGCTCGTACATCTATTGTTGTTAAATATAATTTTGAAATATTCATTTCCCATTTATATATGAAAATCTTCAGTTGTATGTTTATTTAATAAATTTTTTCCCATTTCACCTCAACAACCCACAGTTCCAATCTAATATTTGTAAATCGGTAAATAATTTTTAACGAATCCTCTGTGAAACTTCTTGTAGTTTTACTATCTCGTTCTAGAAATTTCTTTTCCCCAATAATTTAAATGGAAGTCCTCTGAAGCTTCCAATCAAATGTTGAAAATCCGGAATAAATGACAGGAACAATCAGCCGTTCCACCCAAAACGACCATGGTGCTCCAAATCATTCATTCTAATGATAATGCAGGTTATGTATAGTTGATTTAAATTGAATAGGCAGGTAATATCTCGTTCGAGCAGATTCTTTCTCCAATCCGGTATATGCATCTGGAATAAAGACAATAAGAAACTTCCGATACATTAGACTTAAAAAGTGTTGACGAATCCGGTATATGCATCTGGAATAAACTCCAAATTTCCAATGCATTAGACTTATAAGTTGTGTGTTGATTATATATAAAGTAACCATGTTGTATTTTGTTTATTATCTCTTTCGAGTATATTCTCTTGACGAATCGTTGTCGTATTTGAAAGGACACCCGAAACTTCCAATCACGTTACGGCCCATCATAAAGAATAAAACACTACCATGGCACCCTCATAGAACAATCCGGTATATTTATGACAAATGCTGTATTCTGTCCAACTTTTCTTCCATCATCGAAATAAACACTAAAACTTCCAATTATGAAATCAAAATTCGGAACTCACAGGAAACAGTCACTTTATGTAAGAATAATCGAGTATGACGTATGATTACTGTATTCTCTCTAACCTCTCATTCCACAATCGAAATAACTCCAAAAATCCGACTATGAGATTAAAATCAGAATTCACACAGGAAACCGCCATTTTGTAGTTGTATATTCAGCATATTCGGGAAAAAGTTTTACACCATGTGCTTTACTACATTGATCTAGAACTTGCCCATCCTTATGCAATTTTGTGACAGTACAAAATTATCCCCATTTTAATTAATTAATGTTTGTCACACTTTATGATTTTCACTTTTTAAATTATTTCATATAAAATATTTTTATTTTAATTGAAATCATTTATAAAATTCTTTCAATTTAATTTCACTAAATAATTTTTTTACTACTAACACTAAGTTTCGAAAATAGGATCCATCTAATATTCGAAAGTGTTAATATTTAATATTTTTTCCAGTTAATAATTGTAACATTACGACTTGTCTATTCGACAAACCGGACCGAAGTGTTATTCAAATTTGAAATTTGTTAATCTGATTATCCATCAGATTGGGTAACATTATAAAAATGAAAACAGTATTTATTCACTCAATAACATATTGAGCAAAATAATAGTTCATGTCGCCTACGATATCGACGCTGCTTACGTTTCAGAGATTGTTGTGTTGGCTATAAATGTCAAAGTTTTGTGGTAAATCTCTCTCTTAGTATTTAAGTTCTAGAAGCTAATGGCTTCAACATGTTGTGTTTTAGATTAAAAATAAATTAATTTATTGATTTGTGCAAGTTTTGTATAAATAGTTTGTCCAAGATGTAAAGTGTTAAAAGTTGAAAAATAAATTAAAAGTTGTATCTGGAACGTGGTTTTTGATTGTCTTTCTCCATGAACCACGCCATGTTTTCTTAATAGTTTTGTAAAAGTGTTGCTGGATAAACTTAATTGCTCGTTCCATGCTGTTTTGTCGACACTTTGTATGTTAATTTATTAATATGTTGTTTTTGCAGATGCAAGTAGCTGTACTATCATTGTTATTATATCATCGCGTTTATTAGTGGCTATAATATGCATCATATCATCGCTTCTATTCACTTGTATGACATATCAGTGGCTATATTGATTGGCTGCATTGTTCGGATGTCATCAGATCATCGCTTTTATTAAATATATTATCAGATCATCGCTTCTATTGAGTTATATGATATGTCACAGTGGCTATACTAATTGGCTATTGTTTGGATGTCATCAGGTCATCGCTTCTATTAAATATATTACCAGATCATCGTTTCTATTGAATTATTTGACATATCAGTGGCTATAGTAATTGGCTGTATTCTTCGGATGTCATCAACTCATCGCTTCTATTAATTACATGACACATCAGTTACTATATTGATTGGCTGTATTGTTTGTATATCATCAATTTATCGTTTCTATTGGATTGGCTACATTGATTAGATTATATCATCAATTCATCGTTTATATTTGATTGGCTGTATTCATTGAACATCATTAATTCATCATTTCTATTAATTGTTATATTAACTGGCTACATTGTGTGGATCGTATCATCATTCACAATCATCGCTTTTTATCAATGCTATTTTAAAAACTAATCATCGTTTCAACCAGTCTGTTGTACGAGACTACTTGTTGTTGTCTCTCAAAATAAGCTTGTTCGTCTCCCTGGCCTTCATATGTCATCGAAAACACATCATACAGTCCGCTAATACACCAGAGAGGCTAACAAATACTGAATTGGTTATTTTACATAATTTTATTATCAGTTGTTTCATTTCAACAACGGACAGTGCAAAAGTGTAACAAGTATTAAGAAATATGTTTCATGAAACAATCAAATTCAATCAAGATCTCTATCAAATAAACTCAACAGACAAATTTACCTACAAATTTTTATTTGACGCCACTAAGAAGATAACATTTTATTTTTTTGATTTCAAGGAACCGAGTATTGATGGTCCCAGTTATAAAAATAAAATATTTATCAAAATAGTAAATTTAATAAAAATGTGTGTTAAAATAACAAACGTCTATAATAGTTTATTTTTCATTGACTAAAACGAATACAAAAGAATAATTTAGATATGGAAATAGTAGATTGTATTACTAGTGCGAATGGGTCTTCGATACAAGAGCGTAGTTTGCGTGTCTGGAAAAGCAGTTCGCACTAGTAATACACAAAAGTTTTTGTAACAAGTGTACAAAATTTATTAAATATTTATTTAACTGTTGATTATATAATTTATTTAAAAAATTTAAGATATTTAAATAAAAACAAAGTGCGCCACCTTCGTTGTAATATTTGTATTCAAAACTATAGGCAAATTCCAGTTCACGGCCAAATTGTACTATACTGCTAAAATTAAATTTGATTTCATAAAATCGATCAAACATGTAAAATGAACAAAATTTTGATTTCGTCAAACAAATAGTTTAAATAATTAATATTATAATATATATAATTTTAAAAATATAAACATAGTAATCTTACTATAAACATTCATAAAAAAAATAAAGAAATTAAAAAAAAAAACCAAAATGAAACATAGAACCTTCAATTCTTTTTTGAAGTCGGTTAAAGGCAATTATGGAATAACATTTGAATAAAATCTAAATTAACAATTTGAGAATTGTTTTTGACATTTTGGTACTATAAAAATAATCAATTTACTGATAGATTTAAGTACAAATAAAAATTAATAAGTTGATTAATAATCTATTTTTGGGGTGTAATTTTATCTGGAATAATATTTACCAATATTGAATTCCAATTAATTAATTCATATGAGCGAAATAAAATGTGTCGTCGGCATCATCGTTGGAAGGTGGTATAACGAATCATCGTCAACTTAGATATTTGAATTTACTACAACATATATTTACACATTTATTCACAATTATTTATTCAACAATTGACTAGTTTTTTTTGTGCGATTCACGATTTAATTATTACATTTTCAACGATTTAATTATGATATAATATGACAATAATCGACATCTATTGTGTTGGTGCAACAATTTTTCGCTACGCTAAATTTCATCAATCACCCATTTATTTTGGTGCAACAATTTATTTATGATATTATGCAACAATCGCCTATTTATTTTGCTGCAACGATATTTTTGATATTTCATTTCAACGATATTTTATTTTTGTGACCATCATAGCAAATGTGGTAATTTTATTACAAACAGAAGTAAGTTTTAATCGGAATCATTTACAACATCATCCACAACTGGTGCTACATACAACTGGTGCTAGGACGTCACACTTAATCATAATAACTTAGTCATTAATATGAGTGGTTAAATTTATTTAGTATGGCAGATTGGATCAGGGGATGAGTTAATTTTTTTTAACTAAAATTTGATAGTCACAGTTGGTGTAGGGTTGGTGATGGTCTTCGTCCTTCAATAATTATGAGATCGTAAGAACCTACTTTTCTTCTTAACTTTGTTTCAAACAATTCAAAATCATTCGTGTGCATCCAGCATTTGTAAAAAGCCGAGGATAATATTACCCAGTCCACATACTGAAGCTAGTTGAAATAAACTCAAGGCGCGCGTATCTTCAATTGGTAAGAATTGCTTATGGTAATCCTGACTTGTAAAATTGTTACATAAGATAAAAAAAATATTGCGACGCTGATGCATAGGCTGACTTCCCCACAGCTCTGGAAACATAATGTTCTGGATATATAATGAGCTAATATCCATCAAATATTGTAATTAATGGCTACCCAATGTTGTAGATTTCACGTAGTTTTAATTAAAAAAATATTAAAGAAAGCAGTAGTATCCCAACAAATATAAATTCTGTTGTACTAGAAAAAGTAAAAAAAAAATTTTACCGGAAGTGACAAACTGAAAGTTGGAACTGTTGTGAACCGTACTAAATGTTTAAGTACCAAGTTTCATCCAATTCGATTATCAGGCACAGATGTTATTGAGATTTCAAAAAAACAAGCGCTCGGGAGACACCCCACCACTTTGTTCACTATCGCTCAAAAACTAATCAGTTCTTTGCCATAGATATTTGCATATTTTTCTAAAGTGCCATAAAAATTCATTCACGAACAATGTTGTATGCTCCCAACAAACATTGAAAAAATGGTGACACAATAAACGGGTGTTCGGGGGTCCCTCACCACTTACCCCAATATTGTTTAAAAACTAATCAGTTCTTTGCCATTTAAGTCTCCATCTTTTTTCAAAGTGTCACCGAAATTGATTAATGAATGAAATCTGTATGCTCCCAACAAACTAAAAATAAAGTGTAAAAAGTCAGCAGTTGTATAGTAAACCACCCAAGAACTGTTGTGAACCGTACTAAATTCTTATAAACCAAGTTCCATCTAATTCGATTATCAGGTACAGATGCTATTGAGCTTTCAAAAAAGAAGTGTATGGAACACCCCCCACCACTTTGTTCAATATCGCTCAAAAACTAATCAGTTCCTTACCATACATATTTGCATCTTTTGAAAAAGTGTCATCAAAATTCATTCACGAACGAATGATGTTTGCTCCCAACAAACATTGAAAAAATGATGACACAATAAACAGGTGTCCGGGAGGCCCCCTACCACTTATCCCAATATTGTCCAAAAACTCTAGAGGTGTTGATATAACTTTGTCGTATTATTTCTTAAGACTTGCTCTAGCTGCTTTTCTTATTACTGTTCCTCCAATGTAACGAGGAGGTCCAGTTCACCAAGGAGTAGTTAGTTGAAGACGTACAAACGAGTTTTTGATCGCAGTACTGTAGCCACACTATATTCTGATCTAAGTTATAATCTTATCTGGTAATTGAATTACACATAATATATATTTTTGTGTTAAAATTTATATATTTGCTGTGATAAAATATAGTATATCGAATATTAGGTAATCTCTCTAGACTTAAAATTGCCCAGCTTTAGTTTTTGAGAGTCAACAAAACATATGTTGTGATTAAAAATTAAGTAAAAGTCAATTTTTCTCCATAAAACAAAACCAATACTTCCACTACACCTAATTGAACAAAAAATAGAAACTACGGAAAAGTATAATATGAGTCTAAACCAGGGATGGGGAACCTTTTTACCATTAAAGGCCAACTATAATTTTGCAAATCGTTAACAGGCCGCATTATGCCGAATATTGCTACCAAGTTTGGGGGGCTGCATCTGTTACTATAATGGCTCTTTTAGACTTTGTTCAAAAGCGTGCTAAACGAATTGTTAATTTTTTCTGATTTCGTTGTTTTTTATAAATATCTTCATCAGCAGTGTTCGAATGAAATCAAATCCATTATGCAAACAGTCAAACTGTTGAGATCACTCACTCACCACTGTCATATAGTGACAGAATGCAGAGGGATTTCTTTGTTTGCAAAACGAAATCAACTAGCTGATAGATACGCCAATTTAAAAACAATTCCTGGAACACGAGGATATCACTCATACATTCCTACAAATGATGGATCAATCTTAGCTAATCGTTATTCTAACTCTAAGGAATTTAGTAATGTTAAATTAAATAAATGATAAAAAATGTGTAAAATATTTATTTTGAGTTAAATAAAAAATGTGTGAAATATTTATTTTGAGTTAAAATTAAAATTTATTATAAAAACATATATGTAAATCCAAAAAAAACTGTTCATTGTTTAACTCCACTTTTTTTTATGATGAAAAATTTTAGGCGCTTGGCAATAAAATTAATAAAAAAAAATCTCCCCTCCTGAATTTTTCATGAAATGTTAGTGACATATGTACCTTTCACATATTAAAAAATAAAAATTTAAAAAATACGCATTTCTAGAAAATCGATTTTGAATTTTTTACCGTTATTTTTCTAAAAGAAAATGTTCAAGGTCATATAATGTGAATTATTATTTTGATTAGCTCTGTTCAATACCTACATTTTGAGCTATATAACATTAAAATCAGTCCAGTAGTTTTGACTGTAGAGCCATTTCAATACACCAGGATCAAGAAATTTTTTGATTTTTCATCATCCTGTATTTTAAAACAGGGTAAAAAAAAAACTAAAAACGCAGAAATTTTTTTTATTGATGTCAATGAATTCCAATACCTAAATATACAAAATTAAAACCTCATTTCCGAAATTGCATGTTTTTTGCTGATTTCACGTGTTTTTCACCAATTATGAGTTGGATTGTGAAATGGATCTAAAATAAAATGTTCTTATATAAATTGTGAATCAAAAGAAACAAAATTATATTAAATAGATTGTTTGCTAATGTTGACAGCAGAAATTTATTTTAAATGAAATCGACAAATCCAAGTCGATCTACATTCCCTGTGAACTGTGGTTTGGAAACTGTTTAATGTCTAACGATCTATGACGGGAGCTATTTGAAGCTGTAAAACGGGATATACTAAGAGTAAAGAAATTGATAAATACAACTAAAGTTATAAATTCACGTGATACAGCAGGATGAAAATCAACTCCATTACATTTTAATGCAGGAACCTCTGAATAAGGAAAACAGACATATGTAATCAACGCTCCGCATATTTACAAATACAACTCCATTACATTTTAATGCAGGAACCTCTGAATAAGGAAAACAGACATATGTAATCAACGCTCCGCATATTTACAAATATCTTTTGGGAATTTTCATTTAATATGACCAACTAAATTATTTGGGATTAGAGATTTTTCCGAGTCAGAACCCAAATGATAATTTTGTTTTTTTTATTCTTAATTTTTAAATCCCGGAAGTAAACGGATAACCGTTTATTATAGTCTTTCGGCAGTTGATCAACCAGTGCTTCTTTGACTAACATCAGCTTCACCGTATTCATTATCGTGTGAGAATAGAGCGCTCTAGAGGATTGTTCCTTGAGTTTTCTGGAAACAAACACACTGCAAGGAACATCAAGTACCACCTGGTATCAAATTCGCTTACCTCCTGCCTCACCTAGTTATAGTCATCTACCTCTCCTGGCTAGTAAATAGGTGGTAATGGTGGGCTCTTTGCCTTTCTAGCCCTGCTTTGTGACAAGTTGCTCACCATCGGAGCTGTTCGTAGACTTAATATGTGAATTAACACTTGAGGTCCGCTTTTAGCGTTGTTATTAGTCCTAACAGTTTAGTATTGGTGATTGGCACTCTAATTGTATGGGTTGACTAAAGTGGTAAATGAAGTCTCATTGAAGTTTTTAATTAACAGTGTTACCATAAGAGCATGTGGTAGCCAGAGTGATCTGATGATATTGCGAACAGTTTTGGTTCTAAACGTGCTCCTTGATCTGTTGTTATTCAGCTCAAAATAAATTGTGATAGGAATGTTTTTGATACAAAGGCAGCTGTATCAAAGCTGTCATATCTTATCCCAATTCTGGTTAATCTGGACGATTTTTCACAGTTAAAAATATGCACCACGATCTAGTTTTTGAGTTTGAAAACAGAATTAGCTCTAAATTTTAGTTTGATCTTGAATTCAACTTTAGGATTTCTCAAGGTCATGTCATTTTTTGCAAATCGACGACTCGTATAACATTAAATTCATGCATTTGATAGTCATTAGCCGATACGTCTTGATTACATGCACTTGATGGTAGATCTGCAACATAATTGTGTTTACGCATTATACGAAGTATGACCGGTTGTAAATTGACCAATACATCAGATGATATTGTTAAAGATCTGAGGTTTTTTTAACTTGTAAGTAGTCAACCATCTCACTCAATTGTTAAAATTATTTATGGGTTGTGAATATGGTCAAAAAGCATTTTCTAAAAGCTAATTGGCGTTTCTCCGCGGAAAGAAGGCTGCTGCTGTGGTGGTGCTATAGCTGCAAGTTTTGTGATTAATTTTAGCATAAGTTATTGATTGAGCCGGTTTAATAACGTTGTTCAAGACTAAGTTCGCTTTGGTTCTTCAAAAGATTCATAACAATTATCTGGTCAAGCTTTAGCAAAGCAACCAGGTGAGAGTGAGTTTATGATAACAGTTTAGCAAATTTTTGAACCGGTTAAAATATTTGACCACTGGCGATCACCTGGTCAATATATTTTAAAATATTATTGAGACTAAAGACAATTGAAATGATGGCTTATTCATATCGTTGATATGCCCCTATAGAGATTTTGTGAACGAGAATTCTAAATTATACGTGGTAGTAGATGCTCAACGTCCTTGTCTCTATTAGCAAATTATGGTTTATTGTTTATGACTTAACCGGCGGCTCTAGTCAATTTGTTTTGTAATGCAATTACACGTAATTGCTTTGGAACTGACGATTTATTTATCAGTTAATATTGGCACAAAAATTGATCAACAAAGTTTTATTTGTTTATATTTCAAACCATTTTGTCATTGTTATATCCATTTGAAATAGATATTTTGTCCGTACATCGTACAAATGGAATGCTCTGCCTGAATCATTAGTCTCGAGGGCGTTCAATCCACAAAAGTGAAAAAAAGTGTTCATCAACACCTACCTCAGAGCGCATGTTGTTGTGTGACCTAGGTCTTGAACGGCATCTATGTGTTGTTGTCACACATATTGTAATTCCTATAACACAACTCTTTTGATAAAAAAAACTTTTTTGTTTTTTAATACCTGGTCTGTCTTTTAACAGAAACTCAGTTATAACACAACAATAATTTAATTTTGTGACAACTGTTAAATCTTTTCCAAATTTACAATATTTATTTCTTTATTTTATTTGCCAGATTTAAATACAATATTTAAGCTTCTGAGTATTACTTAAAAACGAGGTGGTTAATCACCACATATTATATATAGTTATCTCTTAAAATGTTATTGATCTAAATGTACAAGGTTGTTCAGATGATAAAAATAATTTTATAAACTCATCTTTATGCAAAATACATATAAAACAACCGAAATAGTAAAAACGGATATCATATACCTCGATTAAATATGTAGAATAAATGTAACTCAAATATCAAAAAATACAATTCATTTAACTCATCCCCTTTACAGTACAATTACAATATAATTTAACCATTTCACAATCTGATTACACATAATGAACTGCCTTTCAATTACTCAATATATCAAAACAAAATAAAGATTCAACTCCAACACATTGTATAACAATCAACCTATTCAAAAGTATAAAATCAACATCAAAGTGATTATCATTATTATTTTGAATGGAAATTGAATTAAATTATTTCAATTCAGTAAAACAAAATTGTGCCAACTTCACAGCATGTGATCCATTTTATTTTGAATATTTTCAGTTGCATAGTTTCCAGATTATCCTTAAAAATATATATTTTTTTAATGAAAATTGTTTCAAATTTACAGTAATGTAAAATTACTATAGCCACGTGATCTCTTTCCATAAATTATGTTACACTCTGATGAACTTCAATCATAGTTTAATTAGATTTTTCTCAGCAACAAAAAAAAAACTATACAATAACATGAAATTATTTATTATAGGACAAGGTTATAGTAATCATCATCATCATCATTATAATCATTATCAAAACCATAATAATTTTAACAATATAATCATTCAAAAGAAAAACTGAAAAAAATAAAAAACTACAAGAAATTGATACAAAATCTTATAAATCGTGATTTTAAAAGAATTTCGTGTTTGATTTGATTGCAACATAGAATATTAACTGCATTAGTTATTTGATTCATGTAATGCAACCCAATCTAGTTATCCGATTCAAGGGCAGCAAAAACTTAATAAAGATGCATTTTTTTTCTGATACTATTTCTTAATTGGTAACGATGAACACTTTGAACAAAACGAACATTTTTATGAGTAATAAATGATAAAGTAAGTAAGTTCATATTTTTCATATTAGATTTTAAGGCAAAATAGCTGCGCCTATTTTGTAAGTATTGTACAACGTTTAAATAATGTAATAGTGCAACTATAGTTTAATACAGAGGTTACGACTACTACTACCAAACCCCAATAATTCAAGCAAGAGCAAAAAATGTAAACTTGTGAAGAATTTGCAGCCATTAATAATAAAAATAGCGCAAAATTAATTCACTGTGCTTAAAAAATAATCTAGACTCTAGAGTTTACCACCGAGCTACAAAACCTATATATTTATCTGGTTTATACGAAATGAAGTGTTATGATTGCAATATTAAATACATAGGCCAAACTGGAAGAAGCTTTCAAGGTGAGAGCAAATGAACATTTTGCATAATTGAAACGAGGTTAAACAGATTCAGCTATATAGCTAATCATGTTATCGACTTCATAATCATGTCTTTGAATAATCTGTCAGTATTACGTGTTAAAGCAAACGGAAAAAAGATAGACATTTTGGAATTGTATACGAAATTAGGAAGATGTAATTTTTAAAATAGAATTATTAAATGAATAAACAGAAATTCTGTTTTCTCCCTTAACCGATCTGTCTTTATTCCATTTAATACCGAATGAGTATTTCATTACACAATAATTAAAATATTTGTGTTACTTTTAACTTAAATTTATAAATCTTTTGTTGCCATTCAAAAATCGTATTTGTCTTTTAATTGTGTTAGTAATTAAAGATATATATATAAATTAATTTTAATTTTATGTTAAATTTTATATTGTTTTCCCTTTTTCGGTTTTTTCCTTTTATATGTATTTCGTGTAAAATGTAGTTAATTTTCTGTTGTTGTCTTTTTCTTTAATTTTTAAGTCCTTCTTGGCGTTTGATTGGTTGATTTGTGAACTGCAAAGCGGTAAGTCAGTCAGACAAAACAATGGCGAAAGCTGATTCCAATTCTTGTGATTGTCATTACTAAACTTTGCTAGGTAGTCCAAAACAGTTCTATTGACTCGTTCAACCATTCCATCGAATTTGGGATGTAACGAGGTAGTCCTAGTTTTCTTTATTAATAGTATTTTTACCGTCGCCTTAAACACGTCTAACTAAAAGTTTCTACCTTGATATCAACTCAACTAATGCTCTAGCTACCATATCGGCCGTTTGATCGTATTTTTGAGGCTCTCCTCGGCATTTTCTGTTTGGATCCTTTCTTGCGGCACAAGTATCAGAATTTTTGCACCAAGCATCAATGTCTTGTAGATGGTTTACCCAGTAGTAGCAATTTCTTACTCGTTCAAGTATTTGTTCTCTTTACCATCACAATGTAAGCATTCAGAACAATGACGTCTGGATAGCTGTCAGCATTGTCATGTATTCGACCAGGTCTATGTTTGACATGGTAATCGTATTGCTGCAATCGTTCCAGCCACCTTGCTAGCTACCCTTCAGGATTTCTAAAAGATACAAGCCACGTTAATACTGCGCAATCAGTTCGAATGGTAAAGTTTCTTCCGTATAAATAAACATGAAAGTGTTCCACCGCTCAAATGACAGCCAATAATTATTTCCTTGTCGTACAATAGTTGCTTTCCACTTTTCCTAACGTTTTGCTAAAATAAAAAATTACTACTTCTTTGTCGGACGTTTCTGTGATAACACGGCCCCTATTCCAGTATTGAAGGCGTCCGTATCGAGTTTCAAATCTTTCTCTGGAACCGGAAATTCTAATAGTGTTGCTGTTGTCAGTGACGTTTTTAGTTGGTTAAATGCCTCTTCACACTCGATGGTTCACTCAAACTTTACTGTTATGCCACAATTCAACGTGTTTTCTAACCAGTAGTCTTTGGGAAAAGACCTACACTCACTCCAGAACGAGTTCAGGCTCTGTAATGGTGGCTTGGAGGGAATGTATGCTTTGGTAGTTGACGGTTAAACAATGAACAGTCAAAGATACATTTCCGTCCAATCGCCACACTTTCCCATTTTACTTCCTTATAACATGACTACTTGGTATTTTTGCATCAACATCTGCAAACACGCATAACAATAGATATAATATTCTCGACAATGCATTACATTATTCATTGTCCGTACAATTAACAATCAATATAAAGAATCTATTAATCACTCCTCCAACAATACGATTTTCCATAATCATATTGTTACACGTTCCATCATTTATATTAAATTACATTTTTTTATCGTTGCCGGAATGGAACTGACCGTTGCATATGAATTTTCTTTATGTAACCACGACAAAAAAAAGTGTGCTATTTTTGAGAGTGTCACATTTTGGTTGCACCAGAATGTCTGAAGGTCTTATCAATCCGCTGTTGCTAATGTTGCTACGTTGGACAGCTACGGTTGTAGCCTGTATGTGAATGTTTGCTGAAAAGAATATTTTTTTTGACGTCCAATTTACATAATTACCTGGAAATTGATACAAGAATACAATCAACACATATTTTTGAATAATCACTTCTCTCATGTTAGATTTTACCTGTTAGTTGCATGTTAATTGTATTAAATTATTTTGTTTGTTCTTTAGTCAGGATGACATAAATTAAATTATATTAGTGCTGAAATGAAGATCTTTCTTGTGTAGAATCCGCGTCTTTTTTTTTACAGTAAATTCATGTATCATTTTTAATAAATAAATTAATAAACCCTTGGTAAATAGATACCGTCGTGGTATCTATTAGAAAAGTCGATTGCGACATTACGTTGTCTTCGGTAAGACGATGTAGTGGCCTAGCAATATTTGAAAACCTCTGTACGGTAGTATGTGCCGAGCCCAATAAAATTTCTAACATCCTATTTTTATGTTGGTTAGATTATAGCCAGTTCTGTACAGCTTTTATTTTGTGATAATGTGTTCCTAACCCATTTCTTGAAATCATGTGACATAAATATTGCACTTGAATTTGAAATAACTGTTATTTCTTTGGGTTGAGTTTTAAATTGGCAGTCCGAAGGCGTTGTAATACTTTTTCCAAATTTTTGAGCGGTTCTTCAAAAGTCTTGGCATGGGAAAGAAGATCATTTAGATGAATGACGAAGGTTGACCACAGTGGGCCTTGCAATACTGTGTGCATCAACCTTTCAAAAGAAGCGGGCGTATTTGAAAAGCCAAAAGGCATTACGTTAAACTGCAAAAGTCCTATTCCGGAGTAAAAGCGGTTTTATTTTTTTCTTCATTTGCCATCTCTACCTGCCAATAACCATTTCGAAGGTCCATAGTAGAAAACCATTTGGATCCAGTCGCAGCATATTGCAAATCATCAATCCTAGGTATCGGAAATGAATTCGTATCGGATTTTTATAAATAAATAAAACAAAATCCTTCTTCGGAGTTTCCTTAAGCCGGCAATAATCCACACAATCTTGTGCTGCCATCTTTTTTCTTGACAAATATGACAGGAAAAGCTCGGGGACTCTCGGAAGGATTAATAATTCTCTGCTCAAGCATATCCTGAGTTAACTGTTCTACATCTTGTTTTCTTAATGCGGAAGACGTCAATGTGGCTTTTTAAGAGATTGCGAACTACCATTTTTTATCTTATGCTTTGCCATCAATGTTCGTCCTCTATCATCAGGACCTTTGGAAAATACATCATTAAATTCTATCAGAAGCTTAGCAAGAATTTTTTTTGTTCCTGATTTAGATGATGTCAACCCTTGTCGAGTAGGCCAATAATATGTTCAAGTCGCTTCACTGATTCTGTAGCATCATCCTGAAAATTGTTTTGTGACATAATCACTGATTTCACCTCTGAGATGGCTGCTATGCTGTCACTACGAGAAAGAGTGATCGGCTGATCTGTGACGCTTTACACTCTAACCAGGACTAGACGATCACGGGAATAACTCTTACCGATGGCAAAACTTACTTCCATTTGAGTGGTAGATGTTACAATACAAGACCCTCTCCTTCCAACCATGACTTACAATCCATAGAGACAATTGGTTGTGGGACATTTTCCAACCATATTGGATCTTCAACGCCATTTATTTACAATGCCGGTATCTTTCAATCAATCACATCTCGATATTTCAGCAAAAAATCTGCACCTAGGACGCCCTCTTTACCCATATCCTCTACCAGTACGGTTTTATCCACCGTATAATATCACCAATTTAGAAACTCAACTCCTGGCATCATATAACAGGTGACTTGTGGTTCTCAAAAGCAGTTTTTAGTACTACGTTGCTCCTCATTTGTTGTATGGGTGATGCCACACTCTCCAAGACTCTTCTACTGATAATTGTATTTGATGCCCCAGTATCAAGAACAAATCTACAAGGTTGGCTCGCTACATTTACTTCCACAATCATCGTTATCCCGCATAAGAATTCCTGTTGTGAATTGGTGTTTACTTCACGGGCCCTTCAAGGGCCCTTCAAGACTGAACAGAGTTTCCCGAATAGTTCTGGTTGCAACTGCTTCGGTTAAGCCTTGGGGCTATGTAATGCGTACAAGGTCGTGAACCTCAATACCTGCAATACCATTAATGAATTGAATCATCAAAATCCTATCCTGTGCAGCCGTTGAACAATCCTTAAAAGCTGACCTCTCAATATCTGTGGCAAATTCAACTAGATGCTCTTGTGATTGATCGAATCGAACGTGATCAATTTTGCTTGCATCTTCACCGGAAAATCGTCGTTTAACAGCGTCTGACCGTTTTGTGTAATCTCACCGATCAAGTTTGAGTAGGATGTTCAAAATCGTCAGCACTTTACCACGTAACATTAAAACCAATTGTGTGGCTTTCGTGCAATCATCCCACTGGTTACTAGCTGAAGTTATCTCGAACTGGGTGTGATAGTACTGGGTGTGGTCGCTTCTACTACAGCTGTTGGAGCTACAGCGCCTACATTTCTTATCTGTGAGGTCTGAGGTGTTGGTAAACTGACCAGAAATGATTGTTCATTTCTACCACCGAGGATAGAATGATCACTACCTTCATCTGGTCCTAAACCATGTGATGCACAATTTTTCTTAAGTAGTTCTATTTTCTTCTGCAACGCTTCGGTTGTTTGATGATGTCACCAAGTTTCCTAAACAGTTTTTTCTTATCTTCCACGTTATGTTGCAGGATCCCACTTCTGACACCAGTGTTGTGGAATTCCTGGATAATTTATTATCAAATTTATTTTTAACAAACTAATATCATATTATTTGTGGGGAAATTGCAGGATCACAAGTGGAGATCAGCGAAGTGAAGTGATCAGTGAAGAAAAACCTTATTTGGTTTACCATCAAATTCATTCTGGTTAATTCAAATTTTGTCTGCCACTTAGCCTAGCTTTTGTTTCCCCTCAATGCAGCGTTTACCTTTTTTATGGTTGGTAAAGAAGAGAGAGTGATTTATTTTGTTAAACTTTAAACTAACTCATCCGTTTCACAAATACTTTTATGACATCCTTAAATGTCACAACAACTTGGTTTGTATTAGAATTATATTTTTTCTTTTGATTTAATTCAAATTTTAACTTTATTTTAATTTTAGGATCAAAATTCGTAATATCAGTATGCCGACATGAACAATGACAAACAAAAAATATTAAATAAATATAGTAAGTTTTTAAATCCTTTAAATTAATTATTCACTTCAAAGTAGAGATTTCAATCCCGGGATTTTTTTCTTGACGAATCCCGGCATCCCGAGATTCGTGAAGCAAAAAATCCTAGGATTGCAATCCCTAATTCAAAGTGCCCGTTTGTTTTTTGTGTTTGTTTTCATTACATTCACAATAAAAATTCTTTCGCACATAATTTTAAACGAAAATCAAAAACCTCGATATATATGCATAGGCCGATTTTTTGACCCTATATGCAAAAACATTGAATCTTGCGATATGGATTAATGAAAAAATGGATTAGTGTTTTTGATTAAACGTTTTTAATTTTTTTTATATGAAGTTTTATATTTCAAGATGGCGTTAAATTTTAATTAAATTTTTTTTATAGTGAGTTTTATATTTCTAAATGGCGCTATAGTTTCACGATTTTTTCTGTACTAAAAAACGTGGATAAAATTTATCAATTTATTATTACGAAAGGCATATTATCTCATAAGTCATAGTTTTTTATTATTCGTGAGTCATTCGCCTGAAATATGTGTGGGTATATGTGCTAAGGCGTTTTACGACATGTGCCACGGTATGGTGCACATCATGTGCATGACAGGTAAAATGCACAATTTTGTGCACGGGGATTTTATGGCATCCAAAATTAATGCACATTTCATGCTATTTTTTTTAAAATTATTTTACGGGATAGTTAGTCCTCAATCAAATCATTCTTGTGTTCAAAATGAAGTAAGCCTAGCAATCGGGCGAGATTTAGCCTTCAACTAAAATCATTGTTGTTCTCGAAGTTATTTAATTCTAGCAATGGGGCATATTATGTCTGGTAGTTGAGTAATATTTCCTCAAATCAAACCGGTCAGTCTAAAATTTTTTGATGCAAACTCAGGCAAGTTAAAGTCAGTACTGTTATCCTATCTTCAACATAAAGTTATACAAGTTCGGGCTAATACATTTAATTCAGTTTTCAACAATAAAATATGAAAGCTAAAGTCAGTACAGATATCCAGTTTTCCACATAAAGTTATGCAAATTAAAGTAAGTATAATCACCCAGTCTTCAACATAAAGTTACGCAAAATCTTCGTATCATCTAGTCTTCAAAATATCCAAGTCAATGCTGTCATCACCTAATCTAAGTTAAATTTATTACAGCCTATACAAGCTTCTATAGTCATTAAATGTTAAACAAGTTCAAGTCATCGTTATTTAAGGGGCCTGAGGCTATTCTTGAACACTTATTTGTCAATCGACAAATCGATTTGTGGTTTAGCTAGGAAGTTATAACAGATTATAGCACATTTTTGGTACAGATAAAAATCAAAGAAGTCGTTTTAAGCAACTATTTTGACAACTTATTTTTTTAATCTTTAAATAATTTCGAATTCCAGAATATTGTGTAAATTTACGATATTGTGATTACATTTATGTGTTCGGGAATAGGGCGTAGTTTTTCAGTATATTTGGTTGCAAATAAAGTTTGGTTTATTTCAATATTTTGAATTGTTTAAGAAAATTTGTTGCGTATTATAAATATTTTGAATTATAGACAATTTTTTTAATTAAGTGTAGTATGTATTGGTAAATCCCAATATTTAAGGTCGTCAACTTTGATTGCCTCTTCCATCGCATTTTAAAATATTCGCCATGTTAGGCTCATCGAGTTTTCATCGCCTTATATAAAACGTCAAGTAAGGCGCAGTTTTTTATTACCGCATTTCAATATATATACAGAAATTTAGGCGCATCGAGGTTTCTTCGCATTTCTATACAATCGCCATTGTTAGGCGATGTTATAGTTCATCGTATTATTTAATCTTCAATCGCCATGTTATATGTAACATTGTATGATTTAATTATAATTTATTTAATGCTAAAGTGAGGCGATTGGCGAATCATCGTATTATATTGTAAACACTCTGCACCCGCGTTTGGTACAAATCAACATAGTTGCAACATCTTCTTTGTTTATTTATTTGAATTGTATGTATTTTTTGGGTTTTAAATTTTTTTTAAAAGGATAACTAAATAACTAAACAATAAATCCTATCACATAACAAAATATGACACAGCCAATCCCTTGCATGGAGGTGTAGCAATCTCGTTATTTTGTACTATTAACAAATCGTTTTTAACGTTTGACAAAAGTTTTGTCAATTGTACAAAATAAAACTTAAAAAAAATTGACTTGTTTGAGCCAGTACTGTTGAGAATACACCAATTTTGTTTTTCAGTATAGGTATATACTTCATATTCAACAATTTTTGCAATTTCTTCAGATTATCTCCCTAACCGCTATAATAATTTCTTTTCTGTTGAAAAACGAATATTTTATGTAAAACCAAAGTATACCACAGTTTTTGTCTTATTGATTACTGTTTGATTCAACCTCAATTCATTTACAAAAAATTTACTTCAATCTACAAACACAAACCTCAATAATTTCTATTTCATTTCGGAAAAATAAACATGAAAATTATTATAATTTTGAGAAAGAAAAAAAAATAATTTGTGCAGAAAAACCATTTTGGTATGTTCATGATTTGAAGGTCGAAATTATGAATTACATAAATCCAAAAAAGGTTTATGTTAATGAATGAAATCGTGAACCACAGATATGTTCGTAAGTATGATAATCATCATTACAATTTAATCATCAATATGATTGGTATAATTGATTTTATGCATAAATGTAGGTACCGTTAATGGATTAGTAAGTTAAGGTTTGTTTTAATTTATTATTTAGAGTTAACTTATACTGCCTTGTACTTGGTTTTATTTAAATCTAAAGAAAAACAATTTAACTGTATAATTATAAATATTAACTAAAAATTTAATTTAAAGCTAATCGAACTTTGTTTATTTGGAACAATTTGTTTTTATTAGCATTCTCAGCTCTTTCCATTCAATAAAAGTTTGAGTATCTCAATTCGTATTAATTGCTAAAGCTAAAAACCCTTGGATTAATTTATCATTTTCAGTGCAACCCTTGCTTTCCGCTATAGAGCAATTGCGCGTCACCGCAATTGCATAAGTTCTAGCATTTGCAATGACCCTGTCTGATTTAGATACAATTCCCTTCACAGATAGCCAATAACAATATTAAATACCATTTCTTTAAAAAAAAACAAAGTTTTACTAGTTGACGAAGCATGAGTAACTTTGACTACTATGATTGCTTACGATTGGTTGAACAGATTTTATTCGCTTATTAAGAAGGTAATTGTTAGGGCTTATTAAAAATAATTTTTTTAAATTTAGTAGCAATTTTTAAAACTCTGTTTAACTAAAGAAATATCTTCAAAGATGGTGCTTTGAGTGGTACACGAATTGTTACCACATTTTTTTCCAGGCAACAACAAGCTCAGTTAATTCTCAATCCAACATTAAATTTTCGTGATGGCATCATTTTTTGTTTTAAAAATAAAATTCTAACCAACTTTCTATTGTGACGATTATGGAATACGATAGAACATAACACAATAGAACATCTTTCGAGAAAATACTCTTTAGAGAAAATAGTTTCACAAAATAAATATAAAAATAAATAAATCAATAAAAGATAACAACGTTACCAAAGTTAACACGTAATAGGAAGTTTTTGTTTATCTTATAAGAAAGAAAACTATTAGAGAAATAAACAAATTAAAAAGAGTAGATCTCACACCTTTGTGTCAAGATTTGAAGATCGTGTTATTATGTTTTTATTGATAAAAAAAGGTTTGTGTTCTAGAATATTGTAGGAATATCGAGGCTATTTTATGTAATATATATAAGAGGTGTTGCTAGAGGATAAGAGTAGTATAAAAATTGTCAGCGATAGAAAAAGTAAAAAATTTAGCAGTGATATAGGTGAGTTAAAGTTAACGGTGTTATAAGTAGAAAGAAAAAGATTATTGTAAGTGAACAGTTAAAAGTGATATTGTGAACAATTGTCATAGAATTATAAGTGGTGAATTATTGTTAGTACAAGAACGCAGAAAAAACATTTTTATAACAAAATCTTGAACGAATAAAATTATAACGTTTAGAAAATCCATTGTGTTTTAATTTCCTGATTTAGTGATCGAACTAAATAATTGTAACTCGCCTAAGTTACGTTACACTATTAAAGTTTTTCTTTCAAAATTTTTTTTTAAACAATGCAATGAATCATCTATTTTACTAAAACCACTGAAATTCTTGTTATATATAAATTTAATTGATTTATTGATTTATGCCCGATTTCTTCAGTTCTAGATAAGTTGTCAATAACTTTATCTAGAAGATATCTAACAGAATCGGGTTTCTTCACCTTTGGGTAGGGTATATCTATACCAGATAAAGTTATTCGTTACTTGAGGTATCCAGATATCTAACAGATAAGAATGAAGGTTAGTGTTAAATATATATTTATATTTTTTTATATTTATATTTATGAAGCTAACTAAGTATGGTGGATAAAAACAAAATTGCAAATTTGATAGAAGACTCACGAATCACGAGGATATATCTATATATCAAATCTTTATCTGGCTTGTACCTTTTGAAATAAATTTCTCAGTTGTATTGTGGTTTCAGTATCGAATGTAAATGTGTCGTATTTTCAGAGTTTTTAAAAAAATTCTTTGAAGCTTCCAAGGACTTCTTAGCCATTTAAAAATAATTGTATTCTACCCTAGAGAATATACGTAGTCTTAAAAATATTAAAATAGCCTTTACCTGACTTTTCTAAATTCTGGGTTTTCTAAAAAAAACCCTACGAGTCAAGATCTCGGCAGAGACGGTCACCCAAACAGTGTTCCTGAATTTTTTTTTTTTAATAAAAAAGTGTTGTGTAATAGGGTTTAGAATATGTGTCACAACAACACATAAATGCCTTTTAAGACCTAGGTTAAGACTTAAGTCCCACAACAACTGGCGTTCTAAGTTGTTGATGAACGCTTTTTTTAAACCTCTACGGGTTGAAGCCACCTGAGACTAAGGATTCCGGTAAACTAAACCATTTGTATACAGTTCAGACAAAGAAGTCTTTCTGCGATCTGCCAGTATGACAGTGCGAGATTTCGACCGTTTCACTGATTGCGGTAGCCGATTGCCGAGTGGAACGGGGGTAAGAATAAGTTTGAGGCATGATGCCGCTGATTTCATCTGAGCACTGTTAAGATGACGGTATTTGTAAAAAATAACGAGGTCAGCAGCAGTGCGACGATGTTGTAGGGAATCAAGCTTTGATGTCAAAGCTCGATCACCCACAATTCGTATAGCCCACTCTTGAACAGAGTCCAAGAGGGCCAGGATGGAAACAGAAGCAGCACCCCAAACTTGACAACAGTACTCCATACAGGGACGAATATGGGAATTATAACCATGGGAATTACAAAATTTTTTTTCATCTATTTAGGAGGCCGAGTTTTTAGACTCACTTTTTGCTATCGCCATTACATGATAGTTCCAGAGTAGGTCATTTGAAACTGCGACACCCAATAAACGAATGTTTTTAAAATTCACCTATTGGTTCATCAATTCACCAATTGGTTCATTCAATTTAAAACAAAGTCAGACGAGTAGCACTAAAAGCCGATGCTATAGCTTCAACAACAAAGGAAAAATTAAGATCTTACACTTGAGCCCTCTGAGGACTGGCTTAGGGGTATTTCAGTTAATTTTTTCGAAACGGTTGAGTTTATAACACTTTCAATGTTATTTTATGTTTCTTTTTATTTTATTAATAGATATATGGATATATTATGTGTTTAATATACATATGCGAGTTCGAATTTGTACCTCTTGTAGAATTCGTTTCCTAATGATAAGCTTCACTGGAGGTAGCATATTGTGCCAATTGCAGCTAATCAAATTTCACATATTGATCCAAAGCGGCTATATCGCAGTTTTGGGTATGGAAAGGATAAATCACAGCAACTAGGTAGAACCATACTAAAGATGAAAAAACATTGCTCACAAAAATATATTCTAATTCAGTTAAAACATATGTTTGTTAAGATAAGGGCCGTTAATATGTTATGTAAATTTATTTTATATTACTAATTAATGTATACTTTTTTTTATTACATTACCTAGAGTAAAAATAAAAAGTTAATTAGTATATGAATTATATATAACATGCATTTTATTTCACATCATATTTCAATTATTTACTTTCTAGAATGCGTTTAAATATGTACGAGGTGCATGCATTTATAATAATTTCGAACAAGTTACAAGTAAATGAGAAGACAAATTAAGTATAAAAAGCATCCACACCTTCAAATACTTAATTTGTATCCTTAAAATAATTAAATGATAATTATATTTCTATAAAACAAGAATTTCGGAGGTTTTAGTTAAACAGATTTACTGCATAATTTGCATTGCTTAAAAAAAATTAAAAATAGCGGATGTAAGAATTTTGTAAGAATATTATTTTTAAACGAGAAATCGTGCCATCTCCCAAATTAAATGTTAGATTAAGAATTAACTAAACATTTTTCTGGAAAAAATTAGTAAAAATACGGATATACCACTAACAGCGCCATCTTTGAAGATATTTTTTTAGTTTAAGAGTTTTAAAAAATTGCTACAAAATTTTAAATATCAATTTTAAATAATTTTAAATTTTAAATAACAATTTTACCAAATACCTTTCCTTCCCAATGAGTTATAAATGAATAAAATCGGATAAGCCAAACGCTAGCAATCGGTAGCTAAAGTTACTCATGTTTGGTCAACCCGTAAGACTTTGCCGCCACTCTGTGTCGTCACCAGAGCAAAATTTCAATTTTTTAGTTTTTTATTGACCATCTGTGTTTGAAATTGTATCGAAATCAGAGGGGGTTACGAACATCTAAGTTGCTGTGACGTAGAATTGCAATCAGTTGAATTCAGTTGTTTTTATAATAGGTTTGTTACGTATATTATTTATAATAATTCTTTAGGTAAAAGAACTATTCTTTATGTATGTAAATGCATAACTCTGCACGATATTGCTTATATAACTCATATATTTGGATTTAAATATCGATGAAGATAGTGCGTGGAATGTGCAACTGGATGATCGTGAAATATGCTACTAGCTAGGCACCGTAAATCGCATATTGCTGTGGGACCAAGATCTTAAAAGGTTTTTATCTTTTGAGACACATATTATATATAATAATTCCTTTTACACAGCATATTTTAGTAAAAACAACAATAAACATCCACGTACATAAACAAAATTCATTTTTGTAACACGTGCACAAAAAATATGTAATTTTGTACTAGAATAAAATACAAGAAAAAACTACTTTTCCGACCACAAAATATTTTGTACACGGCCACGCGCGCCCGTTTGGAAAACGCATTCGCACTAGTAATACAATCTACTATTCCCATGTATGAATTCTAAATTTTAATTTAATTTAATTTTTTTATTTTTTTCTATATATTACTATTGGGTTGCACGTCATGTTGCACGTAGCATGATCTCGAATTAGTACATTGATACAAAAATATTAATTTTTGTTCCATTCAGGATAGTTTGAATTAATCCAGAACATAAGTTTACAACGAAAACTCAAGCCATTATGTAGTGACATACATGAAGCTAGGTATGCAGGATTATTGGAAACGTTATACAATAGCCGTATATACCAAGTTTGAACCAAATTAAATGTAAGGACTTGAAGTAGTTGATGTTTCAAAGAAATAGTAGTTCAATTCTTATGAAGTAAAAACGCACATTGATGATGAACAATGATATAACTACTCTTGAAATTCCCAATAATCAATCATTCATTATTATGTTTTTATTTTGTGATATAATTATTATTCTATTATTTTGTAATAATTTTGACGCTGTGCTGAATTCACAACATACAATAGTTGTTTTTAATATCAAACATGGGAAAAAAATAAACGGATGATTGACTGAGTCACGTGTTTCAATTTCAATTGAAAGGTATCGATCTGATGAATTTATATCTCAACGAACGTATGCTTATGAGTAGGTAAGGTTTAATCTCATCAGTCTACATACACTCAAAAAAATTTGTCCGTACAGTTTTACTAAAAAGGGGTAGTTAAATGCTTTACGAACACATTTTAGTTAGCTTTTGCCACTTTTAGTAGAATTTACGGACCTTTTTAGTTAATTTGATTACGGAGAGGTGTCCGTTTTAAGTTAAAAGAAAAATATTATTATTTTACTAACAAATTGGATAAATTTCAAATTTTTGTTAGTAAAACGGAGTTTTTTGTTAGTAAAAAATTTATTTTACTAACAAATTTTTCGTAATAAGAATGATAATTTTTAATATGTTTGTAAAACAGGTTGGTAATATAAACAAATTATGTATTATGTTGGTAATATGTTGGTATTATGTTGGTAATATAAACAAATTTTTACTAACAGTCTGTAAAATAATTTGAACTAGTAAGTAAAACGAATCCCTAAAACGAAAAATTTTGTTAGTAAAATAATTTAAGATATATAATATTTTACTAACAAATTGTTCATAATACGAATGATTATTTTTAATAAGTTTGTAAAACATAATTAATTACAAATTTTACTAAGAGACGGTAAAACAATTTGAAAACATAACTAAATCGAATACATAAAACGGAAAATTTTGTTAGTAAAATATTTAAAGATATAGTTTTTTACAAACATATTTTTGTAATACGGATCACAATTTTTAAGATTTTTGTAAAACAACTAGTATTACTTGATTTGATTTGAAGATTTGCTTGTAATACAAGAAATTTGTTAGTAATACTAGCAAATTTTATTAACACAATAAGCAAAAATCGGTCGTTTCGTTAAAAACAAAGGCAGTCGTTTGAAAGAACTCAGTGGAATAAGTTTAAAAAATCAGTCCATCTTAAAAAAAATAATTAAACATAATTAAAGTGTTATAATAATAAAAATAATTTAATTAATTTAAAATAAAAAGAAATATAATAAATATTTAATATATTTAGTGATTAGATATAAAAATAAATAAATTTCTTCCTGCCATTTATTAAATGTATTATTATATGTAGTTAATAAAAGAAAATTGTTTAGTTTGGTCTATATCCATAACTTATAAAGGAAATATTGCGTAAGTGTTTTTTAAATAATGTAACATACTTTTATTGTAAACTTCTTTACTAAATCTAATTAAAAAACAAAAATTTTCGTAGTAATACTAACAAATTTTATTAATAAACAGTAAAAAATTTAAAATCAGTAACACGGATCCGGTAAAGTAAATATATTTAAAATGTAATTAAACAATACTAATTTATTTAATTATATGCTTTTACAGTACTTTTAATGGAAACCTGGGACATCAAAGGAAACCTGAGAATTTGCTTACTACATATAAAAATATAATATTATATAATATTTAAAATATCCAATCCTTATTATAAATTATCCAATCCGATATATATTTATTTGAGTTGGCTTAATAATAAAAAATACACGTTTGTATTACAGAATTTAGATTTAAGTAGAATATTTTTTTCTGGAAGTTATGATAATAAATTAAACAAATAAAATGAGAATATGTAGTATAACAACTTCAACTTTAAGAAATAATGCTATACATTTTTTTTTATTCGCCTATATATTAAAGTATTACTTTATTACTGTGATTTGCGGCTTTAAAGTATCACTTTTTAACTATTTATTTTGTTGTCATAGCTACGTCCAAAAAAGTAAAAAGCATTTGTATTTGTTTAAATTCTATGAAAAATAAAAATTTTTATCAAAGCAACCCTCAAATTCAAAATTTCATTATCCAATTAAAATAGTTGTTATCATTTGTTGTCATAGCTACACAATAATTTGGAAAAAATAATAAATATTTTGTCAAAGGTTACTTGTTCCACATATTTTTATTTTAAAATTTATAATTTTAATTTAGAATAAACAACTTTTCTTAAAATATTTTGCTTGCGGCGAATAAAAAATAGTATATGATGCACGGACGTAAGCTATTTTGGACTTAATGTGGGTGCAAAACTCCACATCCGTCCAAAATCTTTAGCTTTACGTCCTAGCATCATAATGTACTATTAATTATTAATTTTGAATATTTATATATATTTTTTAATTATTAACATATTAATTGATAATTCTTTCAAAACAGTTTTCTAAAAAAGCAATAATAAACCATATTATTAATTTTTTACATAAACTATTTCTGTTTATTATTCAAGAAAATGTAAAAGCAGTCCATTCATGGCTAAATCAGAATAAGTTTGATCCATTTGAGTTAATTCTTAATGTACCGGCAAAAATCCTTCCAAAATTATGAAAATGATATCAATGTTATCAATATACTCCAAGAATGACCTAATTATACAGGACCTAAAGGATATATGTTGGTAAGGATAATTCATTAAAATTATGTCAAAAAATAATATTATTTATAAATATTTCAGATTGATGTAGATTTCGAAATATATTTGAACAAACAGTTCGAGTTACCATTCAATAATTGGGATAAAGTCATGCCAAAAATTGATGAAAGTTTAAGACTAGAAACTATATCGACAAAAAATATAAAACTACGAGATGAATATTTTAAAAAGAAGAATGATTTGATAAACAGTAAGTATAATTATAGCCATAGTTAGTTTATAATAAACAAATTTGATTACTCTTCTTTGTGTTAAACTTTTATCCTGTATAGATTTTTAATAATTTCTGAATCATGAGCTCTTGTAGCAAAACTGTTTTTATTTATAAAACGTTCTCTTTTACAGATAACCCAAATGCTGTTGCATGCATTGCTTCCACCTACAAAGTGTGTTCGACGAGCAAAAAGTTTTAATAAATCTAGTATCATGGATTCACAAAACAGTATGATTGTAATAATTAGTAATCCTTTACAACTAGATAAATTTGTATCCAGTAACTCACCTATTCAGCCTTTTATAATTTTTGTTGGAGAAGATATATATTCTGCAAAATCATACTACGTCCATTTTGATAATATTAAATATAAATTGGACAATCCATTGGAGCACTGGATGTTTCCTTCAAAATTTTTTATGTTTTCAATTTAAAGTATCCAGCAGCATTGGAAAATGTGTGGAAATTTATTCAACATTCATTTTACCATATGGATTCCCCAAAATCAAGTATCACTGCCAATATGATTAGTTTACATAAAAAATTATTTGAAACAAATTATTTAAAAATTAACAAATTAACATGTACATACCTTACGTATATACGTCTTATTAAGAGTGTTTTTTTTAAATTTATTTATTGTATTATTTAAACTATAATTTGATTTATATTATTTGGAAAAACTTAGTTTCTATCATATGTATATGGAATATACCAAAGAACTTTTAATTTTGATTTATAGGAAAAAAAAAATAAAACCTGGGTTTTTCCAAAAAAAATTAACATTTGTTTTTAAGTTAATTTTTGAAAATGTTTTTACAATATCCATTATTGATATTGATATAATTTCATTCTTCATTCATATCATCATTTTATATGAACCTAATGAAAATGTTTTTTTTAACTACTAACTTGAGAAATCGTCATTATTTACTCGAATGCCCCAATGAGAAGTTATTTTTCTCAAGCTAGGTCAATAATAATAACAAACAATTACCTAGGTTAATAATGACTAGTTTTCTTTTATTTTTGATTGAAATGAACAAAAAAACACAAACAAATAATAATTGCATTGCTTTGTTTCGTTTTATTTGTATGAAACTAAACTTCCAGGTTACTTGATATTTTAAGATATTTAAAAAATGAAATGGAAAATGACTAATATAAATATCTAATGAAAGCAAATATGATAATTACAAAACATATATGTTAAACAAATATGTTAAAAAATTCTATATATACCTCGGTTGAGAAGACTAATATAGACCTCGAACATTATATCCCTCGGCGCTACGCGCCTCAGGATCTAAAAGTTCTCGGTCAATAATAGCCTACTTCTCAACCTTGTTATATAATGTACTATTATGTATGAACACAAAAATGATAATATAACAAAAAATTAAATATTTTCTTGAAAATTAATATTAATTAATATTTGATTTAATTCTTTAAAATATGTATTAGTTTAAATATTAATGTAAACCAATTTTATTTGATTTATATTTGAAGTTAAAACAAAATGAAAATACTTTTATATTTAAATTATCAAAAATGTAACAATAAATGTTTATAAATGAATAAGAAATAAAGATTAAAAATATAAATATATATACTTTTATAAAATTAAACGTTTTGTCATATAAAACAATTAAGATTTCTTAGTTAGTTGTTAAGTTGTTAGTTGTTAAAAATTAATTTAAATTTACTACAAAATCAGTTTAAGTATTCGATTTTTTTTATTTTTAAAATGTTAATAGAACGAAATATTCAACCTAGTAATTAAGGTAATCGTTAAGTTAGTTAATGGTTAAAGTTTAGTTAATGGTTAGGTACAATTATGTTCCGTCTTCATAAATGTTTGTTAGCAAACCTAACTAAAATTAGTAGTTGAATATTCCGTTTTACTAACATTTTCAAAACCAAAAAATACGGACACTTCAACTAATTTTTAGGTAAATTAAACTAAATGTTTGTTAGTAAAACTAATTAAAATTTTTAGTAATAAATTCCGTTTTACTAACCGTCGAAAAATTCATTTACGGACACTGCAACTAATTTTTTGGTAAATTTAACTAAATGTTTGTTAGTAAAACTAACTAAAATTTTAAGTTTATCTTCCGTTTTACTAACATGTAGAAAAACTTATTTACGGACATTTTAACTTATTTTTTTTAGTTAGATCTAACTAAAAAATAGTTGGCTCAAAAACAACTAAAATTTTTAGTTAATTTAACTTGCAATTTTATTTGATTTTACGAACAAATTTTTTTGAGTGTAGTTAAACATTGTCTTCATCTTCTAATTAGATGGATTAATTCGTAATTTAAATACATTTTCGTTAAAATATTTAAAAACACCAGATACATGTACTATACACCAATTCGCTGACTAAAACTTTAAAATTCTTTGAAATTTAGAAAAAAGTACACTAAGAAAACCAATAAAATTGTTATTGGTTAAAATGTTTAATTGTTATCAGTACTAAAAGGGCGGTGTAAATTACATAGTGATATGCAATTTTTCAGTAGATTGATGAAGGTTTCCTTTTATTCTATTATTGGGTAAGGCACAAAAATTTCCTCACTTGACGAAGCAATAGCTCGAGTAGGATGAATTTCATTCGTTCTGTGCAGTAAGTCTTGAAAGATGGGCTCACCATTCTGCCAGCACATCATGTTCATTTGTTGAAAGGTAGTTGCTTTCATGTCTGATGGCTGTGACTTTTGAGTGAAAATCTTTTGGCAGACACCGCGCATTGGCAAAGCACTCTTTAGGATCGGCATTAGCCACATGTTGGTTGATGTTTCCGTTTGTTTTCAACGATTTCACAGCAATTGTCGTCAAACCATTTGTTGGGTAATCTCGGTGGTCGTTATCCGATTATCTGTTTTGTTTTCGGTAGATGCATGAACATTGACGATCGCTATATTATATATGTTAAGTGACGATTCTTAGTGTACATATCCGCATGTTAGTAGGACAGAAGTCGATGAAATGTGGATTAACGTGCGTCGTATGAGAAATCCAACCCCAAATTTTCCTCCGTTTTTAGGACCGCGTTATTAAAGAGTGTTTCCTTTTGCTTTTTCATGGATTCCACTGCCTGGCCATCTTAAATCTTGTAATGCCACTAAAGTTTTTAGAGATCGCCTGGTATTGATTTCAAGATGATCCGAGGCGAGTTTAAACGTTTAAACACGTTTAAATAGCGTGCCATCCAAGACAGACATGGAGAACAAACGCTTAAATTACATTGGACGAAATCGCGTCGTTGGTCCAGGGTATTAAATGGTTAACCATAGACTGACCAGAAACACCAGTTCGATCCCCAAGCTGCTATTGGGATAAGACTATGTTACGGTTTTTTCGCTTTCCAAAGCATTTTTTTTTTTCAACTCAATTGAATGCATTCAGTTCTAGTGCATTCAATTCTATGATTTAGCTTTTTTCTCTTTCCTTTTTATCCTTTTAAGAATTGTTTTATGTCTGTGGTTTTTTTTGTTTGTTCCCTAATTTTCAATTTCACTTTTCCTCGTTTTGTTAATGATAATTTGAACCGTCAAAAAGTCTTATCGTGTAACCATTGCATGACAAATGGTGACATAATTTCGTATAACATGGACTTTTTGATTTGTTTGCATTGTATAGAATTTAGACCTCACCAAATTTCAGTCAGACTATAAACTTAGCAAAATGCTTGTTGTGTTGTGCAGGCTCATATCACCCCGAGTCGAACTTTAACTACGATTTAAGTAGTCGACATTCTCAAATGAACCTATTTTAGTCCTTTTCGTCCTTTATTGCCTGTAAATAAGAGATTTTTATTCTCGATAAACTTATTAACTCCTACAAATTCTGAAAACATACTATTTAACATCTAATTAGAATCTCAAAAAACTATTTACAGTCTACTTATTCTTAGGTCGTGCTATTTTGAAGAAAAAAAAATTGATCGGAGATCAAAAAAATTAACTGTCAGATCAAATTAGCTGTCAGTTTGTGTTCTTTGGCAAAAAAAGATTGATTTTTATTTTGATCTAGATCAAGTTTTAAAAATCTAGATTTTTTGGTAGATTTTACAAATACATTGAAATATTATTTTTAATTGTCAAATTTATGCAAAAAAAAAACTCCATTTTAATTATTATTATTATTTTGTTCAAAAATAATTTATTATTACTTAAATTTCTAATTAATAATAAAGTTATTACAAATAAAATGATAAAACATAAAATCTATCATTTTCAAATGTAAACATAACCAAACATATCAAGTGACAGAACAAAAAGTCAAAACAATTTACTACTAGATTTACAAAAGTAGATTGATTTATTTTATGCTGTTCGTTAGCAAGTAAATAAATCAATCTTTTTTCCATCAAGCCAAAGAACGCGACATTAAAATACTACTTTACACCTAAATAAGCCTGTTTTTCAACACCTTACTAAGTACTTATCATATCCTAAGAACTTAAAAAGTCCTATCAATTCTATCAATGTATAAAATTACATCTTACATGCTGATTCTGACATACCCTCACAGATGTAAAAATAGTCATAGCAAAGACTTTTCTCTTAGCTAAGACTAAAACCTCTTAAATGCGATTCTGTGTGTAGTCACAACTGTGAGATGTCAAAAAAAAACCTCTTAACGTAAGACCATCAAACATGGTCATCTTAAGCATCATAACTTAAAGCTTCATATTTTTTATTGAAATTCTTGTATGAAAAATTATATTAATAAAGGATAAAATATTAATTATGAATTATTTATGTAATTATTATAAAATTTATAATAATTATCTATTTTTTGTTTTAGTTTGAATCAAAAATATAAAACAAAATATATATGGATATATATTGATTTTAAATAAAATGGCGATTGAAAATTTCATATTTGCAATATCAAACTTTTACGTCTCATGTTGTTTTATGAAAATTTTGCAAATTTTATATAAACTAAAGAAAAACAATAATTCTTTTCTCACAAATTTATTGCAAAATAATTAATACATGGTATAATTTTATATTAATTCTATATATATTATAAAATAAAATACATTTTTGATTATTGAAAATGGCGTTTGGTATTTTCACAAACAAAAATTATTCATATCTTAAAAAATTTTAATAAACATAAACTTGATTTTTATAAAAAATTATTATATAATATACCATAATTCTTAATAATAATTAATATGGAATTTTAATTTGTATTTAAAAAGAAAATATGACATTTATAATACTTTTGTTTATAAAAATAGCCGTTTGAAAGATCTCCAAAATATATTTGTAGAGTTATTATGCGGGTTTTTATGACAACGTTCACAGAATCGCAATTAAGATATTCCTCTTAAAAAAATTGTCATAACAAAAATAATCATAGCTAAGACCTCCCGAGCAGAAATTAGTTAGGGAAAACCTGCATACAGTCAGGGCGTGATCAGGGCCTGGTCAGTCCTACAAGGGCAATCCCTATTAGGGCAATCTGATGTGGGCCTGTTCCGGGCCTGATTTAGAATACCCTTTTAGGGTTAACCTTATTTGAATATATCCGGCCCTGATCAGGTTTTTCGAATTTGACCCCTAGCTGAAATTTAAATGGGTTAAAATTCACTAGAGTATTATCCATTTTAGAAATATATAGCTAAAATCGTTTCATGTATGTTTTAGTTGTAGTTTCTCAGCTGAACGACTATAATAATACTCATTAAGGTGGTATGTATGGTTTTAATTTTTTCCATTGTAATGTTTTTATTTTAATTTGATTAATTTATGTATATAATATATAAATATATATCAGGGTCTGGTCAGGATATCCCAATCTGGGCCTGATCCAATTATCCCAATCAGGGTCTGATCCGGTAATCCCAATCAGGACATGATAGGGCAAAAGCGTTACACTCATGATCAGGGCCCAATCAGGTAGCCCTACCAATGCCTGATCCGGGCTAGGGCAAACCTGATCAGGGCCTTACTTGAGCCCTAACAAATTTCTGCTCGGGCTCTTAACTCAGAATCAGCCTGTTATTTGAATCTTCAAAAACTATTTACGATTCCGATCTTATTTCACATCAAACCCGACCAACATTTTTATACATGAAGATAGCGCTCGTATATTTAAGTTCTAAATTGGAAATGTATGAGTGTGATTTTGTTTGTAAAGGATGCGTCCATTTTTTCGCCATTTTTTTATTGATACAATTTAAAAGACTAAAATTTAGAAATCAAAAAATTTAAATATTTGAATTATGTGTAGAAAATAATACTAATTTTCCATAAATTTCTTAGTATTATGAAAAATTAAATCAAAATATCGATAAATCGATATGAAACAAGACAAATAAAAAATATTAAAATAATATTATATTTTTTTTAAATCACTAAAATTAATTATTAAGAGGGCCTAATTGTTTAGCGAGATTATTTATATTAGATTAACTGAAAAATTTCTTTCGCACATAATTTTATATATCATTAAAATATTAAATTCAATTAAATACATATAAATTATTTCCTGAAATGTTAAATAAAACCAACCATGTTAAAATATATAAAAATACATTTTATTTTTCTATATTCTTATATTTCTTGTTCTTTCTTGTTCTTTCTTTTCTTTTGTTTATTTTTATTATCGCATCAAACATTTTTTTTTTCTTTTTGTTTTTTAATATTACGGAAAAGACCGAAAGAAATTTTTTTAACGTCTATTTAACACCTTAAATGGGATTTTTTCCGGTAAGTAGCCATTGTAGGAGCTATGTAGATGTTATTTTTGTATTGAAAATAAGTGATACTTAAATACTCTAAATTCTAAATAGTAGAATTTGTAGGTTTTAAAGAGTAGTTAAATTTCGACTCGGGACATCATCACTAATAGCTTTTGAATTCATTAAAGAACACATATACGAGGCTTATTCCAAATAAAAAATCACTACCAAAACTGAGAATATGTGCTGCAGGATGTTGATTACACATACAGTTAATGCTTGTGGCCAACTAAAAAAAGAAAGCAGATTTTCGAGGACAATTTTTCGGATTAATATCGCACAAAAATGAAAACTTTTCTATAGGTACTTAAGACCGGTTCCAAAAATATTTTTTTATTTATTGAACCGAAACATGCCGGATTCAACTATAATATTGAAATCGTTTTGGATTACTCAATTACTCAACTTGTTATTTACTCAAGTCCGTTCTCAAAGCTGTTACTTCGCATTTCTAAATTAACCACCCACATGGAAGATGACAAGAGGAGATAGCATATACAGAGTGGGTATGAAGCATCGGTAAATGGTTCTTTTCCGGTACGAGCAACACAATCCTGTTCTAGATTATGATGTTTTATATAGTCAAAGTAGTGATCTTTCGAACCTCACATTAGCTGTGCTGTGATTTTGTTGTGATTTCGCAACTTTCAATTGTCAAATATTGAAGTCATGTGTAATGTACAAACCGAATTATAGTGACAAATAAATTCAGAAAGACTCTATAAAATAAACGGGAATTAAAAATGTTAAATGCTGAAGTGTCTATTTTCAGTCCCAAGTAAAATTGAATTGATAAAAAAGTTGTTCACCAGCATAACCTACTGCATTTATGTTAGTAATTGCAATCTGGTTCATGTATGGAAAGCTGAAAAAATCTTTGACCACTTTAACACAAAACTGTTTTTCGATAGTCAAACTTCTTTTGGATATAAAATCAGCACAAATATTAACGTTACTTACGGTAAATGCAATTTATTTCACTAATAAATTTAAACTGCATCACTGAGTAGCTTTTTCTATGATTTATTCATAAGATAAAATGAATGTCTTTCATATAATCGCAGAACCGAAATAAAACAAAAAAAAATGTTATTTGTTTGTCACACCCATCCGCTGCAAGATCTAAAAATGTCAAATTTGTCTTAATTCTTTTTTAATATTATTAAGGTGTAATGATTACATGTAAGATGGAAAAAAAACAATAAAAAGAAAAAGTTCATAATCATTGAAAATTGGTGAATTAATAAAATTGATTTTAAATATTTAAAAATCGAAATACACACATATACCTCTGGTTTGTGCAGTTTTTATTTTTTGTTATGTCGATATGTGTGGTGTGTGACTAGGTACAAGAGTATGGTAAGGTTATATATCCATTCTACAACATATAGTTATGTAAATGGTTTTGATTAATATTTTATATATGGTTTGATTTTACACGCGTTTACAAACATGTCTCAACTGTATCTAGGTAGTCATCAGTGCCAGAAGTTGCATTAATTCAGAAAAATTTTCCGTCTAGTTTAAATGCATCTATTTAATAAGTTATACAACTGCTGTGATAAAATAACATTTAATCTGAAAAAACCTGATATTTTTCAACTGTTTCTATTAGTTGGAAATAGTGTAAACTGGATTCAGTCAAATTTCATGTCCAATTGTATGTTAAATTTCATTTTATTTCATCTAAATTAATAAGTCAAAATGTAATGTCAAAAATGTTTCTCATTTTATGTTTGCCAAAAAAATTGGGTTACAAAATATATAAAAATCATTCTCATGTCACACTTAACAATTTTTTTGACACACTTGTAATTCAATGATAAGCTTCTGGTTTCACACACAGATGTCAATCATCCACATTATCTTACATTCAAAGTTACTACTAATTATCACTTTTTAGCAAACAAGATTGAATGCTATAAGAACTGAATCTAAAAAATTATGGTGCAAATTATGAAACATTTTGCAATCCATACAATTTTCGACCGATCTAGTTTCGAACCAATGAGGAAATTTTAAACTTTAAAAAAGTTTATCATTCTCATCAGGGCTAGCCGACTAGATAAACTGCCAAAAAATGTCAACGCTAGTTATAAACCAAAAATTAGGTTACAACTCTAGCGAAGTATAAAAAAACAAAAAATTTACATAAACATATATTTAATAGATTCAAATTTCCTCATTGGTTCGAAACTAGATCGGTCGAAAATTGAATGGATTGCAAAAAGATTTATAGTTTGCACCATAATTTTTTAGATTCTGTTCTTATATTATTCTTGATGTGAGAATTTCCATCGGGGTGATGTTATATCACAAATAATTTACTGAATTAAAGATTCAATGCAATTTGTTTTTATTTCCACTTCTCTATTTTTATGTCACTAAAGTGCCATCATACTCAATAGCGGCAAACATTTGTAGTATTTTTGGTATGCACATTTTGTGTTTCCTTAAGATTTACCAGTATTAAATGAAAGTAAACAAAAATCTACGAAAGAATATTGGGACATATTTGATTTACATTATTTAGACAGGCAAATTGGGACATATATGATTTACATTATTTACAATATTTATTATTAATATTTACATTATTTACAATTTACATTATATACATTATTTACTTTTTACATTAATTACATTATTTACATTATTTACATTATTTACAATATTTACTTTATTTCCATTACATAATTATTTACAGTATTTACATTATTTACATTATTTATATTATTTACATTATTTACATTATTTACATTATTTACATTATTTACATTATTTTCATTATTTACAATATTTATATTATTTACATTATTTACATTATTTACATTATTTACAACATTTACATTATTTACAATATTTACATTAATTACATTATTTATATTATTTACATTATTTACATTATTTGCATTATTTACATTATTAACATTATTTACAATATTTACATTATTTACATTATTTACATTATTTATATTATTTACATTATTTACATTATTTGCATTATTTTCATTATTTGCATTTTTAAAATTATAAACACTATTTAAATTACATTATTTGCATTATTTGCATTTTTAAAATTATAAACACTATTTAAATTACATTATTTACATTATTTTACATTATTTACATTAATTACATTATTTACATTATTAACACTATTTACATTATTTACATTATTTACATTATTTATATTGTTTACATTATTTGCATTATTTAAATTATTTACATTATTTACATTATTTACATTATTTACATTATTTAAATTATTTACATTGTTTACATTATTTACATTATTTTTATTATTTACTTTATTTACATTATTTACATTATTTACGTTTTTTACATTATCTACATTATTAATATTATTAACATTATTTTCATTTTTACATTATTAACATCATTTAAATTACATTATTTACATTATTTTACATTATTCACATTATTTACATTTTTTGCGTTATATAAATTATTTGCATTATTTACATTATTTTCATTATTTTAAAGTTTGTCCATAGTAATCGTGACTGTAATTATCTTTTATATTTCTGAACCCTTTAAAATGAAAACATTTACCGATTCACACATTATTATTACGTCTATTACTATTTATTGCTTAATACTTTTATTTTAATTTTAAATTAAATGAATTTATCAGACAAATTGGGACATCTGCTTTGGATTCTTTATATTATAACATTATTTACCTTATTTACATTATTTACATTATTTACATTATTTACATTATTTAAATTATTTACATTGTTTAGATTGTTTACATTATTTACACAATTTACATAGATTTTTGGAGAAACCATTATTTTTTGTGGTAGGGTTGTTTTCATGCAGATTTCAAAAAACAAGCAATAATTGTACAATGTTGGATCAAATGAAAAATTTACGCACTATGAGAAGAAAATTTAGTTTCTCAGAGAGTAAAACAAAAAAATACGATTTGACTGCACGTTAAAAATTGGTTATGGTGATCAGGTGTGTAAGGTCTATTTTGGTAGCTAAACAACTTGTAATAAAATTTGAATCCAAAAGGCCAAATATGAAGCTCATTAAGTGCCGTTCGTTCACAATCTTTAAAACCACAATATTCACAATGAAGGTATCTTAACAAAACATGTAAAAAAGACAAAAAAACAAAAGAATGAAAGGAAATAATTTTTTTTGCTTGTAATTCGTTGTAGATTTTTTTTTATATATTTTTCTCAGAATACAATGGAACCTTAAATTTTCCAGTAGTTTTACGTTTTGGACATATTTTTTTTTATTTCGCTTTTTATTCAAACTGTCAAAAATTCTTTATTAAAACATAATAAATTGAACTAAATAATAATTTATTGAAACTATGAGTAAATCCAAGAACAAAAGCAAACAAAACAAAATAAGAATCGAATTAATTTTATGACAAATTAGGATAGAGAAATATGTCAAAATAATTTCGGAACAAAGTTGTTTTCTTGATTTCTTTTTAATGAGTTTCGCGATTAATTTAACTTGACATTTAAGATGTTATTTGAGAAAAAAAAATTGATTTTGTTACTTTATCATCTAAATTTAATTTTAAATTTATTTTTAATAAGTCAAAGAACGATGAGTTTGGTTGGTCAATGGAACTGTTAATAGAAAATTTCGCATTACGGAAGTGGAATCAGGTTATTGATCGAACGATATAATTACCACACGAAATCGAACGTAAAGATCGATTTTCGGGTGAGAACAATATCGAGTTGTGTACGATATTTTGCAACTATAAAATTTATTTTCTGCCAATTGCTGTTGCCTGTTGGCATACGAGTTTACGTGAGATGTGGGTATGTGACCACTGGTAATAGTAGTGAAATATCAGAAGCTAAGGTGATATCTTTATGTTGCTGGGATAAACTGTTTTCAGTCAACAGTACCTTAGGTGCCAACATTACATTCAACCCTAGTTATGCAATATTCCTTGATGATGGCACGCTGTTGATTGGTTAAAGAAACGAACCTTTATGTGTTTTGTATGTACGTCTATATATGAGTTTTAATCATTGAGGAAGGCTGAGCGTCACATGATCAAGGAATATGTCACTGGCTGGATTATTGGCAACTCAATTTTGGTCTTGTTCGTGCAAAGTTTTTCTAATAAATTAGAATTTAAAAGGTAGAATTTTTAGTTTAGTTTTATTTATAAATCCTATCATGAAATATTGGTCTATGTTATATTGTATTGTTCCCGCAGTCACTTTAGCTTATTTACGTCTTTGTTTGTTTTTTGAGTCCTTCCGATAGGCCACGATTTATAATGAGCGGTTGAATAGAGGTCAGAATTATTGTAAGCAATCCTAACGACTTGAGGCACGCGGGTCTTGAGTTTGCTCCGACTAACTTCATTATATGGATACGATTCTTCACCCCTTTACAAATGTTGGATTCATGTGTCACCGAATAATTAGTAGATAGTAGACTCTTTTTCTTTGTTTTTTTTTGTGCTGTATATGTGCCATATAGGAACTTAGGCAGTAGGCTGTCAACAAACGTCCCTCATCTATTAATTTAATCAATTTACTCAATTTTTATGGTCGAGTTGCACTTGAAGACTTAATTTTAATTGATTAGTTTTATATCGGTGATCAGCCTATAGTTTTTAAAATCGACTTTTTCTAGTCGAACCCAGGTCCTTTGAGTTCAAAGTTCAGCGTGCTATCCACTAGATCACTCACCACACTAAGAAAGGATAGTAGACTTTGAAGAACCAAAAAAACAACAAAAAAAAACTAAAGAACGAAACCCATTGAAAGCCTCTACATCAACTATGACTACCAAAATGTATTTGAAAAAAGTAACTCACCCTATGATTTCCTCCGGATCCATCCCGCCTTACAGAACAATTCAACAATTCATGTTGATCAACTCAAAACTTGTTGCACCAAAACAACCAGACGTTTGTTGAGTATTGCAATCAAAAGAATTGTTGCACCAAAATAGATAGGTGAATAAGGTGTAATTTTTATTTTTCGACCGTAGTTTTTCGGTCACTAATTTCTCGTATTTTATTTAAAAACTCATTAATTGTGGATTATACTTATTTGAATAATTTGATAAATATTTTTTTCCCTAACGTTTCGATACATATGATATCATTATCACAGGCCTGTATATATAATTGAAGTTTAAATGATTCATCGTCTCTTTGTATTGGCATTTTGGTATCTATGCTGTCAATAATTGTATTAGTGTATGGTTTTGTCTGTTTTATTGTGTTTGTGTAATAAAGTTATTGAATGATGTATTTAAAAAAATTCGTTGCATCAAAACAGATAGGCAATTGTTGAATAATTCACATTATAAAATCGGTGCACTAAAACAACAAGGTGATTGAGCTGAATAATGTAATGTTGCACTAAAACCAATGTAATGTTGCACCAAAATAGATAGGTGTTTGTTAAATTATACAAAAATCGCTGCACGAAAAGTAATCAGGTTATATGTTGAATAATTATGTATATATATTTTATAGTATATATTTTTTCAAGCTCTTGATAATGGTGTGACAGCGGAAATTAATCGAGTCAAAATATATATATATATATATATATATATATATATATATATATATATATATGTATATATATATATATATATATATATATATATATATATATATATATATATATATATATATATATATATATTATATATATATATATATATATATATATATATATATATATATATATATATATATATATATATATATATATATATATATATATATATATATATATATATATATATATATATATATATATATATATATATATATATATATATATATATATATATATATATATATATATATATATATATATATATATATATATATATATATATATATATATATATATATATATATATATAAATATATGGGTCATTTTCCCTAAACGGGACTTTTGCATTCCAATGGTTATAACTGGTTTGATTTAATATTATTTTTCATGATATATCATCATAGATATAATGGGTAGTGTTGTGTGTCATATTACATAACATCTGAGAACATATCAATTAAATTTCAATATTTCAATTAATTAAAAGTTAATGAAATGATTCCCCTGTCTGTCCCTACCATCATACTGCAAACTTAGACAAAATATTAAACCCCAATATGCTCTTAAATTCAGTAAACTAATTTTTTAAATTTATTATTAAGGTTTTTGAAGACAAATTTTCTGTGAATTAAAATCTTAGCACTCATTCCATTTTTTTAATAAAATTAATTTCAATGTCCCTGGCCATTTGTGTCATTCAGGGGGTCATCAGTTGAAAGTTGACCCTTTCACTACTAGATGTCACTACTGATCAAATTCCACCTGTGAGTGTGAGCTGATAAATCAGAAGTAACCACTGTGCTGCATGTTTCAGTTGTGACAACATTCTGCTACTGGAAAACAATTAAAACTGCCAAATTATCACGTGAGTATTTTTATTATCTGTCATTCCCCTGTCTTAAATGTATTCTAATTTATATTTATTGCACAGTAGTAGCATCTCTACATGTATTTTATACTGTGTATAGATTTTAGGCCTAATATGCTTCAATCACATGGAGCTAGGAGCAAATAAGTAAATTTTTGTCATTCCCCTGTGGTCCTTCCCCTGTCTTATGTGGTGACAGGGGAAAGACACCATACACAGGAGAATGACATTAATGTTGAAGTGGCTTTAATCATTATCAAAACTAATGATTAATTTGTTTTGGTTTTGAAAATGTTTAATTTTAGGTAAATCTGGGAAGAACAATAAATAATTAAATTATAATAGCAATGAGTACTTTGTTATTATTAAACAGAAATGCAATACTCTTTAGTATATTTAATATATATTTTAAATTCACTTTTTTAAACATGCAATTGGGCATTATGTTGATATTTGTTTAATATCTATAAATTAAAATTAATTTAATTTTACTCATATTTTAAATACGAGTCAAATACATTACATTTTATTACTAATTTAGCTAAATTGAAAATATTAATGATATATATATATATATTTTTGAGAGAAATTAAAATTATATGCATATTATAATTACTTAAAATTTGGTATGAAATATGAATAAAATTGTTTATCAAAAAGATTGCTTTCAATTTTGTTGGAAGGACATTATTAACACACCTTTCCTATATCACTGAGCATAAGTTAAATAAAAATTTGAAGTCTTTAGTATAAATAGTAGATTGTATTCTCCCTACGGTCGTGCTGCAAACTAACTCTTGTTTTCAAAACGCGTTCGCACTAGTAATACACACTATTTTTTGTAACAAATGCATAAATTTTATAAATATTTTTATAATTGTTAATTTAATCATTTAAAAAATTCAATTGTGTCGACTGTCGGCACTTGGCGAAGCATTTTAAAATAAATTAAAAATTGATAGTACTTGTTTTTATTTCGCAAATATTTTGTTTTTTATTTTCTAAACTTTTGCTCATTGCAGTTTGGCTTACGCCATTATCAAGAGCGATTCATAAATGTTATGTTAATGATTCAAAAATGTTATGTTATGTTATCTTAACGTTTTTGAATCGCTCTTGATAATGGCGTAAGCCGAAATGCATTGTGCAAAAGTTTAGAAAATAAAAAAAAAAAAACAAAATTTTTGCGAAATAAAAACAAGTGTTAACAATTTTTAATTTATATTTAATCATTTATTTAACAAAGTTATAAACAAATTTAAAATATTTAAATAATTAAAATGAAATCCAGGCTATCCATTTTGTAGGGGGACAACAAATCACTCTTCATACTGGCGTGCTATATTGGAAGGATGAGAATGATGTGATCATACCCATACAAGGTTGTACAAATGGTCCAGTAATGTTCCATTACTGGCAGCCAGTAATGCAGCAATGGGCGAGTACTGGCAACCACGACTGGGCCATTAACATAAGTTTACTGGATGATAACTTCGGACAATAAATGGTTGCCATTCTTGGGCCAAATACTGGCAACCATGACTGGGCCGTTAAAAAAATATACATTATTATCATATGTAAGTTTAAATAAATTAAATACTAATTTAAAATAAAATAAAAATGACGGAAAAAATTCAAAACTCCCCATACAACTAGTTCAGTTGCAAGAAAGGCTGAGTAATGGCAAACACCGCCCTGACTCCGCCATTAAAAAAAATATAAAATAATATTTTTTTATACATAAATTTAAATAAATTATTTACAAAATTATTAAAATAAAATAGAAATGAAAATAAATTAAAACATATACCAACCTTTTCTTTTTTACCATAGTCTTTCAACCGACAAGGCGATAACTAAACTATATGTGAAGTTTTTCAAACTATGTATTTCTAAAAGGGATAATACTCTAGTGAAATTTAAAAAAAATGACATAGATCGGCAAATGCATGGCTACAGTACTGGCCCAATAACAATGGCCAAGTAATATTTACCATTCATGGGCCAGTGCTTGACCATTAAAAGGTAACAATATACTGGCTATTTTTTGTAAACCATAGATCGGCCGATGATTGGTTCTAGTATTGGCCCAGTAACAATAGCCAAGTACTGTTAACCATTAATGGACCAGTGCTCGGCTTGCAATCACTTGCAATCACATCCTAATGTAGACACCATTCATGGAATGAGTGACAGTCCGTCAAACCAGTATAGGAATAAAACGATGTTCTACATAATCAGAACTGTTCTAAAGGAAGCCTTTCCTCGCATAAAAAAGGTTACTTGGAATTATACCGAAGCAGGGCATGAAAAAGGAGCACCTGATGGGATTGGTAGAGTATTAAAACGAACTGCGGATAGAATTGTGGCTCATGGCGCAGATTTAGCCAACTACCACACCTTATTTGAGGCAAAGCAAAAAGAAGTGGTTAGTATGAAACTAACTGCTGTTACAAAAGATGAGATTATTAAATGTGATGGCTTATTGGATGGGAAACCAATCTATCCATTTAAAGGGACTGCTAAGGTTCACCAAGTAACCTGGTCTGAAGAAGCACTAAAAACCAGTTACAGAAAGCTGAGTTGTTTCGATTGTAGTCCAGGCAACTGCTGTAAGCACTATGAAATTAAATCAGTGCAGAAGCCAGCTAACAAGCGAAGACGATGTCAAGCAGCATCTAAGAAATTAAACCCACCTCAGGCTAGTGACCATTATACAAATAAAATTAACACTGGCAACTTGGAAAATATACAGATTGGTGATTGGGTTGTTGAGATCTCTGACAGTCATCTTTATTCTGGTGAAATTACCAACATTGTGGTATGTGAATATGAAATAAACGCAATGGAACCTACAGGGAATGGAGTGTTCAAGTGACCAATCAAGAGTGATGTATGCATGTATCAGCAAGAGGACATAAAATCAAAAATATCTGCACCATTACCATGCAAAAAACAATCTGAGTCCAGAACCACTAACTTTTATATGCATGATTATCCTTAATTTCCAAAAGTTTTGAAATAAAATTGATTTGATTTATGTTCACTAATGTAGTAATTTGTATTGCAATCTTCCTTTACTTTGTTGTCATTCCCTTGTGTGTTGTTGTCATTCCCCTGTGTGGTCAAAATTTTAACATTTTTTTTATGTGCTAATTTTTGAATTTTTTTTTGTTGCTGATAGGATAGTCATCATTCTGTATATTGGGTTGCCAAAAAATAATATTTTAAGATTTTTTTTTTTTAAATATTTTTATTTTCATTTTTTGCTGAAAAGTCCCGTTTAAGGCAAATGACCCATATATATTATTTTTAAATAAAAATAAAATTATTATAAATTTTTATTTACTAATTTGCGTAACTTAAAACAAGTAAATAAAACATTTAAAATAATAATTAAAATAAGTGAATAATTAAGAAAAGTCTGTGAAGTAATTAAGAAAAATTAAATTAAATTAAAAGTAATTAAGAAAAATCTTAATGTTGAAATATTAAGAAAAGTGTTGCTCCAAAAGCAAACAGGTAATTGTAGAAAAATTATTCAATATAAATGTGGCTACAAAATGATAATCACAAAACTGATCCACGTAGTCAAAAAACAGATCTATCACTTAATTTATAATAGTCCAAGAGCTAGTGAACCTTTTGGGTAACGGTCGTCCTGTAAGGCTAGAATTTTTTTTATTGATAGTTCATGAAATGTTAAGTACGGAAACCACAACCTGGCAGGCATCAGCCGTGCACGTCATCATCCCCTATATGTTTGAAAGTGTAAAAAAAATTAAAAAAAAAACTTCCTTCTGTAAGAGCTTGAAATTTTTATATGATTTAGCTCACTTATTGTTGAGTCTTTATCTTTCTTTTGACACACTTGACAACATTTTTTTGACAAACTTATAATGCAATAATCTAGTTTTTGGTATCACATACCAATCCAGACCATCAAGATTTCTTCAAATTCAATGTTTATATCCGGAATCACTTAAAATGAACGTCTTTTAAGCCAAAAATATGCAAATTTCCTTGTTTTGACACACTTGACGATTTTTTGACACACTTTCGGTACAGTCATCGAACACATCGTCCTTTCAGCTCTTTCCATTGAGTAAACTTATTTTTAGAAACAAAAATTTTGGAAATCCGTTCAGCGGTTTTCTAGATTTCGTCGCTTGTGACGGCCGGCCGGCAGGTTGTAACACCTTTCGATTCGCCTGGCAGATACATGTGCACCTCCAAATCGCCTGTCAATTTTTTTTGTACTCAACAATGAGTGAGCTAAATCATATAAAAATTTCAAGCTTACAGGAGGAAGTTTTTTCTATTAATTTTTTTACACTTTCAAACATATAGGGGATGATGACGTGCACGGCTGATGCCTGCCAGGTTGTGGTTTCCGTACTTCACATTTCATGAACTATCACTAAAAAGAATTCTAGCCTTACAGGACGACCGTTACCCAAAAGGTTCACTAGCTCTCAGTCTATAAAGATGGCTATCAGTTAATAAGCAATTTCACGAAGATTCAACATCGTTTTGACTTGACCCCTTTTAATTTTGATTATTTTTTGTTTATAGATAGTCTTTCATAAATAAAAAGTACTAGTTCTCTTAGAATTTTTTTTCGACCAGGGGTCTTCACGGGGTGTCCCTCAATTTTTTGTTATTTTGTGATGTGAGTGCATTTTGACGAGCGATTGTAGAAAAACTACTCAATCGATTTTCATAAATGATATGTCGTTGAATAGGTATTAGAACAAAGTTTTTAAAAATGTACACTGTTAATTTTTTGAAATAATTTTTAACGGTGTAAGAATAATGAATAATTTTGGATGTCGGACTAGACAAGAACGGACAAATTTTGGTCGGAAAAGGTTACCCTCGTGTCCTAAAACAATTTACCAACCCTCACAGTTAAGAATAAAAATTTACAAGATTCCAGGCAATCGACATTTTTCGGAGCTTGTCGAACAAAAAAGCGTCCGAATCGAGACTACATACTTCTATAATATCAGAGCTTTTGTTTCCATTATATTATAAGTCATAGTTGATGGTAAGCCATTATTCACAAATTTCCACAAGTTTTTCGACGTATTGTTCTAAGCCCGAATTTAGGATATCATAAAATGTGTTAACATTTTCTTTAAGAATACCTGTGAAACAGGCGTTGCAGTCGATTGATTGAAAATATGAGTTCAGACCAACATTATCAGCATTTTTAAAATCTAAAAAAGAAATAAAATAATAATTTTTATTAATTAAAAAAGACTGCTTAAGTTCTTCGCTATTAATACTAATCTCCATAGGTTTATGGTTGTCGTCGTTAATAATATATGGCGCCATTGATTCATCAACAGAGAAAACGTTTGCAATATTCGTAAAAATTAAATCCAAATACCGTCCAAGAACATTGCTATAGCTTAACATAACATTGCTTATTTATTTGTAAAAATCCGCAAGAAAGAATAGCATCAATAATTTGATAATCCATCTCCGATTTCATTGTGAAAGGAACAAGTTCGTCTAATTCCGCATCAAGTTCCAATTTACATGAGAAAGATTAAAATCGATTGATATTTCATTTATTGATGTTTTAGAAGTTATATTTTGAATGTTATCGATGGTTTTGGTGTAAATATCAAAAATTGAAAGCGGTGGTATGTACGATCCAAATATATATATAGTCTTCTTAGAGATAATAATTTTTACACATAACAATTCCAAAAACTCATTCATTTCGATTATTCCAGTTGCAATTGATGAATGAACAGCAATTAAAACTTCTTCTTGTTGAGCTGTGACATCTGTAAACTATGTATTCAGATGGAAACAATTCAAAACTATTAATATGACTCAACTTGAATCAACTAACACAGATCGGAAACATAGTTGTTACACAAAATACACAATGAATTAGTAGCTTTGGAAGAGATTCCACGAACATTCTGAAAGTAGATGAAATTACTATCTATTTTAGAAGATTTTCCTGCATGTTTCGACGGTACTGGTTCCAAGATATCCGAAAATTTGTCTGTTTAATTAAAATCATATTCTTTCACCAACAATTCTTTAGGCCAGTTATTAGCATCCATTGCATGAGACAAAAATTCCTCCCGCATTCCAATTTTATATGACAAGTAGTCAGCCGAAATCCTGTTGCTAGTTAAGCGAGGACAAATAGTTTCATGGATTTTCAAGAAATCCTTTCTTTCAATCCTTCATGAAATTTTGGCATGTTTCGTCTGTATAACATAAGGTTTAATTCTCGACACAAAAATATGTTTGTGTGAAGCAACAGCTGTTATACCCGTATTAATAATAGAAGAAGTTCCAATAACAACATTTTTTGTTTTTAGATTTTTCGTATATAATTTATTATTAGTAGATATGGTGTATTTTGAATTGGTTTATTGGTTACCGACAACCGATTTCAGGTTTTTATTTTTCTTAACATTACATACTTGATTATTCGTTTATAATCATAGCTGTTACAGGTTTTACGTTTGCGCTGTTATCCAAATGGTGATAATGAATAAGTTGAATTTTATGTTCGTTGTTGTAGAGTGAATCGCTCCAAACGTCCGCTATTGCCTGATATTTCCACTTTTGAACTGTCGCTTCACACTCTCCATGACGATTGAGCTGTTAAATGATTTGAGCGTTATTTGATTCATATATTTCGTAACTCAGAAACTGTTTATCATTTAATACAATAAATCGTATAACGTAAGGTGTTTCCCCTCTATTAAATCCACTTTAAAATCTCATAACAATGAAATTCATCTAGATTTTGTCACGTAATAAAAATTTAAATGTATAATAAAAAAATAGAATCTTTCACATTCACAACCATCAACCGTCAAGAATCAAATATGGGAAAATATTTAATAAAATTTTAAAACGTATTTTAACAATAACAAAAACAAACAAATAAGAAATTAACAAAAAGATTCGTAAAAATAATTTTCTTTTTACAAAAGAAATCGAATAACTTTATTTAATGCGATAATAAAAAAAAATTAGTTTTGTTTTAAGAAATCCGACTTGACTTGAGAAACTACCAACAAATGAAAAAAGAATGTGTAGGTTATGTTCTATAATTACACAAATTATATCTATTTTATTCCTAATATATATTTGATATTCGTTAAATCCAACATGTATTGTGACAGACAGGTGGACATTTTTCCTCAAGAAAATAATTTTTTTTAGATATACATATACGTTTTATTTATAAATAAATCATACACTCTGTCATCCTTTTATTTCCTGTAACATTTTTAAGATGTTCTTCAAAACTAAAACCACTTAAGTGATATACATTTTTCAATTTATTGTTGTTGTTAATTTTCTCAACAGATGGCAGAGTATGATTTCCTTTTCCTATTTTTATTCTTTACAAACCGAAAAAGAAACTTTAAAATTAAAACCACTAACAAGAAGAAACAAAAAAAATTATTTCCATTCAATTTATTAAATTGAATATGAAAATGACTTGAAAGGATTTTATTTTTATTTGTAATATTATTGTGGAAAATTTTAAATAAAAATCCTTTTCATTTTACTTTGTGAACGAGCATAACTTTTCATTGGCTTTTTTTTAACGTGATAATGATGATATTGTTGATAAGAATGACAATCGACCATTGTTATTTTATTTGGATGTAAATAAGGGTATTCTATTCAATGTTCTTACATTACCACCCTTGTTAGAAATAAAATTGAGGGAAATTTATTGTATTGACCTTTGAAGGGAAGGTAATAGACGATTTTATTTTACATTTCTTTTTTTCCAGATCAGCGACCACCAATAGAAAGTAATTGTGCAGTGAAATTACTCACCCTAATTCTTGTTTTTCATAGCTTTCTAACCAAAGAAAGGAAAGGAAGCATAGACAAATTTTCCTTAATGCTATCGTGACTTTGAATAAAAAGAAATTAACTGTAGTTTTGATGGATGATGAAAGGAAGATGTAAATGAATGTTTTAAAATAATCAGAAAATAGATTAGTTATTTTAATTTTTTAGTTTACCCTAATTTTTGAATGATTAGATTGATTTAATTAATATTCTGATTTAAGATTATTCATCATCCCCGACTTGAATACTTCCAGCTTTTAAATTATATTCCTTAATTCAAGATGGAAATGGGCAGATTTTTATAACGTTTTTTTTAATGATTTCAGCTTGAGATTTCAGCTTAATAACTCTAACCAACTGATCGCTGGCATGATAGATTTCCAATATGCGTCCAATCTTCCACTTTAAAGGCGGCAAAACTGTCTTCCAAATTAGTATAACCTCCTTTATGATCCCCAACTGTTACGTTATGAGATGAAAATGTCCATTTTCTTCGATGTTGCATTCAAAAAAGGTACTTACTAGTCCAACGCAACCAACACTATGCTGTTGTAGCTATTGAACCTGGCATCACCGTTGTAGATTTGGAATTTTTTCATTTACTTTATTTGGTTCCAGGATTGATGTTAAGCAGATTTTACAGCAGTTTCATTAATTCCGCCAAAATGGGGTGCTGATGGTGGAACAAATGTCAAGTTATCATATCTGCTTGACATATACACATGTGCGATTGCTTCAATCAAGTGTTGCTGTTGAAAGAGCTCGTGCCAACCGTGAAGATCAGAAACTGAACCTACAAAGTTGGTACCTTCAGAGTTTCAATAAATACATCTGATGACAGGTTCGATACAAGCTCGAAATGAACCGCTTTGTCGGCCAGACAAAACAAATTCTGTCAAACATCCTTTGATTGGGATCTTGCCTCAAATTCCGTGATGTATACTAAATAAACCAGCAAAATCGACTTAAACGTTACAAAACGGCGGCGGCAATTACATATTATTTGTTGACTCATCTTTGTTCAAAAACAAAACTAGACGATACACTGGTTACACATATTTTTTGTTAGTCTTCGTACCGTTAGTGACAAAATTTTCCGTCGTACTACTGCCAACAATGTATGTGGACCTGCGTGAAATAGTTTTTTATGAAAACTTGAAAGGATTAATTAGGTAATTGGATGAGCAAATGGTAATTGACTCGGATGTTTTATTTAATAAGAGAGCGACTAATATTTAAATTAGTCAGCAACGCGAAGGATGCCACTACTATCTAGAAAAAGTGACAAGCAAATTAAAGGATTTTTAAGATTGAGCGTCTTTGAATGAGCGTCAGTTTCACCTTAAAACCAGTAAATTACACAATGTTTACTATTAATTTGAGACCATATGTTATATCCTTGGCGTTCATCATCATATATTCGCTTTTTTGTGTAATTCTTGAATTGTAAATAAAGCAAAAGCAATGAACAAAGATTATAGTTCTTTGTAATAAAAAACAGTCTCGTGATATGAATCTTTGTCAAATGTATAACATTTCTTCGTTTTCCTTTACTGATAAAATAACAAAGTTCATTTAATTTTGGAATTTGAGATGTTACGGCCATTCTTCAATTGAGTTTTGTAAAAATCAATCCTGTGAACTAAGATGGATTATGCAACTAAGATGGATGGATACAACTCTAATGGTGAACATCCTCTAGATAGTCTAGATCGCATATCCGTTGCGTTGAAATTGACCCTAATATGATGCCAATTAGAATGTTTTGTGAACCTTTGCACTTTTGTGACTCGATTCCAAACAAATGTTATTATAATATGATCAATTTTGCGTTTATTTACGATAATGTGATGGAAGAAGCCAGCCGAAAACAAATATGACCTACGTTACCGTATGACAAATTAAATCAATCTTGGCTTCAAGTTCTGTCAAAAATAAATCTGAACACAGTTCTAGACGAGGTAAATTGTCGAATTTGTGTACAAACTAATTGAATATAAAAAACAAAAATTCGTCCTTGGCCTTAAAGGTACACAACTGTGTTGCCAAGTGTTTTGATAAAATGTCCTGCAGATTAGAACACCATTGCCGAATATTGATTCCCGCCATGCCTAAAATATTTGTACTTTGAGTTTTCAAAGTTTTAACATTTTCCAGACTGCTACTGCTACTAGTAGACCGTCATGCTTTATGATCGCCGACGCAATCGGGTAATGTTTTTGATGACTATCGGCTAGTTTTTGTATGCATTTGTTTGCAAAGTACGGAACACTTGCTGTACCAAATGTTAACGTGAGCAATTTATAAATCTATATAATGTTTCAGATAAAATGTCTCGCCAGAATATGTGTTTTAATTGAGCATCTTCGACAGTATGAAGTATCAGACGATATATTTTACAGATTTCTGAACTAAATACGTATTTGAATTGTTCGTTTGAAATTTGGTCAAAATCGGAAAAAGATCCTGCTGTAGTGTATCGACGACCTGGGTGGTTATTTTGTAGTGTTATCTCACTAGGTGAGATAAATAGTGAGATAAAAAAATTATGTTTAAATGATTTCTTTTATCTAATATAATCGATCAAAGACAAATATTTTATCTCACTTTTTATCTCACCTAGTGAGATAACACTACAAAATAACCACCCAGGTTTGATTTTTACTCTAAAATAAGATTTTCCGTATCTGAAGAAAATCGCTAATAATTTGATAATTTATTTCTTTTCCGGTCTTCAAGTTAAAATAAATTTCAACAAACATAACATATTTTCTCAGTTAATTGCTTTGTTGCGTCACTTACTGTGACTTACATGTTTCTATCTACATGAATAATAAAAATGTTGTTACGTAAAGCGTAGTCATAATATTATATGTAGATATAGTACGGTTGTTTAAATTTATAATAAGTAGAATGGTTGTCTCTTATGCTGCCGTCATAAGCAAAAACACCGTAACTACCAAAATGTTGGAACTGAGAAAAACGACAAAAACTAAAATAGTCTTTGATACTTAACATATATTTTTCAATTTTACGGAGTCTTATGAATTTAAATTTTCATGTTTAGAGTTACATAACCATGTTTTTATTTAGCAGGGTCATAGAATAATGCTTTGTGACTGATAAGGCAGAATAAACTCATTTTTCACATTTTTTACGGTGTTACGGTGTTTTTGCTTATGACGGCAGTATAGTTGTAGAGAGGAATATTTTCCCGTTTGAATAGAATTGTTTATTGAGATGATATATGAAAATGGTTGACTTGACTTTTATACTGAAATAATGTGGGGAAACATTTAATTTATGTACGATGAAAGGGAAAATAAAAGAAAGAAACAAGATATAGAGAATTTTGCTATTTATACTCGATCAAATATTCTATCGAGACATTATGTAATTTAAAATCAAAACATTATGTAAATTTAAATCGAAAAAATATGTAAGTTACCAATTGGTTATTGTACGGCAGGTTTTTAATTGTTTAGGTAATTAATGGTTCAAAATGAGTTTGTGAGATTAATTTGCTTTTGAATTAGTTAAATCTCCGTGACATTTTAATTAATTTTTTGTGTAATAAGATTTGTGAACTATGGTAACAATTTTTGAAAGCAAACAAATAAAAATAAATATCGTGACGTTCCTGAAATATTGTAAATTGTTTGTTATTTGTATCTTCAAATATGAACGTGTTTGTTTTTCTTACCACATCCAGTATTTTTTAAAATCGACATATATGGATCCAAATGAATTTGACCAACAGCTTATAGTGCGTAATAAATATCTGCTCCCATTTGGAAATTTATGCGCTGTGGTATTGAAAATCCTGTATCAGCTATCTTGTTATTGTGTAGTATTACTCATTGAGTTGTGTTTATAGTAGTGATGGGTAACATCAGTCAAACCAGTGATCCGTTCTAAATAGATTACTCACTGGCCGATTTCAAAACGTCGGTTATCGTTCAAACGATTACCTGCAAAAACATAAAAATATTTAAGTTAGAAATGCGAATAAAAGGGTTTGGTTAATACGTCATGAACCGTCTTCTCTTTAAGAAGCAGCAATCCCCATGAAATCAAAACCATAGCACCTAAAATGTTGCGAAATGTTAGTCAAAACATTTTAGAATGAGCATACATGCACGAACGAACATTCATGTATACGAAATTAAAAGACATCGCTTTTAATAATTAAATAAAAGATATTTCTCAATAACATGAGTTACTTTAAAAACCATTACTCAAACATTATTTTACGCCAAGCTGCGTAAGTTTATTTTGTACTAATAATATATAACAGATGCCAATTTACAATCTGTTGCGATCACCATTTTACGAGCGTTACAACTTTACTTATCAGGTTGTTATTAACATTCTCAAGAAAGAAAATCATCCACACACATATTTTGGGAAAACATAAAAAATAACACTGTTCACAATACTAAGAAATTTAAGTTAAGACATGCAAAAAAACGAAATTTTTTACTCTAGAACATAATTTTTTATTCCACAATAAATATTGGAAAAACAATTAAAATAACTCCAAATGAATAAAATCCATAAAACCAACCAAACATTAATTAAAATGAATAATAATAAGAGTTAAAATAAAAAATAACAACAAAATAATCAAAACAATTTACAAACAATGCACCTAAACTGTTCTTTTATTCTACGCAATAATTGTCTGAGAAATACTTAACACTTCGTCCTCTATTTTATAAGCAATCTGTTATGCCCGCCATATTACGTGATATTTAACAGGTACATTTATAAGAAAACCTACAATCAACTCTAGAACAAACTTAAGTTCTGTATATGTGAGTTGACAGTAATTTAGATCTTCAAACAGCCAGTTTAAACAGCCATGGCTGCACTAACAGTAAAGAACACTTTTCCATTTTTTTGCTTATAATATGACTACTTTGCATTTTCTTTCATTATCATTTTTATTAATAATCATCGGCACACCTGACTTTTTTGTAATATCAAGGTTATAATAGTTTTTGATTTCACATTTGCATTCTATCGAGTTTTGTTTATTTTCCTTGTTTATATAAAAAAACGAAACAGAAAAATTGCTATTGTTTAAATTTCTCTCTTTCATTTTATGATAATGATGAAACGGAGAAAAAAATGAAATTTTACAATGCATGAACATTTCCAGCTTTTTGCTTGTATTCTAATTGATAAACGGGTGGTTCTTACTTGTGTTTATGTTTTATAAATTGATAGAAGTACAGGAAAAATGTTATGGAAAAAAATGAAACCATATAATATCAGATTGACTGGTTACGTTCTAAATTGTAAATGTATTGATTAGAAATAATATAAATAACGAGCATCTGTTTCATGCAATCAACTCTTCCTTTTTTCTTATTTAGTAATTTTAAAAATTATAAATAGAAAAATATTTTTCAAATTGTTGAGTTGTAATTATGATTTCAATAAGAAATCTTGCAAGTTTAGTTGTGCTTATTAATCTAAATAATATTATTTTTAAACTAATTACAATGTGGTTAAGCTACATAAAAGGAAATTGTAAGAGAAAAAAACGGAGAAAAAAAAATATATATATATATATGTTTGTGATGTCAAATATGGGCAATAAATTGTGTTCAAAGGATTGAGATAAGTTTTGTGTTTTCTTTAAATTATCAAATTTTAAATAAATAAATTTAGAATGGCATTTTGTGCTGGGTTTTTTACATAATATATTAATAATTAATATGAAGTTATATTCCGGATTAATCACATCGTATAGAAAATATTGTTTTTGTTGGCTTTATTAAAAAAATTTTAATCTTGTTAAAATAAAACAAAAGAAAAAAATCAAAATCAAGCCTCTTTTTGTGTGGCCGTAAAGATAAAAGAAAAAGAAATATATAAAAGTGGAGCAAAATAAATCACAAAGAAAAAAATTAACAAATTCAACAAAAATAAAATTGTAAAATTTATCAGCATAAATACGGTATTTACCATTTATGTAAATCCAATCAACATACAAATTTTGGGTAGTATAACGCCAGGGCGTTTTTGGATATTGGACACAGTTTTTTATTTGACATACAAGGACGAAAGTCGACACTATCGATCAAATCAAGACAACTATCAACAGATAAGTCAATTTTTTTGTTGTACTAATTATTATTATAATTCTAGTTTTTCTTTTTGAATTGTTTTTTTAAGACCATCATGGGTTTGGAAATTAAAATACTTTTGTGATGTTAGAGATTATCCTTGTTAGAGTCCGCGTTTTAATCCGTACATTCCTGTATCATTTTAAAAATTTAAAATAAACCTTTGGATACCGTAGGTATCAATATAAAAGTCGATTGCGACAAATCATAAGAACGAATCATTATAGTTTTTAAACCGGTCGTTCATTTTGGGTCGCTCGTTCGTTCTAAAAAACCAATCATTTTTGGAGTAGTCGTTGTATTTAGAGGTCGTTTTGTAGGTCGTTCATTTTTGATCGGTCTTTCACTTTGCATCGTTCTTTTGTTACTTGTTTTGTTTAAATTTTTTTTTGTTTGTAAGCAGTTATTACGATCGCTTATCGTTCACTGAAGTGATTCGTTCAATTAACGTCGGTCGTTCACGCGTGACATATCACCAGTACGACTGATAAAACGCAAACGAAACATTAAAAAAGTTTTAAAAAAAATTTTACGAATTATCCATTTTCACTCAAAATATTTGTCCTTTTTGTTTGTTTTTTCGTGGGGTTATAAGCTCAATACTCCAAAAAAACGATGCAGGTGTTTTCGATTAACAGGGAAAGTAATTTGTTTCACTCATGCGCAATAGCAATTTAAATATTATAAGTGAACTTCTCAGACGGACAATTTTCCTGTGTAACAAATGCAGAACCTAAATCGATGTTGGGAGACATCGGGAATCTACTTACAGCATCATCAACAGAAATGTTTAACAAATAAAAATGATTTTTCCGATGATCAAGCTAACCATCAATCCATTAACGGCTCGAACTACTTATTACGAAAGATGAATTAAGGGATGGGCAACCTTCAGAGAGATTTAAACCGATTAAATCGCTCGGCGATGAATTCGTTAACAAGCATTTTTAAAAGCATTTTTCTAGCGCGTTTTAAACGCGTTTTAAAATCCCATATGAACCAGTAGCACAATATACTATTATTAAATTGTTACATCTATAAAATAAATAACAAAATCATCTATTTTTTGTTCCTCAAAATGATGAATGAAATCAAGAAAAAAAGGCTACAAAAAATTGTATAACTTGTAATAAATAAATAAGATTTATGACTTTAATTTTTTTTCCTACGTTCAAAGTAATTACGATTTTTGAAAAAAAAAAATTAAATCATTTCTAAATTGATTTTTAATAATAATTTTTCCGGATTATGAAGCGCCTCAATTGAGATTTTTTTCGTATATTTGATTTCATTCAGGGAAAAAACACAAGAAACAGTTCGAAGACAAATAAAATTATAAAATAAATGACTTCAATATGGTAATTTGCTGTTTTGATTTATTGGTTTTTCAATTATTAACTTTTAAATGAGATCAGAATTGATTGAATAAGAAATCTAGTTGATTATATTTTCTGTTGTTCCTATACAATCTAGAAATAATTTGTTGCATTTCGTTTAGTGTTTTGATGGATGATGGAAATTTAATTTGGGGAGGAATATTGTTGGAGGTGTGATAAAGATTACTATAAATTAAGGAAACAAATTGCCGACAGATAAATTAAAAACTTATTATCAGAAAATATCAACATTCAGGTTTAGAAAAAGGCCATAAGACTTATATATAAGCCTTCTCTACAACCAATAAGTATTCCTTTGTTATAGGCATGATTTAATCTCTTGATACTCGGGATGCTCTTTCCAACTTTTTGTGGGTTATCAATCAGTTATTAGTGTGAGGCGTTGTAACTGCAGTATGGTCGTGGTTGTGTAATAATCAGCGATATGGTTTTAGTCTTCTAGCAAAAAAAAACTAAACATATAACTGACACCACATAAAATTATCATTCTGAGACTGTTTACCTAACCGTTGTTTCTGCCAGCTTAAGCATCAGGGAAAAAGGTGTCGTGAATTTCTAGGTAACTCAGAATGATCTTGAAATAGACGGTATACAAAGAGATTAGAAATGGATGATCAAATATAATTACCAATGATGATGCTGGAAATTCTCTCTCTCAATCGATTAAATCATCGAAAGATAATGAAACTGTTATTTCTCTTTCATATTAAAAAAATTAAAATATCATACTTAAAAAAACACAACTTACTTTTATTAAAAAGAAATGAATTTTTCCCATTACCGCCTTAAACTAGAGTACAAATTCAAAAAAAATTTACTTTTTTGTTATTACTACTGAAAATATACACAAACAGACAATAATTTTTTTTATTTTTTTTCTTTAATTTCCAATTGTTAAGGCAAATCCTGTATATCTTGCTTTGTAAATGGGTTTTTAATGGAATCCGGTTTTAATCTTCTGTTGATGTTGTATTAACCAATATGGACGGCGTTTTTGGAACAGTCCGTATCTCTGGACTAGTTCTTTATTTTCAATCTTAATACAGTAGTTTTTAACTGGTAGTAGGCCTTAACTGAATTGCTTCATACCAGTGGCAATCATTAATATAATCGACATCACAAAGTTACAAACAAACAAAAATTTCTTTTTTATTCGCCTATATATTAAAGTGTTACTTTATTACTGTGATTTGCGGCTGTAAAGTATCACTTTTCAACTATTTATTTTGTCGTCATAGGTACGTCCAAAAAAGTAAAAAGCATTTGTATTTGTTTAAATTCTATGAAAAATAAATTTTTTTATCAAAGCAACCCGCAAATTCAAAATTTCATTATCCAATTAAAATAGTTGTTATCATTTGTTGTCATAGAATTTGGAAAAAATAATAAATATTTTTTCAAAGGTTACTTGTTCCACATATTTTTATTTTAAAATTTATGAAAATTTATAATTTTAATTTTGAATAAACAACTTTTCTTAAGATATTTTGCTTGCGGCGAATAAAAAATAGTATATGATGCACGGACGTAAGCTATTTTGGACTTAATGTGGGTGCAAATCTCGGCTAGCGCCTCGATTTGCAAACTCCACATCCGTCCAAAATCTTTAGCTTTACGTCCTAGCATCATAATGTACTATTTTATATCAATTTACAGACAAAATTTTTTTTTTATATTTATGTTTTTTTTTATTATTTTTAACTTTATTTTTATTTTTTTTTTGGGTGGGTGGGTGAGTTTTCTGCATAGGATCTTAATGAAACTTTGGCAAATGATACAAGTTCACTTGAAAATGGAAGATCTGGATTCATTTCAAATTTGGACAAAATGGCGGGGGGTCTCCCGAACACCTCTAAGTTTAAATCTTGAATAACTTCTGATCCCGGGCTATGATCTTATTGAAACTTAGTATATAAGGTTTTAGTACTGTTTCCAATATTTCTGCATACCAACTTCCGGTTTGTCACTTCCGGTTAAAAAGTTTTTTTTTCAGGTGTTTATCCCTACTGTAGCCTACAATTACCGATCGATTTGCATGAAACGTTGCGAAAAGCTTTTAAATAACATGAGAAAGATTTTATTAGCTTTTGGAGCACATTGGATTAAGGGTTGGGGGGTCCACCATACAACAGGTGGTTTTTTCCACAAAGTTTTTATGTTTGTTGGGAGCATAAAACATTCATTCGTGAATGAATTTTGATGACACTTTGGAAAAAGACGCAAACATGTATGACAAAGAACTGATTAGTTTTTGAGCGATAGTGAACAAAGTGGTGTGGGGTCCCTGGAGCACCTGTTTTTTTGAAAGCTCTATAACTTCTGTACCTGATAAGCGAATTGGATGAAACTTGGTACATGAGTATGTAGTACGGCTTACAATAGTTCTGCATCCCAACTTGCGGTTTTTCACTTCCGGTAAAAAAATTTTTTTTGTACTTTTTTGAAGTTTTTTCAGTGTCTTTATGCACACTACAGCCTACAATAATGAAGTGATTATGATGAAACTTATGGAATAGGGTTGCAATTAGTGTGAGAAGATAATTATTATGTTTTGGGACACATTGATCAAAGTGGCGGGGGGTCTACCATACAAATGCTGACTTTTCACACTTTGTTTTTTAAGTTTGTTGGGAGCATACAGACTTCATTCATTAATTTATTTTAGTGACACTTTGGAAAAAAATGGAGACTTAAGTAACAAAGAACTGATTAGCTTTTGGATAATATTGGAATAAGTGGTGGGGGTCCTCCCGAACACCTGTTTAATGTGTCACACTTTTTTCAATGTTTGTTGGGAGCACACAGCATTCGTTCGTGAACGAATTTTGATGATACTTTGGAAAAAGATGCAAACATGTATGGCAAAGAACTGATTAGTTTTTGAGCGATAGTGAACAAAGTGATGGGGGGTCCCTGGAGCACCTGTTTTTTTTGAAAGCTCTATAACTAATAAGTATCTAATAAGTGAATTGGATAAAACTTGGTACATGAGCATGTAGTACAGTTTACAATAGTTCTGCATCCCAACTTCCGGTTTTTCACTTCCGGAAAAAAAATTTTTTTTGTACTTTTTTGAAGTTTTTTCAGTGTCTTTATGCACACTACAGCCTACAATAATGAAGTGAATATGATGAAACTTATAGAATAGGGTTCCAATTAGTGTGAAAAGATAATTATCATGTTTTAGGACACATTGATCAAAGTGGTGTGGGGTCTACCATACAAATGCTGACTTTTCACACTTTGTTTTTTAAGTTTGTTGGGAGCATACAGACTTCATTCATTAATTTATTTTAATGACACTTTGGAAAAAGATGGAGACTTAAGTAACAAAGAACTGATTAGTTTTTGGATAATATTGGAATAAGTGGTGGGGGTCGTCCCGAACACCTGTTTAATGTGTCACACTTTTTTCAATGTTTGTTGGGAGCACACAGCATTAGTTCGTGAACCAATTTTGATGACACTTTGGGAAAAAATGCAAACATGTATGGCAAAGAACTGATTAGTTTTTGAGCGATAGTGAACAAAGTGGTGGGGGGTGTCCCATACACCTGTTTTTTTTAAGCTTAATAACATCTGTACCTGATAATCGAATTGGATGAAACTTTGTACATAAGCATTTAGTATGATTTACAAAAATTCTGCATCCCAACTTCCGGTTTTTTACTTCCGGTAAAAAAAAATTTTTTTTTAATTGTTGGCAGTTTTTTCAGTATCTTTATGCACACTACAGCCTACAATAATGAAGTGATTATGATAAAACTTATGGAAAGGTTTCAATTAGTGTAAGAAGATAATTATCATCTTTTGGGACACATTGATCAAAGTGGCGGGGGATCTACCATACAACTGCTGACTTTTCACACTTGGTTTTTAAAGTTTGTTGGGAGCATACAGATTTCATTCATTAATCAATTTTAATGGCACTTTGAAAAAAGATAAAGACTTTATTGACAAAGAATTGACTAGTTTTTGGACAATATTGGGATAAGTGGTGGGGTCCTCCCGAACACTTGTTTATTGTTTCAATGTTTATTGGAAGCATACAACATTCGTTCGTTAAGTAATTTTGATTAGAATTTGCAAAAAGATGCAAATATGTATGGCAAGGAACTGATTAGTTTTTTTAGCGATAATGAACAAAGTGGTAGGGGGTCCTCCAAGCACCTGTTATTTTGGAAGCTCAATAACTTCTGTACCTGATAATCGACTTGGATGAAATTTGGTACATACACATTTAGTACGGTTTAAAACAGTTCTGCATCCCAACTTCCGCTTTGTCACTTCCGATAAAATTTTTGTTTACTTTTTCTCGTAAAACAGAATTTATGTTTGTTGGGATACTACTGCCTGCTTTAATATTTTTATTATTAGAGCTACGAAGTCCATAATATTGGTTAGCTTTTAATTAAAGTATTTTATGGATATTAGCTCATTATGTATCCAGAACACTATGTTTCCAGAGCTGTGGTGAAGTCAGCCTATGCATCAGCGTCGCAATATTTTTTATTAGAATTTACAAACATTTTCTTTTTTATTTTAATATACTTTTCTAGAGATATTTTTTTTTTATATTTAATATCCAAACTATTAACAACATTATTTTAAATTTTGCAAAAATAAATATTTCCAAAATTTTTTTACTTGTTTTTTATTATTAAAACAACAAAATACTGTTTCCACCAGTTTGATTATTTAGAAAAATACTGACCCCGACTCGTCTTATTCCATCGTATATATAGGCCTTTTGTCCTATTTACTTTAAAAAAAAAATATATATACATATATACGTTTTCTTTTTGTTAATTAATAAATACATACCGTATAAAACAAAAAAAAATTATATTTATCTGACCTGCTTTTAGATCAGGCCGCAATCAAATTATAAGTTAACAATAACTAAATATTACATCTATAAGTTAACATGATCTAAATGTTACAGTTGGATTATTAAACATTTTCCAGAAAACTGAGGTAAAACGTATTTAACGTATCGGTTCTCGCTTCAAAGCCAAATAACCCTTGATACTTCTTTATTTCAAAATCACCTACATGAATTCTTTGGTGCATTTTTACTGTAAAAACAAACATAACTACAATTCATGAGATTATCCTAGTC
>OY856186.1:336514925-336838611 GCA_963693315.1 Diogma glabrata | reverse complement strand
TTTCAAATATCTCGAGAACTATACGTTTTCGGGAAAAAATGACTTGGACCTTTTTTGTAGAGAATTAAATTTCCTACAAAAATGATTCGATAACTTTTTTTGACATCTGTATGTTTTATGAGATATTTAAAAAATCTACGAATTTTTCAAAAAATCAACTTCGACGATTTTGTGGCACGTGTTCTTTTGATTTAAAAAAAAAAAATAATGCCGTTGTAGTTTTTTGACCACAACGAATTTTTCTAGGGGGCGTCTTGGAAAATTTAGTTTTTAACGACCAGTCTAATATATATATAAATATAACGATATGAGATATAACGAAAACGACCGGCAATCACGGTCGCACGGTAGATCAAAAAAAATTTATGTACATGTGTGTTCTAGTTCTATTATTATCTTGGATAAGTTCGTAAATCAGCTAAATCCGAGACGTGGTAAGAAACTAGAGGATTTTTTCTAAAAAAAATTGAATTTTTAAAACCGCATGTTTGAATACTAATATTTAAAAAAAAAAATTAATATATTTAGAATCTTTTGAATTTTTTTATCAATTTATTCTAAAAATAGACCTCTGCAGTTAGAGGTTCTTGAGTGAACGGCTCCAACAAAAAAGTTTGCAAAAAAAATTTTTTTCTTTAAAAAACCGGCACACTCACGGTCGTATTTGTAGAGCCAGATCAAAAAACCTTTTCTTAAAATATTTGTTTTTAATTTCTTTGATAAAATCGTAAATCAGTCAAATCCGACACATGGTTAGGAAACTAGAGGCTTTATACTAGAAAAAAATTCTGTTTTTTAGATCCGTTATAACGGCCGTTTGGATATTAATATTATTAAAAACTTCATAAATTTAGAATCTTTGAAACCTTTTTTATCAATTTTTCCTAAAAACTAGACCTCTGCAGTTGGAGGTTTCTGTGTGAGTGGCTCCAACAAAAAAGCTTGTAACACACGAAATGCGTTTGAATCAACCGGCACTCTCACGGCAAGCATTTGTGGAGCCAGATCTAAAAACATTTTTTAAAAATGTATGTTTTATGAATATCTTGGATAAGTTCGTAGATCAGCAAAATCCAACACATGGTTAAGAAACTAGAGGCCTTGTTATAGAAAAAAAAGTTGGTTTTTTAAATCCGTTATACCAGCCGTTTGGAAACTAATATTTTAAAAAACTTCATAAGTTTAGAATCTGTGGAAGCATTTTAATCCTTTTCTTATATATATAAACCTCTGCAGTTGGAGGTTTTTGACTTATCGGCTTTAACAAAAAAGATTGCAACAATCCACAACAACAACAATTTGCAAAAACGTTATAACAGTCAATGAAGAAAAATAAAAAGATTTGAATAGAAGAAATTAAATTTTTTTTCTTAGAAATAAACTATTTTGATATTTTGTCGTGTAGTAATTGCACAACATATGATATAGAGTTGGTTTGCCATGTGTTTTTCATATAGTGTCATAAACTGTCACACATATGTTCTGTGGTAGATTTGATATTTGCTTGTTGCAAAATTGGATAGATGTAGTTTTGCTTATATTGTAATGGATAGTCTGGACTAATGTCAGAACATAGTGTATTACAGTCGCAGTTTCCTTAGTTGTTGTTCCTTATATTAATCTGTACCACTTGTAATAGATTCTCATCCCTTCATCATCAATAGTCATATTTCGTGTAGTTTCCTTAACCCATAGTTTCCTTATATTTCTTAAAATCTAACTAAATCTGCAATAGCCGGACAAACGTATGGGAGAAAGAAAATTGCACTAATTACCCTGATTTATTTATTCATTAATATAACATAATATTGGTTAATTTGAATTAATTAATAATTTTCTTTAATCATCATCCGTATAACCGCTAAAATTTAATCAGAATTTAATCTTGCAGCGCACTAAAATTGACGCGCGCTATACTTCCATTCGATTGTTCTCGCCTTACTACTTGAGTTTGAATTTTTTTTTAAAACACAAACCGTAATGAAACAACGAAATTCTCAAAACCTCATAACAGCTACGTGTATTCTGTTTCCAATCGTCAACATACAACGAATTACTATTTTTGCTTTGTTAAACATTTGATTTGTCTTTGTATGAGTGTTTTGCTTTAAACAATCCTTCCGTTATTGAACTGAACTTCACTGTACTGATATTGCAGAATGTAGTTAATAAATGTCTAAACATCATAACATTGATCGAATCTGTATTTGATTCATTTTGAATTCAATTATACGTGTTATGGATGTGTCGGAAATATCTTGGGTCACAACCTTATTTTCCTACAATATTATCAAACAGCAAACGGTTTGGTGTAACTATAAAAAGTTCCCAATAATTTGAAAATCTGATGTAAATTAATTATCTCCCATCTAAACACTGTATTCGAGTTATTGCGAGACTAAAAATTTGGCTATATAATGAGCCACTGTAGCCTTTTCATTCTCTCAGTTTAAAATTGCGATTCACACAGTACTCGTTCAGTCTAGTACATTTTGATTCGTGTGTTTGACGTCTCTTGGTTTTTGACTGGCATTCTTTTTATCACAATTTTGGTGAACAGCTGTTCGTTTTTTTTTGTTTGAATGACAGATCAAACAATGGAGATCAACGCCTGATGAACTGGCAGGAATTTCGGCGATTTTTTCTATTTGATAACCTGTGGGTGTCAACTTAATGTTTGATTAGTGGTTGTTGATTCATTATTGATATTAATTGAATATAGTACTGTACAGTCAGTTAATCAAGTTTATTGTGATAATACCAATCAGTGAAATCCACGGAATGTTTAAAACCATACATATGTGGTTGTACCGCAAAACTGACCTTAAAGAGGTCTAATCTTCCGTTGTGATATGGTGAATAAAATACAAAGAATGTTAGTAAGCTCTTGTTAATGCCTGAAAATTTAAGTCAAAATCATTGACCTTGAGTACGCGTTTGTTTTTCATTACAATATTATTTTATTAATAGTGTAGATAGTTAACATTAAATTTAAAAGAAAAATTAGTAAAATGAAAAGAATTTCTGATATGTGTTTGTGCCGTCCTTAGGACAATTTAACTGTTCAATAGATTATAAGTGTAAGCACCTACGGCATGTTTATTTTTGTTATAAAAGAAAGCCATTTTGAGAATCGAATCATTTTTTTTGTGTTTAGTTAAGAATTAAGTTAATACTTGATAGTGGAATAAGCCACGAAATTTTTATATGAAGGTGCAGCGTAAAGCAATAAGAAATAAGGAATTATAATTATTATTACTTGATCAACCTATATCGGTATTGAATATTGTGATCGAAATTGATATAAATTGAAAGTTAACCAAATATGCTAGTAATGCCCTAAGGCTTATTGTACTGATGATTATCATGTAATGTGCTGTCCGATTAGTTGTATATGCGTAATATTCAAATTATAAATTAAACAACGAAGTTGCATATCTATTTGCTGTGGTTTGTGTTATTTTGCAATTTTTCACCATGGGGTTATATGACCCGAGATTAAATATTACATGCCGATACAGTGATGATGTGCTGAACGGGAATTGAAGGATTGGAAATGGGGATCTGATCATGAGGTGAGTTTCATAAATTTTAATATATATTTATAAGTATGAGTGCTCGAGCGTGTGGACAGGTGTCTGTATGTAGGTTGAGTCAATGTTGGGATTATACTTCATTTACCTTACCATGTGGGCGAAGGTCAAAGCGGTATTACAAACGGTATAAAAAAAAGGTCAACGTCATAACTTGACTTTTCGCGCGCAAAATAAACTGACAATTATTAATCCAATTTTAGTATGATCTAACTAAATATTTTTGTGTAGTATTTTGATTACAACCAAACATATAATTTTAAATATTTTATCAATTAAAAATAATTTTCTCCCTAATGAAAAATGGTTGACTGCAAGCTTTCTTAAAATACTTTGGAAATATTTATATAAATTAAATATTAAAATAAACTGACAATTATCAATCCAATTTTTGTATGATCTAACTAAATATAAAGTAGTAGTATTTTTGTGTAGTATTTTGCTTACAACCAAACATATAATTTTAAATATTTTATCAATTAAAAATAATTTTCTCCATAATGAAAATTGTTTGACTGCAAACTTTCTTAAAATACTTCGGAAATATTTATATAAATTAAATATTAAAATAAACTGACAATTATCCATCCAATTTTTGTATGATCTAACTAAATATAAAGTAGTAGTATTTTTGTGTCGTAATTTTGATTATAACCAAACATATAATTTTAAATATTTTATCAATTAAAAATAATTTTCTCCCTAATGAAAAATGGTTGACTGCAAGCTTTCTTAAAATACTTTGGAAATATTTATATAAATTAAATATTAAAATAAACTGACAATTATCAATCCAATCTTTGTATGATCTAACTAAATATAAAGTAGTAGTATTTTTGTGTCGTAATTTTGATTATAACCAAACATATAATTTTAAATATTTTATCAATTAAAAATAATTTTCTCCCTAATGAAAAATGGTTGACTGCAAGCTTTCTTAACATACTTTGGAAATATTTATATAAATTAAATACTTGTTCGTGTCGTTGGAAAATATTATAAAATATTTGAGTTGAATAATCATTGGAAGTAACACGATAAATCTGAATTACTCTCGCAATTAGTTTTTTTTTGGTTTTAGCGTTATTAAGTCAGTTCTGCCAAGTGCAAGTCCTGACCAACCTACAGCCATGATGGAAGGAATCGTTGGGTTGTTACTACAAGATGTTTTTTTTTGTTATCAACATAGTTATTCAAGAACGGAAGAATTTATTTATCGTTTCGGATTACATCCACCACCTCATCCGTTTGTAAGGATCATACCAACAGTTGCGGAACCTGTGAACAGTTTGGTCAATAACCTTAATGGGATATTTAATCATTATGACCCGAAACTCAACTCAGTAGACATCGAATGTTTAAGATCTGGTTGTTTGTATTGGCTTAATTATTCATCGTTTTCACCGGCTTTTCGAGCAGCATAGACATCTTTACTCACATGATCCACCAATGAACAATGTCTTTCCGTCTATCTACCAATATTTTATCTTGGTTTCGGTTGGCTTCTTCCTCGACGGTGATTTTAAATAGTTGATTGATTTAATTAGAAGATCCCGGGTGTTAATAATTGATTTAACTTATTGTAGTGTAATTCCAATGGATACCCTTCTTGCTGCCGTACTACCATAAACAGCTCTTCCAGCATTCATTTCTTCGACTCTTTTTTTTAAATCGGCATATTGATCGACTACCTCCTCTTCTATACCAGTTCGTAATACTAATATATTGGTGGTAGCTGTAGAAGTGGTCACGATAATTCATGCTTTGTTGAACAATGCTGCTCTCGTTTCAAAGGTAAAATCAACATATTTCTTTTGCAGAAATGCATAATTTTCGAAATCCTAATTTTCCCTTTGAGTAACCTTAAATTATTTTACGTGTGTCTATATGTATGTGTGATTGCATGCTGAGTGTGAGCGTGTGTAAGAAGTGAGAAAGTGGGAGTCTGGGAGTGACGGTGTAAGAATGTGAGAATATGTGAATGCGTGGGTGAATGTTAGCATGTATGAAGCTTGAGTGTGTGGGCGTATGGGAATGATTGTGGGGGTTGGACGCGCTGATCGTAGGTCTTTCGCAAACGGGGTCGCCAGAGTCTCCATTTTCCACTTGTATTTTTTTTCATTTCTGTGATTTTTTCGTAAATAGCGTACATTTCTGCATTTGTGCTGAAGCAGCAGGTATTACTCTATCAAACCCACGATGATTGAGACTAAGTCGAACGGCAATACAACATTTCTAGGTACGCTTCCTGCTATGCCATTCTCATTGGTTCGCCAATGAGAAAGCTCTTCATTACAAATTGGCGCCCAACGTGGGGCTTCTCTAAGGGTTTCTACAGCGATGTAGGACTCTGGAGGAGTCCCTCCATAATTTCAAAAAAATTCGAAAAATTTTTTTTTAAATTTTTCTTCAAAATTAACTTTCTTTTCCACCAAAACAATAGTAAAGACTCTGGCGGCGTAGAAGCAGTTCTCTGCTTCAAACGCGCAGGAGCAAAGGAAGTCTGAGATCCCTCAGACTGTTCTTTGATGGGGAGTTGCGTCCCCACGCCTCCAGCAATATTCTCCTCTTTTGTACTTTTTTCTGAAACGCAAGGGTGAGAATGGTTCTTCGGGATCATTCTCAATGGGCTTTACTAACCCACGGTCCCTAGTAACGGTTGAGTGTCTTGCTGGTACGGGGAATGCCAGAGGTGTCCCGGTGCCAGGCTTAGATATTTGTGTACATGGCGTATACGCCTATCACATCCAGCCTGGTCATCTGGGCATGCTCTGGGTTCACCGTGTCAGCGGGGTTCTCAGCCGGACTAACAGCTCCATTACGTTAGAGACCTCTCCCTGGAGCGTTAGCGCCCTATGTTCCGAGTTGTCCAGTTCTCACGAATGATCCTGAGGAACATCTTCCAAAGCAGTTAGATATCAACTGCCGAGGGAAGATGTTCGCCCAGCCTTCATGTCGTGGGTTAATTGGATTAACTCGGAACATAGCACCTCACCCGTACGTGATGGTGGTGAGGATCGAGGATGGCAGGTGGCGATAATCGAATGGTGGTGCGGAGGATTTATCCTCTGACCATCCTATCGTCCTCTGTCATTCAACTGATACACTACCAGCACGCACCCAATCTGATTCATTTCCCACCCTACCTTCTCCCTCCCTTATCCATCCCTTCTTATTCCTTTTCCTTTATCAGTCCCTATCCTTTTAACGTAGCTTATTTTAACTTTTCTTTGGTCCCAAAAATAAAATAAATTAAAAACAATCAACCAATAAAATTGAAAGAACGGCGATCACCACCTTCAACCCCGGTGCGATGAACACCCCGTGGTTGGTCCGTCCGTCCTGTGTCCGTCAAAGAAAAAAAAAAAAAAAAAAACATAAATAAATAAATATTTATATATATAAATAAATAGATGGTTAAATATAACTGCTGATAATATCAGATTCTAATATTTGTTTTTATACACATTTTAGGTCTGACCAAAACATTGCAAATATAAATTCCAAGAATAAATAACAGAAAAACAACAAATATAAATTCCAAGAATAAATAACAGAAAAACAAAAAAATATAAATTTCAAGAATAAATAGCAGGAAATAAATCAGTATCCAGCATACATCACAGAAGACTTCACATCAAGATTAACTAATAGGACGAAGAAACAAAACAACAAGTATCTAGAGTTAATATATATTTAGTATTAGATTTATTTTGCATGATGCATTAACTTATATTTGTTGAATTTTTTTTATATCTCACTTTCTTGTCGAACCGGTTGTGATAGGAACGAATTTTTTTTTCTCTCTCTCGGTTCTGGTTTGCGACTTTTTTTTTGGAGATTCGGGAACCCCCAGACCTGCCCGGAATTGGGTCTGGAAACGTTTTCACAATTGCCATCTTCTGCCATAGTTGTAGTATACTTATTTTCTCTCACAGTACAATTTTTACCTTGTTTGGTCAAATCAAATACAAGCATCAGCCAAGATAGTTTTTTTTGTGTGTTACACACTCGGCTGTTGTCAGATTAACATTTTTTTTTTAAAGCAAAAAAAATTATACTTGTGTCGAATTGGTCAGATCTCGTGCGGCTGTTCAAGGTTTGAATACTTATATCGTCTTAATAATAATCATATCGACATACCACTCTTTAAACGCTACTCTAATATCTTTGAACACAGTAGTATTTTCGTAATTGCCATCTTCTGCCATAGTTGTAGTATACTTATTTTCTCTCAATTCTCACCGTTTATTTTTTTTGTTCTGTTCATATATCAGCACCTTGGAAAACAATTGTAAATAGTAATAAAACAATATCAAGTTAATAATAAATCTTATTTAATATAATTGTCGAATGGCAAGAGATATCGCGCGGCTGTTTGAGGTTTGAATAACTAAATTTCCATACAATTTTTGTTTGAAATTCTGTTCTAATATGTTTGAAGTAATCAAGTGTTGTAATGGAATAATTTTTTTCGGTAATAATTAAATAATTAAATTAAAATTTAAAATTTGGTTACGCAATTCCACAGCCAGAAAATAATTTCAATGAAATGAAATTGTAGATTGTAGAAATAGAAAAACATATTCCGTTTGATTTCGTGTAAGCAATGTTCAATGTTCATCAATTCTCAATCCCGTGCCGAACGCTATTTTAAATTATTGATTAACGATAAAGAGCGCACATGAGCAAACACAACGTCTTAAATTATTAGAAAAATATAAGAGAATTCAACTTTCGTATTCTAATCTCAGTCACGCAGAATTGATGCAGAAAATATAAATTTAATAATAAATCTTGATGTTCCCAAATCCATCACTGAATTATTTACATCGAATTGGTCGAGCGGGACGGTCCTGAAGCTTTGGAGTATCAATAACATTTGTTTAAACCGGCTTGGATAGGTTCAAATTTCAACAAAAAAAATGTCAGTCTTAAAAATTTCCAAGTTCAAAAGATCAAGGTGTTGATTTTGTTACGATGTGGAAAAGCTCAAATATGATGAAATTTATGATGCTGATGATAGTAGAAATGAATCAATCGATTCACCAAATTTTCAAATAGTTGACAACCAGAAATTTTGTCAGTGGCAAGTATATTGAATCACCTATGAATAAATTTAGGAAAATAATTGATAGTTCTATTGCCGACAATAAGCTCCGACATTGTCTATTCCTGTATTCGCAGATAACCTAATTTCCGGCCAGGTGAAATGCTGGCTTGGGTTTTAGATATTGAGATTCTTCCAGGGGGCGAGGTATGGAGATTGTGGTTACCCGAGGAATACGCTGACGAGTGTATTGCGAGGGCCCACAGTCCACCAGCTTCCTCTCTTGGGGGTTTAGCAAAAACGAAACATTGAATTCTGTCGTAATATTATTTTGAGCGATGCGGGGAACTGCAGAAAATCCTCGGTACCGCTCTCACAAAAGGTTGCGAAGCCAACGTTTGAAGGTTGGTAGGTGGCGCCGCCTACGAACTGGAAGACCTGGTCTCTAAACGTAGAGGTGTTTATCATTCCAAGGACATTCGCGCCTAACATCGGTAATATTTTTTTTTGTCAGTATGATAATATATTTCTCTTGTGTTTCACCGCCATTATAGGTCAAGATTATCGACGACCATATGAGGGTAGCTTCGTCTTGAATTCACAGTTCAGTGAGTGTGTATCAACTTTGGTGTTCAGGTCTTGTTTCAAAAATTGTTTTTATTTTTTTTTGACTATTTGCACGCGAAAGTTCCGAGATTGCACGTATTGAATGTGGTTAGTTTAGTTACTTAGTTACTTTGAAACTATTATTAGTTACTTTGAAACTATGTGAATAGTTTTCTTCTTTTCAGCCTTCAGAGTCACTTGGACGGAAGCGTACAACAGTGTAGCCCGGCTAGTAGTCGGAGACGCATGAGACTCGTGGTAGTTCAGGTGTGGGTTGCGAGCCTGCATAACGGAACAACGGAATTGTGTCGGATATTTCATTGAAGGAGTCGGTCCAATGGTGTTTTTCCTTTCGATCTATAGCAGATTGAATAAAATTTTTTTTTGTGACTTTAGAGTCTCGGGAACCCCCAGATCTGCCCGAAATTGGGTCTGGAAGAAGTTAGTTATCCATCGTTTTCAATAGAGTAGAATACTGTTTTTATCGATACCCCTCCCAAAAGTTTTTTTTGTATAATCATAGATACTTTGTTACTTTGTTTCTGCTAAGACTGAGTTTGTAATACCGATCGAATTGATTGCTAATCTGTGGTACGTCGAGGTGCTTCACCATACTAATATGTATATACAAGGTCTATTTGCGACCAGCCTATGCCTTTTTCAACTTCTTTTTGGTCGTGAGTGTTCTTCCAAAAAGCACTTGTTCTGTAATGGATAGTCTGGACTAATGTCAGAACATAGTGTATTACAGTCGCAGTTTCCTTAGTTGTTGTTCCTTATATTAATCTGTACCACTTGTAATAGATTCTCATCCCTTCATCATCAATAGTCATATTTCGTGTAGTTTCCTTAACCCATAGTTTCCTTATATTTCTTAAAATCTAACTAAATCTGCAATAGCCGGACAAACGTATGGGAGAAAGAAAATTGCACTAATTACCCTGATTTATTTATTCATTAATATAACATAATATTGGTTAATTTGAATTAATTAATAATTTTCTTTAATCATCATCCGTATAACCGCTAAAATTTAATCAGAATTTAATCTTGCAACGCACTAAAATTGACGCGCGCTATACTTCCATTCGATTGTTCTCGCCTTACTACTTGAGTTTGAATTTTTTTTTAAAACACAAACCGTAATGAAACAACGAAATTCTCAAAACCTCATAACAGCTACGTGTATTCTGTTTCCAATCGTCAACATACAACGAATTACTATTTTTGCTTTGTTAAACATTTGATTTGTCTTTGTATGAGTGTTTTGCTTTAAACAATCCTTCCGTTATTGAACTGAACTTCACTGTACTGATATCGCAGAATGTAGTTAATAAATGTCTAAACATCATAACATTGATCGAATCTGTATTTGATTCATTTTGAATTCAATTATACGTGTTATGGATGTGTCGGAAATATCTTGGGTCACAACCTTATTTTCGTACAATATTATCAAACAGCAAACGGTTTGGTGTAACTATAAAAAGTTCCCAATAATTTGAAAATCTGATGTAAATTAATTATCTCCCATCTAAACACTGTATTCGAGTTATTGCGAGACTAAAAATTTGGCTATATAATGAGCCACTGTAGCCTTTTCATTCTCTCAGTTTAAAATTGCGATTCACACAGTACTCGTTCAGTCTAGTACATTTTGATTCGTGTGTTTGACGTCTCTTGGTTTTTGACTGGCATTCTTTTTATCACAATTTTGGTGAACAGCTGTTCGTTTTTTTTTGTTTGAATGACAGATCAAACAATGGAGATCAACGCCTGATGAACTGGCAGGAATTTCGGCGATTTTTTCTATTTGATAACCTGTGGGTGTCAACTTAATGTTTGATTAGTGGTTGTTGATTCATTATTGATATTAATTGAATATAGTACTGTTCAGTCAGTTAATCAAGTTTATTGTGATAATACCAATCAGTGAAATCCACGGAATGTTTAAAACCATACATATGTGGTTGTACCGCAAAACTGACCTTAAAGAGGTCTAATCTTCCGTTGTGATATGGTGAATAAAATACAAAGAATGTTAGTAAGCTCTTTGTTAATGCCTGAAAATTTAAGTCAAAATCATTGACCTTGAGTACGCGTTTGTTTTTCATTACAATATTATTTTATTAATAGTGTAGATAGTTAACATTAAATTTAAAAGAAAAATTAGTAAAATGAAAAGAATTTCTGATATGTGTTTGTGCCGTCCTTAGGACAATTTAACTGTTCAATAGATTATAAGTGTAAGCACCTACGGCATGTTTATTTTTGTTATAAAAGAAAGCCATTTTGAGAATCGAATCATTTTTTTTGTGTTTAGTTAAGAATTAAGTTAATACTTGATAGTGGAATAAGCTACGAAATTTTTATATGAAGGTGCAGCGTAAAGCAATAAGAAATAAGGAATTATAATTATTATTACTTGATCAACCTATATCGGGATTGAATATTGTGATCGAAATTGATATAAATTGAAAGTTAACCAAATATGCTAGTAATGCCCTAAGGCTTATTGTACTGATGATTATCATGTAATGTGCTGTCCGATTAGTTGTATATGCGTAATATTCAAATTATAAATTAAACAACGAAGTTGCATATCTATTTGCTGTGGTTTGTGTTATTTTGCAATTTTTCACCATGGGGTTATATGACCCGAGATTAAATATTACATGCCGATACAGTGATGATGTGCTGAACGGGAATTGAAGGATTGGAAATGGGGATCTGATCATGAGGTGAGTTTCATAAATTTTAATATATATTTATAAGTATGAGTGCTCGAGCGTGTGGACAGGTGTCTGTATGTAGGTTGAGTCAATGTTGGGATTATACTTCATTTACCTTACCATGTGGGCGAAGGTCAAAGCGGTATTACAAACGGTATAAAAAAAAGGTCAACGTCATAACTTGACTTTTCGCGCGCAAAATAAACTGACAATTATTAATCCAATTTTAGTATGATCTAACTAAATATTTTTGTGTAGTATTTTGATTACAACCAAACATATAATTTTAAATATTTTATCAATTAAAAATAATTTTCTCCCTAATGAAAAATGGTTGACTGCAAGCTTTCTTAAAATACTTTGGAAATATTTATATAAATTAAATATTAAAATAAACTGACAATTATCAATCCAATTTTTGTATGATCTAACTAAATATAAAGTAGTAGTATTTTTGTGTAGTATTTTGCTTACAACCAAACATATAATTTTAAATATTTTATCAATTAAAAATAATTTTCTCCATAATGAAAATTGTTTGACTGCAAACTTTCTTAAAATACTTCGGAAATATTTATATAAATTAAATATTAAAATAAACTGACAATTATCCATCCAATTTTTGTATGATCTAACTAAATATAAAGTAGTAGTATTTTTGTGTCGTAATTTTGATTATAACCAAACATATAATTTTAAATATTTTATCAATTAAAAATAATTTTCTCCCTAATGAAAAATGGTTGACTGCAAGCTTTCTTAACATACTTTGGAAATATTTATATAAATTAAATACTTGTTCGTGTCGTTGGAAAATATTATAAAATATTTGAGTTGAATAATCATTGGAAGTAACACGATAAATCTGAATTACTCTCGCAATTAGTTTTTTTTTGGTTTTAGCGTTATTAAGTCAGTTCTGCCAAGTGCAAGTCCTGACCAACCTACAGCCATGATGGAAGGAATCGTTGGGTTGTTACTACAAGATGTTTTTTTTTGTTATCAACATAGTTATTCAAGAACGGAAGAATTTATTTATCGTTTCGGATTACATCCACCACCTCATCCGTTTGTAAGGATCATACCAACAGTTGCGGAACCTGTGAACAGTTTGGTCAATAACCTTAATGGGATATTTAATCATTATGACCCGAAACTCAACTCAGTAGACATCGAATGTTTAAGATCTGGTTGTTTGTATTGGCTTAATTATTCATCGTTTTCACCGGCTTTTCGAGCAGCATAGACATCTTTACTCACATGATCCACCAATGAACAATGTCTTTCCGTCTATCTACCAATATTTTATCTTGGTTTCGGTTGGCTTCTTCCTCGACGGTGATTTTAAATAGTTGATTGATTTAATTAGAAGATCCCGGGTGTTAATAATTGATTTAACTTATTGTAGTGTAATTCCAATGGATACCCTTCTTGCTGCCGTACTACCATAAACAGCTCTTCCAGCATTCATTTCTTCGACTCTTTTTTTTAAATCGGCATATTGATCGACTACCTCCTCTTCTATACCAGTTCGTAATACTAATATATTGGTGGTAGCTGTAGAAGTGGTCACGATAATTCATGCTTTGTTGAACAATGCTGCTCTCGTTTCAAAGGTAAAATCAACATATTTCTTTTGCAGAAATGCATAATTTTCGAAATCCTAATTTTCCCTTTGAGTAACCTTAAATTATTTTACGTGTGTCTATATGTATGTGTGATTGCATGCTGAGTGTGAGCGTGTGTAAGAAGTGAGAAAGTGGGAGTCTGGGAGTGACGGTGTAAGAATGTGAGAATATGTGAATGCGTGGGTGAATGTTAGCATGTATGAAGCTTGAGTGTGTGGGCGTATGGGAATGATTGTGGGGGTTGGACGCGCTGATCGTAGGTCTTTCGCAAACGGGGTCGCTAGAGTCTCCATTTTCCACTTGTATTTTTTTTCATTTCTGTGATTTTTTCGTAAATAGCGTACATTTCTGCATTTGTGCTGAAGCAGCAGGTATTACTCTATCAAACCCACGATGATTGAGACTAAGTCGAACGGCAATACAACATTTCTAGGTACGCTTCCTGCTATGCCATTCTCATTGGTTCGCCAATGAGAAAGCTCTTCATTACAATATGTAGCTAATTTTATTTTTAAAATTTGATCGATATCTGTTTGTAATTAGTTTGTTTTGTTTTGCTTACTAATCTGATATTTCTAGAATGCAAAGATATAAAAGTTTTAATGTATGATACAAGTTGGTCAATGATATTTTTACGTTTAATTTTAGTTCATTGCCCTCAATACTAATAAATAATCCTGTTTGGGTGTATTACATGTAGATGTAATACAGCTGTTCAAATTTATTGAGTTTTGGAAAAACAACTTTTCAGATCAGATCAGATGTTAATTAGAAGTTTATATGTATAATTTTTAAACGAGAAAGAAACAAGAGAAGAGAAACAAAACACTGAAGAGTCAATTCATATTTATACTGGACCATACTTGTTTGTTTGGCTGATTTTCTACCCTTGTATTCCAATGTGGGAAGCGTGAACAAATAAGGAATTTGTAATGTAGTTTAATTAATTTTTTAAATTTTTTAATTTAGTTTAAATTTTAATTTTAATTTCTTTGGTATTTTTTTTTGTATTAAATTTCTAGATATTACGATGTGTGAATTCATAGGATGAGAGAATATTTTGTCAACATCTAAGTCAACATTCTAATCAACATCCTAAGTCACGAGTGTAAAGTCATTATTGATTGTTGCCAATCAATGCGAAACTTAATATCTGACGTAAAGTCAATATGTTGTTATATTTTTGGTTAGGAAATATAGACAACATTAGGGGAATTTTTAATTTCGGGAGGGATCGATTGCAGGAGGGATCGATTTTGATCGATTATGATCAATGTTGATCTACGGGTCTGACTACCCTGCGTACTCTAGTCCCTGCCATTGACATATGAGTTAGCGTGAGATATCACATACCACTGGCAATGGCAGGAGATGTCATTAGCCAAGATGATATCTTAGGGTGCTGGCGGACGAACTTTAATTAGTCAACGGCAGCACTTCCAGTCTTAGCAGGGCAGCGTTCCGTAGCGGTACCGCTCATTAGCTCTTCCGAGGAATCGGACCAACACGTAGTTATGTGTGGGCTTTGTGCCTCGATTGAGGTGGTGGGCGGTGCGTCTGGGGTGCGCTGCATCAGCTGGATTATTGGCATTTAGTTTTGTTTTGTTTTCTGCAAATTTCTCACAATTTGTTTTTCACTTATTATTTTGTTATTATTTCTCATCTTATCATGAAATATTTGCATATGTCATATTTTGTAATATGATAGGATTTTTTACTTAGTTATGCATTTTAAAATAAAACCTAAAAAAATAAAATAAACATTTTGATATATATGGCAGTACAACCGAAAAAAAAATAAGTCTGCAAGTGGTAAAGCAAATTTGCGCAATCCACCCGCCCATAAAGCGGCACGTCCACGGAATTTGCAGGGACAAAACATATATGAATCAATAAATTTTAAAATACATGTTCAAAACATCTGCGGATTTAACGCTAACCATGACCACGTGCAACATCATCTTGAGCACGACAAACCGAACATTCTATTCCTTACAGAAACACAAGTTTCTGAAAATTTTCTCTTTATAGAATCGCTTAATTCCAAATATAGGCTCGAATCAGCTTTCAAACTCCATCAGGGCGTATGCGCATTCATTCATGAGAGTGTTGCGTACACGCGCTTTCCAAATTTTGAACTACACGGTGACGGCTTCAATACAATGGTTTTAAAGATTTGTCTTCCAGAAATGACTTTTTTTACAATAGCTTTATACCGGTCCCCCAACAAACGTAACCCAAACTTTTTTAATATACTGACAAAAATTATGGACGAGATTAGAGCAAAGTACCCTAATTGTGAAGTTATCGTTACCGGTGACTTCAACGTCCACAACAAATCATGGTTGGAATTCTCCAAATCGACCGACGATGTTGACAATAGTGGAAAACTGGCAGAAATTTTTGCCGCGTCTCAGGGCCTATTCCAAATTGTTAAAAGCCCGACTTTCACTCCCCGTAATGGCGGTGATAATAGTTTTCTTTTAGATCTCTATCTTACCACAATGCCAGATATTACGAGTGTCGATGTCGCGAAAGGTAGTATTGGAAATTCTGATCATTATTTAATCTCATCAGCTATCAAAACTGATTTACTTAAAACTATAGCTCCCAAACCCCGTAAAATATTTCACTATTCAAAAATGGATAAGAGTGGTCTTCAAAATTTTTTCCATGGTTTCCCTTTCGACCGTCATTGTTTTTACACTGACAATGTAAATGTTTCTGCTCAAAACTTTACAGAAACCATCCAATTTGCTATCAATAAATTTGTCCCTTTCTCCATAGTAAAACCCAAACAAAAATACTTGTATTCGAAAGCTGCCAAAACGGCACTTAGAAACAAACGTAGATCATTTAATATTTGGATTCATAACAAAACTCCCACTAATCGATCCCAATATCTAAAGGCCAACAAAATATCTAACCAGATTATCTCAAACGAAAAGTCCGAAATTGACAAAGCGAAAGCCTCAAAACTTACGTCTATGTCTGTTTCTGACAAGAGTTTTTACAGTGCCATAAATTCTTTAAATTCTGGTACAAAATTTTCTATTCCCCCTATTATTGATGGTGATTTAATCATCAATGATCCCGCAAGAAAAGCTAACTTGTTCGCTGAACGCTTTGCTCTGAACTCCATTGTTTTGGAAACTCCTGAAGAAATACCCCAAATGCAGTCTTCAGAAGTTAATATGAATGAACTTCACTTCAAACCCAAAATAGTCGCTAAACTTTTAAAGGGGTTAAACATCAACAAAGCATCAGGAATGGACAATATTTCACCCATTATTTTAAAAACCTTTTCCAAAGAACTTGCACCAACTTTAACTAAAATATTCTACCAATCCTACAAATCTGGTATATTTCTCTCGTGCTGGAAGTTGGCAAATGTCCAGCCCGTCCTCAAAAAGGGACCAAAATCCGATATCTCAAATTATAGGCCAATAGCCTTACTATCGGTCCTATCTAAAGTCTATGAGCATTATATTAATACACATATTTCAAAATTTCTGGAGGAAAATCATTTAATATCCGACAGCCAATACGGTTTTCGAAACAAAAGATCAACTACCGATCTATTAAACTATGTAGCGCATTGTTGGAACAGCATACTTGATAAAGGTGGTGAAACATACGTTATCGCTTTAGACATCTCCAAGGCATTCGATCGAGTCTGGCATGCCAACTTAATCAACAAGCTCGTTGCGTACGGTTTTCATCCCAATGTTGTGAAGCTGATTCAAAATTTTCTATCCAACCGATACATTTCGGTAACCTTAGACGGATTTTCTTCTGAGTCTAAACTAATTAACGCTGGTGTACCCCAAGGCTCAGTATTGTCCCCAACCCTATTTTTGATTTATATCAACGAATTGTTGAAAATCACCAGCACGAACGAATTAATCCTCCCCGGAGAGACGCTGCCATAAACGTGAACAAAGACCTGAATAAAGTCGCCGACTGGGGTGACCAAAACCTTGTCAATTTCAACTCCACCAAAACACAGCTGTTGATTGTTTCCAGATTAAAGACCGAGTTCCCCAAAGATATTTTATTTAGTATGTGTGATGAACCAATGGGTGAATGTAAAAACATTCGTTTATTGGGTGTCACAGTTTCAAATGACCTACTCTGGAACGATCATGTAATGGCGATGGCAAAAAGCGCGTCTAAAAAACTCGGCCTCCTAAATAGATGCAAAAAAATTTTCACTCCATACCAATTGCTCCATGTTTATAAGTCCTATATTCGTCCCTGTATGGAGTACTGCTGTCAAGTTTGGGGTGCTGCCTCTGTTTCCATCTTGGCCCTCTTGGACTCTGTTCAAAAGCGAGCTATACGAATTGTAGGTGATCGAACTTTGAACTGTTGCTGACCTCGTTGTTTTTTACAAATATCGTCATCAGCAGTGCTCAGATGAAATCAGCGGCATCATGCCTCAAACTTATTCTTACCCCCGTTCGACTCGGCAATCGGCTGCAGCAACCAGTGAAACGGTAAAGATCCCGCGCTGTCATACTGGCAGATCGCAGAGAGACTTCTTTGTCCGAACTGCGTACAAATGGAATAGTTTGCCGGAACACTTAGTCTCAGGTGGCTTCAACCCACAGATGTTTAAAAAAAGCGTTAATCTACACCTCAGAACGCCAGTTGTTGTGGGACCCAGGTCTAGACCTAGGTCTTAAAAGGTATTTATGTGTTGTTGTGACACATATTCTAAACCCTATTACACAACACATTTTATTAAAAAAAAAAAAAAATACATAAAAACTTTTATATCCTTGCATTCTAGAAATATCAGATTAGTACGCAAAACAAAACAAACTAATTACAAACAGATATCGATCAAATTTTAAAAATAAAATTAGCTACATATAAGCAAAACTACATCTATCCAATTTTGCAACAAGCAAATATCAAATCTACCACAGAACATATGTGTGACAGTTTATGACACTATATGAAAAACACATGGCAAACCAACTCTATATCATATGTTGTGCAATTACTGCACGACAAAATATCAAAATAGTTTATTTCTAAGAAAAAAAATTTAATTTCTTCTATTCAAATCTTTTCATTTTTCTTCATTGACTGTTATAACGTTTTTGCAAATTGTTGTTGTTATGGATTGTTGCAATCTTTTTTGTTAAGGCCGATAAGTCAAAAACCTCCAACTGCAGAGGTTTATATATATAAGAAAAGGATTAAAATGCTTCCACAGATTCTAAACTTATGAAGTTTTTTAAAATATTAGTTTCCAAACGGCTGGTATAACGGATTTAAAAAACCAACTTTTTTTCTAGAACAAGGCCTCTAGTTTCTTAACCATGTGTTGGATTTTGCTGATCTACGAACTTATCCAAGATATTCATAAAACATACATTTTTAAAAAATGTTTTTAGATCTGGCTCCACAAATGCTTGCCGTGAGAGTGCCGGTTGATTCAAACGCATTTCGTGTGTTACAAGCTTTTTTGTTGGAGCCACTCACACAGAAACCTCCAGGTCTAGTTTTTAGAAAAAATTGATAAAAAAGGTTTCAAAGATTCTAAATTTATGAAGTTTTTAATAATACTAATATCCAAACGGCCGTTATAACGGATCTAAAAAACAGAATTTTTTTCTAGTATAAAGCCTCTAGTTTCCTAACCATGTGTCGAATTTGACTGATTTACGATTTTATCAAAGAAATTAAAAACAAATATTTTAAGAAAAGGTTTTTTGATCTGGCTCTACAAATACGACCGTGAGTGTGCCGGTTTTTTAAAGAAAAAAATTTTTTTTGCAAACTTTTTTGTTGGAGCCGCTCACTCAAGAACCTCTAACTGCAGAGGTCAATTTTTAGAATAAATTGATAAAAAAATTCAAAAGATTCTAGATATATTAATTTTTTTTTTTAAAATATTAGTATTCAAACATGCGGTTTTAAAAAATCAATTTTTTTTAGAAAAAATCCTCTAGTTTCTTACCACGTCTCAGATTTAGCTGATTTACGAACTTATCCAAGATAATAATAGAACTAGAACACACATGTACATAAATTTTTTTTGATTTACCTCAACAAATGCGACCGTGATTGCCGGTCGTTTTCGTTATATCTCATATCGTTATATTTATATATATATTAGACTGGTCGTTAAAAACTAAATTTTCCAAGACGCCCCCTAGAAAAATTCGTTGTGGTCAAAAAACTACAACGGCATTATTTTTTTTTTTTAAATCAAAAGAACACGTGCCACAAAATCGTCGAAGTTGATTTTTTGAAAAATTCGTAGATTTTTTAAATATCTCATAAAACATACAGATGTCAAAAAAAGTTATCGAATCATTTTTGTAGGAAATTTAATTCTCTACAAAAAAGGTCCAAGTCATTTTTTCCCGAAAACGTATAGTTCTCGAGATATTTTGAAAATGAACTTGTAAAGTTTTCGTAATTTTTAAAAAACATAATAAATAAAAATGACGAAAAAGTCCTAATTTTCTTCTTATGCTATAGAATGAAATGTATAAAAAAATAATCGTGACAAAAAAAATCAAAATTAGTACTTTTTCGTCGAAATTTTCATCATTTGGTTTTACGAGTTTCGAAGAATTTCAAGTTTTATTTCAAAATATCATCAGAAATATAGGTTTTAGGAAAAAAATGGCATGGACTTTTTTTTGTAGAGAATTAAATTTTCTACAAAAATTATCATGTGATTTTTTTTGACATCTGCATATTTTATGAGATATTAACAATTTTATCAAAAAATAACCTTCGACGAGTTTGCGGCACGTGTTCTTTTGACTTAAAAAAAAAATAGTGCCGTTGTGATTTTTTGACCACAAAGAATTTTTCTAGGGGGCGTCTCGGAAAATTTAGTTTTTAACGACCAGTCTAATACACCTATCCCCCGCTTTACACGGCACTCATTTAACACGTTTTCGACTTTACACGGTTTTTGAAATCAAAATTTCCAAAAAATAAAGTCAAAAAAAAGACAAGTTTTGGTATTACCATAGACAATATACTAGATGGTTTTCTCTCTGACATCAAACATGCATATAAGATTATTTCATGTCGTTGTGCTTCCAATTTTTATTGTTGTAAAAACAAATTTTAGAATGGGTAGAGAGTATTTAAAATATTTGCTATCTTTCTTTTTCTCACATGACAATATTAAACTCTGTAAAATTTAATATGGAGGGGAAAAATAAAAATATTAAAGGAAAAAATATTATATTTTGTATCTTTTTTGGCAACCAAATTATCTAGGTATAAAACAAAAGAAATTTGTTTGCCCATGCGTGTGTGGGTTAAAATAAAAATTGATGGTTATTATTATTTTTAGATTTGTGTATCTTTTTCATTTAGGATGGATTATTTAAAAGGAAAAGAAACCAATTTTTATTTTTGTTTTGTTTCGGATACAACAACAAATTTTAAATTGAAAGGAAAAGAAATCTTTGATTTTATTATTTTAGAATAAATACATTTCATTCATTAGAAAAAAAGTTTTTGTTTTTTTTTCAATTCATTCAATTTAAATTAGCATGGAATTTGTTTAAATTTCATAACTGAAAATTAAGAAGGTTACCAAATTCAGTAGTAGTTATTTTTCTTGGTCTCAGATTGCAAGAATAAGATTTTACATTATATCAGTAAAACAAAAACTTCCGTTTTTAATTAGTTCTGACTTCTGAGAGAACTTTTTTTACAGCTGTTGATTAGCCAGTTTTCAGTTTGTTTTGGTTTTTTTTAACGCTTTGGCAGCAATGGTTATGTAATCATTCGATGAGAGCATTCGTTTTCTGACTGTGTTTTATGCTGTGGATGTAATGGTTGATATAATAATAATATTTTTTTTTTCCACTTTTTTTGTATGTTTAATGGGAACTCTTGACGGCTATCATGGTCTTCTCAGTTGTAAGTCAATATTTATTATTTACTAATATTTATTTAGCATTTCTGAATGTTTTAATACCACGAAATATCTAGCGTAGGGTTCTTTGTCTTTAAATTAAATGTAGATGACAGCTTGTATTTGTAATTAAAGAAAATAAGCAAATGATCGGTGTCCATACCAACAAATCTGTATGATCAAACGACAGTTATACTTGTATATTACCTTTTAAAGATCATGACTATTCTACAGGATGCAAATTGCAATAAATATTTTCTTACGTTGAAAGCTTGATGGTTGGACACATAGATTGGCCGAAGTTATGCGTTCAATGTTGGCATTTGAATACATTCGGAACATTGTCGTCATTTTGACACAATTCAAAGAGAGTTTCTATTTTAAATGGCTTTTGTTATGAAATTTGTAATATTGTTCACTATTCATTTTTGTTAATAGCTGTAATGTTGTTTACATTAACGAAAACTTTGTAATATAAATATTTTATACCATTTATTTTACAAGTTTAGTTAAATTATAATGTTTGTTAAACAAAAATAGCAACAATTTACTCAACGCAAATTGTATGGGCAGTCGTTGACTACTCAGTTTAGAAGACGACCAAAGAGCACCCAAATCGTTTTACAAAATAAAATTAACAATATGGTTTTGAAAATTTGATTCAACTTGAGACTTGATCAACGTCTATAAACAAACCATTTGTATTAATTGCATCCAAATCTTTTTCTTTTTCTAATAAATAATTTAGTTTCAATAGCTTATTCTGAGATCATGCCACACTACTGAGGATTTGAGAATAACTTTTAATGCGAGAGTATAACATGTTGTGTTCGCTCTTCACCGAGAACCTGGAAAACTGAAAAAGGATTGATTATGTTACTTATAATGAGCGAAAAATATTAAAAAGTAACAAAGCCATTAGCTTCGATATTAGAGAGTGCATTATTAGCTTCGATAGAAAGAGAGTGATAGAATTGTAAAAAAACTGGATTCATTCAATAAAATGACAACAAGTTAAGTTCAATTTTTGTAAATTGTGGCCTAAAATTTTATATGCATATTTTAGAAGAAATAATCTTTAAAATAAAATAAAAATTTTTTTTGTGTTTCAGTACAGTGACTAGCCCCCTTAAATAACAATAATATTAAGAAAACTCCTAGTAACTAGGAACCTAAAAGTAATCACTAGACTAATCACAGCAACAGCTATTTAATACCTGAATCATCTTCTATTGTGCAACCAAAAGTTTTAATCTATCACTTCATTAAAATACTTATTAAAATTTACTTGACGACCGTTTGTATTAAATGTATTGAATCAAACAATCGTTCTAGCATGTAGCAGGACATTTGACATGTCAAATGGTCAATTCTTTGACTTAAAAGATGTAGGTAAACATTCAAAGCAAACGTTCACCGCCATCTGAACAAACGAAAATTTCTTAAAATTAACATACCATAAACAACATAAAATTTGTTGCAAGAACTATATTTTTTTTTATTAAATTCAAACAGAAATTTGTTTTTACAAACGATTTGTGGGTTTTCAAAGTAATATTTTTTTAAATTCATAATATTTTTAAAAAAATTTATATGTGTTATATACCTATTTTCAAGCGAAAGTACTGTAGGTTTTTTGTAAATAAAATGGTACTGAGTGATCCGATTCTAAATCGGTTTTCAATTTTAAATAGCTCAATTATGGTGGAGTATTTTGGTATATAATTTGTTTTTTTATCCCAACTAAATCATTAAAAAAATTAATTTAAAGTTTGATAAAAGTTTTTCAATAGAAAACAAACAAAAAAAAAATCAGAAAATAATAGAATTTTTAATTTTATTTCATAAATAATTGACTAAATTGTTTAACAATATTTGATTATTTGATTAATTCATTAAATTTAATCAATATTAATATAATATAAAGTTAATATCTTATGTGACCGCCTTGTGCTGCAATCATTTCACGCATTCTATTAGACATTGAATTTAACAAATTGATGAAATATTGGCGCCAATCAACGCCTCTCATCATGTTGTGCGCTCTCACAATGGCATCCCAGACCTCATCATCACTTGGTGTTCACTCCTAACTTTGCCTTTGATCTCTGACCCGACATTCTCAACAGGATTTATCTCTGGAGAGAGACTGAAAATACAAATTTCTACATTAATTAAATATTTAAAATTACAAGATAAAATTAATTCACCTCGGGGGATCAAACACAAAATCCCGTGTATCGCCTATATTTTCATTAATCTATTGTTTGACTGTTGAGAATGTCGGGTCGGAGATCAAAGGCAAAGTTAGGAGTGAACACCAATTGTTTCACAGTAATGATGAGGTCTGGGATGCCATTGTGAGAGCGCACAACATGATGAGAGGCGTTGATTGGCGCCAATATTTCATCAATTTGTTAAATTTAATGTCTAATAGAATGCGCGAAATTATTGCAGCACAAGGCGGTCACATAAGATATTAACTTTATATTATATTAATATTAATTAAATTTAATGAATTATACAAATAATCAAATATTGTTAAATAATTTAGTCAATTATTTATGAAATAAAATTAAAAATTCTATTATTTTCTGATTTTTTTTGATTTTTTTCTATTGAAAAACTTTTATCAAACTTTAAATTAATTTTTTTAATGATTTATTTGGGATAAAATAACAAATTATATACCAAAATACTCCACCAATATTGAGCTATTTAAAATTGAAAACGGATTTATAATCGGATCACCCAGTACCATTTTATTTACAAAAAACCAACAGTACTTTCGCTTGAAAATAGGTGTATATTTAAATTAAAAATGTAAAGTTTGATTAGTTTGTTTTTTTAGTACACTTAAAAAAACCTGTCCTATTTCCAATCGAAATTGAATTGTCTCACCTCACCGTGCGGTCACGTATGGCGAATCAAACTACGAAATTGCTTCAACAACTCTACAATTATAAATCGATGAAGTTGAGACAATCACACGAAATATTTATGCGAAAATAAAATATAGTTCAATTAATCTCAATTCTTAAACTTTAAAATGATAAATTCATGATATAAAACCAAAGAAATTTTTTTTCAGGGAAATACAGGTATTCCCCGACTTACGACCGAGATAGGTTCCTGATCATCGGTCGTAAGTAGATTAAGTCGTAAGTCAAATTTCATAAAAAAAACTACATGTAAGAAAAAAATTACTTACTGTACTACTAATTCCTACGTACTACTTACTCTGAAATGCCCTACTTTTTTTTTGAATTTTGAATAAAATATGTTGTGTTATAGGGTTTACAATATGTGTCACAACAACACATAAATACCTTTTAAGACCTCGGTCTAGACCTAGGTCCCACAACAACTGGCGTTCTAAGGTCATGATGAACGCTTTTTTTAAACCTCTGCGGGTTGAAGTCACTTGAGACTAAGGATTCTGACAAACTATTCCATTTGTATGCAGTTCGGACAAAGAAGTCTTTCTGCGATCTGCCAGTATGACATCGTGGGATCTCGACCGTTTGACTGGTTGCGGTAGCCGATTGTCGAGTGGAACGGGGATAAGAATAAGTTTGAGGCATGATGCTGCTGATTTCATCTGAGCACTGTCGATGACGATATTTGTAAAAAACAACGAGGTCAGCAACAGTGCGACGATGTTGTAGGGAATCAAGTTTTGATGTCAAAGATCGATCACCCACAATTCGTATAGCCCGCTTTTGAACAGAGTCCAAAAGGGCCAAGATGGAAACAGAAGCAGCACCCCAAACTTGACAACAGTACTCCATACAGGGACGAATATAGGACTTATAAACATGGAGCAATTGGTATGGAGTGAAAAATTGTAGAAAGAATAAGCACAACGTCCATGGTTCGTTCTTATTCGGTCTAATCTAGTCAAGGTATGACGTGGCAGATCGAAACCAGGTTCGGTAGAAGCCGGGATAGTAATAGAAAGGCCAGATGTGTTGTAATGACTCCAGGAGGTGTCCCAGGCATCCCAGGCATATCAGGAAAAACCCATGAAGGTAGGAAGTTCCAAAGATGAGAGACTATGTACAAAAACTCATGTTGAAAGGCAACAGTTCTGCACCTTTTTAAATGAACCGTAATAGTATGGTATAGGTTCGCTAGTTCAGGTAAAATTGATTTAATCTCTGCAGAAGTTCGTTCACCCATAATGTATTTGTAGAAAATTGTCAAATCAGCAACATTTCGTCTGGGCTGTAAAGAATCAAGCTCATTAGTAAGAGTTGAGTTGCCAATCAGTTTAACAGCTCAGGGACGTATAAATGATTTGTTAATTAAAAGAAGCTGTTCGCTATTTAAAAACTTACGACATCGTCCCAAAAACCCAATTTTTGAACAGCGTTCTTAGCTAGGATAAAAATATGAGAACTCCATTTCAAATTATTTTCAACTTCTACTCATAAAAGTCTAACAGATTCTTTCTCTACAAGATCTTTAGAGTCGATCTTTAATGGAAACGAATTAGGAAGGAACTCCTGCATTAGTTGAAAAGACATGCGATGAAACACCAACAACATTGATCCGAAATTTTGAACGGGTTGTACGCTTGCTATTTTCCAAATTTCTCTTAAATGACAAATAAAAAATTTTAGTGAAGATTGGTGCTAACTCCCTAGCAAAGGTTTTCAAAATAATTAGAGGAATACGATCTGGCCCAGATGCTTTGTTAATATTAATTTGTAAAATCAATTTCCGAACAATGTTTTTACGAAAAATTATGCGCATCATGTTGTTCGAAACTCTAGGAATTGGCTTAGGTAAGAAATTAGGTTCTTTTAGTGTAGAATTTTTACAGAAATAATTTCCCACCCGTTAGCTTTTTCTTTTGGGTCAATGACCAGCATATCTCTATCAATTAGGGGAGGTAGAGAAGACTTACAAAAATTACCTTGAACAGCCTTAACCGCTTTATAGAAATTCCGTGAACCGGTAGGGTGTTCAGCAAATTTAGATGCTTTTTTTCTATTATTTTTATTTTTTATTTCTTTTCTGCATCTATTAGTTTTCTACATATATTTCTCTCAATTCGGTACTGTCTAAGGTTTTCATCAGTTTTGTTTTGATTAAACTTTTGAAATGCCGTTTTCTTAATTTTAATTGTTTTTTTGTATTTTTTGGAAAACCAAAGATCAGCCTTAGGAAATAATCTATTGGGAATGAAATGCCACATACCCTCAATAATAGCCTCTGAAAAATTTAACGCAGCCATGATAGGGTCTTGACTAGTAAGACAATTACGTTTCCGGGAAAATTGTTTAAAAAATTTCTAAGACCCTCCCAATTCGCAGCTTTATATTCCCAAACAAGACCAGGATTGGCTTTAAATTGTTTTGGAATTTATAAATTTAACTGAGTAGAGATCAAATTATGATCTGAGCCACCTAAAGGTTCTGATACTTTAAATTGTACCAGGTAATTTGATTTGTTAAAAACAAATCAAGTAAATTACTATTTTGTCCAGGAATGTCAGGCACTCTGGTAGGCTGATCTATAATCTGTGTGTAATTATGGTAAAGAGCAAATAGCTCAGCCTGTTTACCTATCTCATCAGTAGTGGACTGTGTATGAGCCAATCTTTATTGTGGACATTAAAGTCACCAAGAACTATAAACTTGGCATTAGGATACCCAAATAACCTATCAATTTTTTCAGATAGGTCCTGAAATAAGTTGATGTTCACAGGCGTGTTAAGCGAATGATAAAGCCCAAAAACAAACAACATTTGATTAGAACAACAAATTTTAAGTGAAACCATATGGTTAACCATTGGTTACCTTTTATGTTCACGCATCAGCGCATACAAGCGTCAGAGTGCAGGTGGGATATTGCTTAACACAGGGACCCAAGGTAAAGGAGTGGACCTGATAGTACCACTATCAGTTGTGTGTGGAGGGTAGCTGGAGTAGCACCCCATGTCGAACCTGCCAGTTTGTGCAATACATTGTTTCTCGTTTTAAGCTTTTTTGACGTATTATTCTCTATAGGTGGAGTTTAAAAGAAAGAGTTCTATCGAGAGTAATGCCCCGGTACTTTGGCTGTTGATTGTATTTAATGACAGTGCCGTTAAATAACACTGATGGTTGGTGTTTTGCCAGTTTGTTATTTAAGTTGAAACAAGTACTCTCGGTTTTACTTAGATTAGAAAATGAGCTCCACGTTCAAAAATAGTCAATTATTGTCGCCAGGTCAGTTGAGAGAAAATCTTCCAAGGCACCCATGTCATTCATTATCGCCAGGTCAGTTGAGAGCAAATCTTCCAAGACACCCCAGTCTTTGTTTTTGGTGGCCAGGGTCCAATCATTAGCGTAACCAAATTTCTTTGATATTGTCTCAGCAGGAATGTCATGAATGTAAAAATTAAAAAGTAAATACGCCTGGATGGAACCCTGTGGCAACCATTGTTAAGTATTTTGGACCTACTACAGGAACTATTTAGATTAAATTTAAATACACGATTACTCAGCACGTTGTAAATTAAACGTGAGATGGTGCTACATGGGATTGCATTGAACAGCTTATATAATCCCAATTCGCCAGACCGTGTAATATGCTGCAGTGAGATCGATGAGTACTGTGCCTGTTTTTAATTGTTTGTGATACCCAGCCTCGATATAGGATGTTAAAGCGAGTAGTTAGTCAGTGCAACGGAAACCAGCTTATTCGACTGGGATCTGGTCATTCAAGATGGGTGCGATACGGTGTATATGAATCGTTCTAGCAATTTATAGCAAGTGCTCAAAAGGGCAATTGGGCGATAGCTTCCTGGTTCATTGGATGGTTTACCTGGCTTAAGTTTGCTATCACTTTCGTAGTCTTAAAATGTTTTGGAAGATTGACGATTTCTAGGATATTCGAGAAAAATTCAGTTAGCCATTCTTTTACATTTTTTCCAGCATTTCTAAAAATTTCATCTCAGTTGGTATGTTGGTATGATGGCTCCAACGAACCTATCGTAATTTTTAGGAATGGGTTGGATCCAGTGAATCAGTGCACCCAACTCCGACCTATATTTAGCCCAGTCAGCTTTGTTAAAATTCCATCTAGGTTGAGGAGTAGAGATAATGAGTGGAATTTAGATACCTACCTCAAGAATTACTGGATGATGTTCAGTTCTTGATATTGGAATAGGGTTACGTTGTTCGTTTTTTATGAAAAACAAAGGTCGGGATTGGAGTCACTTCGCCATCTAGCAGATCTAAAGGTTTTCATGTCTTTCTCATCATATTCCAGGAACATGTTGTTACTATCCACCCAGTCAGTCAGTTGTATGCCATTGGGATTGTTATTTGAGTAGGAACACTCGGTGTGATGGTTATTGAAGTCAGCAGCATATATTGCTGGGTGGTGAAATAATGGTAGAGTAGCAGCTGGCCATCCTGTATTCGGAGGCTTTTATACGTTTACAATCCTCGTGTCCGATATATCAACAACAATAAGATGGATGTCGTTGTCCGTCTGTGTAAATACATGGGTCCAGTTCATGATTTCTGACTTAACATACGTGACAAATCCATATGCTTGATAGTAAATAGCACTAATTAATTTATAACCAACAATGTTTCCTCTAGAGGTAAGTTGCGCTTCATCTGCTGCATGCGTTTCTTGGAGAATTACAAAGTCGATATCAAAATCTTTTAATACTCTTTGTAAATATTCAGTTTTTGACTTGCTTATGCCTTTAATACGGACTGAGGGTCCAATATTTTTTGTCTTATGGTGCTGAAAAGTACCGTTGTTATTGTGATTTTGATCTTGGTTCATGTTCATTTGTTTTTATCACAGCCAAGAGTTCAAAATGAAATATTTGGCTACTAAATTTGAATAGACTTTTAGCGTAACCCTGAGTGATTGATGTTCCGCAAAAGTACCACACACAGACGGAGCAAGAAGTACAGCGCATACAACACAATTATTTATTGACTGTGTGTTGCAAATTTGCACCGTAAATATTTGCGCCGAACAGTAAATTCAACGTACACGTAAATTTTTATTGATCGGTACCCAACTTTAAGCATTTTCTATGAAAAAAATTGTAAAAAAAAATTGGTCGTAAGTGTGAATTGTCGTAAGTCGAATGGTCGTAAGTCGGGGACTACCTGTAATTATTAGCTTTATTCAACTACTGTTATATTGGATATAACACTTTTTGTTTTAAATAAACCTCATTCTGTTGTTAGGAAAATGTTATCGTGTAGTTGTCCCAATCACAGTGAAATTGTTTGCAAATAATTTTTCTTTGCATGAATAATCAACTGCCAACTTCGAGATGAGGTTGTCATGAACTTCAATTTTTTTTTCAGTGTAGATATAATATGTATAAACATGCTTCAAAAATATTTTTAAAATTTGTTGCAAAATAATTTAATAATAATAATTGATTATTTCGAATAATTTCAAAATTACATAAAATAGTTTGCAGAGCAAAATTAAATTTAATGAATTTTTTTATTTAAATCGTTAGCATTATTTACATGCAGACTTTAAAATTTTAACACCCTCAAAATTTTGTCGTCCTAGGTTCGGTTTTCATGACCTAGGCCACTTCACAGATCCTAGTTCTGTTAGCGTTACTCAGGTAGCACGACGTTGACGTAGATGTAGGATTTTCACTACCCAAAATTTTTTTTCCATGATAAATAGTCATCTGATTAAGTCTATCAATTAAGTGATAAGTCTAACTATTAAGTCTACCAATAAGTTTTACCTGTGTGCGTAAGGGTTTTTGTTTATGATATAAATTTGTGGAAATAAAACTGATCTGTAATGTATATATGTATACTGTTCTGTGTTTTCTTTTCCTCTATTTGTGTTGAAATAAATAAAACCAAAGAAAACACAAAGGTGGTTATTTTGTAGTGTTATCTCACTAGGTGAGATAAATAGTGAGATAAAAAAGTATGTTTAAATGATTTCTTTTATCTAATATAATCGATCAAAGAATTTTTCTATAACTAAATTAAATTAAATTGAATTAAAACAAATAAAAATTTTTTGTATACTAAGAATAATCTAAAGGTGTGCGTTAGTAATAAATTAACATTTTTGATCGGTCAATGAACTGAAATTGAAATTGTAAAACAAGACCTTATTATCAACCGCCGTTTTTACTTATCTGGACATAACGAATCCGTTATCAGCTGTTCTTGTTTTTTATTATAATATAAATTTCCCCATCATTATTATTTGTTTTTGTGTCAAAATATATTATTGTAACTAAACAACCTGGAAAATCAGTTTATTTTTCATCGGTTTCGTTTTTTGTTGACTGTTTTGATATTTTAATTAATTTGGTTGCAATTTAGTTTATTGTTTCTAGTGTTTTAGGTGGTTGAGAACATGAGTGAAGGCAGGATTTAATACTTCAAAGTCCGACTTCAGATTTACTGGTTTTTGTTTATGTTGGTGAATAGAAATGGACTCCAGTGTCAATCGTTTTTCCCAATGGTTTTCTTTATTTATTATTTTAGTGTCATCAGTGTCAGTGGCGACACAATGTGACAAAACGGATGATGAAGTAGAATTTCTTAATATAATCAATACAATCAATTGTTCGCATTGCGAATTCGGCGAAAGCTTTGTCCATGATTGTGAAAATTGTATTAAAAAGTCTAAGGAACTTAATTTTTATAAAAAACAACTTGTAAATGCCAGAAAAAACTTAGATTATCGAAACTTTACATAATAAATGTCAACGAAATTTTAAAATTTTAAAAGGGAAATATAGCAAAAAAAAGTGCCACTATTGACGATGTTATTGATAACCTTAATGTAAACGATAATTCCAAAAATGTTTGTAAGCTTATGTTAAAACAAAATTTTATTTACACCAAGCAGGATAAAATATTTGCACAATGTTTATATTACAAATCCGCTTCTACTTACAAATATTTACGAAATAGTTTACAACTCAAATTACCGTCAACTTCTTCTATATACAAGTGGTCTCCCATTAAATTTATTCCACCGGGTATTAATGAGGTGTTAATGGCACAAAACAGTTCCTTCTTTGCGAATTTTCCACCGAAAGACAAAATATGTGTTTTAAGTTTTGATGAAATTTCAATAAAGCAAGACTTGGCACATAATATTTTGATGGATAGACTGGAAGGGTTTTATGATGAAGGAACCGAAAGAAAAGATGAGCTTGCCAGCTCGGCTCAATTTTTTTATGGTACGGTCATTGTTTTCGGACTGGAAATATGTTATAAATTATGTTGTTATAAACAAATCTTTTACATCAGTAAAACTTTGCGATTTGATCAAAGAAAATATTAAATTGTGTAAAGAGAAAATAGGTTTAAATGTGGTTATGCTTACTTGTGACCAGGGGTCAATAAATATACAAGCATATAAAAATCTTGGAATAACTCTTGAGAAGCCATATTTTGATTTTAATGGCAAGAACATTTTTACACAGTTGGATCCTCCTCATCTTATAAAATCCGTGCGAAATGCCTTTTTAAAATACAAACTTTCTCATAATCAACACGGCATAGCTGACATAAATGTTGTACGTAAGGTGTTTGAGCATGACACCAAAAACAAATGCAAATTATTGCCTAAGCTTAATAAAAAGCATCTAGAGCCAAATAATTTTGAAAAAATGAATGTTTCTTTGGCAGCTCAACTGTTAAGTAATACAGTTTGCTGTGCTACTAAAACCGTGCAACAAACTTGTCTGGAAATTTTAGGAACTCATTTTCGTCAAGCAAGTTCAACAGCTAATTTCATTCAACGGTTCAATAATATATTTGACTGTTTAAATTCACGAGCTTCTTTTCCAAGGTCACCTTTTGAAGCACCTCTTAGAAAAAACAATGTCATATATATGATTATTTAAAAGATAGTTTGTGTTATTTGGAAGATTTGAAAATTCTCTCCGAAAATGCTAACTACATATATTAAATATCTCAAAAACTTAAAGATAACAATTAAAGCATAATTGTGCTTCATTAGAATATCTGACCAATGCGTATGAGGTGGATTGTTTATTATCTGGCAAAACTAACCAAGACGCTCTTGAAAACTTTTTTCCAAAGTTACGGGGTAGAGGTGGTTTTAATTTTATGTCGACTTGCAATGAAATAGGTGTTCATTTTGCAAACATAATATCCATACTTATTCCAAAGCGAGTATTCAAATTGTAAGCCTGACGATGAACATATGATCGATCTTGAATGGAAAAATTTCAAAAATATTTATAAGGAGAGTTTATTGCATGGAGATCCAGAACACAAGCATATGCCGGAAGAGTGCGAAATAATTTACCAATCCGATGAAAACGTTATTAAAAGAAATGCCATAACTTATTATGCTGGTTATTGTGCTTTTAAAAAAAATTGTTGTAATAAATGTCAAAGTAAATTATTAAAAGCGCAAGAAATAATGGCACCTGCAATAAACGAAACATTCATAATGGAAAAAACATTTAAGAAATCGACGAGCACCAACTGAAGAATATGCTGCAATAGCCTACGTTTTACTTACAGTTTTTGAGCAGTTATACAAAGCGAATTATCATTTATCAAATATTTGCATGAAAATAACTGAAAAATGTATTACTGTTGTAGAAAAAGATTTTCCTGGCTTTGTACCTACACACGAAGACGATTGCTATGAGCACATAAAATCTTTAATTAATTTTTTCGTTTTGGTACTAACCAGAAAAAATTCGAAATGGTGCATTACAAAGGTGAATTTAAGGGTTCTAAAATTAAAAGCAAATTTAGAGATCTCCAATCAAAAAAGAGATTAAAAATTTTAAATAATTAAAATCAAGAATATGAGTTGATGAAGACGCAAGCCACGATCGCTCTTATTTTCTGTTCATATTACTTACTGTAATAATTAATTAAACAACTGACATTCCTATAAAATCTTTCAAAATTAACTTCTTCACAAATTTCTTTTATCCCGATGGGTTCTTGTAGTATGGTATAATTTTATAACCGCTTTAATTGGAAAATGATCGGATATTGATAAATATGCATTTGATATTTATTTTTAATAAATTTGTTCCTAAAACTTATTAGAAGTAGTTTACTTTTATGAGATTTCAATATTCTGTTTGAGGAGTAGGTAGTATGGTAGTAGGTAGAATCCCTCCTGGGGATATACCTCGTTAAAAAAACGCGTTATGGTCATACCTCTTGGGTAACGTGGAAATGACTGATTTAAAAAGATTAAAAGAAGGTAAGAGTTCAAAATTTTGCAGATTTTAATTAAATTTAATTCTAATCAAATTTTATCTTTCTTTATTTAAACACACAGGTAAAACTTATTGGTAAACATAATAGTTAGACTTATCACTTAATTGATAGACTTAATTAGATTAAACAGTCATGGGAAAAAATTTTGAGTAGTGAAAATCCTACGTCTACGTCAACGTCGTGCTACCTGAGTAACGCTAACAGAACCAGGATCTGTAAAGTGGCCTAGGTCATGAAAACCGAGCGTAGGACGACAAAATTTTAAGGGTGTTAAAATTTTAAAGTCTGCATGCAAATAATGCGAACGATTTAAATAAAAAAATTCATTAAATTTAGTTTTGCTCTATTTTGCAAACTATTTTAAGTAATTTTTAAATTATTTAAAATAATTAATTATTATTATTAAATTATTTTGCAACAAATTTTAAAAATATTTTTTAAGCATATTTATATATATTATATTATCTACTAAAAGAACAAACTAATCAAATTTTACATTTGTAATTTAAATATATATAACACATATAAATTTTTGTAAAAACTATTATAAATTTAAAAAAATATTACTTTGAAAACCCACAAATCGTTTGTAAAAACAAATTTCTGTTTGAATTTAATAAAAAAAATATAGTTCTTGCAACAAATTTTATGTTGTTTATGGTATGTTAATTTTAAGAAATTTCCGTTTGTTCAGATGGCGGTGAACGTTTGCTTTGAATGTTTGCCTACATCTTTTAAGTCAAAGAATTGACCATTTGACCTATCAAATTCAATACATTTAATTCAATTCTATACATTCAATACATACGTTTTATTCAATACATTTAATACAAACGGTCATCAAGTAAATTTTAATAAGTATTTCAATGAAGTGATAGATTAAATTATTTAGTTGCAGAATAACAATAACAATAAACGTAAAAGGCGCACAACAAGGTTTTTAATGAAGCTGGACAAAAATAAGAAAATGTGACACACATATGAGAAAATTTAGTGGTTACTCGTCTAGTGATTACTTTTAGGTTCTTAGTTACTAGGAGTTTTCTTAATATTATTGTTATTTAAGGGGCCTAGTCACTGTACTGAAACACAAAAAAAATTTTATTTTATTTTAAAGATTATTTCTTCTAAAATATGCATATAAAATTTTAGGCCACAATTTACAAAAATTGAACTTAACTTGTTGTCATTTTATTGAATGAATCCAGTTTTTTTACAATTCTATCACTCTCTTTCTATCGAAGCTAATAATGCACTCTCTAATATCGAAGCTAATGGCTTTGTTACTTTTTAATATTTTTCGCTCATTATAAGTAACATAATCAATCCTTTTTCAGTTTTCCAGGTTCTCGGTGAAGAGCGAACACAAAATGTTATACTCTCGCATTAAAAGTTATTCTCAAATCCTCAGTAGTGTGGCATGATCTCAGAATAAGCTATTGAAACTAAATTATTTATTAGAAAAAGAAAAAGATTTGGATGCAATTAATACAAATGGTTTGTTTATAGACGTTGATCAAGTCTCAAGTTGAATCAAATTTTCAAAACCATATTGTTAATTTTATTTTGTAAAACGATTTGGGTGCTCTTTGGTCGTCTTCTAAACTGAGTAGTCAACGACTGCCAATACAATTTGCGTTGAGTAAATTGTTGCTATTTTTGTTTAACAAACATTATAATTTAACTAAACTTGTAAAATAAATGGTATAAAATATCTATATTACAAAGTTTTCGTTAATGTAAACAACATTACAGCTATTAACAAAAATGAATAGTGAACAATATTACAAATTTCATAACAAATGCCATTTAAAATAGAAACTCTCTTTGAATTGTGTCAAAATGACGACAATGTTCCGAATGTATTCAAATGCCAACATTGAACGCATAACTTCGGCCAATCTATGTGTCCAACCATCAAGCTTTCAACGTAAGAAAATATTTATTGCAATTTGCATCCTGTAGAATAGTCATGATCTTTAAAAGGTAATATACAAGTATAACTGTCGTTTGATCATACAGATTTGTTGGTATGGACACCGATCATTTGCTTATTTTCTTTAATTACAAATACAAGCTGTCATCTACATTTAATTTAAAGACAAAGAACCCTACGCTAGATATTTCGTGGTATTAAAACATTCAGAAATGCTGAATAAATATTAGTAAATAATAAATATTGACTTACAACTGAGAAGACCATGATAGCCGTCAAGAGTTCCCATTAAACATACAAAAAAAGTGGAAAAAAAAAAATATTATTATTATATCAACCATTACATCCACAGCATAAAACACAGTCAGAAAACGAATGCTCCTATCGAATGATTACATAACCATTGCTGCCAAAGCGTTAAAAAAAACCAAAACAAACTGAAAACTGGCTAATCAACAGCTGTAAAAAAAGTTCTCTCAGAAGTCAGAACTAATTAAAAACGGAAGTTTTTGTTTTACTGATATAATGTAAAATCTTATTCTTGTAATCTGAGACCAAGAAAAATAACTACTACTGAATTTGGTAACCTTCTTAATTTTCAGTTATGAAATTTAAACAAATTCCATGCTAATTTAAATTGAATGAATTGAAAAAAAAACAAAAACTTTTTTTCTAATGAATGAAATGTATTTATTCTAAAATAATAAAATCAAAGATTTCTTTTCCTTTCAATTTAAAATTTGTTGTTGTATCCGAAACAAAACAAAAATAAAAATTGGTTTCTTTTCCTTTTAAATAATCCATCCTAAATGAAAAAGATACACAAATCTAAAAATAATAATAACCATCAATTTTTATTTTAACCCACACACGCATGGGCAAACAAATTTCTTTTGTTTTATACCTAGATAATTTGGTTGCCAAAAAAGATACAAAAAATAGTATTATTATTTTCCCTTTAAAATTTTTATTTTTCCCCTCGATATTAAATTTTACAGAGTTTAATATTGTCATGTAAGAAAAAAATAGATAGGAAATATTTTGAATACACTCTACCCATTCTAAAATTTTTGTTGAGTAAAAAAACCATTTATTAAATTTAGTTGCACATTTGATGTCAAAGAGAAAGGCATCTAGTATATTGTCTATGGTATTACACGAACTTATATCTACTTTATTTTTATTAAGCCTTCTGGTATATACCACTTATGAATTATGATCATACACATACAGGTTGTAATTAAAACAAGAAAACATGAAACTTGTAACAAAAAACACATTTGTGTTCAAAGCAAAATTTTGTAAATGCATGTTGATGTAAATCAGCAAAGGGATGTAAGAGATTCTCTATGTAAATTAGTTGATTTTAAGCAATAGATCGTTATTAGCTAGATACAAAATGTTTAGGTGTATCAATGGTCATAGTTAATTTGTAAGTAAATAATTCTATCTGTTGAAATACGAGTTAACGTGAGATATTATACAACACTGACAATAGCAGTGAGATTTTATTATATCCTATAATGAAATATTGAGGTCTGTCATATTTTATTAAATGATTGGATTTATTGTTCAGTTATCAATTCAAAAAAATTTAAAGAACACAAACAAAAAAAATTTGCGTCCATCAACATCGTTGAACGCATGTTGTTGCGGTGACCGTGATGTTAAAAGTTTTTATTTGTTTTTTTGATACATTTTGTTATTCCTACTACACAACACATTTTATTTAAAAAAATAAAAACAATGGAAAATAAATTAATGATATGGCTTGAAGGAGACCACTATCAAAGACGTATTCCAATTGGTACCAATATCATAACAGCAAGACCTTAAAATTTTTCGAATGTGAAACAGTTACCATCTACTTAAATAGATCTACTCCATCTACTCAAATAAAGTGCCTTTTAAGTTTTATTGCAAGTCATGGTTGGTTCGAAATATTTAAACACGGGAATTTTTTGCAAAAATTAAAAATTAAAAAGCGCATCTACGATTTAAATACAGCACAACAGTATGTACCCACTAAAATTGACTGAAATTAATTCCGGTACATCTTACTGTCCTGCAGCCAAATTCTATAACTTTGAAGCGGTGAAGCGTTAAAAATTCCATCGTTTCTGTTCATTCAAAAACTTATTACTTCACCGCTTCACAATTACAGAATTTGGCTGCTGATCAGGTTTTCAATACTAAAGAGTGATTAGGCTTAGGTGGCAAAGCGTCCAAGTAAAAAGGAATAAGCAAATCTCTCCATTTATTGGAATATCAATACAAAAGCTTGGGTTAAAGCCACATTGTTCATTGATTTGTCTCATAACTCTTACGTACCAGAAGTAAAATAGTATTTAATCAAGATAATATTTAAGGTTCTTCTTTTATATATATATGTATATATATATATATATATATATATATATATATATATATATATATATATATATATATATATATATACATCCGCTTATCATATATAGTCGTTTGGCACCAACATTTTTCCGAAATTCCGGGATGAAGCAAATTGCAATAGGTAGATTTTTATATGAAATCTACCTAAAAAGCTCGAGTTGAAATAAATTGGCAAATTATTAGCGAAAATCTTTATATATGAATATTCCTAATTTTAGAGAAATATTCGAAATAGTCAATCGTTACAAACCGGTCACAGCAAGGTTTCCAAAATTACCGTTTTTGCCAATATTTCGGTAATACCAATCTATGTTTCTCACGTTACATGGTATTGCCTATAATATCGATATTCCAGATAATAGAATAAATACTGCATTTTTGTTTGAAAATATAAACAATTAAAATGCAATATTTAATACTATACTTTTTAATGTGTTGATTTTTAATTTTATTGATAATAATATAAACTTCCTTATATTAACAATTTGAATTTTATTTTTTATTTTAGTGAATATCGATTTCGACTTACGTTATCCTCAGAAGAACTGAGGATGACGTAAGTCGAAATCGATATACAACAAAATAAAAAATAAAATTCAAATTGTTACTATAAGGAAGTTTATATTTTTATTAATAAAATTAAAAATTAAAAATAAACAGTAAAAAGTATATTTTTAAATATTGCATTTTAATTCAAAAGTGACAAAAGCACACAAACAGTGAATAATATGGAAAACCATAATAACACATATAAACAATATTATTAAAAAAAAATAATAGTTATATATGTACAAGGGTTGTAAAGATATAAATTTCAGCCCTAATGCGAGCTCGCTAGGGCTGAAGTTAACTTTTTACCTGTTGTACATACAGCATTTTTTATACTGCCTACAAAAGGGAGTAGAATAACAAAAAAGGCTGTATAAGTAACAATAAGAGGGCGTAAAGTAATAATAAGAGATGAAGGCAAAAAGTATAATACAGAGAATGCGTAAAATAATAGTAAAGTAATAGTGCGCTAAACTAATTGAGGTCAAACACGTATTGTCTTATGCAAATCGAAGTAACCGTAAAATAATTCATTGTGTAAAGGAAGTATAATAAATAATAATAATAATAATAGTAGAAGCAGTAGTATAAATTTCAAGTTGGTACAAATGTTTTAGTTTGGTTATGGCTTTTATATAATGTGACCAATTTTCTGTGGAAATAACAATTTATTTTAGCCGCTGTAATACCAAAACGAGATTTTAGGGCCATTACCGGTATTATCAGCGATACTGTTACCTGTATTGGAAATCTTAATTCAAAGTAATACACGGGCAGCCGTTCCAAAAATTTATCGATTGCATTACTCATGAATTCTATATATTTATAAAAAGTCTCATAAGCTGGTTTCGACTTTAACTTATATAAAGCTGGAACCGAAATAAAATAACAAATGAATTTATGGAATTTCTTTATATATTAAAGATTCTTGTCTTAGAAAAGAAATCAAAATAGGCCGGTCGTTACAATGGTACTTCTACGGACTGTTTGTGTCTGGGCTGTCATTCTAAGATTAATTATCTAGCCTAAACAATTCAGAGCAAAGTTCAACATTAATTATAATATGCAGTACTTTTCGTTACAAAATATTCAAATGGGGTTTTCTCATCAACATAACAAAACTCATATTATAAACTTTGGGTATAAGACTAAATATTAAGAAAACCAAACCAAAATAAAATAAATAAGTAATTTTTAGTTTCGGCATCTTTAAAAATTAAATTTTTGAAAATTGAAACTGAAAAATTTCGTGTAAAATAAGTAACACACTTTTCAATGTACTCTTTGGTACACATGGTCGTTCGAGCTTCTTCCTTCAAAGGTAAAATTCACGAACGAATTAATCCCGCCTGGAGAGACGCTGCCATAAACATGAACAAAGACCTAAAAAAAGTCGCCGATTGGGGTGACCAAAACCTGGTCAATTTCAACTCTACCAAAACACAGCTGTTGATTGTTTCCCGATTAAAGATCGAGTTCCCCAAAGTTAATTTATTCAGTATGTATATGATGAACCAATAGGTGAATGTAAAAACATTCGTTTATTTGGTGTCACAGTTTCAAATGACCTACTCTGGAACGATCATGTAATGACGATGGCAAAAAGCGCGTCTAAAAACTCGGCCTCCTGAATAGATGCAAAAAATGTTTCACTACATAAAAATTGCTCCACGTTTATAAGTCCTATATTCGTCTCTGTATGGAGTACTGTCGTCAAGTTTGGGGTGCTACTTCTGTTTCCATTTTGGCCCTCTTGGACTCTGTTCAAAAGCGGACTATACGAAATGTGGGTGATCGAGCTTTGACATCAAAACTTGATTCCCTAAAACATCGTCGCACTGTTGCTGACCTCATTGTTTTTTACAAATATCGTCATCAACAGCGCTCAGATGAAATCAGCGTCGTGATGCCTCAAACTTATTCTTACCCCCGTTCCACTCGGCAATCGGCTACCGCAACCAGTTAAACGGTCGAGATCCCGCGCTGTCATACTGGAAGATAGCAGGAAGACTTCTTTGTCCGAACTGCATACATATGGAATAGTTTACCGGAATCCATAATCTCAGGTGGCTTCAATCAGCTGAGGCTTAAAAAAAGCGTTAATCAACACCTTAGAGCGCAAGCTGTTGTGGGACCTAGGTCTAGACCTTGGTCTTAAAAGGTATTTATGTGTTGTTGTGACACATATTCTAAACCCTATAACACAACACTTTTTATTTTAAATAAAAACGTATAATGTACACAATGTACACAAATGGCACAAAGTACAAAAATTTCAAACTAATATATTGTAACGTTTCTTAGCCGAGTTACAATTATTTAGTTCGATCACTAAATCAGGAAATGAAAACAATGGATTTTCTAGACATCATAATTTTATCCGTTCAAGATTTTATTATAAAAAAATATTTTTCCTAGTACTGTTCCCCTATTAATTCTTCTTGTATTAACAATAATTCACCACTTATAATTCTATTACAATTGTTCAAAATTTCACTTGTAACTGTTCACTTACAATAATCTTTTTCTTTCTTATAACACTGTTAATTTTAACTCGCCTATCTCACTGCTAAATTTTATACTTTTTCTATCGCTGACAATTTTATACTAATCTTATCCTCTAACAACACCTCTTATATATGCTACATGAAATAGCCTCGATAACTCTAGAACACAACCTTTTTTCCATAATAACACGATCTTCAAATATTGACACATAGGTGTGAGATCTATTCTTTTTAATAGATTTCGTTTACTTTCTTATAAGATAAACAAAAACTTCCTATTACGTGTTTACTTTGGTTACGTTGTTATCTCTTAATGATTTTTATATTTCTTTTGTGGAACTATTTTCTCTAAAGAGTAATGTCTCGAAAGATGTTCTATTATGTTATGTTCTATCGTATTCCATAACCGTCACAATATATATGCAAATGCATTTTTCGCGAAAAGAAAAATAACGCTTTTCTGTAATTACATTATGCAAGAGCATAAAAAAAGAAAGAAAAATTGAAATTAAAAAATCATATAAAAATATGAAAAATATAAATGCAATATTTTTATAAAGCCTTACTTAATTTTAGTAACTTTCAAACAAATAAAAAATCATTAAAATCGGTTAACCCTTTCGAGCACAATTTAACTTTGAACTTTTCTTGTCTCCAAAATTCTTAACAAATTTCAAGCCACACTGTGTCAAAAACAAGGAAAAATAAGTCAATTTTTTTATTATATCCAAGGAATAACGATTACCAAAGTTTCAAGGAAATCGGTGTCTTGAAATGACAAATCCTTTTCAACAGCCAAACATTTTCTTGAACAAGTTGGACAAACTAAGTGGAACAAGTTTTAAATTATTATCTGATTTTGTTTAATTATAAGATGTGTTAAATAACCATTTTTTCAAGTATATCTGAATTCATTAAAAATTCCACGATTTTTCTGAAACTACAGAAAAGTACAACTTTCAATTTCAGAGACTGTCATTTAAATTGCTAATCATCCTAATCAATTCAACATATTATAACTCTCACAAAACCTATAACTGTTTAAAAACTTAACTCTCGACTAAATCAACAACAAAAAACATTTAAAATTGAAACGATGTCGTTGAAAGGAAAATAACAAATAGTACATTGCACCAACATTGCAATGAATTCATTTTAACTATTTGCAACTAAAATTCTTTCTTTGATGTGTTTTATGCCGGCCAGAAAGTACAACGATAAAAACAAAAGAAACTGAACCTTGATGAATCTTTGATGAATTTATTTTTGACTTTTTGATGTGTTTCTTCTAGTTTATGTTGATACGTTTTGTTGAGTTATTTAATGTAACTATTTTGCGAATTTATTTTTTGCTTGATGTGTTTTTTAAAATGAATTTTCATACGGTTTTGGATATGTGAATATGTTTTTACTATATCGCGGCCTGTGTTTTAATTATATAAAAAAGAAATCCGAATGTATATTGAAATTTTGTTAAGTTAGAATGTTGATATAAAATCGTTACGTTTATAATATCGACTTTTGTCACCCGCTATTTCATGCTACGAAGGAGAATGATAAACAGACTTTAAGCAATTTTTAGCGGCTACAAAAAAACTTCTTGGAGATCGGTATAAAAAAATTATCATGATGATATCACAGTCAAGGAGCTCAACCTTTTTATCTCTTGTTTTCAGCAACCCGTAAAATAACATCAATAAACTTCGATTACTGCTGTATTTTTATCCAGATTGGTTCGTTTTGATCCCAGTTCTACTATCTCGTAAAACGAATGGGAAGAAATGGTGAACTAAGTTATGGTATTTGTGAAGCGAATTAAGAACCGATCTTTAATCTTTGACGCTGTACAAAAAGGCGAAATCTTCTAGGTGAGGTATGGGCAGGTGAAGGTTTCGGTTTGGGCAGGTGAAAATACTGTAAATGCATGGAACCTCGGCTGATGCAGGACGCACGCCAAATATCCGGCAGTGTCAGACAACTGACACCAAATAACATTATTTTTTCTTGAAAAACTTGAGCTTTCGTTTTTTTTTGTTTCTGTCATATTTATATATGTAAATATTTTTTTTTTGCTTAAAATCTCAATTCAAATTATCACTAAAACAAACTATAGTTTTGAAATGTCCCAAAATGCAAACTTAATGTTCTGGTATAAAATTGATATATTTTTGATATATTAATTGATACAATTTATAAACGGAAATAAATAAATATTCAATTAAAAGAATTTATTAAGAACTATTATTATAGTTTATTAAATTAAAACTTTAATTTTGCGATCACACACAATTCTTCGATTTAAATTTATATACTAATTGAACTCCGATCAAAACAATTTGATCGTTTATATACACAATATTAGGCTTTCTGTTTCCCCTTCCATCATCGTAATAAGCAATTTAACCAACAAATAACAACACTGCAAAACTTGTGTTTTTAATTGAAATTGAATTGATTATTTTAAATTGAACTTATTTAGATCATCAACAAAAGAAATGTTTAATTGTACAGTAGTACAAATAAATGTCTACGTTTATTACAGTTGAAGAAAATTAGTAAAATTATTAGGGAATTTCATTGAATTTGAAAACTATTATTTTAGAGTAAAAATTGAAAATAGTCCGTCGTTACAAATGTCTAGACTATGTGCAGAGAAGTGCAATACGGTTGGTTGATAATCATGCGTTAACTGATCAACTTGATTCACTCCAACACCCTCCTATGATTCATCATTTAAAAAAATCCAAAACATTCTCCCATCGTGTGTGCAGTACAACCAACAAACACGAATTTCAAAAATGTTCCACCCATTTGCTGTTCATGTATCCCGTTGTAGAACAGTTTCCTTTCAGAACGATTATTTCAATAGAGTAACCCAAAAGTGGAACTCATTGCCCTTCTCAGTTTTCCTTGACGAATTCGCCCCTCAGACATTTAAAGAAAAGGTCCATCGTCATTTAAAACAACTACCCTAGCTTTTTTCCTATCCTCATTCCTAGTTTTCTTATCCCTCATTCTTTCCTAGTTGACACGAAATTTTGGGATATTCAAAGAGCCTGCTAAACATGTCCAACTATTCAATTTAAAAAAATCTTCCGCTCTTAGTAGACCGATTTGCATATCATATCCGCCATTTTAGACAAAGAAACTCGAGGTTTCTCGCCAGGATATTAAGAAGCTTTTCAAAATTGCAAAGGGATGTATTGAACTGGCAGTCCCATGGGGCAGCACTTAAACTGGATGTGCTACTAAAACTAAATCCAGGGTCCCTCTAAAGCTTCAAGACTTCACAAAGTTTTATCCCCTAGTCCCACTGGCTTGAGTTATCTTCAAAGTTAGGGGACCACCTGGACGAAGATGTAATCTCAAGCCTCACGTTGTCCACCAGATATACAGAGAGCCACATCATCGTGCATTAGTGAATTCCTAAGGTGTACACTAACAGCAGCACTAGAAACTCTTTTGCATCTTACTTTTATCGACATCTGTGCCAGACCGATAGCCACCAGTACAGCAATTATGCTTAAGTCTACCGTGATGTGAAGCTGAAGCAATGTAGGGCACTCCACAGCTCTGGTAAGTAGGAATATTCCTTCAACCACAAACTATTCCATTGAAAAATCATCCTGGGAAATAGACTTCACAACTGCTATTCCTTCTAAAGAGGGCTGGGAAAGTGAATAACACAAACATGCAGGCGTTGTTAACTTGAAACGGACAAATAAAGGTTTTAAGGTCAATCTTCATCGCAATAAAGGTTTTAAAGTCGAGCCTCACCGTATCAAAAGTAGATCGGCACTCTCTGGCATCTCTTTACGAGATGGTTGATCAGTTCAACATCCACCTTGTTTGGTTGTCATGACACTTTGGTATACAGGGTCATTTTAAGGCCATCGAAATCACTCGACTTGGAACTTCTTGCCTTGTGTCACCAAGTATGGCCTAAGCTGGAAAACCACTTGCTTTGGGTTAAACGTCTACTCCAAAAGGAAATGCGGATACGTTTACATAGTCAGAGCACCAGGCTGATTGCCAGGCAGATCTACGCTGCGCTGAGCCACCCTAGGTCTGATCAACTTATATCAATAAATTGCAAAGATATCAGCATGATTGTCTCATTACGCAACAGTGACTCATAGGCCAACATGATTTCTCCCATGATTACTGTCGCAGCTGCAATGACGAGGAGGAGGGGTAAACAGTTCTCCATATATTCACATTCTTGTCTGGCTCATACAAGACACAGGTTTCTGCATGCACGCATCCATTTACGATCTGTCGAACGTCTGCGGATTGTCCTTGAAAAGCTTTGGTTAGTTTCCCAAAAGGCAGCGTTTTGAACAGCAGAAGTTCTTTTCATGGTTTGACTATACGGGCCACTTGTGTATAAACCTTGTCTCTTAAGATAGCCACTATAACCTAACCTAACATATGGTAAGAAAAGAAAAATGTTTCTATGTATCCTTTTTAACTTGCTGATATCGCAGGATATGTATATCGAAAAATATGGACGGGCTGAAATCTCAAGCTCTGAGATATCAAGACTTCGGTCTGGGTTAAGGAATTTGATATAGTTTTCGGCAAAAAACTTTTATGAGGACATTGTTTTTAGTTTTGGTCAGCGATGTGTATTTAGCGTTTCGAGAAAATAATACAAAATCACAAATTCATATTTCTTTCAAAATTCCAAAAATATTGTAAAAATTAAATAAAATCAAAAGTTCAAACTTTTTCCAAAATTCTAAAAATATTGGAAAATTTATAACAATACCAAAAATTGAAACTTTTTTCAAAATTTTAAAAATTATAATAAATCAAAAATTTAAAATTTTTCAAAATTGTAAAAATATTCCAAAAATTCTTACAAAATAAAAATTGAAACTTTTTTCAAAATTCTAAAAATACATACAAATTCAATTTTTTTTTTCAAAATTCTAAAAATATTGCAAAAGTTATAACAAAATCAAATATTAAAACTTTTTCCAAAATTCTAAAAATATTTCAAAAATTAATGCTTTTTTCAAAATTCCAAAAATTATAAATCAAATCACTTAAAGTTTTTAAAAATTCTAAAAATATTCCAAAAATTCTTACAAAATCAAAAATTGACTTTTTTTTAAATTCTAAAATTATATATAAAAAGAATAATATTTTTTTCAAAATTCTAAAAATATTGCAAAAATTATTACAAAATCAAAAATACAAAATTTATTTTCAAAATTCTAAAAATAATTCAAAAACTATAACAAAATCAAAAAATTTCTATGTCCAATTTCTTTTCAATTACATTTACGTCATAAAAACAGCAAAAATTTTTTTTTCCAAAAAATTGGCTAAAAAAATAAATGAAATCATTTTTGACACACTTGACATTATTTTTTTGACAAACTTATAATGCAATAATTCTCTATAATAATACTAAAATTTCATGTCATACAAATAATTAATTTTATTTTTTTCCAAAAAACTAGGTAAAAAAATAAATAAAAATCTTTCTTTTGACAACATTTTTTTGACAAGCTTATAATGCAATAAATAATCTAGTTTTTGGTCTCACAAACCAATCCCGACCATCAAGATTTTTTCCGCATTCTTTATTTCTACTCATCACTTAAAATTAAAGTTTTTTAAGCACAAAATATGCATATTTCCCTGTTTTGACACACTTGACGATTTTTTTGACACACTTCCGGTACAGTTGTTGAACACATCGTCCTTTCGGCTCTTACCATTAAGTGTTCCTATTTTTAGAAACCAAAATTTTTAAAATCCCTTCAGCTTTTCTAGATTTCGTCGGTTGTGACGGCCGGCCGGCAGACAGACATACATTTTTTTTGCTTATTTAGAATCAGTAGGTCCTAAAACGTTGAGAAATGCCAAAAAAAGTGGGGGAAAAATTTCACTTTTAGCTCATGAATGTAATACTTAGGTCTTTCAGACCGAAGTAAACAATAAAAACAATGAAATAAAAATTTATCATAGCAAACCATACAGCTTGTTATTATCTTATGTGCCGTTGTGCTTCTTCGTTCGCAATTTGGTAATAAAATACAAATTTAAACATCTAAAACAATTTTCAAGAATAATCAAAATGCAGCTATAGATAAATCAATTCTCTGTCATTGAATCTAAACAACACATAACCATTAAACATCAAATAAAATGAAACCATTACCCAAATTAGACCATTCAACCCCGTTTTATTACATAATAATTCCAATAAATTTCAACAATTATCTCACCTCAACAAAACCAATTTTATTATATTTCCATGTTATTCAATTAATTATACCATATAACCAACCATCAACATAAATGTTTTCTCTACAATCATTTTCCAATCCACAAATTTCCATTAAAAACAAAAAACACAAGACAGAAACAATTTCAATTAAATTTAATGAAATTTCAACAACAAAATCACAACAAAACAAAAATCCTAGTTTTTCTTGAATTAAATTTTTTTTTTAAATTAAATAATAAAAAACTTCGAAACTTTAACAAAAAGAATACGAAAAATTTAAAATGCAACAAAATTAAGTCAATAAAAAACAAATAAAACAAAATCAAAGTGTCTAAACTAAAAATAAAATAATAATTAGTATGTATTGTCTGTTATAAATAATAATAATAAATTATAAAAAAATTGTTTACAATTAAAATAATTAGTTTACATTTTGTTTTGATTTTGTGGTTGAACTGAATTTGATGTATGTACTGACATCTATAGGGGAATAGATCCGAATGTCGAGAAAGCAGTTTTCTTATGTATATATTTGAGAAATAAACTGATTTGTTTCTGTGGTTTAACAATAAATTATAATATTTAGGATTGAAAGTTTTTCGTTTCTAAACGCTGATATATGGATTCTTATAGATATAAAAGGTTATAAGTTAAATTTTATTACGATTGCTACATATAATTCTGATAGATTAAAATTAATGTTCCAAATTGTCAAATGTAAAATGACGTTCTCAGAAAATTATATTTAACCCAACCCAACAGTCATTTTCCACACCCGTTTTTAATAAAATAATTCTTTTACTTTGATACTAAAAATACGTTTAAATTATGCTTGGTGACATCTTTTTTGATTGATGAATTGTATTTTTTTTTATATTATTTTGACAATTTGTATTTTTCGTTCCTAATTACTGTCTTTCAATCAATAAATATTTGTATGAATATTTAAAATTTTATTAGTAATTACTAATTACCTTGGTATAGCATTCAAAAATATAATATATAAATTAAGGCATATATATACAAAGAATAATCCATCGGTAAAATATGTAAATCAATAATTACTTCAGTCTGAAAGACCTAAGTATTACATTCATGAGCCAAAAGTGAAATTCTTATCGCCACTTTTTTGGCATTTTTCGACGTTTTAGGACCTACTGATTCTAAAAAAGAAAAAAAATGGATGTCTGTCTGATGGCCGTCATTACCTACGAAATCTAGAAAACCGCTGGAGGGGTAAACAAATAAGTATACTCAAGGGACAGGTCCAAAAGAATGCTGTGTTCGACAACTGTACCGGAAGTGTGTCAAAAAAATCATTAAGTGTGTCAAAAATAGCAAATTTCATATTTTTGGCTTAAAAACGTTCATTTTAAGTGATTACGAATAGGAACATTGAATTTGGAGAAAGGGATTGGTATGTGAGATCAAAAACTAGATTATTGCATTAGAAGTTTGTCCAAAAAATGTATTCAAGTGTGTCAAAAGAAACATTTTTATTTACTTTTCTACCCAATTTCTTGGAAAAAAATAAAATTAATTATTTGTATGACATAAAATTTTATTATTATTATTGAGAATAATGGTATTATAAAATTGTCAAAAAAATGTTGTTAAGTGTGTCAAAAGAAAGATTTTTATTTATTTTTTTAGCCATTTCTTGGAAAAAATAAAATTACTTATTTGTATGACATGAAATTTTATTATTATTTTAGAGAATTATGGTATTATAAGTTTGTCAAAAAAATTATGTCAAGTGTGTCAAAAGAAATATTTTTATTTATTTTTTTACCTAATTTTTTGGAAAAAAAATAAAATTGTTTGTTTGGAATGAAATTTTATTATTATTATTGAGAATTATGGCATTATAATATTGTCAAAAAAATATTGTCAAGTGTGTCAAAAGAAAGATTTTTATTTATTTTTTTACCCAATTTTTTGGAAAAAAATAAAATTAATTAGATGTTTGAAATGAAATTTTATTTTATTATTATTGAGAATTATGGCATTATAATATTGTCAAAAAAATGTTGTCAAGTGTGTCAAAAGAAAGATTTTTATTTATTTTTTTACCCAATTTTTGGAAAAAAATAACGTTAATTATTTGTTTGAAATGAAATTTTATTATTATTATTGAGAATTATGGAATTATAAGTTTGTAATGTAAAAATGTTGTCAAGTGTGTCAAAAGAAAGATTTTTATTTAATTTTTCACCCAATTTTCACCCAAAAAATGAAATTAATTATTTGTTTGAAATGAAATTTTATTATTATTATTAAGAATTATGGCATTATAAGTTTGTCAAAAAAATAATGTCAAGTGTGTCAAAAAATGATTTCATTTATTTTTTTAGCCAATTTTTTGGGAAAAATAAATGTAGCTGTTTTTATGACGTATATGTAATTGCAAATGAAAGTGGACATGGAAATTTTTGAATTTGTTATAGTTTTTGAAATATTTTTAGAATTTTGAAAAAAGTTTCAATTTTTGATTTTGTAATAATTTTTGCAATATTTTTAGAATTTTGGAAAAAGTTTCAATTTTTGATTTTGTAAGAATTTTTGGAATATTTTTAGAATTTTTAAAAATTTTAAATTTTTGATTTTATTAGAATTTTTGGAATTAAGAAAAAAGTTTGAATTTTTCATTTTGTACTAATTTTTGCAATATTTGTAGAATTTTGGAAAAGTTTGAATTTTTAAGAATTTTTGGAATATTATTGGAATTTAGAAAAAGTTTAAATATGTGATTTTATTCTGATTTTTGGAATATTTTTGGAATTATGAAAAAAGTTTGATTTTATTTAATTTAACAATATTTTTGGAATTTTGATTATAATTTTCCGGCAACGTATTGATGTTTCGTGTTAGTTTTGTAATAAATTTCTAAACAGAGATAAAAAATACTTGTACTTTAACAAAGAGTGATGTTTGATATATATCGCTGCCCAAAACTAAAAACCATGTCCTCATAAAAGTTTTTTGCCGAAAACTATATCAAATTCCTTAACCCAGACCGAAGTCTTGATATCTCAGAGCTGTGAGATTTCAGCCCCTCCATATTTTTGGATCTTAAATCAAAAAAATTAATAGAAAAAATTGTGCAGTTCTCATTTCATGTTATAAAAAATAAGATTATAAAAATTTTGTTTTGATTAGATCTACAGAATTATGTATAAAAATGTTTTTCGGCAAACGGCTGTAAAGTTTAACTTTACTGCCGCTAGGGAGTTAGCTAAAGTCTTACTTTTTATCCTGACAGCAAAAGTAACGTCTAGCGACAGCAAAAGTAACGCCATTTTTATTTTATATTACGGAGGCTGTAAAGTAGCATTTGTTATTTGTTAGTTTGTTATTTTTTCAAACATATTGTATAACCATGACAACAAAAAATAAGTTGATTCTCATATTATGAAATTTTGAAAAGGCTGCTTTGATAAAAAAATTTTATTCATACAAATTTAAATGTTTTTTTCTCTTTTTTGGAAGTAATTATGACGATACAAATTCATATTTATAAAACGTTTGATGTATTAATTTCATATTTATAAAAAATTTAAACGTTTGCCGAAAAAATAGTGTATTTAATTCGGAGCTAAAGTTACTTTTTGTGTTTCGTCTATAATTGTAATTCGTCAAACTATAGACTCAACACAAAAAGTATCACTTTAGCTCCTAATCAAATAATGTACTATTTCGGATTTATATTAAAATTACGGAATAAAAATATTTAAAACTTTAATTTGATTTGCAATCGTTTTTATTTTTATAAAGTTTAATCCAAATGGAAACGATTTGAAACCGAAATAAATAAATTGCACTAAAATACGTCATCTTGGTTTTTGTGAAGTTGTAGATAAACATTGTGGACGAAAAAAAATTAATTGAAGACAGAAAATGACAAATTTTATTATGTCAGTTCACAAAACTATTTAATTTTCTGTGCTTATATTTTTTATGTTTAATGTTCGCATAAAGCTGGAAGAATTTTTGGACATGCAATTAAATATGCATGCATAGCACATAGTGCGCTTGAATACATTGGTGATGTAGTTATTTGTTCAGGACCATCAATGGAACCAACATTATATTCAGATAACATACTATTAACTGAATGATTTTCCGTTCGATTTAATCGTATAGAACGTAGTGATATAATAATAACAAAATTACCAACAAATCCAATAGTAGACATATGCAGAAAAATTGTCGGTTTACCGGGTGATAAAATTATAATTCGGACATCATTTAATTTTAATCCATTTTCAACTATGTAGTCATAAACATAATATAAAAGTTGAATACAATTATGAAACTGATGAAAACAATTGGACGAATCCAAAGATCTAAAAATTTTGGGAAACGTAAAATAAAAATTGGAAGGCAGACAAGCGCATACAAAGACGAAAGTCGCATACAACATTGAAGTCAACAATTAACTAAGGTTAAGGTTAGATTTTATTTTTATATATAACTAAATTCTTTGAATCTTTTTTATTCTTTATATTTTGACCAAAATGGTCTGCTAAATTAGAGTTTTTATATTAGAGATTTTTTCTGGGTAGAGTCCGCGCATCCGTCCGTACATTTCTGTAACATTTGGAAAAATTTTAAGAAACCCTTGGATAACTAGATGCCTTAGGAATCTATTCTAAATTGAAAAGCCTAGGTTTTACAGTTGTCTAATTTATTCACATTTCTGACTTCAAAACTTTATCCGAAAAACAATAATCAGGTCATTTATTTGGTACTCAATTACACGCTTTGCGTAAAACCCTGACAATTTGAAAGTGCAAAACTAAACACGGTTTATCAATTTGCTGAACATAATTATCATATAATATAATGATATGATTGCTGGATTTCCAAAAACGCGTTCACTATTACTTTTATTTCTAATCATTCCTGTCACAGTGGCTGAGGGATCATTTCCAAAATAATGCGGATAGTAATAAAAGTAATCAACGGAGAAAGCCCGTTTAACGGCATTACTTTTACTAAGCATAGCATCTAGAATTTAGATAGTTTGTCGTGTTGGCCGTTTCAAAGCTTATCGATAATTTCGTAACACTGACAGAAGAATCAAGACAAAATAAATTTGCAATTTACATAAACATTTTTCTTAAAATTGAGTTATCTACATATATAAATAAAATTCAATTAAACTCAATTAAATTCATTGCATCAATTAATACCTATATTGTGTCTTCAACTACTCTAACTGGCCTTCCAGAACGTGGTGCATCTTGCCAAAATTTTTCAAACCATTTTTGCCATATGGCGTTCTGTCAATACATCTTCTCCATACACAGCTAATCATATTTTTCTTTCTTGAACAGCACTTTTGCCTTTCCGATAAGAAAATATGTAGAAAATATTGCTTTTCACTTTCCATTTTTGAAAGGGTACCAATCAAAAACTAATGCGTAGAGTCAATTAAATTTTAATAAATTTAAGGATTAAGTAAGTAAGGATTAAGTAAAAATACCCTTGGTTGGAAAAATCCACTCCACTCGCTACGCTCGTTTCGGGAAACTTCATCCTCGTGAAGAATTGCCATCATTCTCAACTCATACAAGAATCTACTATTCTTTGACTTTTAGAGTTCAGTTTTTTATAACAAACTCTATTGGTAAGAGCAAAACCTAATTTAGAAAACATAGCAATTTTTTTTAGAATTTTGCGATGCATCGTTTTTGAGTTTTTGCACCCCCACAGTTTTTGAGCGCCCTCCTACCCCTCGTTTCGACACTGATTGACAGACAAATTTGAAGAAATTCACAGACACAGGAAATTTGGTAGATTTTGAACGAAAATTATACCAAAGTCTCAAATAATTATATTTCTGTATGTTTAGGAGATGGGAGTAGGGTGGGTAAAAAAACCTTTTTTAACCCAAACGAGTTGGGTGTCATTTGAAAGAGCACCTAATGTAAGAAAAATTGCAATTGCTTAGAATTTTGCGATGCACAGTTTTAGAGTTATTGTTAAAAAAGTGCCATTTTTAGTATGCACACCCTCCACCCCTTAAATTTCGACGTTGATTGACAGAAAAAAAATCCTATTTAAACCAGTTACAAGCTGTTGTAATTGAATCTTTCTTGGGTTACCATAAGTATAACATTTTGTGTCATTTCGATCAATTTAGAAGATATATTGACATTTAGCTATTGACATTTATTTTGTTATACGTCTATGGTCTGGCAATAGAAAGACTTTACAACACAACTCTCTGTTAATTACTTTTGATATGGTGTTCTTATACATTCACGGAACGGAACCCTTATAGAGCGAATTCTATTCGTACTTGTATGACTTTATATAATGGCTTATTTTTAATTTTGCAGTGTATTCAATTTTTATCAGTTACGCCACTGACCTCGAAAATATATGACAAACCAAAAAACTCGAAGATAAATATTTAATACAAAAATGAAACACAAAACCGTTAACCAAATCAAGTGCGCGGCATTAAAGAAATCCACTTCGAAAAAAACGGGAGGAAGACGGATCGTAATGCGGTTTTTTGCATTCGATTCAGAAAGTCATTTGAAAAAAATGTCCGTCAATTTTTAATTGTTGACGGGCTTAGTTGCACCGGTGCATCTAAAAAATGCATAAAAAATAGTGCATTTTTACAACGAAATTCAAAAATGTTAATATTCAACAAATAAAAAAGAAATTGGGCTGAAACTTGGTTCCTATATATTTTTGGGGTCGCTGAACACGAATATGATGTTTAAAAAGTGCCGGACATCACTATGATGGACATATTGCACTTTCTCCTGGGTTTTACTTATTTTTTTATGAAATCCATCAGAAAATGTTTCCGGGGGGTTTTTGAGGTCGCTTATCACGACTACGACGTTTAAAAGGTGCTAGGATGCATCCGGACATCACTATGTCCATATCGTGCACCTTCTCCTGGGTTTTCACTTATTTATTTTTTGAAATGTCGCTGTTCGTTAAGTCGCTGATCACGAATACGAGGCCCACAAATTTCTTTATTCACCTAGGGATTAGGAGCGTCGAGTGCATACAAAATCGTTTTTTAGAGGTTTTCGGGTTCGCTGATCGAGTACACGAAGTCTAAAAAGTTACTCGATTTACATGGTAGTGAACATAACTGATAAAATTATTAAAATAATAGAAAAACAAGTATAATGAATTTAATTATTTTTTTTTTCAAATCATATGAGAGTGACTTTGCACTGTATACCTAAAACTTGAAATTGTGTTCTTTTTTTTATCAGACGAGTGGTGACTCTCGCATTTATACGTTAAATGTTTTCGTGCACGTGTTAATTGTTTTAAATATTTTTTGTTTGCTTTATGTGTGTTGTTTAAGAAACTATTCTATATAATAGTAAACTTTTTCAACACTTTGTGAATATAGTTTTAATAAATTTTTGTAGACTAAATTTGCTACAATATGATACTAGAATTGTCTCTGTAAACCCAATAGTTTCCGAGATTGAGCCTTTCAAAGTTTATCATTTTTTAACTTCGCAATATTTTAGACGTCACTCGGAAATTCATTCAGAACGACAGAATTGCAAAAAATTGCGAAGTTCGAAGAAAATGATAAACTTTGAAAGGCTTAATCTCGGAAACTGTTGGGTCTACAGAGACCTTCTGTCTACAGAGACTCTCTACAGAGAGTTCTAGTATCATATTGTAGCAAATTTAGTCTACTTTAAAAACGTCCTAAGAAAGTATAAAGAAAAAACTAGTCCTTTAGGGTTATAATCGCTAAAATTTGAAAAAATAACGATTTTTTCGCGGTTTTTTCGATTTTTGACAAAGTTGCGTTCGGCGCTCGAGGTCACAAACTTGGATTATTCATTAGGCCAACATCATAAACAAGTCTGCAAAAAATCAGAACTACCGGATTTGACGCATACTGTGATGTATAAAGTTACTGGACTATAATATTTTAATAAAATAAATGACAATTATAAAATAATAATCATAAAATATATTTTTATAATATATTACTTGTAACCTCTTTTTCCTCCCTAGGTGAATAAAGTAAATTTGTGGTCCTCGTATTCGTGATCAGCGACTTCAAAAATTCCACGGTAACATTTTTTGAAGCATTTCATAAAATAACTATGTGAAAAACCCAGGAGAAGGTGCACGATATGGACATAGTAATGTCCGGGTGCATCCTAGCACCTTTTAAACGTCGTAGTCGTGATCAGCGAACTCAAAAACCCCCCGGAAACATTTTCTGATGCATTTCATAAAAAATTAAGTGAAAACTCAGGAGAAGGTGCACTATGTCCATCATAGTGATTTTCGGGTGCATCCTAGCACTTTTTAAACATCATATTCGTGTTCAGTGACCCCAAAAACTTATAGGAACCAAGTTTCAACCCAATTTCTTTTTTATTTGTTGAATATTAACATTTTTGAATTTCGTTATAAAAATGCACTATTTTTTATGCATTTTTTAGATGTACCGGTGCAACTAAACCCGTCAACAATTAAAAATTGACGGATATTTTTTTCAAATGACTTTCTGAATCGAATGCAAAAAACCGCATTACGATCCGCCTTCCTCCCGCTTTTTTCGAAGCTGTGTATGTCATCAATTCTCCATATACGCGCCTAACTGTGGTTTTGTTTTCTATAATCAAAATTGAAGGAAAAGAAATAACACATACGTCAAAAGTACAGAAAAAAGCCCACTGATCCAACGTGCTTTTCGGAACATTATTATTAATAATTAATAATAAATCGTCGGCATGGAGGGAGGGATGAGTTTTTGATGATTTATAATTTATTTATTTTTGATCTATACCAAGGGTGAGCACGCATAAGGTCAATGAGAGCCATTCTCCGTTTTTTGATTTTTTAAAGAGGGGTATTTAGTATTTAAGCACACAGCTTTCTTACTAATATGAAGACATAGCTAACACTTAAAAATTGAAATTAGACAATAAGCAGATGGCTTTAAGTATGGATATTTCGATTCTGGCCCGAATTTCTAAAATTCATTTAAAAAAGTAACTTAGTGCTGCATTTGCAGTACCTGATCTTCTTTAATCCCTTATAACTCTAGTTCTCCAGCTGAATTTAATTTTACAATAATTATTATTTCAGAAATTGGAAATCCATCTTCAATAAAATCACAAATAAATGGGTTGATGAAAAATCTGATAAAAATTTTTTGTTTTGCTTGCTTTGTGGCGAACATCAAAACTAAAATCATTTCTCAAAAAAATTTAAAATTTAGCAGGCGATGATTTCGTTAACATTTATTAAAAAAACAAAAAATATTTTTTTATTATTCGGATTTTGTTTTTTCCAAATTGTTAAAGTTCTTTTTTTTCGTGTTAAATTAAAAATGTAATTCTCTAATAAATTATACTGAATCACCTCGCCAATTTGATAAATACAATAAGACAAATTTTATGTAACTTGTATAAGCTATTTCGTATAAATACAAATAAACTCTGAAATGTTATTGTGTTTTGAGGGAATCTAATTTATATTCGTGCTACTTAATAATGGATCAAGACCATTAGTGAAAGTGGAAGCTACTGTACCTGAAGAATTTGGGAAATAAATTTAACTCATTATGTATCAACCATACAACAACATTTTATCTGCTGTCTTTTGTGTTTATTTTACGTGAACAGTAAAATTGGTAAATCATAACCGAAGATTCAGCTTAATCAACACATTCAAAGTAACTCATTATATTGGATACGACATCTCCAACAACATCTCGTATCATAATATTCATCTCCTGCAGAATTCAACGCCACTAGCAGCCAGTCTCTATATTAAAATCTACCTCCACTCAACGCAGTATCGTCCAAAACTTTTCTATGGTTGTGTTAAGAAAGCGCTGCCTGCTACAAAATAATTTTGAAGAGAAAAAAATGTGACAAATAAAAACCAAAAGAAACAAAAGCACGAACAAGAAAAATTCTTAAAAGATTCAGCGAAAAAATTTTGGAATCAAAAATCCTGACAGAAAAATTCTGAAATAAAAAATTGTGAGATATTTAATTTGATATCAATTTTCAATGAGAGACTCAGTTTACTCGATGAAGAGCCGCATGGGTCTCTAAGGCGGCCTGTAGACAATCAAACATTTTGCCAAGCATTACGTGTTTGACGAAATATTTAATCGTCTACGAGCTTGCTTAAAGTGTTTGTCAATCAAATTACGTGCTTGACCAAAACTTTGATTGAAGCTAGTTTGACAAGCAAGCTTGATTGTCTACGAATATGTTTTTCAAGCAAAAGTTATTACTTATATTCAAAGCATCTATGCAATTACAAAAAATATTTATAAATCAATTTTTTATGTTTGTTTTTTTGATATTTTTATTAATATATCCTTCATTTTATAACACTAAAAAACATGTTATAAAATAATCAATATAAACAGAAATATTGGTACAATGATTTCAAAAATAAATGCAAAAGAAATTTTGAGAAAAAGTATTGTAATGTAGGATATTACAGAAGAAAATTTAGTAAGGGCTTCACGAAAAGTTTGATCGTGTGCAAGCTTGTTTTAAGAATTCTTGATTGTCAAGCAAGTTTGATCGTCTACGGGTAATTTAAGAGCCGCATTTACCCACCGTTGATATATACGTACTCTAGTCTCTGTTTTTGACATACGAGTTAAGGTGAGATATCACATATACTACTGACAATAGCATTGTGACATCACTAGCCAAGGTGAATTTTTAAGGCTGGTGGATTAAGTCTTTGTTATTGAAAAACGAGTCTTCATATAACTCAATAATCAGGTTTTAACCATTTGGGAAGAGAGTGATCACATGATCAAAGAAAATTCCATGGATTACTGCCTATCGGTAAACCAATTTTAGTTTTGATAATGCAAGTTTTATTTTAGGTAAACTTTTGTTTACCCGATCATGCAAGTGTTGGTTAGCTCGATTAAAGAACACATTAGTTGATTGAATCAATCAAAATACAACGGTGGGAGCATTTAACATTAGACTCGAAATGCTCGAAAAATTCTATGCCCAATTTTGTGAAGTTGAGGTAGAGTTGAATATAGAAATATTTGAAAACAAATAATTGGGTATTTTGGAGAAATTGCAAATAAAAGCAAAGAAGCGAGATCCAATTCAAAATATTCTACAAAGTACACTAAACGACATGCAAGCATATTTTGATCAATTAAATCAAAGTCAGACGCACATACCCGATGTACGGCTACCAACCTGTAAATCAATTTTGAAAAAAGTACATAAAATGTGCAATAATTTTGCATGTTATAAAATCCCCGTGCACAACATTTTCTAAAATTGATAATTTCATTTAATTTTTTATGAGATAAAATGACATTCGTAATAATAAATTGATGAATTTTATTTCTATCAAAAATTATGTGCGAAAGAAACTTTTTTGTGAAGGCTAATGAAAATATTCACAAAAAACAAACGGGCGCATTAAATAATTAGTTTTAGTGCTGCCAAAAAATTATTAGATTTATTTAATGCTGTTTGCTTGTCATTTTTCATGTTGGTGTACTTATATTTAAATTTATTATTTTATAATATTAGGAAAATTTTTCCACAATTTAACATTATTTTTTAAATGTAAGTAAATATTTAAATTGTTTTTTCATTTAAATTGTTAAAATAATGGCGAAAAATGGACGCCCCATACAAATGCAATCACACACATACATGTTCATTTTAGAACTTGAAAATATGACCGCAATCTTTATATGTCGTAATGACGTTACCAAAAATATGTTTACATGATTTAAAAATGTTAAATTAAAACCAATATGTATAACGTTAGCACTCAAATGCTTTTAAAATTCAAATAAATTTAAAAGATACACCAGAATATTTAAAAAAAAACTTCAAAATTACTAAAATAAAAAAGTGCACGAAATGTACATAGACTCGTGCACCATGCACAGAGTGTTTGTCGGGATATTTTTTTTTTTTTCAAATTTTTACTTCTAGTGAACGTTACATGAATCAGTTTTTCATTTCGGATTAATTTGAGACTGATCCATCGAATCCTATCTAGTTCCTATTAACTGAAATTATTGGCATTCCAATTTTAGTTTTGTTTGTGCAAATTTTTCTTTCTTGGAGCATGTCATTATATATTATGTGATAGGATTTATTGTTTCGTTATCCAATATTTATCGAAACACATTATAATTATGTCCACACCTTAGAATGTTGTTGTGGAACCTTGGTCTTTAAAGGTTTTTATGTGATGTTGCTACACATATTGCTATTCCTACCACACAACATGTTTTGGTAAAAAAAGAAAATTAAATATATTGCATTGTTTATTAAAAATTGGTCATTTTGGAGTCTTACAGGTTGCTCTACATATATGATCCTACCTTCCTGAGATTAGTTGTGCATCAACAAATAATTTTTATTGTACGTAGTTTAATTTTAATAGTCATTTATACCTCGAAGCCTTAAACAACCTTGCCCTTTATGGTAAATTACACGAACAAGTTATAAATAATTTCGAATTGCAAAAATTTACAATTGTTACCTCGTATTTAATCACTCAAAAATTCATTTTGTTTTAATATTCGGTCCAAAAATATATGAGCAATTTCACGCAAGTTCAGCAAATTTTTGGGAAATTTTGACTTGACCCTTTTTAATTTTGATTACTTTTTGTTTAGTCTTTGATAAATAGAAAATACAAGTTCTCTTAGAATTTTTTTTTTCGACCAGGAGTCTTCACAGGGTGCCCCTCAATTTTTTGTTATTTTGTGATGTGAGTGCATTTTGACGAGCGATTGTAGAAAAACTACTGAATCGATTTTCATAAATGATATGTCGTTGAATAGGTATTAGAACAAAGTTTTTAAAAATGTAAACTGTTAATTTTTTAAAATAATTTTTAACGGTGTAACATAAGAAAAAAACGGTATAATTGAAAAAAAGATGGTATAGCCTTTTTTTTTTTAACTAAATTGAAGCTTATTTTATATCTAACCACTTGTGAAAGTTTAGGACACGCGTTATTTTTTGTTTTAAAGATAAAATTCGTTGTGCATATGACTGTCGGGAATCAGTTTTTTTTGTTCTGAAGGAAAATTATAACAATGGCGACTTTTAGATTCAGATTTTTTTTTATGTTAAATATCAAATATTTTATTATTAAATGAACTTTTTAAAAAGCAATGTCAGTCAAGTTCAGCAAAATTTTGCGACATTTTGACTCGACCCTTTTTAATTTGGTTTATTTTTAGTTTATAGATAGCCTTTGATAAATGAAAAATACGACTTCTCGTAGAACTTTTTTTAAATATAATAATATAAATTATTATATTTTTAAATATAATAATATAATTATAATAACAATATAATTATAATAACAAACAACAGTAATGCTACGCGTCATTTGGTTGAAAAAAGTAAAACTCTACGTTAAAATAATTTTCAGCATTCATTTGCGACGGATAAAGAGGTGTATCCACAACAGATATAAATGTTGTGGAGCAGTTCTATAAAAGTGATGAAATCAGTAGATTATTGCCAGGCAAACGAGATGCAATATCTTTTAAAAAAGCAATGCACATTAAATGAAGCTTATGTGGAGTTTAAAAATAAGTTTCCTGATGTGAAAATAGGATTTACTAAATTCACGTCCCTTCGACCACAAGAATGTATAATATTATCCCAAGGAGTTCATAATGTGTGCGTGTGTACCATACATCAAAATATGAAACTAATGATTAAACACTCTAAGATGTCTTGAATTACTGATGCTGCTTTCCAGAATTATAAAACATTAATTGACTTTATTTCATGTGGTGAATTAACAGAAGATTGTCATACTTTGAAGTGCAATGAATGTTCAAAAAAACTTCAAAAACTGGAAGAAAAATTACTAAATGATTTTGACGTTAAAGGAATCCTTCAAGTCAAATATCAACAATGGAATACCACTGATCGATGCAACTTGGATACTTTAATAGAAACTGTAGAAGAATCTATGAAAAATTTTATTTACCGCTTACAAATTTTGAAACCACACAACTTTATAGTAAAACAGCAATCTACATTCATTGAGGAAAAAAAAATTAGAAGCAGGAAGTGCTTCGTTCAAGGGGATTTTTAATAATAATAATATAATAATTCACAAGCTACTATTCATCCATTTGTCATTTATTTTAAAAGTGCCGCAAGTGAATATATACAGCACCGAAGTTTTATACTCATTTCGGATATAAACGATCACAACAGTACTACAGTCCATCTTTTCATTACAAAACTTATTGAATTCTTCAAAACGCATATGAATTCTAATCTTACGAAAATAATTTATAACACTGACGGTGCACCTTCTCAATACAAAAATAAACATAACCTAATTAACTTATGCCACCACAAAAAAGACTTTAAGGTTGATGTAGAATGGCATTTTCATGCTACCAGCCATGGAAAGGGACCTTGTGATGGAATTGGTGGTACACTGAAGCGTGCTGCACACCGTTATAGTATAGGGAGCAAAGATATTATTGATACACCAAAAAATTTTTTCGAATGGGCTTTAAAATGGGAATCTACCATGAACTTTGGATACTCCGATAAAAATGAATATCAATTAACAAAAAAAAATTACAAAATCGATATAAAAATGTGATTACTATAAGTGGAACTCAAAAGTTTCATTCTTTTATACCATTAGATACTAAGACAATAAATGCAAAAATGATTTCCAACTCAAAAGAAACTTTTAAATGTAAAATAGGTAAATAATTTTTAATAACTATATTTATTTTCTTTAACCTACATATATAATTTGTATGATACTTTAAAAAGTTTATTCAATAATAAAATATTTGTAATTTAATGTTAAAATACAATCTTTTACTTTATGACCATAATAACATAATACGAACATAATACTTCTCCAGTCAAAAGTTCCTAAATAGATTTTGTTATTTATACGGTTTTTTTGTTTGCAGTCGAGACTGTCAAATTATTTTTTATAAGAGTGACAAGTGATTACTAAAAGTGACAAATAAACATTTCATTTTTTTATGCCATCAAATACAAAGAAAATAGTTGCAGAACTGTTTTCCTATTCAAAAGAAATTTCTGTTTGTAAAATAAGTAAATCATTTTTAACAATTGTATTTATATAATTTATTGTACTACATATATAATTTTTATAATATTTTAAAAAGTTCATCTAATAATAAAAAATTTGATATTTAACATAAAAAAAAATATTTTAGTTTATAACGCCATTTTTATAATTTTCCTTCAGAACCAAAAAAACTGATTCCCGACAGTCATATGCACAACGAATTTTATCTTTAAAACAAAAAAAAACGCGTATCCCAAACTTTCACAAGTGGTTAGATATAAAATAAGCTTCAATTTAGTTTAAAAAAAAAAAAAAGGCTATGCCATCTTTTTTTCCATTAAACCGTTTTTTTCTTATGTTACACCGTTAAAAATTATTTTAAAAAATTGACAGTGTACATTTTTAAAAACTTTGTTCTAATACCTATTCAACGACATATCATTTATGAAAATCGATTCAGTAGTTTTTCTACAATCGCTCGTCAAAATGCACTCACATCACAAAATAACAAAAAATTGAGGGGCACCCTGTAAAGACCCCTGGTCGAAAAAAAAAATTCTAAGAGAACTCATATTTTTTATTTATCAAAGACTATCTATAAACAAAAAATAATCAAAATTAAAAGGAGTCAAGTCAAAACGATGTTGAATCTTCGTGAAATTGCTCATATATATAACCGTACATCAACATAATCTATTTTTGATTTGAAAAAATTAAAATTTCGAGGTTATACCTATATCATTGAGAATCTATTTAAACAACCTAAGTAGGAATAATGTGAATCAGTGTAACCTAGATAAAATATCATCAACATAAATACAGAAAAGTTTTAAAGTTAAATTTATTCAAAGAAATTAATTTACAAATTGGTGACCCCAATGTAAATATTTTTCGCGCACAACATATAAGTCAATAATTTATTTAGGAAAAATAAACAAAATCTGCCTCTTCAATAAGAGTTTTATGGCGCACAATAAAACCACAAAACAAACCATAAAAAAATAGATACACAATTTCGATTTAATGTACATATGGCAAAAATGTTACAATATATGAAGGTTGTACAAAAAATAGAGGGTGTTTATCGACATAAAAGCTCTTCGTTCTTCTTTGTTTGCTGGTCTTAGTTACGTTTGTGCTATAAAATTTAAAGACCTCCAAAAAAGCGATACATTTTTGTCTAGGAGCACTAATGAGTAATATATTATATAAATTAATATAAATAATAGAAAATTAATATTATTTATAATATTAATGTTATATATTGTAATGATTTGACCGTATTACTTACAAATCATGTCACTAATTTCAGTACAAATCATGTCACTAACTCTTCGGTCGACAGCACCACCTCTTGTATACTAGATAAAACAGACAATATTTAATTTTTTTAAGTTCTAAACTAGGTCTACCGTAAAAATAAACAACTAATATTTCACAAAGACCATAGTTGTGCATCTGATCGGACCGTTAGAACGGTGTAGTTGAGGCAGGCGCACGTTTTGTTTATGTGAAATTTAAATATAATTCAATTAATTTCAAATACTTCTATTGTGAAAAGAAAAATCCATGATCTAAAGCGAAAGTCAATAAACTCCATTAAACTTCTGTTTTTTGATTAAGTACTTCGTAAACTCGTAATCATTAAATAAATTGTTTTAATTTTTACCACGTTAGCGGTTCTAGGGTTCTAGTTCGTACAACTTAAAATGGAATAAAATGCGCAGATTCTTTTTGAAATTATTGTCATTACCTATTGATTTATTCCAAACGATGGAAATAAGGAAGCAATCCCAAATTAATTCTTATTTTTTTATTCCTTTAAAGCCGCCAGTTAGGCGACTTTCCACTTTTAACTTAGAACGTAAAGCTTTTTTCACTAACACAGACTACTCCAAATATAAATCGTCGATCTGATTCCGTCGAATCAATAACCTTTTTAAATCAGAAGTAAATATCTCAACTACTTTTATTTTACCTAATGTTCACTTAAACTAATAACTCAACAAATTTCTCACGTTAATTCGGTTTTGAAATAAACATTTTTATTTTTTGTAAACTTTAATTTCAATTTAACCAAAAAATTAAAAATAATACCAAAGTTAAAATTATTTGTAATAAAATAATGGATTTTTTTTTTGGTATAGTCATTATGCTTCTTTCTTTCCTCCAAAAACTTTTTATATTATTTATTTGGTTACTTATATATTTAAGTTAAAGTTGTATCCAGAAGTAAACCGTGATTTTGGCGCCATAAAGTTTCTAAAAAATTTTTGATTTATGGAACAGCAAATCCATATGTGTATATATGTATGTAAAATGTACATTAAAATTTTTTTTACTTAAGTGAATCAATTTGGTGATTTGTCAAAAACAAAAAAAAAAATGAATAAAATTTCCTTTCTTATTTGATTTTAATCAATTTACTTTTTTTTATATTTCTTTTAGGTTAAGATCGTGATCATTTAGAATATTCAAGAAAATTATCGACACTTAAAAAATTGGAATAATAATAATAATCATCTTGAGATAATAATAATTAGAAAAAAGTTTTATTGTTTATGGGTAAATGTAGCTAGAGAAAAAAGTATACATCTAATCTATTCGTGAGTAAATACGGGAGCTCGTCTTAGATTAAATTGGTAATTAGGATTTAGAGTCTAAAGATTTGATTGTTATCAATTTTGTTTTTAAGTAATTGGTAAATGTTGTTTTTAATGTGTACTTCTGAAAAATATTCTGTTATGTTAAACATATTATTGGTGATTGGTAATAAATTTGAAAGTAAATTCTTTTAAAGAAGCTTTTATTTTAAAGGTGAAACACGTATGTGAGCACTGAAGCTATTTTAGTTCTGAATTTTTATCTTATTTGGTAAATGTTATGTTAATTATTGTAATTAGTGATTGGAAAGAATTATGGAAAAAGTTAAACAAACAAATTTTATTTCAGTTTTTTCATTTTTTTCGGAATCATGGTGCTTCAACTTACATAAGGTAAAACACTAAAACTAAAGTAAAAGTAACTATCCCGTTTTTTTTAAACAAAATTAAATTCAACTGAAGAACAATCAACAGAAATCAAATAATCAAAACAATTCAAAAAAAGCAATTGTACGAAATTTTAAATATGGCAAGCAGAAAGGTATTCATCAACATCGACAAAGAACACATAAGTGGAGTAAAAACTAAGTATTTTAATAAAAAAAAAGCCACGCATTGGTTGTAGAAACTTTCAAAAAACACAGCGTCGTATTGGGTTTACAAAAAACCGCATTCGCATTTTTTTTTATAGTTCGGGTTAATCACTTAGGTTATACACCTCTAATGATTTATGCACGTGATAACGATAGGAAAGAAGAGTTAAGGATTTGGGATAGGACTGCAGCGATAGTATTGATGTATTGCGGATTTAAAAGCTTGCGGATTGTATGCAGCGGGGAAAACATTTTTCGGTAATCGATTTGCATTAAAACAGTTTTATTTCTGCAAAGGCCACCTGTTATATATACAATTTTATTTACTTATTACTTCGGTCTGAAAGACCTAAGTATTGCATTTATGAGCCAAAAGTGAAATTCTTACCCCCACTTTTTGGCATTTCTCGACGTTTTAGGACCTACTGATTCTAAAAAGCAAAAAAAAAATGTATGTCTGTCTGCAGGCCGGCCGTCACAACCTACGAAATCTAGAAAACCTCTATACGGATTTCAACAATTTTTTTTTCTAAAAATAGGTTTACTCAATGGGAAGAGCCGAAAGGACTATGTGTTCGATAGCTGTACCGGAAGTGTGTCAAAAAAAAATGTCAAGTGTGTCAAAACAAGGTAATTAGCATATTTTTTGCGTAAAAACTTTCATTTTAAGTGATAACGAGTAGGAACATTGAATTTGGAGAAATCTTGATGGTCGGGATTGGTATGTGAAACCAAAATCTAGATTACATATTGCATTATAAGTTTGTAAAAAAAATGTTGTCAAGTGTGTCAAAAGAAAGATTTTTATTTATTATTTTGCCCAATTTTTTGGAAATAAATAAAATTAATTATTTGTATGATATTTATTATTATTATTGACAATTATGACATTATAAGGTTGTCAAAAAAATGTTGTCAAGTGTGTCAAAAGAAAAATTTTTATTTATTTGTTTACCCAATTTTTTTTGAAAAAAATAAAATTAATTATTTGTACGACATGAAATTTTATTATTATTATTGAGAATTATAAGTTAGTCAAAAAAATAGGGTCAAGTGTGTCAAAAGAACGATTTTCAATTATTTTTTTAGAAAAAAATTAAATTAGTTATTTGTATGAAATTTATAATGAACATGAAATTATTATTATTGAAAATTTTATTGCCTTATAAGTTTGTCAAAAAAATATTGTCAAGTGTGTCAAAAAAATGATTTCATTTATTTTTTTAGATAATTTTTTGGAAAAAAAAATTAACTGTTTGTTTACGTAAATGAATAAATTGAACATGGAAATTTTTGAATTTGTTATAGTTTTTTAAATATTTTTGGAATTTTGGAAAAGTTACAATTTTTGATTTTGTAAATTTTTGGAATATTTTTAGAATTTTGAAAAATTTTAAATGTTTAATTTTATTATAATTTTTGAAAAAGTTTCAATTTTTGATATTGTTATAATTTTTGCAATATTCTTAGAGTTTTGGAAAAAGTTTGAATTTTTGAATTTTTAAGAATTTTTGGCACATTATTAAAATTTAGAAAAAGTTTGAATTTTTGATTTTATTCTAATTTTTGAAATATTTTTAGAATTTTGAAAAAAAAATTTTTGAATTTTATATATATTTTTAGAATTTTGAAAAAAGTTTCAATATTTGATTTTGTAAAAATTTTTGGAATATATTCAGAATTTTGAAAAATTTTAAATATTTGATTTTATTATAATTTTTATAATTTTGGAAAAAGTTACAATTTTTGATTTTGCTATAATTTATGCAATCTTTTTAGAGTTTTTGAAAAAAGTTTTAATCTTTGATTTTGTAATAATTTTTGAAATATTTTTAGAATTTTGTTTGAAAAAAGTTTGAATTTTTGATTTTTTTAATTTTTACAATATTTTTGGAATTTTGAAAGAAATATGAATTTGCGATTTTGAAATATTTTCTCGGAACGCTAAATGAACAGTTTTTTGAGTAGTTTGCTGATTGTATAATCTTTTCACTAAATTATGTTTATTTATGATCTGTTTTAATTTTCCGACAACGTATTGATGTTCCATGTTAGTTTTGTGATACATATCTAAACAGAGATATAAAAGACATGTACTTTAACAAAAAGTTATGTTTGATATACATCGCCTCATAAAAGTTTTTTGCCGAAAACTTTATCAAAATCCTTAACTCAGACCAAAGTTTTGATATTTCAGAGCTGTGAGATTTCAGCCCCTTCATATTTTATTAATGAATTTGTTGGACATGCTTTATACTTAATATCCGTAATTGTTTACTTTACGACGAATTCGATTATGATGTGGTTGCGGACAATTCTGTTCGCTGTCAAAAAGATACGCCACCTGTTTTGCTTTATTCATATCTATATAGAATGTATACGTGGAACGTGCGCAGCCTGAGTGCTAGAAACAGAGGCTGAGAAGTATAGGATGTATATCACGTATAGGATGGATCATTGCCTGGAAAGAAATTAGACAGCCAATAATCGGAAAACAAGATTTGGATAGATCACACAAGAAACCGTGATGCAATTCATCCAAGTCAATGAGATGTTCTGCTAGCTACAGATACGCGGTATATCCCAAGCAGGATTTGCCGGATTCTGAAATACAGCGCACTGGTCCATTAATGGCTAACAGTACTTGGTTATTGTTATTGGGCCAGTACTAGAACCATTCATTGGCCGTTCTATGGTTAACAGAAAAGAGCCAGTGTATAGTTACCTTTGAACGGCCAAGAATTGGCCCATGTAAGATAAACAGTACATGGCTTGTTTTTGGGCCGTTACTGGAACCATGAATCGGCCGATCTATAATTTATAGACAATAGCCAGTATACACTTTACATTAAATGGCCAATCAATGGCGTTAATGGTTGACATTAATTGGCTATTGTTATTGGGCCAGCACTACAGCCATGAATTGGCTGATCTGTGTCAGTTGGTTGAAATTCACTTGAATTTTATCCATTTTAGAAATATAAAGTTTGAAAAATTTGTTCTTTATAGTTTCGTTATCGCTTCTCGGCTGAAAGACTATGATAATATTGATAAGGTTGGTATATGTTTTAAATTTTTTTACGTTTCCATTTTATTTTAATTATTTTGTAAATAATTGATTTAAATTTACATATAAAAATATTATGTTATATGTTTTTTAATAGCCCAGTCATGCTTGCCAGTACTCGGCCATTGTTGCATTACTGGTCGCCCGTAATGGGCCATTTTTTCGTCATTTTTATTTTATTTTAAATTATTTTGTACAACCATACAATCGTTCGATGACATCTTCTATTCACTATTGAATGAATTTTGAACTCAGTTTCATTATATTTGCTTCCTTTTTTTGTGTATATATGTCCATGGCCGTACGGAGTATATTGGAATAACCTTTTTTTTCTCCAACTCATTTAGCTGTTTTAGGAGGTCACTATTAAATGGAGTTAAACGTTCATTTATAAATATTTCAATCGTTACTGCTGAAAATTTAGAAACAGTTGATTTTGAAATAGTTTATCACACTGCTTTTTTTATTTTAATAGGTCTAACTTGGTGGTGTAGTTGATAAACCGCACTATAATTTGAAGTAGCAAGAAATTGCTAGCTTCATTCTTCTCTTTTGGTGGAATAGCTCTTCCATAGTAATATTCAACTTTATCCATATAGTTATTTGAAAACGATTCCAAACAGTTTCTACTACATTAATTTTTGTTAATCCAGTATCAGGTTTAATACGAATTCCTGCGATGATAATATCGGGACAGAGCCTTTTGTTTTTAGAAAATTGAGTTCTTGTTTTAGTTGTAACACATTGGAATCGGCTACATGTTGTTTAGACTGAACTTCTGATAAACTAGCTTGTGTATTTTGTAAGTCACTCTCACTCAAATTTTCAACGGAGCGTTGCGATATTTCTTATTTCGATTTTTATATCTTTTACATTGTGCTTTAGCGTTTCCAAGTTCATTTTCATTTCGGTTCTAAGTGAAGCTATTGCCTCAATGATATATTTGTTAGTTGAATTGAAATTATTTGGCATTTTTACTGTATTAGTTAATAAAGAAGATATAGTACAGAGGATACGGATTTTCTTCGAAGCAAATGTGGTTCAATATTTGTATTAACACTCCCCATTCATAAAATTTTAAATTTAGATCCATCTAGCTTGTATGATTATTACACTGATTCTTATAGATTATTTACACACACTATACACTGTGGCACAAATATTTAACTGTGGTGTAACACTGTTTTTAAAGTCAAAGATGATCAAATAATGCAGTAATGAAAATTCTAACCTCAATACATATAATTATTATAGGTTGGTTCAACAGTTAGGTTACGTTTGATTTATAATGACTTTGGATAATAATTTTAATATGATTTGCATAAACTGATTCAATTAATAATATATCAATAAAATATTATCACTAAAAACTGTAACACAATTAAACAACCTTTGCTGCAGCAATTCTTTATATAGGCTGAGGCAAATAAATCAATGGCCATAAACTATCTATCACTCACAATAGTTAATTGTTTTTGACTTAATTACACTTGCAGTTTATTTATTATATTTAATTTTTCGAATAAATGATATAAAATTAAAAATTAATTTAAACCTCGGATCACAATGCGACTTTTCTACTCGATAGCAATTTGCAAAAAAAAATTATATTATTATACGCAAAAATAATTTTATTTAACTTCACGAGCGTCGACAGCTTTTGAGTTTGAACATCCAATAAATAATTTTTAAATGCGACTTAGCAGTCTGTACTCCACGCTCTGCCAAACCATTGAATTGTAGATGGTATATGAAGGTGACTTGATAATCGTTATTTTTTGATCAAGATCAAATTCATCAAATTTGTATGAATTAAATACAGACCGTTTTCCATGCAGATCTTGTCTGGAAGACCAAAATAGATGAAAATATATTGTAGTTCAGAGATTACAGCGGTTGCTTCTGATTTTTTAACTAATTTGACAACAATGAATTTCAAATTTGCTAAAAGCATTAACTAAAATCAAAAAATTCTTGCCTTCAAAATAAAAGTAATCAAGATGTATCGAATCAAACGGAAATCTACGTTTAATTTTCTATAAAAAATGTATTTTTTAATTAGAAATTAATTAATTTATCGAGCACAAATTTTACAATTTCACAAATTTTTGTCGTTTGGTGCTAAAAAAATAAATTTATTTGTAACAGTAAAATTCATTTTTCCTTTAATTAAATATACGTTTTTTTGTAGAAAATTGAACGTAGAATGCGATGGTTATACAAAACAGTTTTTATTTTTGTAATCTTGTTAATCGATTTTAACATTTTATTTGTTTATAATAATAGAAATTTGTTAATAATTTATAAAGACAACATTTTTTTTCAAAAGTTCATCTTTGAACTTTAAAATAAAACAGAAAAAAGGTTTCTTTCTTTACCAGAACCGAAGTTATGAACCTTTCAAAATAAGTCTTCAAGCCAGAAATCAAGAAATTTTCGACATTAAAAACCGCTTTAATTTTCAACAAATAAAAAAAATCCTCGAAGACATATATCTTTTTCAGGTAGATTTCATATAAAAATCTACCTATTGCAATATGTTTCATCTCGGAATTTCGGAAAAATTTTGGTGCCAAACGTTTATATATGATAAGCGGAGACGGAAAATCAAAATGAAAAAAAAAATTATATATATATATATATATATATATATATATATATATATATATATATATATATATATATATATATATATATATATATATATATATATTATATATATATATATATATATATATATATATATATATATATATATATATATATATATATATATATATATATATATATATATATATATATATATATATTATATTGTTTGTTATTGTTTCTTCATCTTATCATGAAATATTGGCATATGTCATATTTTGTAGTATGATAGGATTTTTTACTTAGTTATGCATTTTAAAATAAAACATAAAAAAATGAAAAAAAATAAGTCTGCAAGTGGTAAAGCAAATTTGCGCAATCCACCCGCCCATAAAGCGGCATGTCCACGGAATTTGCAGGGACAAAACATATATGAATCAATAAAAAATTTTAAAATACATGTTCAAAACATCTGCGGATTGAACGCTAACCATGACCACGTGCAACATCATCTTGAGCACGACAAACCGAACATTCTATTCCTTACAGAAACACAAGTTTCTGAAAATTTTCTCTTTATAGAATCGCTTAATTCCAAATATAGGCTCGAATCAGCTTTCAAACTCCATCAGGGCGTATGCGCATTCATTCATGAGAGTGTTGCGTACACGCGCTTTCCAAATTTTGAACTACACGGTGATGGCTTCAATACAATGGTTTTAAAGATTTGTCTTCCAGAAATGACTTTTTTTACAATAGCTTTATACCGGTCCCCCAACAAACGTAACCCAAACTTTTTTAATATACTGACAAAAATTATGGACGAGATTAGAGCAAAGTCTCCTAATTGTGAAGTTATCGTTACCGGTGACTTCAACGTCCACAACAAATCATGGTTGGAATTCTCCAAATCGACCGACGATGTTGACAATAGTGGAAAACTGGCAGAAATTTTTGCCGCGTCTCAGGGCCTATTCCAAATTGTTAAAAGCCCGACTTTCACTCCCCGTAATGGCGGTGATAATAGTTTTCTTTTAGATCTCTATCTTACCACAATGCCAGATATTACGAGTGTCGATGTCACGAAAGGTAGTATTGGAAATTCTGATCATTATTTAATCTCATCAGTTATCAAAACTGATTTACTTAAAACTACAGCTCCCAAACCCCGTAAAATATTTCACTACTCAAAAATGGATAAGAGTGGTCTTCAAAATTTTTTCATAGTTTTCCTTTCGACCGTCATTGTTTTTACACTGACAATGTAAATGTTTCTGCTCAAAACTTTACAGAAACCATCCAATTTGCTATCAATAAATTTGTCCCTTTCTCCATAGTAAAACCCAAACAAAAATACTTGTATTCGAAAGCTGCCAAAACGGCACTTAGAAACAAACGTAGATCATTTAATATTTGGATTCATAACAAAACTCCCACTAATCGATCCCAATATCTAAAGGCCAACGAAATATCTAACCAGATTATCTCAAACGAAAAGTCTGAAATTGACAGAACGAAAGCCTCAAAACTTACGTCTATGTCTGTTTCTGACAAGAGTTTCTACAGTGCCATTAATTCTTTAAATTCTGGTACAAAATTTTCTATTCCCCCTATTATTGATGGTGATTTAATCGTCAATGACCCCGCAAGAAAAGCTAACTTGTTCGCTGAACGCTTTGCTCTGAACTCCACTGTTTTGGAAACTCCTAAAGAAATTCCCCAAATCCAGTCTTCAGGAGTTAATATGAATGAACTTCACTTCAAACCCAAAATAGTCGCTAAACTTTTAAAGGGGTTAAACATCAACAAAGCATCAGGAATGGACAATATTCCACCCATTATTTTAAAAACCTTTTCCAAAGAACTTGCATCAACTTTAACTAAAATATTCTACCAATCCTACAAATCTGGTATATTTCCCTCGTGCTGGAAGTTGGCAAATGTCCAGCCCGTCCCCAAAAAGGGACCAAAATCCGATATCTCAAATTATAGGCCAATAGCTTTACTATCGGTCCTATCCAAAGTCTACGAGCATTATATTAATACACATATTTCAAAATTTCTGGAAAAAAATCATTTAATATCCGACAGCCAATACGGTTTTCGAAACAAAAGATCAACTACCGATCTATTAAACTATGTAGCGCATTGTTGGAACAGCATACTTGATAAAGGTGGTGAAACATACGTTATCGCTTTAGACATCTCCAAGGCATTCGATCGAGTCTGGCATGCCAACTTAATCAACAAGCTCGTTGCGTACGGTTTTCATCCCAATGTTGTGAAGCTGATTCAAAATTTTCTATCCAACCGATACATTTCGGTAACCTTAGACGGATTTTCTTCTGAGTCTAAACTAATTAACGCTGGTGTACCCCAAGGCTCAGTATTGTCCCCAACCCTATTTTTGATTTATATCAACGAATTGTTGAAAATCACCAGTAACCCAATTAATAGCTTTGCAGATGATAGTACTCTGCACAAGTCGTTCGAGCCCCTTCCTTCAAAAGGTAAAATGCACGAACGAATTAATCCTGCCCGGAGAGACGCTGCCATAAACGTGAACAAAGACCTGAATAAAGTCGCCGACTGGGGTGACCAAAACCTTGTTAATTTCAACTCCACCAAAACACAGCTGTTGATTGTTTCCAGATTAAAGACCGAGTTCCCCAAAGATATTTTATTTAGTATGTGTGATGAACCAATAGGTGAATGTAAAAACATTCGTTTATTGGGTGTCACAGTTTCAAATGACCTACTCTGGAACGATCATGTAATGGCGATGGCAAAAAGCGCGTCTAAAAAACTCGGCCTTCTAAATAGATGCAAAAAATTTTTCACTCCATACCAATTGCTCCATGTTTATAAGTCCTATATTCGTCCCTGTATGGAGTACTGCTGTCAAGTTTGGGGTGCTGCCTCTGTTTCCATCTTGGCCCTCTTGGACTCTGTTCAAAAGCGAGCTATACGAATTGTAGGTGATCGAACTTTGACATCAAAACTTGATTCCCTACAACATCGTCGCACTGTTGCTGACCTCGTTGTTTTTTACAAATATCGTCATCAGCAGTGCTCAGATGAAATCAGCGGCATCATGCCTCAAACTTATTCTTACCCCCGTTCCACTCGGCAATCGGCTGCCGCAACCAGTGAAACGGTAAAGATCCCGCGCTGTCATACTGGCAGATCGCAGAGAGACTTCTTTGTCCGAACTGCGTACAAATGGAATAGTTTGCCGGAACACTTAGTCTCAGGTGGCTTCAACCCACAGATGTTTAAAAAGAGCGTTAATCTACACCTCAGAACGCCAGCTGTTGTGGGACCCAGGTCTAGACCTAGGTCTTAAAAGGTATTTATGTGTTGTTGTGACACATATTCTAAGCCCTATTACACAACACATTTTATTAAAAAAAAAAAAAAAAAATATATATATATATATATATATATATATATATATATATATATATATATATATATATATATATACCCAAGTAACAATTTGAAGCTGTCACAACGTTGTGTCAGCTAAAATTTACAGGAATTTAGTTGTAATAACAAGTTCAAAAAATACAAAAAACATTTTCACAACGTTTTGCTGATGTTGCGGCAGCTAAAATGGGGATCATATTTTGGTTGGCAGTACGTTGTAATAACGTCACACAGCGAATTTGCTATAATTGTAAAACAGTTTTTAATATATCAATTTCGTTAGTTTAGCAATAACGCTTCACAAAAATTAAATGAGTTGTTTTTGCGATACCGCTGAGTTCAACGCAGAATAGTAAAATTAGGAAAAACGGATCCATAACAATTAAGAAATAATTGTTGTAACTTAGCATTCGTAAAAGTATAATAGTTATTTAAGCGATTTTAGATTGAAAAAAGAAAAATTAACCAGAAAATCTAAACTGCTTTTTTAAAAACACAATTTATAAAAATAACAATTTCGTATATTTTTTCCCCCAATTTGATTATAAAAATGATCTTGCATAACTTAATTACTTTGTTTTTTAATGCTACATAATTTTTTTGATTGTATTTATAATGGATGGCCAAGTTATATGTTAAATAATTATTGATTTAGATTCTGCATGTTCCAAACGTAAAAACACTTGCAGAAATAAATTTATCGGGCAGTTTCTAAAGTTACCTCAGATAATTAGTATGCGCCAACAAATTAATTGATATTTAATAAGTAAATAAAATTTAAAATTTGTCGTAAAATTTTTGTTTGCAAAAAAAATTCATCAATTTGAAATGTATAATATAATATCTTTAAAAAAATTAATCAAACTACAAATTACAAGCGTTTATTTTCGTGTTTTCATTCAGAAAAACAATTGTTTTGGTATTTATCGTACTGTTTAATTTGGCCGCCATTTTCGTGCATAACAAATAGAATTAAAATATGTCTGCAATATGTATAACAGCTATGTAGATAAATTGATATCCTTTTTACTATTTATACTAAAGTCAACATTTTTACAGCTAAAATGCTTTTCTTTAGATGGGAAATAAGCAAATAAATGACATATTTGCCTTTAGTAATAAATATTGCGTAGTTAAAAGGAAAATTGCATTCAAAATATTAATACCATAACGGGATATTATCATTTCTGAAAACTACTTACCGTTAATAACATTTTAGAAAATAAGTAATATTCATTGCCCTTAATAACTATAATGCTTTGTCTAGAGGCCTATCGTTGTCCTCCTAAGAACCAAAATTGTTATATGTTAAGCATTTTCACGGATTGCTTTAAGGTAAGCAATCTTTCGTTGAGGTGGCCTTTGTAGTTTTGTGGTAAGTAGTTTTGCTTTGTGTGAAAGAAAATGTGAAAAAAGAGGATAAAACGTAGTTGTTGTTTATTAAATAAAATTCATGTAGATCATCAATTATTTCTACAGAGAACTTAAAATCAGAATGCAAGTCTGTCGGCTAGTCATGAGACATTCTCAACCAATGAACTCATAATATGAATTTGTCAAGAAAATATATTTTCATTTGTTTGAAATAAATAATTTTATAAACATTGTTTTTAATTTTTTACAGCAACATTCAATGGTATGCGTTATTGAATAGAGGATATTTAAATAGTATGATTTATAAAGTGTGAAGCAATGGAATGAAAACAAATTTCGTTTTGTAGGGCAAATATACAAATTTTGCTGTAACTCTGTAATTTTGCTCTAATTGCCATTTTCTTTTCAAGTGGTGTAACTGAACGGTTAATGCCCAATGGCAAAGTGCATTTTATTAAATATGGTGATACTTCCTAAATGCGTCGATGATCCCATCGTGAAAAATGAAACCCCATTTTCTTTTCTTGACCAGCCAAATTCTGTAACTGTGAAGTGGGGAAGTGATAAGTTTTTTATCACTTCACCGCAAAAATATCTAAGTGAGTGAAGTTTTAAAACAATAACTTTAAAACTGACGTTTTGTTTGGCAATGAAATGAAATCGTTTCTTTTGTTGTTATTGACATTATGTCAAAAAACAGCAAAACGTCAATGCGATTTGATTTTTAAAAATTGCATTTCTAAATTAAATGCAGATTAATTTTACAAATTTAATTTCTAAAATAGTTATATATATCTAAATTTGTAAAAATTTATGTTCAAATTGTGTTGAAACTTAAATAAACATTTAATTTTATGTATATTTGACGTTTGACAGTGCGCGGCTTGCTATTAGATTTTTTAACACTCTAATCGCAGATAGAATCGCAAAAATGGAAAAATGATAAAAAATTAATGATAAAATCGAAATGAAGAAATTTTTAACACTTCACCACTTCACAGTTACAGAATTTGGCTGATAAAACAAAGTTTTTTCATAATACCAATATGCTGCTGATGAAGCATATCACATACGATAACATCATCTACCATTTTTTTATGGTTTGAAAAATATACATGACGTATGCTCATATCATGAAATTAATTGACAATATGAGTGCACAGCGAATTTGCTTTACAGAAAGCTCAAACTCAACAATACAGTCTAAATTATATTGTATTCATCTTTTTCAGCTATCTTGCTATTAAAAGAACTAAACTGATTAATTGGGATTTGAATATGAAATTATACAAAAACGATAATAAAACGTTTTGACTTTAACGCATAAATACTTGACTATAGTAGCAAAATTGCTTTCCACATAACAATTTTGATTTTACGAAAATAATGATATTACTGCTATGAACACATATTACCTATATAAGGGAATTAGCTGTTTTGTTTTCTGTCACAACGTTTCCAAAACTAATGATTTAGCTATTTAACTTTTATAACTATTTCGTATAGTTTTTCGGATTTCGAGACGTTGTCACAGCATAGCTTTAGCTGTGAATGACAATTTACCGAGTCAATTGTTACTTGGGTATATATATATATATATATATATATATATATATATATATATATATATATATATATATATATATATATATATATATATATATATATATATGTATCTTAAACTATATAATTCTACTGTGTATGAACTGAACTGAATTCCTCCTAAACGGCTGGACCGATTTGAATGAATTTTTTTTGTATGCGTATGTGAATTTTTTTGTATGCGAGCACAAGTTCCAATGAAGGAATCACCAAATTGAATGTTCAAAAAACAAAGTTTCGCAACCCCAGACGAATTATTGCTGATAGGGGAGCTGCGTTCACTTCCAAAGAGTTTACTGAGTACTGCGAAGGAAATTAAATGCAACTACGTAACATTACCACAGGTGTGCAAAGAAGAAACGGTCAAAGAGAGCGTATCAACAGAATTATTATACCAACTCTGACTAAGTTATCTTTGGAATCTCCTGAAGGATGGTGGAAACACGTAGATAAGCTGCAGATATATCTTAACTCTACCTTGAAAATAAGTATCGCTACGACTCCATTGGAGGTTATGTTCGGGGTAAGAATGAAAACTACCGAAGATCAGCTGATTGCAGATATAGTTAAACAAGAGTTAACAAATGAGTTTCTTGAAGAAAGGAATCAAGTTTGACAAGAAACTCGAAAAAGTATCCTACATATTCAAGCGGAAAACCAAGGAAGGTGATTTAGTTGCCATTAAAAAACGCAATTTGGTAGTGGAAAGGATCGATATGAAGTTCAGAAGATTGGAGAACATTCTGGTCCAATTAAAACTATAGTTCGAGTGCAGACCAAATGAAACCATGGTATACTCTTTATCAAATCTTTTTTGAATATGAAACCGAGGATGAATATGAGGATGGCGGAACAGACCCAATTGGCGGGTCAACAAACACCAAACAACACACATGATTTAAAAGATGAAGAAAATACCAGCTCCTACAATTATTTCAAATTCAGGTACAAAAAAACTAAGTTTATATAATTTAGTTAGTGAAGACGTTAAAAATCATAAGGCGTGAAAATGGTATGGCAAGGAGAAGACGCAACTTGCACTACCAAGAAGAGAAGACGTATAATAATTACTTCCTGAAAGGAAATCTCTCACCGAGGACGTTGAAAGCAGGACGGCATAGTCGTCGTAAATCAAGTAATCAAAAAACGGGAATAATAATTCCTAAATTATTGTAATATTTTAATTGTTTTGAGCAAATAGTTGCTAAATAACTTTCAAAAAGTGAAGACCTCAAATTGTATTTTGACAGGGCAACAATTATTCTATATATATATATTGTATATATACTAACAGATCAGTGGCAAGATGTTGTAACATCACTTTTGACGATTCTATCGTATTTAAAGCTAATCGGTATGCTGTAACACAAAACGACTATCGATTATCGTATTGACGACAGTCGTTTTGTGTTACAGCATACCGATTAGCGTAAAATACGATAGAATCGTCAAAAGTGATGTTACAACATCTTGCCACAGACAAAAACATATCCGTATGAAAAACGGCCAAACATTTAATCTTATCACTGAAATACAATTTTCTTAGTCATGTAGGACGTAGGTAACAGTAACACCAAACGAAAACAATTTAGTTGTTTTTCTCATCAATAACTCAAATAACCTTTAAAAATAAAACTTAAAAGAAATCATTTTGTTTCTTTTATTCGATTACCTTTTGTTTGTTATTGTTAAAAAACAATAAGAATATATTTTTTTAGTTTATCTTTAAAAGGCGTGGGAGCGATGATCCGCCATTTTAGAAAGATTTCATTTGAAAACAACAAAACTTTTATATAACTTCACAGATAATCTTGTTCATGTTTTTTGTGTATTATTTTTTTATGGTAAGATTTGGCATCCATGTACGATATTGTTTCGTTTTTGTATCATTCAATGGAGGAATATGAAAAATCATGTGAGTTTTATTGTTAGGGGATATTTTGTTTTAGGGCTTTATTTATTACTCATGTCAGTTGTATTTGGAATGTTCAAAATCGGTATTGATCGTTTTGAGATATGAAATAAATACATTTTACAACAATTAATAACGCAACCATACAATTTTTCGTTTATAATTATATTGTGTTGGAATCCATGGTAAGTATTTTAAAATGGTTGAGACAGTGGAATTTTAAATTTTCATAGGCGTAATAAACTTTTATTATTTATAAAATTTTTTGGTTGGAGGATTGATGCTACTTGAGACTATTGATTCGAAAGCGGGTATCACGATCCTATACCAACTTAACCACAACATAATCATTTCTTAACCACATAATGCTACCACATAATGCGATTGTTTACGTTTTCGACAACATGAATCCAAAACAACAAAAACGTGTATATCTGGGAGAGTTCCAGTGTTTAACGCAAATCTAAACACATACCACATGGTGCGCTGGTGTAACTACTGGTGTAACCGCTGGTGTAACTACTTTACATAGCGCAAAATCTCTGGATCAAAAGTGAGGTCTTGATAAGGTTGAGAGCTTGTGATCCTATCTATACATAGTATAATTAATTTATTAACCTTTATACAAATATCTTTATGCTATGTAAAACAAACCGATGAAATGATTCTTTATAATAATAAACAGTAAATATTGAACTACATATTTTCATTCTTCAAAGGCACAAATTTTCTTCAAAGGCACAAAAACATTTGTAATATTAATGATTTGATCAATAATAAGAAACGCATTTTTGATGTTGAAGATGATATGAGAGTATCAGAGTTATCAGTTGCGTAAATGAAGTAGTGAGATCGATCACAAGCACACAAATTTGGCAGATATGGATGGTTGTTTTTGATCTAAGAACTTTAGCATTGTCCTTTTGGGAATGCTTATTAGGGAATATAAGCCAACTTCAAGTATTTGGTTGCATAACTAAGGGCTGTCCAAGCTCACTAAGATTAATTTAAGATGTAGATCTTTTGCTAGCAAACCAAAATTAGCCGTCCAAATAAACTTATTTCGTGTGATATTGGTTTTGGTTAAACTTCTCTCACTAGTCACTTCATTATAGCACGAGTTCTGCCAAAAACTTTTATCACTGCCACTATTGCTTCTGCTCGGTTATTCAGGTATATGGAATTCACTTTTTGTATCTCAGAATTGGAATTCTCCATATGGGAACGTAAAAATTGTCCTCAATTCTGGCAATTGTTGCGTTTTCTTCACTTCACTTCGCTTCTTGTGGATAATTATTTATATGGGAACCATCCCAAAGAGGATTTTTCCAATTTAATACTAATATATGTGTTATTATGGTTTTCCATATTATTCACTGTTTGTGTGCTTTTGTCACCTTTGAATTAAACTGCAATATTTAAAAATATACTTTTTACTCTTTATTTTTAGTTTTATTTTATTAATAATAATATAAACTTCCTTATAGTAACAATTTTGGATTTTATTTTTTATTTTATAGAATATCGATTTCGACTTACGTCATCCTCAGTTCTTAAATTATTATTCGACACAATAATAATTTAAGAACTGAGGATGACGTAAGTCGAAATCGATATTCTATAAAATAAAATATAAAATCCAAAATTGTTACTATAAGGATGTTTATATTATTATTAATAAAATAAAATTAAAAAAAAACAGTAAAAAGTATATTTTTAAATATTGCATTTTAATACTAATATTGCCTGACAGTCAGTTAATTGCAAAACTGGAATGTTGATTTGAAAAAATTCTTCGTTGGAGTGACGTGAATAATCCATAGTATCAAAATGTTTGTTTTTTCTGCATACACCTTATATTATTCACACGAAAATAAGAAATAAAATAAATTTTATTTATTAAATATCATTTATTATTATACTACTATAGTTTCAATCTCTGTGAGATCATCAACTGGTATTGATATGCAATTAACATTAATCTACAAAAATGATCTTATTTATAGTGATTTACAATAATTGTTGAAAGGCGTTATTGATAAAAATTTACGAAGTAAAAAACTAAAAATGAAATAAATTAAAGGGTACAAATTTGAGGAAAAACCTAATTATTTCAGTAATAAAGTAATAAACAATTAGTTGTCAAGAGGAGGGAAAACAAAAAAATTACAAAAAATTAAAAACTTAACTTTAAGGATAATAACATAACTTTAAGGATCAGGAACCACAGTCAAAAAAATCTGGAGTTTATAGAATAAACTGTTTGGATTGCGAACAGATATATGTCGGCCAAACAAGCAGGAATTTCGAAACCAGATTTAAAGAGCACAACATGGCTACTTTTGGGAAGCATGTCAATAAATCAAGTGTAGCGGAACATATGGTTAATAACAATCATAAAATTGATACTAACAACTCCAAGCTTATAAGAACTGTTAGACAAGACTGGAAGTTGGATGCCTTAGAGTCATATCACATCGCACAAAATTACCATCTTATGAACTCAGATGAAGCCAAAATTTGTTCACCGCTATTCAACATAACAAACCACCATAAATCATAATAATACAAGATCCCTAGTGTTTTTTTTTTGTAATTTCTTAACCATATCCTTGTTTAAATAATTTTTTAATTTTTTGTAATTTTTTTGTTTTCCCTCCTCTTGACAACTAATTGTTTATTACTTTATTACTGAAATAATTAGGTTTTTCCTCAAATTTGTACCCTTTAATTTATTTCATTTTTAGTTTTTTACTTCGTAAATTTTTATCAATAACGCCTTTCAACAATTATTGTAAATCACTATAAATAAGATCATTTTTGTAGATTAATGTTAATTGCATATCAATACCAGTTGATGATCTCACAGAGATTGAAACTATAGTAGTATAATAATAAATGATATTTAATAAATAAAATTTATTTTATTTCTTATTTTGGAATGTTGATGGTTATTATTATTTTGGAACGGAAAAACACTTTTTACTGGATGAGAATCGAACCCGAATTCACCGAGTTCAAATCCAGCTATTTCACCACTTGGCAGCTCAACACTCCACGCCTCACAGTGGGATTTTTTGTGCAATAAGTAATTTTTTGACACATAAAATTTAAAAATGTAATGATGCAGTTTTGTAGAAAATTGATTCAGTATGAAGAATCCATAAATTGTATCCCAAAAAACGTTTATTTGTCTTTGAAATAATGAAGTAAAGTCACATGTAAATTGTGTTCCAAAATATTGAAAACTGTTTACGCACTTCTATAGTGTTTGTACGTAAGATAACTTTATTGCTCTAATTTAAATAGTGATTATTTTCAAATATAGCCTTTTCTGCGTATTTAAAAAAAAATTATAAAGTTCGCTCATATGGTTTAAAAGATATGATAGAATAAAATTTGTTCTATAATGTGCTGTGATTGCAAACTTCCTTGGAAGAAAAAAAAGGTTGCTTGGTCGTGCTAGGTGCTCCCGCTATAATAAAATGAAAGGTAAGACTCCATACTATCAATTAAAAAAAAAAAAGTTTAAATAAATAATAATCTTTTATAAAATCATAAAATTTGTATCCAAATTCATGAAACTTTTAAATTTAAAACATTACAAAAGATGAAAAACGTGCGTGATCTACGCAAGTGAAAAAGTCGAAATTTGAACTTGACCATTTTTGATTTTCCTAAAACTTGGCATATAAGTAGTATGGACAAAATAAAAATACAACTTATTTTAAAATTTTTTTAAAGTGCATAGTTTGAGCATAGGGAGCATCATGCACCCCAACATGCATGAAAAATGATAATTCTGTCAATCCGACGTAACTTTGAAATTAAATTGCTCAAGAACGGCTATACCGATTTCATCAAACTTTTTTTTGTTTAATAGATGATTAGTTAGTCGTTTGAAAAAAAATTAATTTATTTATTTATTAATTTGTTAATTTATTTTTTATAATTAATTTTTAAATAAAAATATTGAAAAAACTTTTTTAAAGATGGCGCTAGGGTCAAAGATCAATTGGAATTTAATTAATTTTTTTTCTGAAAATAGTTCTATCCTTACTGTAAAATATATTAAATTTACAAAGGGGCGTAAATTCTTGTTCTTGAGATATTTAATTTTAAACATTTTTAGTACGGCTGAAATTCGAATTTTTCTTCATTTTTTCAAACAACTTCCATTAACAAAAAATTTTAAAATCAATTAATTTTTAACTTTTTTATTTTTAAATATAGTTCTAAGCTTCCTTTAAAATATATCAAATTTACAAAGAGGCGTTAATTTGTGTTCTTGAGATATTTAATTTTAAAGATTTTTAGTCAGTCTAAAATTCTAATTGTTCATTATTTTTACGAACAATTTTTATCATCAAACAATTTTAACCACTGAAGTGGCCAATTTTGATGAAACTTTATTTAATTCTTAATTGAGGTAATAAAAGGCTCTGTGCCGAATTTCAAAAACTTTGGGCCATAAATAAATTTTGGGTTCTATGGGTGGTGGGTAGTGGGCGTGGCCAATTTTGATGAAACTTTATTTTATTCTTAATTGAGGTAATAAAAGGCTCTGTGCCAAATTTCAAAAACTTTGGGCCAAAAATAAATTTTGGGTTCTATGGGCGGTGGGTAGTGGGCGTGGCCAATTTTGATGAAACTTTATTTAATTCTTAATTGAGGTAATAAAAGGCTCTGTGCCAAATTTCAAAAACTTTGGGCCAAAAATAAATTTTGAGTTCTATGGGCGGTGGGTAGTGGGCGTGGCCAATTTTGATGAAACTTTATTTAATTCTTAATTGAGGTAATAAAAGGCTCTGTGCCAAATTTCAAAAACTTTGGGCCAAAAATAAATTTTGGGTTCTATGAGCGATGGGTAGTGGGCGTGGCCAATTTTGATGAAACTTTATTTTATTCTTAATCGAGGTAATAAAAGGCTCTGTGCCGAATTTCAAAAACTTTGGGCCAAAAATAAATTTTGGGTTCTATGGGCGGTGGGTAGTGGGCGTGGTCAATTTTGATGAAACTTTATTTTATTCTTAATTGAGGTAATAAAAGGCTCTGTGCCAAATTTCAAAAACTTAGGGCCAAAAATAAATGTTGGGTTCTATGGGCGGTGGGTAGTGGGCGTGGCCAATTTTGATGAAACTTTATATTTTTCTTAATTGAGCTAACCAAAGGCTCAGAGCAAAATTTCAACATTCTACGAGCACTCCTTATATTTTTTGCCAAACATTGTATGAACAAATCCCACTGTGCGCCTTACGAAGTAGAATATACAAAAATGTAAATAAAATGGATTTATTTTTGTTAAATTCACAAAAAGAAATTTGTAATTGGGTAGTTCTACACACGAAGGAAGAAAATGGAGCTAATTACGGCACGACATGTTTTTTGCGAATAAGTTCTGGAAAAGAGTTTTAGTTAAAGTTCATGACATTCTTTCAACTTTTCTGAATGTGGCCAGTCAAAAAAAAAAAATACAAGAGTCACAATAAAAAAATATCCTTCTTACTCCTAAATTAACTCAAAACTATCTCAATATTATCTCAAAATACGAAATAAACATTTATTTAAGTTAAAATCCCAAATATTTAAGTCACTGAGACCAGGGGACTGATAATTTATCAATTTATCAGTACATATTTTTCGCTTAAAAATGACAAAATTATGTCTAAAAAAAATAGGATTCTATACCAAGGTAATACACATTCACGACGTATAAAACTACAAAATTACCTGTAATTAAAAGGCATTTTAAGAAAATACTTTCAGAGGGACTGATAATTTGAGACCAGGGGACTGAGAATTTATCAATTTATCAGTATTTCGCTTAAAAATGACAAAATTACGTCTAAAAAAAATAAACGGATTTTATACCAAGGCAATACATATTCACGACGTATAAAATTACAAAATTACCTGTAATTAAAATACTTTTTACGAAGATATTTGCCAGGGGACTGATAATTTGACTGGGCAACACACGATCTTGCTAGTAATGGTGACTGTTTTGATAGATAAAACCTCGGACTCAGTAAAACACTTACAATATTATATTAATTGAACTTTAATTAATTCCTGTGACGAGCGATCACTTGACAGAAATATGAATCTCCAATATTTTCAATGTGTTTTGATTGGGCAGGAGAATAATAACAAATTCGTGGGACAAACTTTAATAGGATATATCTTATATGAAATATGGAGTAATGTTATGATAATTTACAAATTATTAAAGCATCATTATTCAAAATTATTATTACAGTGTAAATTTGTCCCTATACTCTAAAAAAAACTTCTTAAATTTACAATATTTTTGGAACTAATTTTTACCAGAATTTTAAAATTTAATGAAAAACAAACAAACAAATGCGTGGTATGAGTTTTTGTAAATGATGGTAGGAAATCAACTGTTGTAATAATAAGCAGTAATCCGACTCGACGGATCAAATTGGATTTTTTCTTTGAAATGTAACGGACAGTATTAAATTTTATTTGGCAACGTCCTTTAATTTAGAATGCTTTGATTTTATTTAGTATTAATTTTAATTTTCAATCACCAATTCTAGTAAATCTGGCTTTTGCCTTATATTGTCTTACCCTTTGCTAAAAAACTACATATCATAAAATTATGTTAAGGCTCACAGTGAAAAAAAATGACACAGAAACTTTATTAATGTTGTGAATGTTTTCGAAATATTAATAAAGTTTTGCTTTTCTCCAACAAAAATTAGTTTATTAATCACCCACATGATTTAATACTAATGATTTTTTTTCAGAACAATTCTTCGAGCAAAAAAAAGCGGGGCATCACCAAAAAATACTCCATAACTAAGATTGCTACTATTTATTACATAGAGTCTACCCGCTATCATCCTCAAGCTAAAACCTCACCTTGACTAGTGATATTTCAAATTGCCAATGCCAGTGCTATGTAGTACCTTACGTCAACTCGTATAGTGTCAATAGCAGAGACTGGAGTACGACATGTTGTTATATCTGTAGATCAAAACTTCACAAACAAATTGCATATTACTAAAAACCGATTTCCTCATGCGATTAAGACAAACCACCGTTCTGAAGTACTTAATGTCTCACTGCTGGGAAAAAAACATTGCTCATGGTCGTGACAGTCATGATTCAATGAGGTTCCAATTATATCGGTCAAACATAGCCGCTAATAATAATACCAATTCATCTTAATCTAAATTCAAATTATATGACATGAAAGTACCATAAAGAACTATTTATTAATGTCACAAATAAATAGACAAAATAATAACAAAGTCAAAACACTTCTAAACATAAATTAAAAAAAAACAGAAAATTTAACAACAAGAGAAATATTTTTCACGATAAATTTTATTGGGTCTGTTTATACAATTTTTATGCAATAAAATAAAAAAAATCTAAGATCACGAATTTGTAATTGCGAAAAAAGTGATTTTCTTAAGAAAAACAAAACGAATAAAAAAAATTAAAACATAAATCTGAGAAGATGAATAACAACAAAAAAAATCATTCGATTCGGCTTTTGCTATTTTTTTCTTTCTTGCCAAAAGTCTTGAAGTCTGTAATTTTGTTTACAATATATGTATAAAAACATTTTCATTTGTTTCTTTTTTTTTTTTTATTTTCTTTCAATGTTTTTTTTTTTTTCGTTTTCTTTTCTTCAGTTGTCAGTCTCTATATAAGTATTTTTTTATAATAAAATTGTAAGAAAATATATATCCATCTATAAGAAAATAAAATTCATTTTGGAAGATGAAAAATGTTTTTTTATTCTTTTGTTGTAACATTAAAAAAAATACAATATTTTATTTTTGTTATAAATATATGATATATAAGAAATATGTAAACTCTTATATTTTTTATTGTTTCTAAAGAAAGAGGGTGGATTGAGCAAAAAAATTTAAATTTTATTTTTAAAATGAAAAAGTCTACATAAAAAAAGAAACGAAAATTTAGTGTAATTTGTGTTTTACACGATATTTAAAAAATAAAATGGTGATTGATGATAAATTCGTTGAAAATACTGAAAACAGTTTTTAGACATTTTATACTCATACATATAATAAACTGATATTAAGGAATAAACTCATAAATATTTAAAATAAGCAATTTTTTAATATATTTTTCATATTATGATGACATATGGCGTAATTACCACATTTTATGTTCAAAAAGTTTTAAATTTTCCTAAGCTTGAGACAATTGAAATATTTTTGAATCAGGAACAAATATTAGAGTTTATAGGACGTGTGTACATTAATTTGAGGTTTATATAAATTACACGTGATTAACATACGAAAACAAATTAAAAAATTTGGTGATTTTCAATGAACATAGAGAAAAAATATGGAGGGACTGAAATCCCACAGCTCTGAGATATCAAAAATTCGGTCTGGGTTAAGGATTTTGAAATAGTTTTCGGCAAAAAACTTTTACGGGGACATGGTTTTTAGTTTTGGGCAGCGATGTATATCAAACATGACTTTTTGTTAAAGTACATGTATTTTTTATCTCTGTTTTACAAAACTAACACGAAACATCAACACGTTGTCGGAAAATTATAACCATGGCTGGAAACCATAAATTGTTTGTACTGGTTTGGTTTTTGGTTTTTCTCAATGGCCAATTATGGTTTTGGTTTCGGTATTGGTTTTTCTAGATAATTGGAGCCCGCGGGATACCCCCTAGTTTTAATATTTTTACAAAATCAAAGATTAAAACTTTTTTTAAAAATTCTAAAAATATTGCATAAATTATAACAAAATCAAAAATTGTAACTTTTTCCAAAATTATAAAAATTATAATAAAATCAAAAATTTAAAATTTTTCGAAATTCTAAAAATATTCCAAAAATTCTTACAAAATCAAAAATTTAAACTTGAATTTTTGAGATCAATTAAACTCAAGTAAGTAAGGAAGTAGTAATTGGAATATTTTCAATTCAAAGATATGGTTTGAAGTTTCTCAGAAAAAAACTCCACTTCACATTTTTAGTGTTTCGGTTGGGATTCGAACCTACTTCGTCAGTGCCCGGCTCGAATCCTTGGGCAGACACGCTATCGATTACGCCGTTGAGGCGACGTCAATTTCAAAGTTGAAACTTCTTCATCACTTATTTATTTTTACTTAAGTTGAATTTCTCCACTGTAATTAGACTCCATATTATGGAAAATGTATTTACATTATATGGGATTATGTTGCATTAAATTTCTAGACAATACTTTGTGTGAATTCATAGAATGGCGAACATTTCTATTCTAGTTAACATCCTAAGTCACCATTGTATAGTCATTTTTGATTGTTTCCAATCAATGTGAAATCAATGGCTGACACTTGGTCAATTTGTAGTCCTATATGTATTAACATTAGACTAGATTAAGGGAATTTAAATTAATTTTGAATTTTTGAGATCAATTAAACTCAAGCAAGTAAAGAAGTAATTGGAATATTTTCAATTCAAAGATATGGTTTGAAGTTTCTCAGAAAAAAACTCCACTTCACATTTTTAGTGTTTCTGTTGGGATTCGAACCTGCCTCGTCCATTTATTTATTTATTTTTACTTAAGCTGAATTTTTCCACTGTCACTAGGCTTCAGAAGTTTCAACTTTGAAATTGTCATCGCCTCAACGGCGTAATCGATAGCGTGTCTGCCCAAGGATTCGAGCCGGGCACTGACGAGGTAGGTTCGAATCCCAACCGAAACACTAAAAATGTGAAGTTGAGTTTTTTTCTGAGAAACTTCAAACCATATCTTTGAATTGAAAATATTCCAATTACTTCTTTACTTACTTGAGTTTAATTGATCTCAAAAATTCAAAATTAATTTAAATTCCCTTAATGTAGTCTAATGTTAATACGAATAGGACTACAAATTGACCAAGTGTCAGCCATTGATTTCACATTGATTGGAAACAATCAATAATGACTATACAATCGTGACTTAGGATGTTAATTAGAATAGATATGTTCGCCTTTCTATGAATTCACACAAAGTATTGTCTAGAAAATTAAATGCAACATATCCCATATAATTTAAAAACATTTTCCATAATATGGAGTCCAATGACAGTGGAAAAATTCAACTTAAGTAAAAATAAATAAGTGATGAAGAAGTTTCAACTTTGAAATTGTCATCGCCTCAACGGCGTAATCGATAGCGTGTCTGCCCAAGGATTTGAGCCGGGCACTGACGAGGTAGGTTCGAGTCCCAACCGAAACACTAAAAATGTGAAGTGGAGTTTTTTTTGAGAAACTTCAAACCATATCTTTGAATTGAAAATATTCCAATTACTTCTTTACTTACTTGAGTTTAATTGATCTCAAAAATTCAAAATTTATTTAAATTCCCTTAATCTAGTCTAATGTTAATACATATAGGACTACAAATTGACCAAGTGTCAGCCATTGATTTCACATTGATTGGAAACAATCAATAATGACTATACAATCGTGACTTAGGATGTTAACTATAGAATAGAAATGTTCGCCATTCTATGAATTCACACAAAGTATTGTCTAGAAATTTAATGCAACATATTCCATATAATGTAAAAATTTAAACTTTTTCCAAAATTCTAAAATTATATATAAAATTCAAAACTTCTACTTTTTTTTTCAAAATTCTAAAAATATTCCAAAAATTAGAATAAAATCAAAAATTGAAACTTTTTCTAAATTTTAATAATATTCCAAAAATTCTTAAAAATTCAAACTTTTTCCAAAATTCTAAAAATATTGCGAAAATTATAACAATATCAAAAATTGAAACTTTTTCCAAAATTATTAAAATTATAATAAAATCAAAAATTTGAAATTTTTCAAAATTCTAAAAATATTCCAAAAATTCTTACAAAACCAAAAATTGTAACTTTTTTCAAAATTCTAAAAATATATATATAAAATTCCAAAATTTTTTTTTCAAAATTCTCAAAGTATTCCAAAAATAAGAATAAAATCATATATTTAAACTTTTTCTAAATTCTAATAACATTCCAAAAATTCTTAAAAACTCAAAAATTCAAACTTTTTCCAAAATTCTAAAAATATTGCAAAAATTTTAACAATATCAAAATTTGAAACTTTTTCCAAAATTATAAAAATTATAATAAAATCAAAATTTTAAAATTGTTCAAAATTCCAAAAATATTTCAAAAACTATAACAAATTAAAATATTTCCATGTTCAATTATATTTACGTAAACAAACAGCTACATTTTTTTTTCCAAAAATTATCTAAAAAATAAATGAAATCTTTTTTTTTGACACACTCGACATTATTTTTTTGACAAACATAATGCAATAAAATTCTCGGTTGTAATACCACGAGTCATTGAAATTTTTTCGAAAATTTTTTGATTTTACGAATTAAATTATTTAGCAACACTGCGAATCAAAGCGCACAATAAACCACGAGTCTGAAGGACGAGTGGTTTAAGTAGTGGTTTGATTGAGCAGTGTTGCTTAAAAATAATTTAATGAGTAAAATGAAAAATTTTCGAAAAAATTTCAATGAAGAGTGGTATTTAATGAGATAATTTTTTTTTAATTATAATTTTGTTTAAAATATAATTATTAGTTTCTAAATAAAATTTTTTCTGCAAATTATTCAATAATACAAAATTATGTAAAAATGCAATTCACAAATAATAAAAATGTCCGTTTTAATTCACAAATGGTTGCATGTTTATGTTTATTTGCCAAAAATAAATTACAAATTTATAACAGTTATGCGCCTACTAAGATAAAATTATATTTCATTTTGTTAGAAGAAAAAATGACAACAAAGAATTTTCATAACGACAAAGCAAAATTATCGACGACAAGAAGAATTGCCGACAGTTAAAGCAAAGCATACTGTTTAAATATCATAGTTTGTATGAATGAAAAATAAAATTTCTGACAGCAAAAAAAAAATTATCAATAATAATAATTTCAGGTTCATTATACATTTCATTTCATACAAATAAATAATTTTATTTTTTTCTAAAAAAATAAATGAACATAATTTTTTTGACACACTTGACAATATTTTTTGACTAACTTATAATTCTCAATAATAATAATAAAATTTCATGTCGTACAAATAATTAATTTTATTTTTTTCCAAAAAATTAGGTAAAAAATAAATAAAAATCTTTCTTCTGACACACTTGACAACATTTTTTTAACAAACTTATAATGCAATAATCTAGTTTTTGGTCTCACATACCAATCTCGACCATCCAGATTTTTCCACATTCTTTATTCCTACTCATTATCACTAAAAATGAACGATTTTAAGCAAAAAATATGCATATTTTCTTGTTTTGACACACTTGACATTTTTTCGACACACTTCCGGTACAGCTATCGAACACATAGTCCTTTCGGCTCTTTCTATTGAGTAAACCTATTTTTGAAAAAAAATTTTAAAATCCGTCCAGCGGGTTTTCTAGATTTTGTCGGTTGTGACGGCCGGCAGACAGACATACATTTTTTATTTTGCTTTTTTAGAATCAGTAGGTCCTAAAACGTCGATAAATGCCAAAAAGTGGGGGATAAGAATTTCACTTTTAGCTCATAAATGTAATACTTAAGTCTTTCAGACCGAAGTAATTAGGTCTTTCAGTCCGAAGTAAAATCGATTTTTAGGATTCCATACTTTCAAAGAGTAAGAACGCGATAGTTTTTTTTTTGGTTTGTGTTTAATGAAATATTTTACTTTCGACAAAACTTTACAATCCGACCATGGCACGAGTGAACAATGTACTAATTTAAAAAATCAAAAAAACATTTTCACTCTCTCTTAAAATTACATAAAAAAAATTAATTTAAACTAATGCGCATATTCCTCTCTCCAATAATAAAAAGTCAAAGGCATTCTATTATTTATTTGAATTAAATTTCCATCGTGAAAATCACTAATTTTTATTAATGAAAAATTTGAAGTCTTAGTGTAGGTCATTTCATTTTCAAAATAGCAAACAATCAAATATGAATAACAAATTTAATATCTTATGGATTAATTGCACAAAAAAATTAAATTAAAATTTACTGTCTTAAATTATTAAATAGTTCAATTAAAATTAAAACATGGTACTCTGTTATAAAAAAAATATTTGGTTCGTGATTAATGAATTTTATCCTTTCGCAAATTCGCAATGCTCACTCCTGCCTTGCTCGCATTGTAAACTTTTTCACGGAAACAAAATAAATCATTACAATAACCCAGTAACCCATTAAAATACCATTATTGTGCTGGGTTGTTGAAAAAATCTTTGCGCAATAGAATACAATTAAGATTTTAACGCACACAATTTTAGTTGCAGTAAAACAAAGAGAAACTTATTGTTAGCAAACAAAAATAAATGTATCCTTTTAACAATTGTAAACTTAGAAACGTTTGAAAATAAAATATATCATCAAACCCTTTCACAATAAAGTACTGTTGTCTAGGTAGGCCTACTGAAAACAAAATAAATACAAAACTAAAATTATTTTAAGAAATCCAAGTTGGTGTAAAACAATGAAAACAAATCCAAATATTTCAAAAAAAAATTTCATTGAATTATCGACTGCTTAGTTTTTAACTTATAGGGGCTGTAGTCTGTACCTATATTACATAACGCATTATAGGGGAGCGAGACTCTTTATTTTTATTACTTTGGGACGAGTAAAAGGGAAGTAAACATTTCATGTCACCTCCAATTACTTTCATATGACACCTCACTTGACATGATCAAAAATATTTTTTTTCGAAATTTCTACTTTCAAGGGGAACGGTCCAATTGGAGAGGTCCCATGAACATTTTAAATTATAACAACCAAAAATAATTTCTGTTTTTATTTAGAAAAATTCCACACCCGTGAATTTTTTTCCAAAAAATTTCCCTTTTTCGAAAATAAGTCGAAAGTTGTGCTTTCGAAAATTGCAAAAAAATTGTTTTGCATAACAAAGAAATATTACCTTTCAAATGACACCCCACTGTGTCAACAGATTGCGCCAAGTCTTACATGCACTCATACGGCTCCATATCTAAACAAATTTTTTGTTTGAAATGAAGGGATAATAAAGGATATACGTGTTCGAGGATTTTTTTTTTTTGGAAAATAGAGAGGTTTCTAAATTTCGGGAATTTCGTGATTTTTGGCTTGAAGAGTTGTTTTCAAAGATTCATAACTTCGGTTCTATTAAAGATAGAAGCTTCTGTTTTGTTTTATGTTAAAACTAAATAGTGGAATCATATTAGTAAAAACAAGTGATATATTTGATGTAAAAGTAAAGTTGAATTTTTTTTTGTTTTCTGTTATAGACTAAATAATATCCACTAAAAAGATGCTATTTTTAAAGAAAATAAAGTCAATAAAAATTATTAACAAATTCCTATTGTTATAAACAAATAAAATATTAAAATCGATTTTAAGTCAATGTCCAAAAATAAAGAGTGTTTAGTATAACCCTCGTATTATACGTTCAATTTTCTATAAAAAACGTATATTAAATTAATGGAGAAATAAATGAGTTTTACTGTTTGAAATAAATTAATTACAAATTAATTAATAACAAAAATTTGTTATCGTTCCGCGCTCGATAAATTAATTTATTTCTAACTTCAGTATTTTTGTTGGACAGTGACTAAAAATCGATTTTAACATTTTATTTGTTAATAACAATAGGAATTTGTTAATAATTTTTATGGATAAAAGTTTTTTTAAAAATTAAAAATTCTGGAACATGTATAACTTTTTTGTTTATGTAGAACATGTAAAAAATGTTCAGCTAAATCAAAACTGTGTTGGTTAGATTTTGTCCTAATCTGTTCGGTATGTAAAAGAATGACCCATTTATGGAAATTTTTGTCACCCCGCTCTCGATAAATTAATTTATTTCTAACAGTAAAGATCATTTCTAGACCAATTAATAATACGTTTTTTATAGAAAATTAAACGTAGAATAAGATGGTAATACTAAAAACTCATTACGTGAGTGGGGCAATGACTAAAAATCGATTTGTATTTGTTTATAACAATGTATGAAAAACGTGAACTACACAGGCGAAAAAGTCGAAATTTGAACTTGACCATTTTTGATTTTTTTGGAAATTGTTAAAAAAAAAGTTTAAAATTTAATTAAAGTTAAAATTTTTTGTTAATGGAAGTTGTTCGAAAAAATAATGAGCAATTAGAATTTTAGTCGGACTAAAAATCTTTGAAATTAAATATCTCAAGAACACAAATTAACGCCTCTTTGTTAATTTGAAATATTTTAAAGTATGGATGGAACTGTTTTAAAAAATAAAATATTCTTTAAAAAGTTTTTTAATATTTTTATTTTAAAATTAATTACAAAAAAGTTAATACATTTTTTTTTCAAACGATTAACTAATCATCGAGATTGCACTGCTATTGCCAGTGGTATACGATATCACAAGATAACTCATATGCCAATAGCAGGGACTAAAAGACGCGTGGTTGTCACACCCATAGATCAACAATTTTAAATTTTACAAATCTTCCTGCGGAAAGCTAAGTAAATTAACTGGCATTAATGCGCATTGTTGCCATTTGCAAATCACTATCGGCTAAGTGTCACCATTTTTAATTGTTTTATTTATCATGATTGCCATCCATGTTTAATCATACATAAGCTATGCTTCTTAATATAGAATTTATGCGATTTCCGTCTCGTAATTGTGAGCTTTAAATCGATATAATCGATGTTATCAAGTATCCAGTTACAAGTATTAAGTTTTCACTTAATTTTAGAAACATGTATTACATACAATTTTTAAACCAACAATTTTGATATACAAATGTAATTGTTTTAGGTTATACTATCTTTCCTACGTTCAATATTTATTTAACATGATGACTAGAATGCAAATTGCAAAAGACAGTAGCAATATAACTTTAAAAAACTGCATTATAAATCAATTTTTTAAAATCCGTAAAAAGAAATTTTTATTATTTTTATGAATTCATGAATAAAAAATACTAATTTTAATGGTATTTAATAAAAATTAAAAAAAAAGTCCAGGAATTGAACTCACGATCTACAGAACATCAGTCGAGCGCGATATCCAGATCGCAATTTCAAACCTTAAGAAATGATGGATGTGTTTCATATTTAAAAATGTTTCGCTATATCAATCTTTTCAATTCTTTCAGCCGGGAAGCGATAGCTAAACTTTATATATGGTTTAGCTATCGCTTCCTGGCTGAAAGACTATGATAATATTGAAGAAGTTGGTAAATGTTTTAATTTTTTTTCATTTCTATTTTATTTTAATTCTTTTGTAAATAATTTATTATTCACATATGTTATATGTGAAAATTTTCAAACTATATATTTCTAAAACGGATAACGGATAACGGATAACTAAACGGATAACGGATAAATTTTTTTAAAATTTCACTCTAGTGAAATTTAAAAAAAATTACATAGATCGGCAAATTCATGGCTGCAGTACTGGCCCATAATAACAATAGCCAATTAATGGAAACCATTAACGGGCCATTCATTGGCTATTTAATGTAAAGGGTACTGGCTATTTTCTATAAACTATAGATCGGCCGATTCATAATGCCAGTAATGGCCCAATAACAATTGCCAAGTACTGTTTACCTTCCAAGGGTCAATGCTTGGCCGTTCAAAGGTAGCTATATACTGGCTCTTTCCTGTTAACCATAGAACGGCCGATGAATGGTTCTAGTACTGGCCCAATAACAATAGCCAAGTACTGTTAACCATTAATGTGCCAGTGCTTGGCCGTATGTCAGTGTCTGGCAAACCCTGCTTTGGCAGTTTCTTTTAATAAAATAATTTTGATGAAACTTTAGCAAAAGATGGATATTTCGAGAATATTTTTTTTTGTCTATGGTACTCTGTTTTGCTGATGATAAAAATAAATAAAAAATTAAACATCTCCTTGTTTTAAATGTTTTTTCTTGAAAAAAAACATTTTTGCTAAACTGAAAATTTTTCTGATTAAATCCAACATAGGTCACTGCAGTTGACTGAAGAACAGTAAAACACGTCATTTAGCTTTCGATTAAGTAAATGTTGTTTTTTCCCGAAAATTGTTATTATTGAAAAAAAGAATTTCTTCTGAACTACTAGGAAAAGTTGAAACAAAATAGTTTTTGGCAGTTATTTATTTCTAATTTTATTGATCCCTACCATTGTTTATTGCTGAGTCTTTGTATGATATATGATTTGTGAAATGTTGATTTTTGTCCAATTCTCACCTAAATCGCTATATAAATTCAACTAATGGTATTATTATTGGTTATAAAAAATTATATATATTTAATAAATATCAACAATCTTTAACCTTTGAATAGAAAGAGTTATTGCAAAAACAATCAATTTACTTTGGCTTTTATTTTATTTATTTATTAATGCAAAAATTTAAATAAATCTTAAGATTCTGCAAGTCGTGTGAAACGTCATTGTTGCTTTGCAATAAACAAAGTTAATTCTATTTATTTTTCTTATTGTGCATTAATATAAACAATAAAAAAATATATTAACAGAGAATATTTGGTTGACACGAAATGAGGCGGTAGTAATCCTTTTTAAGGGACCTATTTTCAAAAATCAAAGCCAGATCTTTACTTTTTGTTGAAAAAATAATGTTTTCATAAAAGAAAAGTCGAAACGATTGGTTTCATTACAATTTAATGTATTGAAATAAAATTCACAAAATAATAGCAACAAATAGTTCATGGCAAGGTTATATAGTGCACGACATCGTGCTATATGCCAGGCTATATATAACCTAATAGATAATATACTACATAAAAATAATTGAGGTATAACTCAAATAAAATATCATGAATTTAACTAAAACTGACAAAATTATTTAATTCATAAATAAATAAAATATAAAAAAAATAATAATGTAAATTGTAAATATTATATGCCAAAAGGGTTACTTCATTCACACCGTTATTTTTTAAGAAGAGTGAAATTTGCATATTTAATGCTCGAAACAAAATATATTTATTGAAATTCTTTGAGATATAATTAAACAATTTTAATCACATAACTGTCTATTGTAGAATGACTATATTGACAGACTGTTACTCGCCATGGAAGGGTTGTATATTAAGAAAGCATAAAAATTATTGTTTACACTACCTAAAATAGTTTACCGAAGCTATAACTTGTGAAAACCATATTCGAAGTCTTGTACAAATCATAGGTTCGTGTAAGGCGGGAAAATTTCTTTAAGTAGACTTTATCGAAACCACTTAGAAGCTTTATAGAAACTATGAAGGTGGGGAAACTAGTTTCGGTGAGACTGTTAAGTGTTTTAAAAGAAGTTGGAAAGCTAGTTGGGAGATACACCGTGGAATGTTTTCATGGAACCAAACATAAAGTTTTCTCTGTTGCCTTCTGTATGATTAGGAATATGCTTAATTGTTTTAAAATACTTTTTTTAACAATTAAAAAAAACTAAAAAATCACTTCCTCACCTTAACAGAGCTAATTAATTCATAATTCGACCATTATCATCATAAATAAAATATTTCTTTCACTCAACACCTTTTATACCATTTTATGTAAATCTTTATAAAAAAATATTCAATAAAACATAATAAGAGTAATTAAATGTAATTTTCAATTATGTAAACAAAAATCGTTTTTCCACAAAGTGTGAAAAATAAACAAAACAGAAGATTAATTTATTATCTAATTTAATTTTTTTTATTATTTAAAAATTTGCAATTTGAAATATTAAAAATTTGTATTCAAAAATTATTCTAACATCCTATCCTATAGAATTTAAAATTTTTGCTTGTTTTCTTAAAAATGTATCAGACTGGAACTGCAGTAATTACTTGATTATCTTGATAGTTTAGTTGAGTTTCGTTTACTTAAGAAAATATAGATTATTGTGATAACAAAAGGTTTATAGAGGGTTGTTTGTTGAGTTTTAACCAAATAACATTAAATTTTTTTTTAAAATTCCAATGATACCTAGTTTTTTAGCAAGTGTTCAACAGAGCGATGTCACAATAATATGCCGATTTAACGCGACTATTTTTAATGTAGCGAAGCTATGATGGTTATATTTACCTATTCATCAAGAATTTATTTCTAGTTTCAAATTGTTAAACAAATAAAAATTTCAAGAGTCACAAATTTTGTTTGACCCCAAATCGTTCGTTATACAGCTTTCTCTTCAGAGAAAAATGAAGTGTATGACAAGAATACTTTTGAATAGTAAATTTAATTTGTCTTCGTTTGTAATTGTCAAACTAACCAAAAATACAACAATCAATTCATCAAACCTTGATACACCTCACCGAGATGAGGCATTGCACTGTAGACTGCTACTAAAAAGAGAGCAAAATAGCTTGCCGTTAGAACTGTAGACTTAAAAATGAAGTAACTGTGGTTTTATATAGGTTTCAAACTAACAACGTCGTTTTGAAGATGTGTTTAAGCAAACCGCCAGCCTTCCAATATTATATGGAATGTTGGTGGAATAAAAAAATTTGACTCTTAATTTTTAAACGAATTCTCTTAAAACCGACTGGTGGAGATAGTTCCAGATTGCTTCGTATGGGAAGGAGCAATGGTGTTAACTTTAAAATTCTGTGGTTTTGAGATGAACCACACATTTTATTTTATTTATTTTATTTTAAATTATTTTTATTTAATTTATTTAAATTTGTATGTAATAATATTTTATATTTCTTTTATTGGCGCAGTCATTGTTGCAAGTACTCGGTCATTTCTGCAATACTGCTCACCATTTTTTGTTCGATTCTGCGCCAACAGTACAACTTTGTATGATCCATTGCTGTTTTTCTCTGGCCCATGAAAGGCAGATTTAGTGTCCCAATTTATCTTCCAGTAATATTTTGTTAATGACCCAGTCGTGGGTGCCAGTACTTGGCCATTACTGCATTACTGGTTGCCAGTATTGGACCATAACTGGAATAAATGTACATTATGGTATGGGCCTAGCTATTAAAAATTCATACTTCACGAAATAAAGCACGCAAAAATTCATACTTCAAGAATTTCCAAACCACTTCAATGCAGTAAACCAAAAAAACTTCTCAAGGGAAATCAAAGAAAACATCGTAAAAAGGCGTGTGAGTTTATTGAGCAAAAACTGATTAAAGAAGCTGTATTATTGAAAGCCTTAAAAATGATTCCTTGGCTTAGATTAAATAATCTAACTAAAACTAGCAAACGATAAATAAAATTTTCTAATAAGTTAAATATACGCAGTATTTTACAGAACCATTTTTCTGGAAGAAGCACCTCTTGCTTGGGTTTCGAAAAAAAAAATTGTTCGTTATAACAATAAACAATGATTCTAGAACTACTTTTGCTGGCTCAATGAAGAATTTCGTTGATTCAATGCATAATTTATTAACATTACGGATGTTTTCATAATATTAATAAAATGTTCATTAAATCCACAAAAAAAAGTTCAATAATCGCTATTTATTAATACAACGACTAAAACTATTGGATTACATTGGATTTTTTTTTCAATGTATATACTAAAGGTCTGATGAAAATAGAGTATCGTTTTTATTCCAAAACCTAGACAAACCTATTTATTCATCTTTATGCTTGAGAGACAAGTCAACTAGCATATAAGAAATATCTGTATGACCAAATGCCCTCAATACGTTTATCAAACAGGAAAGTTCATGGACTATCCTCTCAGAGGGGAGCACCCATATTGAAGATACTATTTTCAACCCAGCAATCGCTCGACTAAAAATTATAATCAAGATTAACATGAAAGAGACACAGGATTATAGTTCACGTTTGATTTTCTTTAAAACAATTTCAGTTCTTCTTGATTTTGAAATATAATTTATCAGCGAGCTTCAAATGTTCAAATTCCAATAAATGTTTATAGGTTGAGTGTGCAATTTTACGACCAGAATCTTTCCACTGCTTATTAACTACGGATTTCTGAAGACATTTTCATATGGTTTAGAAAACATTTTCATATAACAAGTAGTGTAGACAAATGTTTCCTATTTTTGTACATAGACAAACCAAAAGTAAATTTAAAATAGAACGAAAAGAACTTGTCGTAATTTATTATAAACATTATATTACATTATAAATATTAAATATAGGGTGTAGTATTTCATGTTGAGTAAAATGAGATATTTCTTCTGTTTGTTGATATTGTGAATTTTGGGATCTTCCTGGTGTATTGATTGTATGTAATGGGTTAGATATTCTATGTGAGTTGTGCTTCCATTTCCGTCCTCTTTGCCTATAGTAATATACTATAGAGATCTTTGAAGTCAATAGACTTTTCAACTCAATTGTGTGTAAGAAGACAACTATTTAAAATACAGCATTTCTAAAATTGGAGACTTCGGAAGCTCGTCTCAACTTTTTTTTTCTGTTTTAAATTTATAATTTTTTTTCTCTAATTTACATAAAAAACAAATTGCAGAATACACAATTTAACTGTGAAAGTAAATTTATGCGGACGGGAGAGTTTTTTTATGGCTCGTGCCATTGAATTTGTGTTTTTAGCTGCTAATCAGTTAGACATGGAATATTGAGTTAGTGAGGCTAGTGAGTTTTTGTCGGATATGGAGTTGAGCTGTCCTTATCGGTAGTGAGTTTGAGAAGGTTAAAGATTTTAAATCTAAAATTGAAAGAATGTAAATTAGTGAGTTTTGGAATTTGGGATCGGTGAATGTGATTTTTGAGTTGGGAGTTTGGAGTGATTGGAGGATTAATGGATTTTTGGATTAATGTAATAGAAGTATGTGGAAAATAACCAAATGTTTAATTTATTTTGTACATTCGATCGAATAAATATAATATAGTGTGGCAAGATTTAAAATGTTAACCGAAATATATGTAAATCGAAGGTTTAATTGATTTGTGCATTCGATCAAATAGAAGTTACAGCAAATTCCACTTAATGTAATAATGAGATAAATAAACCAAAGAAAAAAAAACTTTATTTGGAACCAGTAGAGGAAGACAATTTGACGATTTGAACTTGGCAAGGTGATCAATACACTTATCATGTTGTTATTTGGAGCAAAACTTGAGTTTAATTTTTTTGTTAAGTCATGAAGGGTTAACGTAATTATAATTTGGGAAGGGTTGTGGCAGTACAGGGCACCTTCTGAAGATTCTGGGTGGTAGTTAGAGCACGCATATTTAGGTCGATTCTCTGTTTTTATTATAAATTTCTTATTATGAGGTTTTGTCAAACGAACCCTCGTGCAAATCGTGCTAGCGGCAGGGTGTATTTTGCGTGCGTTACCAACTGGTAGACCTGCACAGCCTACCAGACCTCGTACTACATGATCGCGTAATGTTGAAGAACTTGTTTTTGTCTCGTTTTGGGTACATTGAAAATTTCTTGTTTGTTCGGAAATGGAAAGAAAGAGAAAATAAAACTAAAATACGCGGGATGGATTTTCAGATAATCACGTAGACATTTTTTGGGAAAAAATATTATTATATATTAAAGACAAAATGTTGTGAAGATATTACTACTAAAATTGATAAAAAAAAAATAGAATATTAATTTACTTGAATTTTATTAAAATTTTAGTGTATTTATTAGAGATTTAATAAAAAGTAGTATATCAGTTATAAATTATCAAACGAACAATCAATTTTGATTTGAATTTTCATTGATTATAGAGCATCGTGTTACAGACGATAAGACGATAAGTTGTTATAATAAAGCGAGAAAAAACGATTAAATGTGTTGGTTTTTTTTCTAAATTATTTCTAATGTAAAGTGTATATAATTTGAATTAGTAAATAGTTTTTACATAGAAACGAAAGTAGGATGTTAAGTTATTTGCGAAGAGCTTTATTTTTGCTTGTATTCTGATCAAAACTGAAAACAACTGCATCATATCAGTGCATATAAACTATATACCATACCTTCTACACATATGGAGGAACACGAGATTGCCAGTCCCTCAAATATTTAAAATAATATTAAATAAATATATCCGATCTATGATGCGTTTTGCGTAACATTATGTATATTTTTCAAAACCAATAACTCAGAAAGACTAAAAAAATTGCTAGTTATTTTAAAACTAAAAAAGATATTCCAAATTACTTTGGTGTAGGGTATCCAATGTCGATTATCGTACCCTTTAACCCGGATATTTTTGGCATTTTCGACATACTCGACTACCCGGGTATCTTGATTTACTACCAGGGTAATTTGATGGACTCTAAAATTTTGGTTTTCAACAATCAATCAAAAGATCGCTAAGGTTGATTTATTATTGATTGGAACGTAGAACCTAGGACTTTTAAATATGTAATAGGACCTAGATCTTAAGAAAATTCTATGTGCTGTTGTGACTCATATTGTAAGTCCTATTACACAACACATTTAAAAAAAAACATGTCAGTCAAAGTAAATTCATGGCATGCAGTCCGAGTGAACAACATTTGGGAAACAAGCTAAATTTGACTTTTGTCAACCACAATCTTGGAAGGAATGATAAAAATGATCTTGCAGAAAATGCTGGTAGAGAAAACTAAGTGGAATTATTGTTAATGAGAATTCTCCCCTCCAGACACCTGATAAAGGTAGCTCAAATTGGTATGATAAATAGAATTACCCAATGACGAAATTTCTTTAATTTACTGATCTTAAGAAGTTGGAATTATTCCTTTTGATGATTGTCAAACGGGGCAGTTTTCAATTGCTTCTTTTCTATACATGAAACAAAAACATATCTTAAAAAGAAGTTTTAGTATTTTATGGTTCTGTTATAAATCTGATGATATGCATTTGTGTCATTTAACAATTGCAATACCACTATTGTCGATGTTGCTATAGTATAAGAAACATTGGTATTGAATACTCTGGTCTCTGTACTGCCTGAAATTCATTTCCCAAAACTAATTTTTGCATTGAACAAGCTTCAATTTAATTGAAGTGGCTTTGTAAGAGTTAATTAGCAAAAGAAACTTAAATCCCTACACCACTGCACCTCCACCATACCTTAACTTTTCTTTACATATTTTATTTCTGTTTCAAATACCCGGGTACCCAGGTACCCCGGGTATTTCAGTAAATACTCGAATACCCGGGTACTTGCAAATTCGAGTAATTTGGATACTGTACTTGGGTGCTATTGACGAAAAGCATATCAACATCCAATGGCCACAAAACAGTGGTTCGTTATTTTATAAATACAAAATCACACACAATAACATTTTGTTTTCGTGGCGTATGTGACGCCAATTATTGCTTAACTAAAATAGATAACGGTGGATATGTCAGTCAAGATGACTTTAAAATTTTTTAAAATAGTGGAGTTGGAGAACAGCTGGCATTTCAAAAAAAAAATCTCAAAAGTGATATAGTGTTTACTTTTTATTTTGTAGGTGATGCTGTATTGTCGCTGAAAAAAACTTGCGTCTTCATCCCAGGAAATGTTTTGCTTTAGAAATTGTTAAAGGTTAGAATTCGTATTTAAAATACCTTAGTTATTTCAGTAAATAGATGATGTGTATTGGCAACAGCAATTATTTTGTACCAAAAAACCTCAGGAAAAGTTGTACAATGGAGACTATTGTGCTACATAAGTTTTTTACGCTTCAAAAATCAAAGGTGACCAATAATGTCCAGATGATTATGTCGATAATATATTGAAGAAATTGACATGACAAGGAATTTAGGTTGAAACAAATTAAATTATTCCCTTAGTTATGCTTGAACTTATTTGCTGTGCTGTGGAGGGATCAATTTTTGTTAATTTGTGTATTTTTTTAAACTAAAAGCGATATCACATATACCACTGGCAATAACAGTGACATATCACTAGTCACTAGTTGATATCTTGGGGGTGCAGGCGGATGAACTGTGATCAGTTAACAGTATAGTGAAATACATCCTAGCTTTTGAATATTACTTGACGATTGCACACTATTGCTGCTCTGAGAAACGAACCCTTCATATAATTGTATATCTTTATTCACTGAAGAAGTCAGTACGTCACTTGATCTGGGAATATGTTACTAGCTGGATTATTGGCAACCAATTTTCGGTTTTGTTCGTGCAATTTTTTTTAAATATTTGCTTTTTCCCCTATTATTTATTTTTGATTTTCTCGATCTTATCATAAAATATTTACATATGCTATATTTTACTATGTACCAGGATTTATTGTTTATTTATCCATTTTTTAAGGTAAAACATAAAAAAAAATTACGTCCATCAACACTTTAGAACGCATTTAGTTATGGGACCTTGCTCTTAAAAGGGCATTATGTGTTGTTGTGACAGATATTATATTGCCTACGAGTTCGTTAACATATTAACGCTTTGCTTATAAGCCAAAAATTTAGAAAAACCAACACAAAACGCATAAGCATTGTTGTTAGAACCAAAATCAACAAGAAGAAGATTGCCAGTCTTCACTTGCGTCTATAATTAATTCAGAGAATCATTTGCGATATCGTCGCTTTAATAATGAAACAACGTATGCTATTTATACGTTGTTTTTATATAATAGGTGCGCTGCATTCTCCATAAGGATATCTTTGAATTGGCGTTTTTACATTTTCGAATTATTTTATGACTGGGGTTAAGAATTAATAAATTATAAATTAACGTCCATGCAACTGCATGCGCACATCAACCTTTAAACTCAAATATCTCGAAACTATTCTTTTGCGTATACGTCATTTCATTATTAAAGCGACGGTATAATATCACTCCGATGGAAAAATAAACCATTCTCTGAATTAACTATGGGTTATTCTTACTTTTTTTCCGTTTGTATTTGCAACATACTTTTACATTCACTTAAAAAAACTATTCAACTCAAATGCTGTAAAAAGTTTTGATAATTATGATCGATCAACATAAAAACAAAACGTATATCTAAAAAACACACCCAGCTTTTATTTATTTTTTATAATTTCAACATCATGAAAACTATATCAATGCAACAGACATTATTTTCGTTCAGTTAAAATCAAACAAAACTCAAAAGCAAAACAATGTAAACCAATAATATAGCGAATAAGGAGAGAAAATAACGAATTGAAATATAGGAACAGAAAAACAAAAGGAGTTCTAGGAATAATAAAAAAATATATTCAACCAACCTCGTTTAACTTTTGGAAACACAAATATATCAAAACCGCACATAAAACAAAAAGAATTAAATAATAAAATAAAATAAGTTTTTATTTAGAAAAAAAAAGTATGACACGCGATTTTTCCATTCCAAAAGTTAGAAAAACATTAAAACTTTTATTGAAATTAATTGAAGTAAATACACAATGTTTGGGTGGAAAACCAAAAAAATTTTAAATTTATTTATTATATTTTCCAATTCCCAATCCTGCGATTTGCTTTACATGTAAAATTTTTCTATTTTGTTTTTTATTCTATTTTTTCCTCAGGATATTTTCAATCCTTTATTTTTTTGCAAAATTGAGGTAATAAATTTATTTTATTAGTTCCTTGGATTTGAGGGAAATTTAGAAGTGTAATTGTTTTAAAGATGTTTATTGTCATGCAATGAGAATTTAATGATATGTTGAATTGCAAAGAAGAGAACGTATGAGTTAAAATAAGATATCACATACCAATGGCAATAGATAGCGGTGAGGTATCACTAACTAAAGTGATAGATATCTTAAGGGTTCTGGTGGATTCAGGTGTAGGTGATATCTTAGGGGTGCTGAACTGTATTCATTCAAAATATTCAGTCACTCTCAATCTTAACTGTGGAATGTTCCTTATATCTGTGTATTCATCATTGAGAAAGGCAGTGCCGTACATGATCAAGGAATATGCCACTAGCTGGATTATTGGTAACTCCATTTTAGTTTGGCTCCTGAAAATTTTTAAACCGACATGAAACAAACCAAACAAAAAATATTAAAACAATATAATAATTTTTTTAAATCACTAAAATTAATTATTGAAATTGTCCGTTTGGTTTTTGTGTAGGTTTTCATGACCTTCACAAAAACATTACTTTCGCACATAAACTTAGATGAAAGAAAGATAAAATTTATTGAATTTAATATTACGAAAGTCAAATGAAACAAGCCATTTTATAAAACTCTTTTATTTTTAATTCTTTTGTTTATTAAATAAATTTCGTATCACATCGTTCGTTGTTATTCCTAAAACATGCGTCTGAAATGTGTGTGCATATGTTTGCTAAGGCGTTTTACGACGTGTGCGCGGTATGGTTCACATCATGTGCATGAATGTGTTATGCACAATATTGTGCACGGGGATTTTGTATCATGCAAAATTAATGCACATTTCATGCATTTTTTCAGTATTGTTTTTCGTAGTTGTTTAATCTATCTGTACACGTTTCTAAAAGTTTCAAACCAAAAACAGAATAAAACTAAAACAAGATTAATCAATTGTTTAATTATATATTTTATTACAAATTCTCCAAACTATAAACAAACATTAAAAAATAACATAAATTTTTGTCTTTTTTTTATTATTTTATTTTTTTAAAATTATTTATTTTCATGTCAACACAAATAGTTTCGATATTCAAAATATCAACTACATGTATGTATTGTCAAAAATTAATCAATTTTTTAAGTAAATTTTATAAAAACTTCAAAAATTAGAACAAAAATATGAAGGCTGAAATCTCAAGGCACTAAGATATCAACAGTTCGTTAAGGTTTTTCAAGGACTGCGCGCCTTGATATTTTATATTCCAGCTGGCGAAACTCATGTGGTTACGGGAGTAAACGTCTCCAGCATAATTTAATCGTTATGCACGCATTGAAGTAAGAACAGACAGACCAAGAAAAATTAAACGGACGAGACTCTGACAACCCTACCATCGAGGAAGCCAAGAAAGTCACATCCACACTATATGTACTTTATTTATAGAAGAAAACATAAGAAAAAATTAAATATGCATCACCCTCACCCCATAGGTAGTTTAAATCCAACTTCTTACCACCTTCTTCCCTTCTAGCCTATTATCGCTCGTATCTTAGAAAACTGAATTTGTTTCGCCAAACGAAAAGGCGATAGTTGAACAATTATTGCAAAATGTGTGAAACAAAAAACTTGTTGTGCAAAAATAAAAAGACGATCGTTGAACATTTATTGTCGAATATATTAAATCGATACTGTTTGTTGCGCCGCTATCGTTTTAGTAAATGCACGGAACTTACTCATGTACAAAAATGTACATCTAATATATAGCTCTCTTCTTGCTTTTCCCCTTACAAACCTCAAATCATTGTATTGCCGTATGTATCTGACAAATCACATACAGCAAGGCTAATTAGAAATCAGCAACCATGTATCAAAGTTTTCTTCAAAAGCACCAGCAATAATACAACCTTATTTAGAATCACTCAAAGATTAGCCGAAACAACCCTGATTTGCCAGAAATAATAATAATTTAAGACTTTTCGAAATATGAATCAGCTGATCATGAATGTCAAATGGAATTCTCTTGGGAAAAGAGCTATAGCATGTAGAAAACGAAAACGAAGAGTAGGCGTTGTTGATTAATTTTCCTACCTACACCGTCACCAATGAACAAAAGTTTCAACGCAAGAACTTTTTTACCTGAATATACAGTGTCGTAACAGTTGTTACATGTTGCATGTTATTATGTTGAATAATATTTTATCATGAAATATAATTGCCAACTGCGAGGCGTCTAACGCGTTGCCTACAGCGCAGTCCTTGGAAATATCAACATAATAGTTTTTTTATCCAAAAATAAATCAAAATACACATAATTGATATTTAAATATTAATGCTTTCTATAGTTATTCTATTAGATAGTACGCAACAGTTCATAAATCAAATTAAAAGAATTTAATTGGTTCAGTGAAAATATATCATAAAATATTGAAATAGAGATTGAATAATAAATTCTCCTTCATTTTATTCAATAACGTTAGAGATGCAAATTATTTTTTGGTCATACAAACATATCCAGACCATGTATCGCAGTTTTATCAAAATCCTGCAATGACCGAATACTATAATAAGCAAACAAATCACAGATATACATTTTGTTTTTGTGGAAAACCCTTGTATATCTGAAGTGATCATCAGAGCTGTGATTTGAGTTTTAAGCAACCGCAGGTGATCGAAAAAAACTTAACCTCTTTGTTCAATATCTTTATCTATAAAAGTTCCTTGTCACGTAAATCAACATATTTCGTCCGAATTTCTTAAAAATTGATCCATTAATGAAGGCTATAATGTCCAAACAGACTTAAATATTGTGTTGTAAACGAAAAAACAAAATTCAAATTTAGGAAACTGGGATCACAATCAGTATTTTCAAACCTTTGACATAAATTTTATCAAAATCGCTTCGTAATTCCAAAATGAAGTTTTAAAAAAAATAAGATGAAAAACTGCAACAACATCTTTTTTTCTGGAAATGACAAACCGGAAGTGGGATGCAAAATTGTTGAAACCCATACTAAGCGCTTACGTAAGAAGTTTAATCAAAGTTTATGAAATACAAAACTTTCACAAATTCTTTAATTGTTGATATTAAATGTGATTAGTTGTATTGTATTGGTTAATCCGGCAGTAATTTGGAAACTTTAACTAGCGTTTTTTTTTAAGAATCGGGCAGAAAACGTGGTTTTTGGAAATTTTTTTGACTCGGTTATGTGATTTTGGTATCAATCGAACGGGCTTGGCCGTCTCCCGAAAACTTTATGAGATTGGGTGGTAGGACCCACTCCCACCCCTTTACACCCTCTTTAAGTTTTAGCATATAAATATCTATACAAAATAAATGGGAAGAGATAAAAAAAATTTAATGGCACCATTATCTTTTATTCAGACCGGCAACCCTTTGCACCCTTTACACCCCCACCCCCAACCAACCTGGGTGGAGTTGACACATTAAATGAGTAAAATATATCATGTGGGGTATCGGTAGAATCAGAATTTTATAACAAATACAATCCTCCATATCCCCCCTGATCAGTGACATAACCATTTTTTGCTCCCCAATGCGGTACCCTTATCGTAGAAAAAAAATTTTTTTTTGCATGTTATGTTTGGTGTTGATTTCATTATTATCGGGGATGCTGAGTTCAATGATGATGATAAAAATGGGGGCCAGACTCGGGGTAGTCCAATAATAGGTGGGGGTTGGGGGGACGGTTATACAAAGTTCCAAAATTATTGCCATTTTTATCGATTTTTACATAATCGAGGATGCTGAGTTCAATGGTGATGGTAAAAATGTTGACCGGACTCAGGGTAGTTCAATAAGGGGTAGGGGTTGGGGGTCTTGTATCAAAATTATCGTCATCATTATCAATTTTAACATAATAGAGAAAACTGCGTTCAATTGTGATAATAAAAATTGTGGTCGGACTCAGTGTAGTCCAATAATAGGTGGGGGTTGGGGGGTCGGTTATACAAAGTATCGAAATTATTGTCATTATTATCGATTTTTACATAATCGTGGATGCTGAGTTCAATGGTTATGGTAGGACTCAGGGTAGTTCAATAAGGGGTGGCGGTTGGTGGTCTGGTAATGAAAAGTATCAAAATTGTCGTCATCATTATCAATTTTAACATAATCGAGGATGCGAGATATTGAGGCCGGACTCAGGGTAGTCCAATAATAGGTGGGGGTGTCGGTTATTATCGATTTTTACATAATAGAGGATGTTGAATTCAATGGTGATGGTAAAAATGTTGACCGGACTCAGGGTAGTTCAATAAGGGGTAGGGGTTGGGGGTCTTGTATCAAAATTATCGTCATCATTATCAATTTTAACAAAATAGAGAAAACTGCGTTCAATTGTGATAATAAAAATTGTGGTCGGACTCAGGGTAGTCCAATAATAGGTGGGGGTTGGGGGGTCGGTTATACAAAGTATCGAAATTATTGTCATTATTATCGATTTTTACATAATCGTGGATGCTGAGTTCAATGGTTATGGTAAAAATGTTGACCGGACTCAGGGTAGTTCAATAAGGAGTGAGGGTTAGGGGTCTGGTCATGAATAGTATCAAAATTCTCGTCATTATTTCGATTTTAACAGAATCAAAGATGCTGAGTTCAATGGTAATGATAAAAATGGTGACCAGATTCAGGGTAGTTCAATAAGGGGTGGGGGTTGGGGGTCTGGTCCTGAATAGTATCAAAATTGTCGTCATTAGTGTTGATTTCAACATACTTGAGGACGCTGAATCCAGCAGTGATGTTTAAATTGGGATTAAAAATATAAGGGTGTCACTAAAGGGTCGTGGTTGGGGGCTGAAAGTCGAAAATGTTCACATATATATTATGAGTATTGATTTTGGATAATTCAAGGGCAATGAATTCAATGGTGATATTGAAATTAGTATTTGGGCTCTAGGGAAGGAATTAAAGGATAAGGGTTTCGGTCTTAAATTGGGGTAAAGCTCAAATATACATAATAAATATTGGTTTTTGTTGGATTCAGCGTCCTCAAGTATGTTGAAATCAATAATAATGACGATAATTTTGATACTATTCATGGCCAAGCCCTTAACCTCCACCTATTTTTGAATTACCCTGAGTCAGGTCAACATTTTTACCATCACCATTGAACTCAGCATCCTCGATTATGTAAAAATCGATAAAAATAGCAATAATTTTGATACTTTGTATAACCGACCCCCCAACCCCCACCTATTATTGGACTACCCTGAGTCCGACCCCAATTTTTATTATGACGATAATTTCGATATTTTTTATAACCGACCCTCCAATCTCCACCCCTTTTTGGACTACCCCGAGTCCAGCCCTTATTTTATCATCACCATTGAACTCAGCATCCCCGATTATATTGAAATCGACACCAAACATGACATGCAAAAAAATGTTTTTTTCTACGATTAAGGTACCCCCCTGGGAGTGAAAAATGGTTATGGCACCGATCAGGGAGTAATATAAAATATTGTATTTGTTATATTGTTACATATTTTACTCATTTAATGTGTCACCCAGGAGGTTGGTTGCGGGTGGGGGTACAAACCATCTTTTGGCCTCAAAAGCTGCGCCGGTCTGAATTAAAGATAATTGTGCCATTAAATTTTTTTTATCTCTTCCCATTTATTTTGTATAGATTTTTATATGCTAAAATTTAAAGAGGTCGTAAAGGGGTGGGGGCGGGTCCTACCACCCCAGTCTCATAAAGTTTTCGGGAGACAGCCAAGCCAGATCGATTGATATCAAATTTGTGACAAAAAATTTTGAAAATTTCCGCGACTGCCCGATTCTTAAAAAAAAACGATAGTTAAGTTCCTCTTCGTTTAATACAAAACTGATAACCAACATCGATACAAACTTTTTTTACGACATCAATTTTCCATAATGGAGGGTAGGCTATTTTGTCTTACTTTTAATAATTCAATCAATGCTCTTGTCGATTTTCGTTGAGAAAAATTTTTAAGAAAATTTTGAAAGTAAGTGGATTGCCAACAATCATTATCAAATGCCAAAAGTACAGTAAATGACGGTAAAACTAGTAAAGGGAACCTCAGATTTTTTGAAGCAGCATCGATTTTCCTTAAAATTTGGAACAAAGCTCAACTTGCCCTTCACTTCAATCTACCTTGTGCCAATATGCGCTTTTTATTTTTTAGGGGTGACGACTACCCCTTATTGCCAAAACTAATTAAACAACAGATTAAATCTTATCAGATCGAAATATAGTTCACATGAATTGTATAAAAGTTGTTAGATATTCTGAAATATTATTTATGATTTTTAATAATATCTCAACCCTTAAAAACTACCCCATATTATGATTACATTAAAAAAGTTATTTGAAGGCGATGAATTTATTTTCATTTTTTAATTTTACATTATATTTAAATGTTTTTTCATAAATATTTAGAACATTGAATCCTCATGAGAAATATCGTCACTATCAATCTCCTCCTCTTCTTGATTTAAAATTGAACCACTATTGTGGCAGTTCTCACCGAAGCATCCACTACAAGCTGCGTTGTAAAAAAGTCCAACACTTCGGCAGCTACATGATGACCACATCCATTTTTGCAATTACAGAAAATCATTTTTAAAAGGTTTTCCGGTGCAGGGATTTTTTACATTCTCATGGTTTGCAAAAATCCTTCAGAACTAGTCCTCCTCAATGAGTTGGACTAATTCTGCTGTTTCCAAGCCACATTTAATATGCTCATGTAAAGCATCTACAGTAAGAACTAGGGATGATAATTTGACGGATGCTAATTTTTGTGGTTGCCTTAATAAAGAAACCATATCGCATCTGGTCTAAATACTTTTACAAATCTTCCATTTTTTCATTTTATTTTGCTGTATATATGTTGTAGTTCTATATAACAGTATTCTGTATGTAATAGTACCTACATGTAACTTCTATGTAGTTCTATGTAACAGTACCTACCAGCTTCCAAAATTTCTTCTAGTTTGGTGTTATTCCTGTAAAATATTTCTGTCTTAAATCGGGTCTTTTTTAAATTAAATCGAAGCTTTTTTTTACCTTTATTACAAAATGCCAATGAAGGGTAATTTTATCAGTAGTCATTTTAAAGGTTCTTATAAGCTTTTTAAAAAAGATTTAATGTTTTTTCCAAAATAACCAACTATTTTTCAGTTATTCAACGTTGAATGTTTCGATTTTTTTATATTTGTTGAACAATAGTCTACATGCAACAAGCCATAACTCAATTAGTATTTGGTTTATAGTAACAATAAAAACCCGACCTCTATTTTTTTTACAATCTTCAATTTTGTTATAAATGACTTTTTCGAAAAATGTCAGCTTTTTGAGTTATTAGGGAAAAAAGGGTGAAAAACATGCGTTTTTAGGGTTCTGTTTTTTATACGGAACACTATTGGTGAGAGTAAAACGAGATTTTCACATTATATCGATTATCTCGTAAACTATAAATGCTATGGACTTGAAATTTGGCATGCGTATAAAACTAATCTGTCCACATGAAATGACGGATACAAATAAAACTAAAGTGGTTTTCGTTTGGTTTACAGGGCTGCGATGTGAGACCTTTGAGAAAATACATTTTTTTATAGATTCAAGTAGGGTATCATATGAAAGGGCTTCATTTCAGTATTCCATAAAAATTTATTTTGGAATTTTACACCTCACCAATTTTTGTATAATTTAGAATAATGACGTTTTTTTCGTGTTTTCTTACCTCAATTAGCTCCGAACCTAACTGATCGAAAATTTTCAAATGTATTTGAAATGTTTGAAATGATAGAAAAATTAGTACGTTTTTAATAAAAAATATAAAAACGTGTCATATTCTCATACTTAGATTTACTAAGGGGGTGGATATGAGGAGGGGTAAAATCACTATTTAAAATGGGGTCAAGTGGGGTGTCATTTGAAAGAGCACTTTATTTAGAAAACATAGCAATTTTTTTTAGAATTTTGTGATGCACAGTTTTTGAGTTATTTTCAAAAAAGTGCAAAATTCAGACCGTTACCCCCCTCCCCCCCCCACTACGTTTCGACACTAATTGACAGAAAAATTTGAAAAAATTCACAGAGCTAGGAAATTTAGTAAATTTTGTATGAAAATTATAGCGATGTCTCAAATAATTATATTTTTGTGTGTTTAGGGGACCGGTGTAAAGAGGGTAAAAAAAAATTTTTTTGACCCAAGCGAGTGGGAAGTCATTTGAAAGAACACTTAATTTAAAATTTGTTGCAATTTTTTTTAGAATTTTGCGGTGCACAGTTTTTGAGTTATTTTCAAAAAAGTGCAACTTTCAGACCGTACCCCCCCCCCCCCCCCTACGATTCGACACTGATTGACAGAAAAATTTGAAAGAATTCACAGAGCTAGGAAATTCGATAAATTTTGTATGAAAATTATAGAGAGGTCTCAAATAATTATATTTCTGTGTGTTTAGGGGATCGGGGTAAAGAGGGTAAAAGAAAATATTTTTGGACCCAAGCGAGTGAGATGTCATTTAAAAGAGCACCTAATTTATAAATCATAGCAATTTTTTTTAGAATTTTGTGAGGTAAAGTTTTTGAGTTATTATCAAAAAAGTGCAAAATTCAGATCGTTTCATGTAACATTTTTTGAGTTATTTTTGATCAATGTGGATTTGATTGTAATTTACTATTGACATTTACGATTAAACATTAATTATTTTGTTATGCGTATATGGTCTGGAAATATAAGGACATTACAACACAACTTTTTGTCAATATTTTTTGATATTGTGTTCTTTTACATTCACGGAACCCTTGACGAGCGAATTTTATTCGCACTTGTCTGACTTTTTTTATTTAAAATAGACATTTTCAATCACAAATAACTCAAAAATTATTAACTTTTCGAGGAAACTGCTTAACAATTTAATCCTTAAAGTACACTCTTCTATCAATTTCCGTTGATAGTTTTAGCATAAAAATATCCATCACCGAGATGAGGTGGTAATCAACCCCAGAGTAAAAGCTCACATCGTCGTAGGATAGATTTTGATATTTGAGCTGCTCCCTACATACTGTCAAAATTTCAAGCGAACTCATGCTGCTTCAAAGAATTCGAACCGTTAATTACCGGAATACACTTGCTTTAGAAATTTTCGCAAAAAATTATTTGGAATTATAAGAACTTATCACTGACTGACTGGTCAAGGAAAATTTGTTTAAAATTTGTTTTGTCAAATTAAATAAATAATTGAAAAAATTTGAAGAAATTTATTTATTTCTATCAGTGTAATTGAAATGTGATTGGTCAAAATCAATTATGTCATTACATTTTAGAAAATATCCTTTAGTTAAATTAAAATAAAAATAAGCGAAAAATTTGCATCAAAATATTATTATTTCAAATATGAAAATAATATTTATAATATCTTATAATTTTATTTTCTTTAATTATGAAAAAGTTTTGATATGTGCAATTAATTTTAAACATATACTAACAAGTTCTTTTGGCCTCTCCATAAGGTTGGTTAAACTCGACTGGTTATAGCATTATATCAACTTATATGAGAATGGCGTTTGTAGTAGCATCTGAAGAAAAAATTCGGTGATTACAACTGTGGCAGCTGAATTTTACCTTCAATAATATAAGATAGTGACCACAAATCCCAATATTATGTCTATGTGGCAGACAAAGTTACATTAAAATTTACCAACCCCTTGGTTAGTCACAGTGAAAGGCTCTTTACATTAAATCGAGTAAATAAAAACAATGCACTCAAACAAAATACTTTAATTAAGACACTTTAAACTAAAAATAAATTTATTTACAAAAAAACTGTTTGCCTGACTTAAATTCACTCTTTAGATTAGTATTTAATTAGCTCACTTTAGTAAAATCTTCAAAGGCCATTTTAATAATAAGCAAAAGTGGGGTTGAGTAATCAATATTTTCATTCAATATTCTTTTGGGTGGAAATTCTTTTCTAATGATTATATTGGACTTGCTTGTTATTAAAAATGGCTTAAAAATATTTGTTAAAAATAACTAATCAAATACTAATCTGATGTGTAAATTTAATTTAGGGAAACAAATTTCGCCTAAACAAATTTATTTTTTACTTTTGGTTAATTTAAAATCAATTTATTTTCCATTGTAATTTTATTTTATTCCATTAAATATTTTAGCATCAATTTCGATCTCCAATAAAAATTTTCAACTGGTTTCAACTGGTTTCTTCACCGGAGCGGGCTAAGTAAAACATATAATTTTATTTTATAAAAATTTACTCCAAAGTAAATTTTTAAATAAAAGTATATTATTTAATTAGGAGCTAAAGTGCTACTTTTTGTATTGAGTCTATAGCTTGACGGGGGGGAGGGGGGGGAGAAGTTAAAATAATTCTTACGACATGTTTTGAAATACGAAATTTTATCGACAAGTTTTTTCGGTTTCATTGACCACCACGAGCGATTTATTGGATTGTTAAAATTTAATTCAACCTTTTCCACGTCAATTTAGCAAAATTCAATTCCAACCTAAGAAATGATTTCGAGCTATTGCCAATTTATTTTCTTTCACAAAATCTTTTCGTCTCTTTAACTTTTATTCTTTTTATTTTTACAACGATGAAATTCGTTATAATTTCCATTTTCCTTATAAAATTATTTGTTAAATGTAGTTTTGTTTTTGTAAAAATGATATTTGTGTTAGATTGTATTCTAGTTCCTGGCCCACACCGATTTCATTTGTTGATTATCTCATATTTTATATTTCGTAAGGCGCCCGTACTTTACAAGTTCGAAAACTTTTGTTCTGCCATTTTACTTGAATCCCAATTGCCGCGATCTTGTAAATTTGCTACCACAATTTTTTTTAAACTATAGGGGTGAAAATTTGTTTTAGAACACGAAGGTAGCCTTGTCCGACAAAAATGTGTCTGCTATTGTCGAATTCGATAATTGACATTTTGGCATGTTTGGGTTGTCGTACTCGACAAATTTTTGTCGGACAATGTTAGTCTCGTGTTTCTAAACAAATTCCCACACCCCATAGTAAAAAAAATGTGGTAGCAAATTTACAAGATCACGGGCAATCGGTATATTTCGGAGCTTGCCGAACGAAAAAGCGGCTGAATCGAGGAAAATGGCAGATCAAAAGTTTTCGGACGAAAGTCTAAATTCCTCAGAAGTATAAAATATGTGGTAATCATGAAATCGGCGTGGGAAAAGGAACTATTCGCCACAATTTAAAACTTAATTTTACAAAAATATGGTCTACAATATCAATTTTCTTTTCACTTCATTTTACAAATACTTTATAGTTTACGCAATTCATTGTTATTTTGTAATGTTATTTTGTAAATTTAACAAAAGATTTGTTTAATGATTGGAAACAAAGTTACGAATTTTTTAATTCAATTTTGGAAACTTTTTGATTAGTTAACAATTTTTTTATATTCTCATGAACCCAAATAATTATATAGTTTATGGTTTTGAATAAAATGCAAGCTTATTTGTAAAATTTACAAAATTTTTTTGTTACCATGGGATCATAAAAAATGATTGGCGAATTATTGATCCGCATAATTTAGCTTCATATCGTTTTTTCCTAGCATGAAATCAACTGTGTGGGTAGCTCTGAACCACAACCAACTAAAGGTATACGTAAAACGTTGATCACTCCTCCCCATACAAGGTTGTACAACTGGTCCAGTAATGGTCCATTACTGGCAACCAGTAATGCAGCTATGGGCGAGTACTGGCAACCACGGGGCCAGTAACATAATTTTACTGGATGATAGCTTCGGACAATAAGTGGTTGCCATGCATTGGCCAGAGAAAAAACAACAGTAATGGCCAATACAAGGTTGTACTGTTGGCCTAGTAACGGGCCAATAATGATGACCAGTATTATAGTAATAGCCGTAACTGGAAACCGTGAATACTGGCAACCATGACTGGGCCGTTAAAAAAAATATAAAATATTATCATATGTAAATTTAAATAAATTAAATACAAAATAATTTAAAATAAAATAAAAATGACGGAAAAAATTCAAAACTCCCCATACAACTGGCTCAGTTGCAAGACATGACATGACCAGGCAGACATGACCAGGCTAGTACTCGGCCATTAAAAAAAATATAAAATTATATTTTCATATGTAAATTTAAATAAATTATTTACAAAATAATTCAAATAAAATAGATATGAAAATAAATTAAAACACATACCAACCTTTTCAATATTATCATAGTCTTTCAGCCGAGCAGCGATAACTAAACTATATGTGAAATTTTTCAAACTATGTATTTCTAAAACGGATAATACTCTAGGGAAATTTAAAAAATATGACATAGATCGGCAAATTCATGGCTGCATTATTGGCCCAATAACAATGGCCAATTAATGTTAACCATTAACGGGCCATTGCTTGACCATTCCAAGTAATGATAGATTGGCCGATTCATGGTTACAGTAATGGCACGATAACAATAGCCAAGTAATATTTACCATTCTTGGGCCAGTGCTTGGCCATTCAAAGGTAACAATATACTGGCTATTTTCTGTAGATCGGCCGATGAATGGTTCTAGTACTGGTTCTAGTACTAATAACAATAGCCAAGTACAGTTAACCATTAATAGGCCAGTGCTTGGCCGTATGTCAAGGTCTGGCAAAAACAACTTGGGTCTAGGCTGGGAATCGAAAAAATAGCATCACTTCTTCGAATTTTGTAAGATTTTGCTCTTTTTCAATTTTTATAGCAACAAACGTACTCCATACATGCAAGAACACCAAACTTATTGTTGCAGCAATAAGGACAACTATCGTCTATGACTGATTTATTTAGGTGGACATTTCACTACAAAATAAAATTCGCGCATAATAAATCAATTGATTGTCGGTCTGATCGTAATGAATATTTAAAACAAAAATTCCTCTAATTCATTCTCTCATACGAGTACTATGAACAAACAACAAAGAATGCGCGCGATCAAACCAGATCGTGTTTCGTAAATTAGTTAAACCATGGGGTTGATTCGATGGAATTAATTTTTCGTATTTAAATTTTGTTGTGTTGTTGATTAAAAACCAATATTCCAGATTGATGTGATAAATCAAAAGATGACAGTTTTTTAAATTAGTTTTGTTAAATTATTCATAACATATTCAATGTAGAAAATAAAATTTGCATAAATAAAAAAATGAAAAAAAATAATAGTATAAGAATAATATTCATACGAAAAACTAAGGCGTGGGTTATAAATTTAGTCATGAAAATAAAATAACATAAATTTCAAGAAATATAGTTTCTTTTTGCCTTTAAAACAAACAGCAAGAAAAATTTACAATTCCAACCCATATTTCCTGAGTTTTTGAAAGGTGTTTTCCTTACACAGAGATATATTGTTATTATTTTTAAATTCTAATCCTTGAAGCCGATCTTATTTATTATATTTGAACAGGAATTCAATACACCGGCCAAAATTTTTTTGATTTTAAATTTATCATACAAAGTTATTACAATTTTTAGAAAAAAACAATAATAATGAAATTTTCGTGCAATGTAATGATGATAATAAACGATGATTTGGAAAAGAAATTTTTTAGGTTTCAGAAATTTTTATTGTATGCCGTTTGTGATCAAACCGCTTCAACAATTATAGGAGCTCAGAACTATCCGCACGGTTCAGATATTATAATTAGGAACTTTGAACTGTAGGTACGGCATCACAAACCATGTTATGCATATTATTCCAATTGACAATAAATCTTGCAAAAACCGACCAACCCACATTTTTGATATTTTCTATACGTTTTTGTGGGCAGAATTGCACGTTCGATTTTATTAAAAAAAAGTGAAATGAAATCTGCACTGAATTATGAGAATCAATATCAATCAATCAAAATAAAAATTAAAAAAAATTTAATTTATTTATTGTAAGTCGATTCCTTCGATGATTTATTGCAAGTTGCAAAAAAAAAATTAATCGACTTTTTTTTAATAAAAGAGAGATTTTTTAATTAAATTTAACCCTGTGTGTCGTGAAAAAATGATATTGGATTTAAACATGAAGCTTACCATACTTGTCCTGATTTGAATATGGATTCCTCATAATAAAAGAATCTTAGGACTTTCTGACAGCTAGGACTTTGAATCCTACATTGTACGATGAAGTGAAACTGCAACTGAAATACAACATAACAAACAAAACACCAATTAGTTAAATCCCTGGACCCCGTTATAATACTTTAATCAGTTTGATAGAAGATGTTATAGAATGAAAATTGTTAGTTCTGCATTTGCTATTTATATACTAATCAATCAATGCGAAACTAATATCTGACGTACAATTTATTGCTATATATGGCTACCTAGAAATATATACAACATAAGGGGAATTTTAATTTTGTGGGGTTTTTTGTGAGCAATTAAGCTTAAGTACATATTGGAAATCAAATGAATTTTTCAATTCGAAATCATTTTTCATTTTCTCAGATTAGATTTCCAGCAAAATTTGTCCAAAAAATCATCGATACTATACTCAATACATAAAACAACAAAATGTACTAGTATTTACCAATTTGGCTGAGATTGACGACCACGATGTTTTTGTATGAAGCTGTGGTCTAAACAAAACTCTAATCGGATGTGGGAATTAGATATGGGACATCATAATCGATTCTTCGATCTACTCGATTAATTGTTCAAGAAAGAATGGATTCCATTCCATTCTTATGAATCGAAAATATTGAAAGACTTAATATTTTAAAGTCCTTTTATAGATTTTCTGTTTGTATTGAGCAGCACAAATATATCACACCAGAATAACAATGACATGTTCACTTCTCAAAAGATTACACTAAACTTTCCATTGATTTATATGGTTCCAGTACAACACCAATTGGTTTTCGGTGTGGGTTTTGCTCCAAATTGTTTCAACTCCAGCATAAACTTGATTTATATTACAAAAAGAACCGAAAACCGAAATACTAGTATTTATAATTTTGTATCGGTTTTATTTAGCAATACGGTATAATGACATTTCGGTATTCGGTGACCAATATTAAATACTCTAGGTTTAAGCCTACTCTATTCACAGAATAATTATTTTGTTTAGCTGCACAAAACACGTCATCACTTCTTTCCCTATCCAAAGTGCAAGAAGGCTCTGATGACCCAAAAGACAAGAAGAACAAAGATCATTTCCATCAACTAAGACTATCAAATTTTATTAAAAAAATAACTCACCCATGTTTGATGGTCATCTCGATTCTCGACGTTTTCCGCCACATAATTCACAAAAACTAATAATTCAATATAATTATCAATATTATGTTGTGGCTCAGCAGTTGTAAATGATTTAAATTAAAATTACTATTTTTTGAAGCAAAATTGTTGCACCAGGTGATTGTTGAACAATTACGTAAATACGTAAATTGTTGCACCAAAAATAAACATGATGCTTGAATAAATTATATAAATAAATGAATTTGTTGCCTCAAAACCCGACCACTGTTGAATAAAATATGTTCATAAATGAACTGTTGCACCAAAACCAGCTGAATGTTGAATGAGTTTATATAAGTAAATTAATTGTTGCACAAATAAACTGGTGATTATTGAAAATTCCTGTTAGTACGAAAATTTTTGCATCAAAATAAACATGTGATGGTTGAAAATTACTGTAACAGCGAAAATTGTTGCGCCAAAATAAACAGGTTATTGTTGAATAACTAAGTAAAAATGAAACTCGTTGCACCAAATTAAACAGGTTATTGTTCTCTTTATCGATCTTTTATAGGTTCTTGAAATATTGCTATTTTATTATTATTTGTATAGAATATTGATATTTGCTATGGTATTTTCAATATTTAACAATTTGATAATGTTTTGTACTAAACACGTAATAATGTACTAGAAAAGGGAGCAAAAAATTACGTCAATGTCAAAGTTTTAACAAAAAAACAAACAATATCAGTTTCATGTAAAATATTATTTTCCAATGCTGGAAATATTATTGCTTATAAAAAATCAGGACTTAAGTCTCAAAATTTAAATGAACTCTTATTCTGGAATTCACTTAGGCTGATATTTGGATGGAACGATTTTTTTCATATATTTTGGTTCAATTGTTCAATTTTTGCGTTATTTTTTTCAAGTTTATTTTAAATAAATTATTTTTCCTTTTAAATATAGAATATCATCAATTCATTTTGTAATTACCAAAATTAAATGCATTGTACACTTTAAAACTGTAAACTATAAGAAAGTTGGTTAAATAGAGGGTGGGAAGTGGATGTAGGTTCAAAAATTAAATTAACAATCATTACAGGGCAGGACGATAGGAAGGTACCCAATGGCTACGTTCTTCCTGATTGCATTTGAAAGAAAAAATGTTAAGCAGAACTGTGAACCCAAACTGAACAGATTAAGAGTTATATGTTCTCATCCAACTTATCGGGCACAACTAACAGGACCAGTGTCCAGACAAGTATGGTAATCGAAAACGAAATAAAAGAATCTGAAAATGTTACATTTCTCAAAGATGTAAAACCAATACAGAGATGTAAAACCATTAACGGTATAGCCCAATAATATAAGATCCATCGGTAGCTATGGTCATAGTTTGTAACACCCGTTAATAGTTTCCAACTCAGGACAATTAATCCCTGCAGGAAAACGAGTGAAGAACTATTGTATAAGATTAAATATCATCGTCCGTTTCTGTTGATTCCATTACTTTGTATAGTTAGAATTAGAATATATATGTTAGAACTGCTTTCTGGGCCATGGTTTAGGGTTCAGTAGTGGTACACACGGCAGTTAAAAATACGATTGTAAGCTCCGTGTACACGAAGGTGGCAGGTCCTATGATTGACCAGTATATATTTCAACACGGCTTCTAATACTAAATGTGTGCACCAAAACCTCCGAGATTCATAGCCAGATTGATTGATGCCATATATGCAAAAAAACAATAAACCTTGTCACATGCAAAAATGGATTAGCGTTTTTGATAGGGTTTTCTTTTTTTTGGAGTTTTCTATTTCAAGATGGCGTTAAATATTGTTTTTAATGAGTTTTAATTTCAAAATTGCACTATAGTTACACGATTTTTCTGTGCTAAAAAACAAGCAGGCTCACAATATCAGGGGTTTTGTGTGCACCCTTAACGAAAGCAGTACCAAATCCAGCTTATTAGTCCAGTACTTTTTCACATCCAACTAAAACGTTTGTTTGTTTTTATACGATTTTATTATTAAAATGATGGTGAACTCTTATGAATATTCATATCAATCAACACTTAGTTTAAAACCAATTTCAGTAATCGACCACCGCCAAACACAAACTGTATTGAGCACTTGAAGAAGTGAAGAAGCAAAGAACTGAATGTATTCAATAGAAAAGAATGAAAATTGCTGTGAAAAGTTAAAGATCCATAACAAATGTTTTATCTTAATTCCAGTTCAGGGATCGAACTACTTCAATCCTTTTTAGTCGTACTTCTGATCAGAGTTTATAGTTAACCATTCGACCCACTCGACCAGCGATAAAAGATGAAAATTGGTTTTTGGCTTGGCGATCGGCTTAACATCACAATTTTACTTCGGTCTGAAAGACCTAAGTATTTTTTTAATTCAATTTTCGTCCTATTTTATTTATTCTACGAACATGTTTTACGATTCTTCATACTTCAACCAAGTTGACATTGAATGAAGAACATTATGGATCTACGAATATGAGAGAGCAAATTTCAACTTGTGGAGAAAGGCCAAAAACCAATTTAAATTCAAGATTTTATTAAGATTTTTAGGGTATTCCCATGCGACCCCTATCAGAAATCATTTATGATTTTCCAATTAAGGTATGCCTATTTGTCCTGATCTAATCCCTTTTTCATTTGAATAGATTTCATTTGGATAAAATCTACTAGAGTAATCCATTTTAAATATAGGTCGCGGTCGTTGAGTCTATAGTTTGGCAATTTCTGTACTGACCAGGACCTGATCACGCCCTGACTGTATTTAAGATTTGCCTAACTGATTTCTGCTCGGGAATAGCCTGCATGTTTAAGTGATGTAAGCTGATTAAAAAACATGAAAACATTGATTCAATCCTTTTTAGTATATTTATTGAATTTAGTTTCAAAACTTTCATAATCTTCAAGGAAACTTAATAGGAGATAGAATTGTTGCAAAAGTTTCTTTTCCAGACTACTTTGGCACATTCCTATCAGAAGCCTTTGCGATAAAATAAACCTAGACAACGATGTTAACAGGCTGCCGTTAAAATCTGGAACCTATTTAGATTTATTGGGAGCGCCGAAGAGAAGATTTTTGCTTTCACACTAATTCGGTTACGATACGTTAAAATGAGAGCTATGCTCCAACTTTTCCTTACCGTGATTGATAGGGTTAACTTTCCAACAAAAAAATCTAATATTTTTAAAGATTTTTATTCATGTGCAAATTTGTTTTTTAAACTTGATTCCATGAAACTTAGTCAATAAAAAGTTAATTACATTTTTATCCGTGTTGGCTCCCATCAGAAAAATTCCTATCTAAAAGTCGTTATTTTCCAATAAACGAAATTCCTCCATGAAACGCGCGTAAATCTGAAAGGGTTTGCTTTAATAGTTTATCTGCAAATAGGAATCGATTACCACTTTATGAAAATTATAATGATTTTCACCCAGAAGCTAACAAAATTACAGTCTTTTGGATAATTTTTTTTATATTCAATTTCTTCAATAATTATTTAATGAAATATTGATTTTTAATAAAGTTATTATCGAAAATTAAAAATAATAACAATAATTTTCTGATAAATTAAGTTTTTTTTCTGTTTGATTTTGAACGTGAAAACTGATTTTTTTGGAATTAAAATTTAATGAAAACATAAACAATTTATTTATTGAGTGATAAAACTATTTGGATTGACTTAATCGAATTAAAGGTTAATAATGATGTAGGTGACTGTTTGAAGAAGTTGAACAAACGACAAACTAGTTAAAAGGTTGTAGATTATTTTAATTGAAGAGATTAAAATTTCATTCATAAAATTGATTTTTTTCTTTTCGATCCTATGGCTAGATTTTGTATTTAATTCTTAAAAGTTGAAAACATATCTCGATTGATGTTTCTTTAACTTTATAACATATATTCTTTGATTGTAAAAGATTACGATTGTTGAATTTCGTTTTTTGTACCTGTATTTTATAATTACAGAGCGCTTAAGATATTTTGTTTTATTTTCTAAGATTTGATATCATTCATTCAATATAATTTAGAAATAAAAAATTATTTTTATATAAATAATTCTTACTTTTATATATTATTTACCTGTTTTATTATATGAATGAATTTTTTTTCATTCTGTGCCAGAAGATTTAATGGTTTTTGGTTGTTTTCGTTGCGGTTAGATTAAATAAATGTAAGTTATGTTTTTATAAAGAAGAATAAGAATTTTTTTTTTGGAATTAATAGGCGCCAGCGTTAGTTGTGTTTTATTTTGTGAATGAAAAACTATGAGTGATTCCTAACATATGTAATTTGGGTTTTCTATGAAAACCCGGTTTTTATCCATATTCAGGTTATAATTATTTTGAAATAAAAATTGAAACTGGATTTCCCCTTAAGGTTTTTTTATTGTTTCACAATTATTTTTTTAAGGTGAGTAACCGAGTTGTACATATGAATACTTGCTTACTTTTGCAAGTTCAATTAAAAATTATTTTTATTTTTAGAACAATCTAAAGAAATTCTATTTTAGAAGGAATACCCAAAACCAGGCATGTTATATAAACTCATTTCGGTATACGAGCCAAATTTTACGAAAATTATTTTCCAAGGCCATATCGATGGTCTAGCGCACAGATGTGGTAAGTGACATTTAGCAAATTGTTCAGTACAGGCGTTTGAAAGTTTACACTTAAATAAAAATTGAAAATGTAAAATATTATGTGGTGGAATTCGATAGAGTTTTATAGTAGTTATCTAGTCTTTATTGTAATTATGTCTTTCTACATGATAGAACTTAAGAGATACATGAATAATATTTAGTTTTATACAAACCATAAGTACTTACCACAGTACATGTGCAGTACAGTACAGTACAACAATGCCATCTACTGGATAAAATATTAAACATACACATACAATATTTTTACATTATATGAAAAATGAAATGGAGAATTTTATAGAGTAGTTAACTCATTTTCTCAAAAAATGTCACTTACCACATCTGTGCGCTAGACCATCGATATGCGGGCCACATGTTCTTTATTTTATTAAAAATTTTAAATGTGTTAAAGTAAACAAAACAAAAATGTTTACATAGAAATTTATTAGTTCTTATAAATATATTTATTAATGCAGTTTTTTTTTGCTAAATAAAAATTTGGTATTAGTTTTTGGCTTGAAGTAATTCGCAGTTTTATTCATCTTCATTTGTGAAAAAATTTGTTCACATATATACGGGCTGTGCTACCAAACATGGATAATATGCGTATAACAAAATGTCGAGTTCTTGGACAACGGTCTGCAGATAAATAATCGTAAAACTCTGGAATACCAATTTCTGTATATGTTTGGTTTAATAGCCTGTCGTTTCGTAGTTCTATAAAATCTCCGAGCAGAAATTTGTTAGGGTTTAAATATATCCCTGATATAAGGTTTACCCTATAGTTGGATAGGACCCTGATCATGAGTGTAACACTTTTTCCCAATCAGGCTCTGATTAGGATAGTCGGATCAGGGCCTGATCAAGTTCGCCATATAAAACTAAATAGAGTAAAGCCTAGTATAAGGTATTTTGTATCAAGCTCTGATCAAATTGCCCAACCAATGGTGAAATATGAAAAACCACATTAGGGACGGATACATTCAAATAAGGTTAACCCTAAAAGGGTATTCTAATTCAGGCCCGGAACAGGCCTGCATTAGATTGCCCTAATAGGGCTTGCCATTTCTGACCCTGATTGCTTTCCTTAACTAATTTCTGCTCGGACCCATTTGAAAAATTTCGTCAATATTTTCAATGAGACTCACTACTTTGAAAATCTGAAAACCTCTATTCAAAATCGTCTGGCAACATGTTCATGCGATGATTTTTATATTTAATTTGTATAAGTATTTAATTTTTACCCATTTTTAACAGTATCTGTGCTCTCGCCGATTTCATTTGATCATTACCACATGTTTTATACTTCAAGAAGCGCCTGTCCTTGACGAGTGTGAAAACTTTGTGTCTGTTATTGTTGAGTGTGACAGTTGACATTTTGCCATATTTGGACTCAACAATTTGTTGGACTCAACAATTTCAAAGGTTGTCCTCGTGTTCTAAAACAAATTTCCATCAGTAAAAAAAAATTGTGGTAGCAAATTTACAAGATCACGGACAAGCGATTTTTTCGTAGCTTACCGAACGAAAAAGCGGCAAAATTTAGGAAAATGACACAATAAAAGATTTTGGACTCGTCAAGGACAAGCGCCTCACGAAGAATAAAATATGTGGTAAATAATAAATGAAATAGTCGATAGCCCATGGACTATAATCTTTATTTTAGAAAAAAATTACGGTTTCGTTCAACGGCTGTAAAAATTTGCTGTGCTCACTTGTTACTTTTTCAGTTAAACATTCAAACAACCGCCGAGATAGGAAACACAGTGGCCTGGCCTTCTCTTAAAGCTAGCAGTCACAACATTTCTCAGTTAAACATCCAAGTCTTGGTATTTGTTATTTGGTATTTGGTATTTAGTATTTACTATATGGTATTGGATATTTGGTATTTAGTATTTGGTATTTGATATTTGGTATTTGGTATTTGGTATTTGGTATTTGGTATTTGGTATTTGGTATTTGGTATTTGGTATTTGGTATTTGGTATTTACTATATGGTATTGGATATATCATATTCATTATTTGGTTTTTATTTTAAATTGTGTTAAGTATTTGGTTCTTGATATTTGTTACTTTATATTTGGTAATTGTTATTTGGTATTTGATTTTCGGTATTTATTAAATATTAATTGGTACTTGGTTTTGGGGTTTGATATTTGGTATTTCTTATATGGTATTAGGTATTTTGTATTTGGTATTTGGTTTTCAGTTTTTGGTATTTTTTTTTTATTGGAAGTTTGGCATGTTTAGTGTTAATAATAACGAGTTATAAATTAACGTCTTTGAATATCCGAAGATACCATGCCAACTAAGATTGGGATTCTAAATTATGTTTTAATTAGGAATTTATGAATGTTGATTTTAAAACTTTGAGGATTAAAATTATCAAGAAAAACTCACGCCGGCAAGGAATTCCAAGAGTGAGTGAACTCAATTAAAAAAATCACGATGAAAGACTACAGTTCTACCCTTTGTTATTTTAACCGCTAAAGAATAGGCCACTGCTGCAGCTCTGGTATTACGCAAGAATAATGCAGACCTTGGTAAAACCAATTTGATCTCTTCAGAAACCCGTTTATCCATAACGTATTTATAAAAAATCGCTAAATCAGCAACATTTCTCCTGTGCTGCAAAGAATCAAGTTCCTTAGTAAGATCAGAGCTACTAATCAATTTAATAGCTCTTCGTTGCAGAGCATCAAGGCATTTCAAACTTGTTACGTACGCTGCCCCCCAAATTTGAGAACAGTACTCCATGCGAGGAGGGATAAAAGACTTGTAGACCAAAAGAGGCTGTTTGCTATTGAAAAACTTTTTACAACTTTCTAAAAACCTTAATTTTTGAACAGCGTTAGTTAGAAATATGAGAATTCCACTTCATATTATTTTCAACCTTAACTCCCAGAAGTCTGACAGACCCTTTCTCCACAAGATCTTGTGCATCAAACTTTAAAGTAAACGGATTAAGTGAGCATAATCTAGTAAAATAGCAAACCTGTGTTTTGCTAGCATTAAATTAAACACTGTCTGCTAAACCCCAATCCATAATTGTTTTAAGATCAACGTTTAAAGAATTAATTAAGTTTTATCTTGTGTCATTAACTATCGAGGGTGAATATTAATTTGATGTGTCATCAGCAAAACTATGGATATGATGGATTCTTGAATCCACCAAATCATTAATATAGATTAGAAAAAGCGTTGGTGACAAAGCGGAACCCTGAGGAACACCTGCATTGGTTGAAAAGACGTTCGATGATACAAAATCAACATTGACCCGAAATTAGCGATCAGCTATAAAGCTCTCTAACCAAGAAAGAAGTTGTGATGCTATTCCAGAAGAAAGATGCTATTTCATAGCATCCAAACTTGCATATTAGATTGTTGTGCCAAAGGTTATCAAATGCTTTGGAAATATCAAGTGTAACACCGAAAGTCTCTCCATGGTTCTCTAGCGACTTGTTCCAGACATGCGGAACAAAGGCAAGCAGATCGCTCGTTGCTCTACCTTTTCGAAACCCATATTGTCTTTCATTTAGAATTTTTGAGGACTCCAAGAAGATCATACTATTAAAATTGGCGTATTTCTCAAATATTTGATTTTTATAATGTGCTAATTGATATTTGGTATCACTTTGGTCTGAAAGACCTAAGTATTACATTCATGAGCCAAAAATGAAATTCTTACCCCCACTTTTTGTGGCATTTCTCGGCGTTTTAGGTCATAACGATTCCAAAACAGCAAAAAAATGTATGCCTGTCTGCCGGTCGGCAGATAAATACAATGAAAACTATATCAAAATCCTTAACCCAGACCGAAGTCTTGATATCTCAGAGCCTTGAAATTTCAGTCCCTTCATATTTTTCTATTGGGTTTTCATTATTTGGTATTTGATGTTCGACATTTTCCATTTTGCATTTTATTTTTTATGGTTGGTTTTTGTCTTTTGATATGTTTTATTGTGGATTTTGATTATTATAATTAGTCATTTCATATTTGGTTTTAATTGACTAGAATTTTTGTGGAATTGAGATTCTTCATAGTCATCTGTGTATTGCTTATAAACTTAAAAATTTGCTCACTATATTAAGCTAACTTTAAATTAAATACAAAAAATTAACTTCAAATCCTAGTCGATTCAGAACATCTATGAGGTTGCTCGTCATCGTAGCCAAACAATCCGGATACGGGAAGAGTCACGCATAATAAATACAAACAATGGGTTGAATCAAGTTGTTATGTGAACGTCCCGATGAAAATTATGTTTATGGCCCCATTAAAAGAAATGGTAAACAGAGAACAAGAGAACTTTTTTTACCGAAAAAATACTTTTTGCTGTTATGGTGGACTACATTTTTTTGTTCTTTATGTCGGAGCTAATAATAATTAACAAAACAAACAGAATTTGAATCAGAAAATCAACGCTGTTGGAGTTCCCAAGTAGGTTTTGCCAGACATTGACATACGGCCAAGCACTGGTCCATTAATGGTTAACAGGACTTGGCTATTGTTACTGGGCCAATACTAGAACCAATCATCGGCCGATCTATGGTTTACAGAAAATAGCCAGTATATTGCTACCTTTGAATGGCCAAGCACTGGCCCATGAATGGTAAATATTACTTGGCTATTGTTATTGGGCCAGTACTGTAGCCATGAATTTGCCGATCTATGTCATTTTTTTTAAATTTCACTAGAGCATTATCCCTTTTAGAAATACATAGTTTGAAAAATTTCACATATAGTTTAGTTATCGCCTGGTCGGTTGAAAGACTATGGTAATAAAGTAAAGGTTGGTATATGTTTTAATTTATTTTCATTTCTATTTTATTTTAATTATTTTGTAAATAATTAATTTAATTTTATGTATAAAAAATATTATTTTACATTTTTTTTAATGGCGGAGTACTGGCGGAGTCAGGGCGGTGTTTGCCATTACTCAGCCATTCTTGCAACTGAACCAGTTGTATGGGGAGTTTTGAATTGTTTCCGTCATTTTTATTTTATTTAAATTTACATATGATAATAATGTATATTTTTTTTAACGGCCCAGTCATGGTTGCCAGTATTTGGCCCAAAAATGGCAACCATTTATTGTCCGAAGTTATCATCCAGTAAAATTATGTTAATGGCCCAGTTGTGGTTGCCACTACTCGCCCATTGCTGCATTACTGGCTGCCAGTAATGGACCATTACTGGACCAGTTGTACAACCTTGTATGGGTTAGAGCACAATCAGCAGTCATAAGAGTACACTTGTCTACAGGGAACGAAAGGTATAAACCGCATCTTGCATCCTGAAAAGAGAAGAACAGAACAAGTCAATACAAAGGGTTACTAAAAATACTTTCTTGAACGGTGGATGAAAGAAGGTTCAAGAAAAAAGCTCTAGAGCAGAAGCAAACACTATTATTTAACAGAACCGAGCCAATAGTGATCGTTGATCTTCAAGGGTATGATTTATCTGGCGACATATTATATTTATCAGAGAGATCTGCAGACATGAAACTACCAAAGGGATGTAATGTGCTCTAGGTTCGGTTTAAATTAAGGTACAAAGGCTCTCATCATTACACAAGATCAAAATGACATACTTAGATCAGAATAGGTTCATTGTGATAGCCCGGATCTCCCTCCTCCTACTCGAGTCATTTAAAGTTTGTGCATACGCTAAATAATTTCTTGTAAAATAAATTTGCCGTGTATGGGATAGTGCTGAATACGTAATTAGAGTAGATGGAATACTGTTTTCTGTTTATCCTCGTCGTTACAGCTTCTGCGAAAATCATTGGCCAGAAGACTGAGTCCTTTCGGTTACTCTTTAAAAATCCAGTGACAAGTGATAACTTATACCCGTTATAGATCGGGTGCTGGCGTTTTACTCTCCCTTTTAGAGCGCCACTACATGACAGGGCAGGCAGTTAACGAAAAACTAAGATCAAATTACCAACATAGTAGCTTCCTTAGCATAAAATTGCCCAAATATCATACTTGAAATGCTGTTTAGATACTGACTGACTTATCAAGTCAGTCACAATCAATTAAACAAATATTTACGATTTGTAAACAAAACGCATACAACCATAAAAACGAAAATTAATTCTAGAGTGTTATAATTTGAAGACAAAAAGCTATAACATATTGTGCTTTTTCATGTGTTTTCTTTTAATTGGGTTTGGATGATAAACTATCGTGATAATTATAGATGCTACAACTTAATAAAAATCACTAGGTAGCATTCATAATTTAAAAGAAATAAAAGCGACAAGAATATTCGTCAAATTAAATCTGTAATTAAAAATTAAGTCTATTATTTTCTTTAAGTGTTTTAATTGACGATTATAAATCTATATAATTCGCAAACTGCAAATAAATTTTATGAGTTTTTAAGGGTCAAACGTTTTTACTTTTTATAGCAAAAGGAGACCACTAAAGTTTGTTTGTAGTAGAGAGTATGAAATGGACTTAGTACTCTATGAATATTCTAAAACTAGGTTGGAGTTATTTGCTTTGATTTGTTTGCTCTTACCTAAAATTAGACTCCCTAGAGTGTAAGTTATGTTTAACAAAAGCACAAAATATACGTAATTCATGTGAACACCAATAGTGTATTGAGTTCAAAAATCTTTGGTCTACCTCTACCCAAAAACTATCAGGAAGGCAGTACTTTGCGCTTCCTTTTTCAATTTTTAACCTCATATATCAGTTTTGAAGATATTTTGTCTGTTTACTGTTATAATATTTTTCTGTTGCGTCATCGGTTGATACAAAACTGGCCTGTATCTCAAAAGTTCCGTGCAATGAAAATTGTTTAATGCTTTTCTTTTAATTGTTTTCAATTAACCATGCTTGTGAGCCAAATGAGGCAGATAAAACTTTAAAAAATTCCCACCAATATGCCGTAGTTATTGTTTCAATACTCGTTTTATACTTGAAAAAATTTTATTTCCACATTAATAATAAAACTTTACTTCAAACTTGTGGTCTTTCGAAGTGAATTTTCTAGCCATCAACTTTTTAGACATTAAATCATTTACAACAAATTTTTTTATTTTTTTTTTCAGTCTAGGAGAACCAAAACGTCAAGAACAATGTCAAAAGTGATGGAAGGTTTTTGTCTTTTTTTTTTCGTAGATTCAACACTTTGATGTCTACTTGGTTGGATACGTAAAATAAAAAGATCTAAATAGACAATTTCCTAGCTAAGCCACTTATGTATCTGGCAGCTTTAAACTGTAAATTGCTAGACAAATTCTTATGGGACCATATGATATGGTGGATCTAAATTTAATGTATTATTTGTAGAAACAACATGCAAGAAAATAAGCATCGTTAGAGGTCTGGCGTCGCTGGGCTATGCTTACGTTGGGTCTAATGGGATTGTTTAATTCTTGGTACCAAATATCTCAAGAGCTCTCAAGATTTTTCTACCTAAGGCCGTTCTTCTGAGTTCACTAGCAAATGGTGATTGGAAATGGTTTTTACCTCATCATTTTCATTTAATTCAGCTGTGTTACGACCAGACTTTGTCAGTGAAGAGCACAATTCTTAATCATTTAATTGCATCATCAAATTTTTGCTGATTTTCAGGCAAATTTTATACGGTATAATTTGTAATCCATATTATCGTTTAAAAATCCAAACAATAAATTTAATTTTTGTTGTTTTATTAAAAAAAACTGGATGTTTTGAAATAATGTGATGGGAAACCATTTTTGAAAAAAAAAATGAAAACCGGTCGTCGTATGAAGATTTGATGTAAGGCTAAAAATAAACGTTTAGAGATAAGAATTAGATTTTTGATCATCAGCCGGTTATTATATTTTTGGATTTTAAAAAGTTCGATTGCAACTTTAAGCAATCAACACTCAAAAAGAAAAAAAAATTGATTCTGTTCTATTAAGTTAAAACAAAGGAAAATATAAATGATTTGCTAGAATAGTTTAGTTTTTAATGGAGTTTTATAATGGTTTTGAAAATCAAAATCAATATTATGTTTATCTTATTTAAAGTTGGTACAACAAGATTGTTAATTTTGTTTAATTAGTGATTGAAAAAAAAAACAAATTGTATGTTTGAGTTATATGCATAGCAAAATTTTATTTAATTCTTTATCCACATTAGTTACGGTAACTATAAACGTAATTGATGAATGCCGACAAAAAAAAGTTTTCCACAGGAAAGATATTTTTGGGATCTGTGCATGAAGTGCTGTTTTACATAATAAATCAGATAATTGTGTATGAATGGGTTGCTGCTAATGTTTTAGTTTTATCGCAAAAGAGAATTTTGGATATGTTGAGAAATAATAAATTAGTACATTTACAACGTAAGTTGTTTTTTTTTGTATTGTTATTTTGAAATTTGCTCAATCTCTTTTGCCCAATTTTTTTTTATTATTAAATCATATCTGTAATGATGGTTTAAATTGTTGCTTTTTGAGATATTTTTAAATAGAGATGCAAACTGATGTTTCTACATTTTTTTCTTTATTCGTGTAATATATCTCTACAATACCAATAGTAATTGAATTGTAATTGAGCACATTGAATAATAACTAGAAAATCGAAGCAGAAGTTTACCGCTAGAAACTTTAGCAGCGGTCACAGAAGTATACTTACTAGAAGAAAATGGTGAGCGAAGTCTTAGTTGAACAACTAGAGTTGATGTAACAACTAGAGAACTAAAGGGGATCCCGAAGGAGTATTAAATTTATTATTACAAATTAGTTAAATTACAACAAAACAAATTAAATTTACATTTCAACCGATCCTGCAAGAGATATAGAATAATGCCCACATATATTAACATCAAAGTCAACAATAGATCCAAAGCCGCACAAATAGCTAAACAAACAGCAAAAGCCACATGGTTAACAAAACAAATTCAAGAACTCTATACAAAAATAAATTACATAACATTAGAAGTATACAACCTACAATTATTAATATCCAAACAATATCATCAAATAGAATATGATATAATAATGGAATCGGTAAAGAATGATATGAAAAGCACGATAAAAAAGAAAAGTGAAAACATAAAATTGAAATTAAAAAAATTAAAAGAATTAAAACTAATAGAAATGGGAACTCATCAGAATAACATAATAAATCAATATAGACCGCCACAATATAACAATAGAATAGATAATTACACTGAAATACAATTTAACAATCATGAAACTCAACTATTGGAAAAAGGATTGAAATACGGCATACCACCAAACAACACAACAAAAGAAACAAATGAAAATCTGTTAGAAATAGAAAATTCAATATTGAAAACTAACATTCACCACCAAAATGAAATCAGATCAATAATAGTTAATGAAATATCAGTAAAAAATAACAACTTTAACAATTCAAAAACCAACAACAAAAAAGAAATAAAAACAATACGCAGTATACAAAACAAGATCAAACAAAACAATGCTACAATAACCAAAGCAGATAAAGGGAATACATTAGTCATCTTAAAAACTACAGACTACAACAATAAGATAGATGAATACATCACTGATAACAACATCGAAAAATTAAGTAAAGATCCAACGAATGAATTCAATGCACAAAGAAAAACTATCATCAACAAATCTATCAACATATTAAGTGATAAGAACATAAGGTATAACAAAATGATAAAACCAACAGCACCAAGTATAAGAGGATTACCAAATATACACAAACCAGATACACCGATAGGACCATTCATTAATTTCACCACAGCACCAACATACAGAATAGCGAAGTACATAAACAAACTATTGAAATACCACATAAAATTTGATTACGGTTATTCAGCCAAAAATAACAGAATTAATCAATAGAATAGAACCAATAATAATACCTCACAACGCAAAATTAGCATCGTTTGATATAACCAACATGTATTCCAACATACCAATAAAAGATACAATAAATATAACAAAGAATATGTTAATAAAAAATGGTTTAAACCCAACAGATACACAAGAAATAATAAATATAATAACCGAAATAACAAAACAAAACTATTTCACACATAACAATGAGTATTATCAACAAACAGAAGGATTACCCATTGGAAGCCCACTATCTGTAACATTAGCCGAAATATATCTCAACGATTTTAAAACAAAATATATACATAATAACTCAAATCCACACAAAGAAAAATCATTTATTGGTATCGCTACGTTGATGATATAATTTTATTATTCAAAGGAACGAATAGACAGCTTAATCTATTACACCAATACATAAACAGCATAGAACCTTCCATTAAATTCACGTTAGAAAATGAAGAAAATAACACAATAAACTTTTTGGATTTATCAATCAAAAATGTAGATTCAAAACACACATTCTAAATATTCCGAAAACCAACCCAAACGGATCAAACAATAAATATTAAATCACATCATCCATAAAATAGCTGCCTACAACCACATGATCAATAGATTGAACAATATACCAATGAATGCTGAAAATTATCAAGACGAGCTAAACAACATAAAATACAAAGCCATGTAAAAATGGATATAAAAATGAAATAATTGACACATTGAATAGAAAATATAAAAACAAGAAAAATTTGCGAACCCTAACAACGTTGAAGAATGAAGAAAACTTAGCAGGTAAAAAATACGTAGGCGTAACATACAATAAAACAACATTCAAAATAATGCAAAAAACTTTAAAAAAATATGGATATATTGCGGCTTACAAAAACAAAAATAAAATAGAAAACTACCTAAAAACTAAAAAAACCCAAACCTTAGACACAGGTGTTTATAAGCTTACCTGTGACGACTGCAGTAAATTTTATATAGGCCAGACGGGGCGGTCCTTCAAAAAAAGATTTATCGAGCACACCAATGAAATTAACAAAAGCGATCCAAAATCCAGATATGCCCAACATTTGAAAATAGAAAAACAAAAATACACCAATATCAACACAAATTTAACCATACTACATAAAAAAAGAAAAGGACAACATCTAGATAGATTGGAAGAAATAGAAATATATAAACATAAAAACAATAACAACATTTTAAATGATAAAATCAACACTAAAACTAACAAAATATATGACATAATAATAAAAAACAGCAGTTGAAATAGTATATAAGTAATAGTTTAAGCAAAAATTGTAATAGTAATTTAAGAACTGAGGATGACGTAAGTCGAAATCGATATTCTATAAAATAAAAAATAAAATCCAAAATTGTTACTATAAGGAAGTTTATATTATTATTAATAAAATAAGATTAAAAATAAACAGTAAAAACTATATTTTTAAATATTGCATTTCAAAATATATTTTTTTTTTTTTTTAATAAAATGTGTTGTGTAATAGTGTTTAGAATATGTATCACAACAACACATAAATACCTTTTAAGACCTAGGTCTAGACCTGGGTCCCACAACAACTGGCGTTCTAAGGTGTAGATTAACGCTTTTTTTAAACATCTGTGGGTTGAAACCACCTGAGACTAAGTGTTCCGGCAAACTATTCCATTTGTACGCAGTTCGGACAAAGAAGTCTCTCTGCGATCTGCCAGTATGACAGCGCGGGATCTTTACCGTTTCACTGGTTGCGGCAGCCGATTGCCAAGTGGAACGGGGGTAAGAATAAGTTTGAGGCATGATGCCGCTGATTTCATCTGAGCACTGCATATTACATTTCAGCAACGCAGTATTTCAGCAGTAAGACGTTTTTGAAATTAAAAGTTAGGTAGATTTCTTAAATCGAATGTTTACAACGGATAAACAGCATAAATTGGCTCTTCTTCTAATAGTGCATGTAGATGTGAGAAATAGAAAGAATTAAAATAAAAATTCTTACAGCTTTAGATGGCAGCTGCCATACTAATTACGGAAGATCGTTCCATTTGGGCTATGTTTTTATTTTATTTATTTTCCAGCCATACAAATTGCCCAGTGTGGATGGTATAGTCTTAACTACCAAAATAAGGGGTCTTTTGTACACATTCTAATATCATCCAGAACAACCGAGAATAAATTTATATCAATCCTGAAAGTAAGAAAAGAGAATATCATTCAACCAAAGTATATCATTGTGTTGGCAGGTTTGGCAGAATATGTTATAAAAACAATAAAAAAGGTATAAAAAACAATGCAAGATACTCAATATGAGTTCAAAATAGGAAGAGTAACGAAACCGAACGATTTTCGTTAGTCTAAGAATTAGGAAGGCGAATTGGTTATACAAAAAACAAATTACTGTGTAAGCCTTCTTTGACATTCAGGAAACTTTTAAAACTCTTCCCTGTTTACAAAGCAGAAAAAGCTTTATATGCTGCGTTCCACATAACAGGAGATTCAAAAATCATATGCACAGGCAATGAGACAACTATTCTCAAATGTAGTAGCTTTGGCAATAGAGCATTACAGAACCTTCAGAACTAATCTGCATCACTGGTACTAACAGAATATGCCCTATCTCATCAATGGATTTTGGGACTAGTTCTGCTCCATTTGCAGGTTAATCGCTAACATTATACTACAACAGTATGGCAAGTAGCGTAGGGCAAATATAAAAAAATGTTAAGATTGTAACGATCGGCTCTAATTCAATTCCTGCTCTAAATTAAGAATCAAAACCATCTAGAAAACAATTCCACAAAAACAATTTATTACCCTATTTCAGTTTTATCTCTATATCAAATTGAAAAAATCAAAGGTAGAAACATCCAAAGAAACTCCATAAATTAATTTATTATTTCATTTTATGACCCGCCTCATATATCACGAGAGAATTTGAAATTCGCACCAAAGTATCCAATGTAAATGAGTTTGCGGTTGTTCAAAACTTATTAAATGTGAAATTTTAGCCTTTGACTTTCGTGTTGGTATGTGTATCGTTAGAAGAATGTAAAATAACGTTAGGAGAGAAGTATTTTGATAGAAAAAAAAATGATTACGAGTTTTTTTCCTTTTTCTCATTCAACTTGATCCGTAATTTGAAATCATGTGATGGAAATTTTGAAGAACTATTGGGATGATCACTGTATAGGTAACGAAACGAGGATAGAAAATTCTCGCTAATAAAACAGCGAGCCATATGGAATAAAGGTTTACGGAGATTATTGAAAAAGAAAATTAATATGAACGAAGGAGTTAATTATTAATGTGGTGACGATAAAGAATAGAGTGCAGCGGTGAACTCACAACATACCATCTGAAAGATACTAGCGTAATCAAATCGTACGCCAATGACTCAAATATTGAGGGAGACTTAAGAGCACGGATACTTGGAAAAGAAAATAATTTGAACCAATATGCCTACTGCAGCAACATTCGGGCACAAATTTACACCACTTGGAGGAGAAAGTATCACTTTAGCAGTTAAGGGACTAATTGGAAATATCACTTCCATAAATAGTTCATACAGGCTGTGTAAAAAAAGCTTATAAATCTTGGCAATCCGGTAATGGTTTAATAAATGTATGGTCATGCGAGAATCAGAAGTAATGTGAAACCATTTGAACTTTAACGTGAATTATATAATATTATTTTATGCCGGATAGCTCAAAACTATTATGAAAACTGAACCACTGAATTTACACACCAACATATCATCACTTGGAAATCTCTTATTCTTCATATCACAGAAAAATAAACTATTAATTTACTAACATAAAGAAATTAATTTATCAAAAACAAAATCAAAATTTATACAAATCAAAATATATAAAAAAAACTTACATTAGTTTAATCTTGAATGTTGTTTTCGTATTGTATTTTATGCATCTTCGTTTACCTTCTGTGATAACTCCCTGCATCAACAATTCCTAGTTGCACAATATATTTAGCACACTCATTACACGGAAACAGTGCTACATACATTGTGCTTCCTTTGATACACGAACAATTTTTATTTAAAATCACATTCACTTCTGCATGCACCACGTATAAATGTTTATTGTTTAATGTATTCAATTCTTTTCCCCATGGAAATTCATCATCACTGCAGCCAATTGGAAATCCATTATAACCAATTCCCACAATTTTATTATCATTGTTTACGATTAAGGCACCAACTTGTGTTGTTGGATCTTTACTACGTTTTGCTGCCAGAAATGCAGTTGCCATAAAATATTCAGACCAATGAAGATAATCACCATGCTTTTTAATTTGGTCTTGTTTATCTTTTTCCATAACTTTAAATTTATAACAAATAAATATAACTGATAATTTTTTTTTAAATCGATGTATAAATAAATTTTTTTGTCACATTTCATCACATTGAACAAACAAGTAAATAAAAAAACTTTGACATCACCATGAATACAAATTTAATCGATCTTCTGTTTTCCCCTTCCAGTAATAATAAACATGTTTATTGATTTGAAATTGATGACGTAACTAAACAGTCAACAGTAGTACAGAAAAATGTAGCTACGTTTAAGAAAATTAATAAAATTATAATTGAGTTTGAAAGCTATTATTTCCAGAGTAAAATTTTAAATAGTCCGCCGTTACAAATGGAAAGATGGCATGCTATCTAAAAAGGCTGCAGCTAACACTTTGTTGACTTGGAATTCTTTTATAGCGAGAACTTAAATATTATTTTTTAGCCACCGGTTATAATGTGGCTCCGAAAGCTCCAAAATGAGCTGTGTGGAAAGAATAATTAAAATTTAAGCTAAGGACAAAAGGAAAAAAATTAAACACCTGTGAAAAGGTCTTTCTTGTACGAAGATTGAGTGTAATGGAATTTGAACGCAATCTCCAAAGCTCTCTAAACTGACCGGTGAAACTGCCGTGAAAAACTTGAAAACAGATTTCAGAAAAATTTGACGCATTTGTTTTTTTAACAAAAATATTTTATTTTTGCTGACAAACCATTTGAAATCAATAATTTGTTTTCGTTTTTGTGGATTTTTAGCATATTCTTAATAGTTATTCTAAAACAAAATTATATAAAACAAACCAAACCAGAAAATGCTGCAGTGAAATAATATTCAAAACATTGTTTTGCTGTTTTCTAAAGCTTTTGTGCGCCATCTCTTAAATATAAAAACAAACAACATATTTTTACAACTTCTTCATGACAAACTCCATACCAAAATAAAAAAAAATGAAGTGGCATTTTTTACTTTTGATTTCACGATATTAAATTTGTATGAAAATTTCTTTTCAAGCAATCTCCCTATTCAGCTTTAATTTTTATATAACGTTGGACATTCTAATTTCTAACTATCACCGTCATCATACAACACAAACTATGATTCCGGAATATTTGTTATTCAATTTGTATCTTGCGGTTGATTACATTTCAGCATTTAACTACAGTTGTAGGAGCTACTCAGACTCATTTGAATTTCATCCTGCATTTCCGTTAGTTGAGCATGATATATTTCGATCATTAATTGTTCCAAAATAATCGTACTGAATTATTATTTTTATTGTTGAAAAATTTATCAAGTATCTCAGAAAAATAAGTTGTTATTTTTTAACTATTTCTAATAGTCATTTCTCTAAATGTGATGTATGACTATTTTTAATTACGTTTATAATTGATACCAACTATTAAAATAATTAACATAAAATAACAAAAATATTTTTGATTATGTTTAAAAAATTTGGGTACATATTTATTTAGTTTAGTTGCAGTGTGCATTGAGGTAAGTATTTAAATTTTTGTCTTTCATTTATAGTTATTGATTCTTTTATTTGAATAAATTTTTTGGCTTACATTGATTGTTTGTTGACTGAAAATATGGATTCTCTCGAAATCAACCCCGATGCGGTTGATGTGGCCTACATCATCGAAAACAATAATGAGCTTTGCCAACTTTTACACTCCTGAAACTTGGAAAGTTTTATTCAAATTTTTATGGTAAATATGAAAAATTAATATAACTTATTATTATCCTAATGTCTTGAAAAACTTTTATTTTAAGTGATATTGTAACATTGAATATGAAGGAATTTATATCTTGAATAAGGGCGGCATTTATATGTGAGACCAGGCACTTGATTATTGTATTATAAATGTGTCAAAATTCCTTAAGTGTGTCAGTAGAATGATTTTTACACATTTCGCTACCGATTCTTTTCATGAACATATAATGCGAAACGTTTTGAGCTATAGAAACATTTGAAACATAAAAGTAATTATTTCGAAGACATAAAATGTAATTGAACATGCAATTGTATATGATTGGCTAATATGACGTTATTATAGATTAGTTTTCGTTTTTCCGCAGAAGTTATAATCACTGGAGAAACATTTTTTGTAAAATATTCAGACTTCATAGTGCATTCGCCGGCATTTCTAAATAATAGGAACAGTTGGAAAATATCAGGTAGTTGTAGATTAAATTTTGTATTTTTATAGAAGTTGGAATAAGTGGAGAAATGCATTTAGAGCAAATGGAAAGGTCTTCTATGAAGTTTTTTTGGAGAAATAGTTGAGTTGGTAAACATCAAGTCAGTTCATCTTAAATGTCATTTGAACTAAAAGTTTTGATATATGGAAAGGGTTTTTAAAAAGGACCAATAAGAACAGTTGGATTGGAAAATACAAGTTTCTGTCAGTTGTAATTTTAAAAATAAGCGTAAAAAATTATTTCAAAGTACAATACAATCAAATAAATTGTTTCATTGTGTTGCGCTGATTCGCGCAACATAATAAAATTACAGCTATGTATATTATTTGTATTAAGCATATTAACAAACACAATTATAAGAAGTATGGCACGATTTTTGTTTAATTTGTTTTAAATTTCTTCCTTGTTTTTTCTACTTTTGAATAACTTAAAAAAATTATGTGACAATAAGAAAAAGTAAATGTACAAATAATTATTTAAAAGTTTTATAATCTTTAGATTATAATTTAATTACAATCTTATTAAGTAGGCAAATTTATGTGCTTTTTGTTAAGAATTAATTTAAATTTAATAAAAAATTAAATAATATACAAAACCACAATGAAACAGTACCTTTTATTTTTGGATTTACCATTTAATAGTTGAAATTTACTAAAAAATAGTCGCTTTGGTTGTTTTAAATAGTTAACTTTCACTTTTTTTCATAGCTAAAATCTACTACTAAATAGTCGTTTTGGTTGTTGTTCAATAGTTAAATTTTACTATTTTAATAGTCAAAATCTACTACTAAATAGTCATTTTGGCTGTTGTAAAATAGTTAAAATTTATTATTTAAATAGTTGAAATCTACTACTAAATAGTCGTTTTGGTTGTTGAAAAATAGTTCAAATTTACTATTATAATAATTAAAGTCAACTATAGAATAATCATATTTGTCAACAAACTAATCATAACTATACAATAGTTAATTATGATTATTTTGTTACTATAAAAGTAGTGGTCACGAATCAGACTATTAAAATAGTTAAAAAATAGTCAAATACGACTATTTTTTTCTCTGAGTGTATATATACCAATTATTGATTTTTTATCTTTTCGTGAGTATCACATTTTAAATATTCCGTAACATATTAACATATCCGTCAAATCTTATAATTTCAATTTCCCACATTAAAAAAAATTATTACGCCAATTTTCTATACTGCACTATTAATCTGCATATTCATATATTTTTCTTTGCCTGACTATACTATACTTAAATTTAAACGGGGAACTAAAATCATTTAATTATAATTGTAATAGCAATCAATGACCATAAATAAAATATTAAATTAAATTTAATTATTTTCTAATTAAACAGGTGAAATTGATTTTCATTTTCTTGTTATTATTTAAGTAAATGTGAAATGGTAAATGTTTACATTAATCAACAAATTATTATATTAAATTATCATCAACTTCATCATCATCATTACGATTATGATTATGATTGAGATTATTATTATTATTAATATATAATCATCATGAGTATATTATAAATAAAATATTTTTGTTACAACTATTAACTTACTTTTGATTGTTACGCTTGTTAAAATGATAATGATAATAATTTAGTTGTTGTTGTGTGGTAAAGTGTTTTATCCGATATTATTTATGTATGTAATCTATTGCAATTTGTGTAATTTAGTGAAGTTTTTTTTTCAAGTTACAATTATAATAAAGAACATGATTTATTGGTTGAATTTCATGGTTGTAGTAATTTTAAGAAATTGCGTTTAAATAGTTTGCTGTCTTTTATATAAATAAACGATTTACTGTATTGATATTAAAATTAATATAGGTGATAATTTGATAAAAGTTATTATTTGAATGAAATTTATTAGTGAAAAGAAAGAACAATTAGTTAATGAAAGGATTTTGAAGTGTTGAACATGTACCCTATGAACATGTACCCACGATTTTTCATTTAAAATTTAATGAAAATAATTATACAGCTCACATTATTCATTGGTCCTTCGAGCCGGATCAATATCAAAACAGGGGGGTGCTATTGATCGAAGGTCTGCAGGGTCGAAGAAGCGAGTCAAAACTAAAATAATATATCATAAAATATTATATCTTAAAATATTTCACCGACAAAACAAACAATAATCTATCAGCATAGTTGGAGAATGATGTTAAATGCATTTATGTTGTTGAGAACGATCAGTCGATCCCTTCATCTGATAGATTTTTGTTTTTGTCGCTTATGGTATGGTTGGTGGCAGGGGAACAGGGGGTTGGGGAGAGGGGGAGTGCTATTGATCGAAGGTCTGCAGGGTCGCAAAAGCGAGTGAAAAATAAAATAATATATCTCTATACTTAAATAAATAATTAAAAATAAAAAATTACCTCAGAACACATGTTGTTATTGGACGTACGTCTTAAAAGGTATATATGTGTTGTTTTGAACCATATTGTTATTCTTATTACACAACACTTTTTACTAAAAACAAAAAATTCTTGGGAAAAATAAAAATTGTTTTCTATTTGCGCACTCACCAACAACAAATCATTATTAAATAGCAATAAATGAAAATAAATATCAAAACAATCTGTGCATTATTTGAGATTTATCATCATTTACCACCAACTTTGGTAAATGACGTCAATGACCGGTGAAAGATGTACATTTAAGTTTAAATTATGTTTTTTTACAACATTTACCTACATAATTTAATCATTTTGGTTAATGACCGGGGAATGACGACAAGTACCAATTGTCATCTTTCACCGTAACATATATATATAATTTTTTTTGTTTTTGTTTTTCCGTCTCCGCTTATCATATATAGTCGTTTGGCACCAAAATTTTTCCGAAATTTCGACATCAGGCACATTGCAATAGGTAGTATTTTATATGAAATCTACCTAAAAATTAGAATAAAATGAAATTAATTACATTAGTTGTTAGTTAATCTACTATATTAGATGAAATTCGTGTTTTGAACGTTCCAGAAAGTTGATTTTTGAATCGGACCATTTTATACGGTTTTATATGCGTTGGAAATGTAATTGACTGGCATATGAAAAAATAAACAGCTACACTGTTAAAAATATTAATGAATAAATTTTTTAAAGATGGAGCTGATGTCATAGGTGAAGAAATTTTTGAATCATATTTTTCAGTATGAAAGTTTCAGTTTCACCCCAAACTAAAATTTAGAATATGGAGGGGCTGAAATCTCACAGCTCTGAGATATCAAGACTTCGGTCTGGGCTAAGGATTTTGATATAGTTTTCGGCAAAAAACTTTTATGAGGACATGGTTTTTAGTCTTGGGCAGCGATGTATATCAAACATAACTCTTATTTAAAGTACAAGCATTTTTTATCTCTGTTTAGAAATTTATTACAAAACTAACACGAAACATCAATACAATGCCGGAAAATTATAACAGATTATAAATAAACATAATTTAGTGAAAAGGTGATACACTCAGCAAACTACTCAAAAACCTCTCCATTTAGCGTTTCCAGAAAATATTACAAAATCACAAATTCATATTTCTTTCAAAATTCCAAAAATATTTTAAAAATGAAATAAAATCTAACTTCTTCCAAAATTCCAAAAATATTCCAAAAATATTCCAAATATTTAAACTTTTTCTAAATTCCAATAATATTCCAAAAATTCTTAAAAATTCAAACTTTTCCCAAAATTCTAAAAATATTGCAAAAATCATTACAAAATCAAAAATTGAAACTTTTTACAAAATTCCAAAAATTGTAATAAAATCAAAAATTTAAAATTTTTCAAAAGTCTAAAAATATTGCAAAAATTCTTACAAAATTGAAACTTTTTTCAAAATTCTAAATATATATATAAAATTCAAAAACTCTATTTTTTTCAAAATTCTAAAAATATTTCAAAAATTATAACAAAATCAAAAATTGAAACTTTTTACATAATTCCAAAAATATTCCAAAAATTAGAATAAAATCAAATATTTAAGCTTTTTCTAAATTCCAATAATATTCCAAAAGTTCTTAAAAATTTAAACTTTTCCGAAATTCTAAAAATATTGCAAAAGTTATTACAAAATCAAAAATTCAAACTTTTTCAAAATTCCAAAAATTATAATAAAATCAAAAATTTAAAATTTTTCAAAATGCTAAAATTATTCCAAAAATTCTGATAAAATCAAAACTTAATACTTTTTCCAAAATTCTAAAAATATTGCAAAACTTATTACAAAATCAAAAATTGAAACTTTTTTCAAAATTCCAAAAATATTTCAAAAACTATAACAAATTCAAAAATTTCCATGTCCAATGCCATTTGCAATTACATATACGTCATCAAAACAGCTACATTTTTTCCCAAAATATTGGCTAAAAAAATAAATGAAATCATTTTTTGACACACTTGACATTATTTTTTTGACAAACTTATAATGCCATAATTCTCAATAATAATAATAAAATTTCATTTCAAACAAATAATTAATTTTATTTTTTTCCAAAAAATTGGGTAAAAAAATAAATAAAAATCTTTCTTTTGACACTCTTGACAACATTTTTTTGACGAACTTATAATGCAATAATCTAGATTTTGATCTCACATACCAATCCCTACCATAAAGATTTCTCCAAATTTAATGTTCCTACTCGTAATCACTTAAAATGAACGTTTTTTTAGCCAAAAATATGAAAATTTGCTATTTTTGACACACATACTGATTTTTTTGACACACTTCCGGTACAGTCATCGAACACAGCGTCCTTTCGAACCTGTCCCTTGAGTATACCTATTTTTAGAAAAAAATTTTTGAAATCTGTCCAGCGGTTTTCCCTGCAGCGTGGGTAATCACGGACGGCCGGCCGACAGACAGACTTACATTTTTGTTTTGCTATTTTAGAAGCAATAGGTCCTAAAATGTCGAGAAATGTCAAAAAAGTGGGGGTAAAAATTTCACTTTTGGCTCATGAATATAATACTTAATTCTTTCAGACCGAAGTAAAATAGTTTTTTTGTTCTCCAGATATTAATTTTTAGGATGTGCATCTCCGGTCAAAAACTTGACTTGTAGTTGAAATTCATCATCTGGGAAATTAACCAGACTCCAACCAGTTAAGGTTGAACTGAAAAATATGTGGTTTTTAGAAAAATTGAGAGTTTAGTTTGAGAACTGGGCGGTCCGAACGATTTATGAAAACTCAAATTCAGCCTTCAGGTTAACTTAAAAATCAAATTGCAAGAGAAAAACTCAACCGATATCAACAGTTTTATGTGCATTGGAAAGACAAAACACTGGCCAACAGAAAGAAAAATTCAATAAATTTTTGGCTTACACTGTTAAAAATATTAAGAAACAAAAGAAACGATTTCATTTTATTGCCAAACAAAAAGTCAGTGTTGACTTTATAATTTTAACACTTCACTCACTTAGATTTTTTGCGGTGAAGTGATAAAAAAATTATCACTTCACCGCTTCACAGCTACAGAATTTAGCTGCTGGTCCGGTTCTAGTAGGGCTGCCTGATTCGGTTGGGATGGTTTGATGCGTTACATTTTCGACCAGGACCTGTTCATAGTGCCTGCAATGCGGTCCCTATCAGTGGTAGGCAAAGCCGTATCCGGTCCAGATCTGATCTCTTCTATAATGCTAGTCGGATAGATTTTAAAATCATTGACGGTAAGAGACAGATTGACCGATAAGATTTCATTTAATATCTAGAGAATAATCACAGTTTATCAGTTTTTCCAGCCTACGCCACTAATTTACACCCAAAAATATTAAAACAAGTATTGCGTTATACCACTCTCCTAAAAATTTACATGCAGTAACATGCTAATTACATACTTTTAATCCATATATTTTGCCTAAAAATTCCACTAAAACTTATTTAATCTTAGTATATCATTGCATGTTTATGTTTCTAAACGAAATAAAAATTCTAGTCTATCTACAAACACAAGAAAAACAAACATTGTGTGAGGCGGATGCAAAGTTTGACGTTCGAGTTTTTATTCCAGAATATATTATTTCCTTATAGATTTCCGACAATTATATGGAGAAATATTTAGTTTTAAGATTATTTATTTGATTTTTTTACTTAAACTTTATTCGGTAACGAGCTTTTTTGAAACAAAAAGATATTAAAATTAAAACATATAATTATAATCAAATTGTGATTTGTACCTTTAGATGAGTACAAGTACAGAAATGTATAAAGATTTTTGTATAATTTACTTCTATACTCTATCCTTCATCCAAGTTGTGATATTTAAATAAAAAATCATAGTAATTAATTATTAAAACAATTTGTAATATCTAAGTTTAAAGCGAATCAGCTTCATGCTGTTTCATTGACTACTTATGTTCAAAAGAAATCAATTATTGTGATAAACAGTAGCGTAGAAATTAGTCAGTAGATAGTTTGAACATAAGGGTCAGTTGTTTCTTTTCAAATTTAATATAAATTTTCGGTTGTAATACCACGAGTCATTGAAATTTTTTTGAAAATATTTTGATTTTACGAATTAAATTATTTAGCAACACTGCGAATTTAAAGCGCACAATAAACCACGAGTCCGTAGGACGAGTGGTTTAAGTAGTGGTTTGATTGAGCAGTGTTGCTTAAAAATAATTTAATGAGTAAAATTGAAAAACTTTAGACAAAAATTTCAATGAAGAGTGAGTGAGTGGTATTTAATGAGATAATTTTTTTTAAATTATAATTTTGTTTAACAGATAATAATTATTAGTTTCTAAATAAAGTTTTTTCTACAAATTATTCAGTTTATAAAAAATTATGTAAAATTGCAAATAATAAAAATGTCCGTTTTCATTCATAAATGATTGCATGTTTATGTTTATTTGTCAAAAATAAATTACAAATTTATAGCATTCATGCGCCTACTAAGATGAAATTATATTTCATTTTGTTTCATTTTATTGCTGCAACTGCACTATTCTGGCGCTCGATTCGCCATATTCGCTCTTTCAACGAAATTAAGACAACAACATTTCGATTGAAAATACTTTGAAGGTTCGAATATATTTTTTGCAATAATCTGCAACCACGACATGGTATGCCTTGTGCATTTAATCCAACCATTATTTGATCATTTTATGAATATTGTTTTCAAGAGAACAATCTTATGTCCGAGTTTTCTTACAATATCTATAAATATATACAAACAAGAAATCGTAACTTATTATTATTATTTCTAAATTTGTTATTAATATTACAGTACAACAATAAATAAAAAGAATTTAAACTAAAATGTATTTCTTTATTTTCTTTACAGATTATATTATAAATTATATATATTTTATATAAATAATATATTGATCTTGAAAATATATGCTTAATTACTGCTTTTCTGGAAATGAATTATTATTTGTTCTCAGTTTCAAAATTTGATAAAAACAATAAAAAAATTTTAACACATAAATTATTTGTTATTTTTGTTTTAGTATGAAGCACCCAATTATTGCAGTCTAGAAATTAGTATTAGAATCAAGTTTTTCAAAATTTTGCTCAACCTTTTCTGTCATTTCTTGGTCAACCTTCTCGGCTGATTTAGAAAGAAAATTTGATGGAAAATCAATGCAAGACACCGATTCATTGAAACTTCAGTAATCGTTAGAATAATAAAAAACTGAATACACGTAATTTTACATTTTTCCTATTTTTCACACTAAGTGGCTCGAAATTTGTTAAGAAATGTTGAGACAAGGAAAGTTTAAAGATAAATTTTTCTCAAACTAGTTAATCGATTTTAATACATTTTTTTGTTTGAATGGTACTAAGGAGGGCTTTATAAAAATATTACACTGATTAAAAAAAATAAGAGCAATTTCACGCAAGTTTAGCAAATTTTTGGGAAATTTTGACTTGACCCCTTTTAATTTTGATTATTTTTTGTTTATAGATAGTCTTTCATAAATAAAAAATACGAGTTCTCTTAGAATTTTTTTTTTCGACCAGGGGTCTTCACAGGGTGCCCCTCAATTTTTTGTTATTTTGTGATGTGAGTGCATTTTGACGAGCGATTGTAGAAAAACTACTGAATCGATTTTCATAAATGATATGTCGTTGAATAGGTATTAGAACAAAATTTTTAAAAATGTACACTGTTAATTTTTTGAAACAATTTTTAACGGTGTAACATAAGAAAAAAACGGTGTAATTGAAAAAAAGATGGCGCTACACCTTTTTTTTTTTTAAACTAAATTGAAGCTTATTTTATATCTAACCACTTGTGAAAGTTTGGGACACGCGTTATTTTTTGTTTTAAAGATAAAATTCGTTGTGCATATGACTGTCGGGAATCAGTTTTTTTTTGTTCTGAAGGAAAATTATAAAAATGGCGATTTTTAGATTCAGATTTTCTTTTATGTTAAATATCAAATATTTTATTATTAAATGAACTTTTTAAAAAGCAATTTCAGTCAAGTTCAGCAAAATTTTGCGACATTTTGACTCGACCCTTTTTAATTTGGTTTATTTTTAGTTTATAGATAGCCTTTGATAAATGAAAAATACGACTTCAAGTAGAATTTTTTTTAAATATAATAATATAAATTATTATATTTTTAAATATAATAATATAATTATAATAACAATATAACTATAATAACAAACAACAGTAATGCTACGCGTCATTTGGTTTAAAAAAGTAAAACTCTACATGAAAATAATTTTCAGCATTCATCTGCGACGGATAAAAGAGGTGTATCCACAACAGATATAAATGTTGTGGAGCAGTTCTATAAAAGTGATGAAATCAGTAGATTATTGCCAGGCAAACGAGATGCAATATCTTTTAAAAAAGAAGATGAGCGCATAAAAACACAAAAGCGCTTATTGCTATGTACATTAAATGAAGCTTATGTGGAGTTTAAAAATAAGTTTCCTGATGTGAAAATAGAATTTACTAAATTCACGTCCCTTCGACCACAAGAATGTATAAAATTATCCCAAGTAGTTCATAATGTGTGCGTGTGTACCATACATCAAAATATAAAAGTATTGATTCAACACTCTAAGATGTCTTGGATTACTGATGCTGCTTTCCAGAATTATAAAACATTAATTGACTTTGTTTCATGTGGTGAATTAACAGAAGATTGTCATACTTTGAAGTGCAATGAATGTTCAAAAAAACTTCAACAACTAGAAGAAAAATTACTAAATGGTTTTGACGTTAAAGGAATCCTTCAAGTCAAATATCAACAATGGAATACCACTGATCGATGCAATTTGGATACTTTAATAGAAACTGTAGAAGAATTTATGAAAAAATTTATTTACCGTTTACAAATTTTGATACCACACAACTTTATAGCAAAACAGCAATCTACATTCATTGAGGAAAAAAAATTAGAAGCAGGAAGTGCTTCGTTCAAGGGGATTTTTCTGAAAACTACGGCTTCATAATTCAGGATGCGGTTCAAGGCTATTATTATAATAATTCACAAGCTACTATTCATCCATTTGTCATTTATTTTAAAAGTGCCGCAAGTGAATATATACAGCACCGAAGTTTTATACTCATTTCGGATATAAACGATCACAACAGTACTACAGTCCATCTTTTCATTACAAAACCTATTGAATTCTTCCAAACGCATATAAATTCTAATATTACGAAAATAATTTATAACACTGACGGTGCACCTTCTCAATACAAAAATAAACATAACCTAATTAACTAATGCCACCACAAAAAAGACTTTAAGGTTGATGCAGAATGGCATTTTCATGCTACCAGCCATGGAAAGGCACCTTATGATGGAATTGGTGGTACACTGAAGCGTGCTGCACACCGTTATAGTATAGGGAGCAAAGATATTATTGATACATCAAAAAAACTTTTCGAATGGGCTTTAAAATGGGAATCTTTGGAATGAACTTTAGATACGCTGATAAAAATGAATATCAATTAACAAAAACAAAATACAAAATCGATATAAAAATGTGATTACTATAAGTGGAACTCAAAAATTTCATTCTTTTGTACCATTAGATACTAAGACAATAAATGCAAAAATGTTTTGCAACTCAAAAGAAACTTTTAAATGTAAAATAAGTAAATAATTTTTAATAACTATATTTATTTTCTTTAACCTACATATATAATTTGTATGATACTTTAAATAGTTTATTCAATAATAAAATATTTGTAGTTTAATGTTAAAATACAATCTTTTACTTTATGACCATAATAACATAATACGAACATAATACTTCTCCAGTCAAAAGTTCCTAAATAGATTTTGTTATTTATGCGGTTTTTTTGTTTGCAGTCGAGACTGTCAAATTATTTTTTATAAGAGTGACAAGTGATTACTAAAAGTGACAAATAAACATTTCATTTTTTTATGCCATCTAATACAATGAAAATAATTGCAGAACTATTTTCCTATTCAAAAGAAACTTCTGTTTGTAAAATAAGTAAATCATTTTTAACAATTGTATTTATTTTATTTATTGTACTACATATATAATTTTTATAATGTTTTAAAAAGTTCATCTAATATTAAAATATTTGATATTTAAAATAAAAAAAATCTCTTAGTTTATAACGCCATTTTTATAATTTTCCTTCAGAACAAAAAAAACTGATTCACGACAGTCATATGCACAACGAATTTTATCTTTAAAACGAAAAATAACGCTAGTCCCAAACTTTCACAAGTGGTTAGATATAAAATAAGCTTCAATTTAGTTTAAAAAAAAAAAAGGTGTAGCGCCATCTTTTTTTCAATTACACCGTTTTTTTCTTATGTTACACCGTTAAAAATTGTTTCAAAAAATTAACAGTGTACATTTTTTAAAATTTTGTTCTAATACCTATTCAACGACAAAAGGGGTTAAGTCAAAACGTTGTTGAATCTTCGTGAAATTGCTCATAAATAATTTTGCATGATTTTTTAATTTTAATTTTTTAAACATGGCGATTTCAAAGAGTACTTTTTTCTTTTCTATTATTTTTTATATTTTAAGGATTTATTTGTTTAGGATGGCTAAATAGCCAAAACATACTATTTTGTAAATAATTGTAAATAAGTGTTATTTTTTTTATCGAGAAAGAGGCATTTGAATATATATTAGAATGATATTTTTTTACTTTGTGCCATTTAATAAAAACAAGTTCAAAAATGAGCGTTTTTTTGTTTTAAAGGTACTAAATAAGGATTTGTAAGAAAATAAAGTGATAAAAGTTTTATTTAGTTCACATAAAATTTCTTAGATTTAATTTAAAAGTTTTAAAAATTAAATAAATAGTGATAAGCCAGTTTACTAATTTGATTTCTGGAAGAGTCTGTTGGATGTAGAGACAGACTCATGAAAGATAGAGAGAGACCAATATATGAGAGACATATATGGAGGTACATCATTTGAAAATTCAACTCTTTTGTGATCGTAGAAAGAAAATAGTCACTTTGAAGTGTAAGAAAAACAATTATAAAAAAATAAAATAATTCTGAATTGGTCCAACTTAAGTAAAGTTGCCGTCAAGGTTGATCTAGATCCAAGTATGATCTGTATAGTTCTTGTAAGATATGTTACGAAGCTCTTGCATCCGTAAAAATTCATTTGTCCAGACAACTTTCTTTTGCATGAATCAATGCGATAAATACAACTTATCGTCTTTTTATTCATATCTTTCTGAACCCTGTGTGCAATGATTTTGTTTTCATAGATTGCTGTCTCATTTTGATATGTTGTTGATTTATAATTTTGACACCTCCATTTGCAAACTCCACATACGTCCAAAATTCTAAGCTTTACGACCTTGCATCATAATCTACTATTATAGTTTTGTGTTAAATAAAAGAAGTTATTTATTTCTAAATTCACGATGTTATTTTATTAAGATTTTTATCTATACGATAGGATAGTTATATATATTTATGTTTTAGAAAAACATTTTTTTTTGCATGCATATTTCCGGAACTTGATGCTGGAAATATCTGAACTAGATATATGCATTAAATGTTTGAATTATCTGGATCGGTTAATATAGGCAAGAATGTAAAGTTATACTAAGACAACAATTAGTTATTGTACTACCATTATGAAATTTAACAATTTAACAGCGAAGAAAAAATTACTTCAAAAGTTGTTTGGTGAATAACGGCGAATGAACAAGTGTAGTAATCAATAACTTTGATGATTCGTAATCGACTTAGACACTTTAAGAAAACTTTTTTAATTTTTCTAATACTTTCGGTTTCTATGAAGCCTTCCTCAGGGAAATATTTATTTCTATTAGGTAATAGAAATAAATATTTCCCTGAGGAAGGTTTCATAGAAACCGAAAATATTTGGGAAAAATTAAAAAAGTTTTTTGAAGTGTCTAAGTCAATTACGAATCATCAAAGTTATTGAAATAACACTTTAAGTACTTCTTAAACAATCTTCATTTAAGTGTAGCACTGTTGTTGGTGAAATTGTTTGGGGTAAAAGAAAAGCCAACGGTAAAAGAAAAGCCTTTCTATGCATAATCTTCAAAGTTAGTGAAATAACACTTTAAGTACTTCTTAAACAATCTTCATTTAAGTGTAGTACTGTTGTTGGTGAAATTGTTTGGGGTAAAAGAAAAGCCAACGGTAAAAGAAAAGCTTTTCTATGTATAATCTTCATCTAATCTAGTAAAATTGCTTGTGGTTAAAACAGCGGAGGATAAATAATTTTCTGTATAAACCAACATATAGTTTTGAGAAATTATTTTGGGGCATAGACAGCGTGACTATTTACAATGGGCAAGATATTCCATGTAAATTGTGCTTCCATTTCCGTCCTCTTTACCTATAGCAATATACTATAGAGATCCTCGAAGTCAATAGACTTCTCAACTCAATTGTGTGTAAGAACATCATTATTTTAAATATTTCTAAAATTTGACACTTCCGGAAGCTCGAATCAACTTTTTTTATTTTCAATTCATAGTTTTTTTCCTAATTATGAAAATTAAAACTAAAACAAATGAATTGCAAAACACAAAATTTAACTGTGAAAGAAAATTTATGCTGACGGGAGAGTTCTTTCATGGCTCGTGCCATGGAATTCGTTTTATTTACTAATTCGGCAGTTTTGGGATATTGAGTTGAGTGGAACAATAAGTTTTTGTTGAGGTAGGTCAATAGAACCCAATAGAAATCGAGGTAGCGGCAGGTTATTTTACGTGCGCGAGCAACTAGTAGACCTTCACGGTCTGCTAAACCTCAATCTACAAGATGGCGCCCAACGTGGGGCTCTAGAACATCAATGGTTGGGTCTTTTGATCAAATTTTTTTTCTGACTGAAGTTTTTTTTAAATATTTTTGTAATTTTTGTAGTTTATTCGAAATTACGAAGTTCTGGAATAATTGTTTTAATTTGTTGTACTATCTAATTATTATGTATTTTCTTAATTTTTTTTGTAAGTTGTTATAGTTAATTTTAGAATAGTTTTATTAATTTTTTTGGAAATGATTGCTTGTTAAATCTTAATTGTGAATAATATTTGTATTTGTTTTAGAAAATAATATTTTAGGAATTTGAAATAATTTTTAAATAATTTTGAAAAGTTGTTTTGTTTTTTTTAAATAGATTTTAGTATTTTTATACTATAATCTATAACATGATTTAAAATTGTTAAAATAATTTTTTTTTGAAATTTTATTTTTTTTTGAATTTCTAATTTTTTGAATTTTTTTAAATTTTACATAAATTTTAAAAATTTTTTGTAAACTTTACTTTTTGTAATGTTTTTTTTTTTTTGCTGTTTTTAAAATAATTTTTTTTTTAATATAAAATTTTTTTATATTTTGGTAATAGATTAAAGCGTGATAGATATGTAATTTGTTGTAAATTGGTAAATTTTGAAGTTTTATGTTTTTTGCATTTTAAACTTTAAATTTTTTTGTAAAATTTTTTTAGTAGTTTCTGTTTGTTTTGTTTTGTTACTGTTTTTGTTTTGTTGCTTTCAAATTTTTGTTAGTTTGGTTTTAATTTTAAATTTGTTAAAAAAATTTTTAATTTTATTTTGTAAATTTGTGTTGAATTTGTTCCGAAACTTTGGAATTTTGAAATTTTTTTGTCAATTCTAATTTTTGGATATTTTTTCGTAATATTTGATTATTGTGAATAATTTTAATGGTTTTTGAATTTTGGAGTTAGGTGGTGGAAGATTGGAGATGAGATGGTTTGCTGTAGTCGGGATTAAGTTTTTTTTTCAAAGTAGTTGGATAGTTGAGTTTTTTTTAGTAGAAGTGGAATTGTAGATGGAGAGTTAGGTCAAACGGTCGATATGACCTAGTGAAATGTAATATTAAAGTTGACCGAAAATAATAAATTTTGAATTATAAAAATAAATTTTACCACAAAATGATATGAATAGAGTTTACCAAGGAATAAGAGGTATTGATTTGTAATTGAGTCATTGACAAAGTGTACTTACAGTTAATGGAAAAAAATTATTAGAGTCATATTATTATGGTGTAGAAAAAAAAGGAAAAAAAAAGAATTTATAAGAAAGAATGATTTTTTGTTTATGTAGATAAGGAAACCAAACCCATTCTGTTGCGGTAATTATAACTAGATTCTGTCCAGCGTGTGTTTTGTTTTGTAACTTTTGTATTATGGATTTATAAAATGAGACGAAGATCCTCCCTACATTTTGGAAAACTGTCATAACCAAACCCTAAGAGGAAAAGTGGTAAGTGTGTTGACTTTTCTCCGGTGTTTTGTGGGTTTTTGTTTTTACAAGTATTTTAGAGTCAAATAAAATGAATTGCTAAAGTGCACGTAATATAGGGAGAGTTTTGCCATGGCAGATTTCCATTCTGGAGATCCTGGGTGGCTTTTGAGACACGCGATATTTTGGTTATAATTCTTAATTTTCTTGTTAGTGAGGTTGGTCGTAGAATTCACGCCCGCTGGAGCTAGCGCAGGGTGAAAGTATGTTTGCGTGCACGACCAACATATTTTGAACCAGAAAAGGATATCAAAAGTGGATATCGCCAATTAGTGAGAATACTAAGATTATTAACACTCAACAAAACAGAACAGATTACTTGGAAAGAAAATTTGAAATGAATGAATCAACTAAACGCTATTCACCAGCCTCAATATAATACTGGTGATGAATTAACAAGAAACATCACAAAAAATTATTATTGTGATTTGATTGAACATCGGGTAACGGGTTTATATCTTAACAGATCACTTTAAAAATTGAATTTGATCCTCAACCGTAAATATTGTATATTATTGTTTTTTTTTTATATGATAATTTAGTTATCAACATGAACTACTAAGTTTGTTCGGAGGCATGAGGAGTTAAATCCTATACCATAATGGGGTAAATGCAACATTTAATTTAATTTTCTAAATGTAATAATCGTAGTTATATTGGAATGTTTGTGTGCTGTTCTCGATTTATTCGACTTTAGAATCATCAGAGTCCCTGTTCTTTGTTTTCGCTTATTTAATTCCATTTACACAGTCTCATTTGCGTGCATATCTAATTATTTGTACAGAACTAAGGGAAATTGCTTTTCGGATACACGTGGCTAAAACTCGGTGGAACAAAACCTCGCTAGGCACGCAGTCCTTCGATTGCTTCCTGTTGGATGTCGGTCAAACTAGCAGGCCCAGTGCTCATTACAGATAGTGCAATTGGTGTTCAATAAAAATTAAAATTAACATTGTTCTAACAAAAACAAAAACGCATTCCAATTAGTTTATGGTGAAAAAAAACGAAAAAAAATCAACTGATGTTCATTCAAAAATACAATCAATTTCTTTTTGTATGCGAGAAAAGCACGAATTTCATCTATGGTTATCGTGAACAAAACAAAAAACATTATCAAAAATGTGCAAAATGACATAATTAATGTGCTGGGGAGGCAATTAACTATTGAGGAGCTACTGTGAAATGATGACGTAACACTTGGCGTCTTGACATTTGAAAAACACATATGCTATGTTGGAGTAGAAAGTTAATTTTGATGAATAAATTTAAGGAAACGGTTGAACTAGCTGGAATATTGCTTGATAACCAAATATTCGAATGTATTTTTCTCCTATCAAAACAAAACACCTGTAATTTGTGTATGTTTTGGATAAAAGACTAAAGCTTTTGAAAACCACAAAAACAAATAAGAATAAATTACTGAATGAAAGAAATGGGGAAACCCAAGGCATCTCTAGATATTAAATTTTTGTTAAATTTATACTGAACATGTTCAAGAAAAATTTAAAGTAAAACAATTTTCAGCAGTAATTTCCGACGGTAACGACGGTGATAGTTCGAATTAATGTTTTGTGAAAATTTCGATGCAAGTTGATTGAAAATAGCATAAGGGCTTTTTAGCTTTTCAGTGTCAGCAAATTATAACAGATGGAACATCAAATTACTACAGAAGAACAACAAATTATGACAGAAATCTGTTTTAAGCGCCAAAATGATTTTTGATTTTGATTTGATTCAATCTATCTTCAGTTTATCTTTATTAGCTCTCTAATATGACGAATCCATTGGATTAGTTTAACTTTTCTTTTAATTCTAATAAATCTATTGTTCTGTTATGTTAACATATTTTTTGTTTATGTTGTTCATTATATATAATTATAATTTTTAAATTATCTATACTTGCTAATGTTAAGATTTGTTTCAATTCGTACAGCAAAATAAAAAAGTTTTCACCTTATGTCAAAATTGCTCACTAAAATCAATACTTGTACGAAATGACGATCCGAACTATTTCTACCAGCGTTATAAATTTTAAGTTATATATATAAAAAAGTTTTAACATTATATTCTTTGACATTTGCCCGGAAAAAAGAAATAACTTCAATTTAAAATTTTCAACTCAAACATTTTCAAACCAACCAAAAACACCGAATATAAGTTTTAAGAAATATGATAAAAAAAATTTCAGTAGTTGCTTGGGGGCAGTAACTAATTGGTTTAGAATTAGGTGACTTAAGGCCTCGTTCTAGCATCTGCAAATAAAAAAAAAACATAAAATATATTTTTTTTTAAATTCTAAAATGAATGGGATCTATCTATCCATTATAGACAGACAGACAGATTTAATATATTATATGTTTCAAGATTTTAGAAAATTTTTTTGTGTTATAAGTTTATATTTGAAATAAATAAAAAGCTGAAACACGCACGTTTATTATCACGTCATGATAGAAACGATTTATGTTATGTTTTTGTTATTTATAGTTAGCATATATATAATATATATTTTGTTTGAAGAAATAGATTTTTCTTGAACACAAACAATATGTAATCAAAATTTACTTTTACATATTTGAAAAAATTATTTTAAGAAAATATTTTAATGTTTTTAAGATTCATGATTTTTCTTTTATTTAAATATTATAATAATAAGAATAAGTTTTTAGATTTATGTTGCTGTAAGGTATTTGCATTTATATATGATGATGATCATGATCAATGATCACTTTGTTTCCAGTCATGTTTGATTTTTGTTTCGGTAATTTTTTAATTAAAACATATATTTTATATGTGGGAGATTTTATCACAAATGCCTCAGGGAACCAATTTGTTTGATTTTGTTCTGCACACCAGAATCCCATATTATGCAAGGTCTACCTCTGGTTCTATCACGAAAACTTTGACAACAAAGCGCGTAAGTGTTCAGAACTTGAGAAACTATTAAGTCCCGCTGTTGCTACGTCATAACAGTAGGATCTACAATTCATGTGGTCTTTTTGTTAGAGACGATGAAAACCTAGTACAGTTTTTAATCGATTGTGGTGCTGATGTCTCACTACTAACTTTTCCTCGCGGCCAAAACGATCCCATTCAAACTTTTACTGCTGCTAACGGTACCTACAGCTATTCCCACATAAGGTTATGCTAAGTTGTTGAAATTGAACATCGGACTTTGTTGTACATTCACACATTTTTATACTGGCAGATGTTAGCAGGCCTATAATAGGTTGATTTCCTCTTGAAGTATGACATTTTGGTCGATCTTAAAAAAAGGAAGTCGACATCTTTTTATGTGAATGCAATTGTCACTAATTGTAATATGCCTACTCCTAAACATTTCAGCGTCGACAATCAATTTGGCACTCTCCTGAAAATATTTCCATCACTTACCGAGGCACTACACTATGGCCTTCTAGTTATATACAACTTAAATCATTAAATTGTGACTAATGGAAGACTAATAGAAGACGCTTGGACCCGTGGAAACTCACATCAGCAAAGACCGAATTTGAACATATGTATGGTGAAACTAGGTTTTTGTCAGCAAGGATGAGGATAACAAAACAGCTAGAACTACAGCTTTTGGATTGTTTGATTTCACTCGTATGTCTTACGGTTTACGAAACTTCATTCCAGCGCTTCATCAACGAAGTAACAAAGGAGCTGGATCTCGTCTTTGTCGAGAGATATCCTCATAGATGGTATCCTCATTACTAGCCACGCCGAAGCAGAACATTTTCAGCACTTGAAGAAACTTTTCACTCGACTGAATATGGCATAATTATAAAAGCTTCAAAATGCATCTTCGGCCACTCTAGCCACTCTATTTCGGGAAATGGCGAGCTTAGAGATAGAGTAACTGCCATCTACAACTTTCCAGCTCCAAGATCAATCCACCAAATAAAGCAATTCGTAGGTATAGTGAATTATTATCATCGTTTCATACCACGATTAGCCAAATTGTTAGCGCCTATTGACGGACATTTGGCATTACTGATAAAAAACCCAATAACAAATTCAATTTTTCTTGGCCAGAGGACTGTAACGAGACTTTCATCAAAGTCAAAGAAGCTCTTCCCGTCGCTACTCTTTTACTCTGGTGAAGAAGTGAAGAAAATTCTTCAGAAAATTGCACTTCAACTGAAAGACCTGAAAGATCTATCAAAATTGCAACAGAAGGACGATGAACTCAAGAAATTGATTAGTCCTGAAAAACCGTCAAGATAATTTAAAGTTAAACTTAAGTTCCAACAATCATCAGGCAGCAAGGACAATATCTGGTGCAAGACATCATCTGGTTATAATCGACCAAACGTCCCAAACCGCATTAGAAAAACCATATTCGATAACTTACATGGTTTATCACATCCTGGCATACGTTCAACGCGAAAGTTAGTCCCATCTAAATATTTTTGGACACGAATGAATGTTGACAGAGGGATATGGGTTAAATCTTGTGAATCCTGTCAACGATTGTAAATCCACAGACACACAAAATCTCCGATTGGTAAAGTTGAAGTACCAAATATTAGATATAACCCCATCGACATCGTTGGACCATTACTGCAATCAAACGGGTACAGCTATATACTTATAATAGAAGACCGCTCCATACATTGACCGGAAGCATACCCCATAAAACACATAACAGCAAGTACCATTGCATCAACACTTTTGCAGGAATACACATCTAGGTTTGGTATTCCTTAGGTCATAACGACAGATTGTGGTGGACAATTCGAATCCAACCTGTTCACTAAGCTCACTAAGCTTCTAGGATCTCTTTGAATCCTCAGAGCTGCTTACAATCAAAAAGCAAACGGTCTTGTCGAACGCTTCCATCGTCAACTTAAAGCATCTCGTAAGGCGAGATTCAGTACCGCTCATTCGAGCACTGAACTCCCACTGGTTTTACTTGGCATCAGAACTTCAATCAAAGAAGACATCGAATGCACACCTACAGAACTACTGTATGGTAAAACTCTTAAGATCTCCGGTGAATTTTTTGTCGATTCTCCCACATACAACACAACGGATACTTCTGGGCTCATTAAGAGATTTAACAACTGCACACGCATTTTTGTTCGATTCGAGAAAGTAAAAGGACCCCTTTACACCTTACGAAGGGTCGTTTACAGTTGTACGCAAACTGCGTACATTTTTCGTAGTGAACATTCACGGACAAAATACAACGATTGGCATCGACAGATTAAAATCAGCCTACAGCATCTTGTCAACAGTCAAAATTAGCACACAAAAAAGAAAGAAACATGTACATTTTAATTAATCGAGCAAAATCATTCATGCATTTTTGATCTGGTGGGGGAGCATATGTGGTTGCCACTCGGCAAAAACATAATTAAGAACGATAACACTCAGTGAAATAAAATCTTTATAATACTCTATAACGGAAATCAAATTAATTTTGCTACCAAAGAAATAACTTTGTACAATTAGCTTTAATACAATAAATCAATCTTTTTCTCGTCGAGCATACTATACATATATTAAAGTGCTTGCTAAATCAAATTATTAGCAATCTCAAATATTCAATCCTTTAAATAACCACCACCTGTAGGCGACCACCGAAACTTATTTACTTTCAATCCTAGTGACTGAAAACATTTTCAGTCACTACTTAGAAAAAGTTTCCCTTTCACATAGGTTTTACTATATATTAAAATGACATTTTCGTAGCTTGAAGTAGAAAAAATTAATTTTAATACTGGTGACACGGGTTATAAATATATACGGTTAATAATGGTTAATTAGCATTGAAAATCTATTTCTTCTTGTTTTTATCTTATAAAAGAAAAACCTTATTCCCAAGTATTACTATTTCCAGTGTTTTTCCCTCATTTTTATGGATCTTAATCCGTAACTAGGTTCCAACTTAAGTTAATAAGTTGTATTAAATTTCGCCAAATCTGGAACTCATTATACCTTTAATAAACAATGAAGTTGACTTCAAATTTGTTGCTCAAAAACGAAAAAATAGTGCTTTAATAAATCAAATTAGTGTTAATAATAATTATTTTTTTTATTATTAAAACTAAAAAGTGTTAAAAAACATTTTAATCTCATCAGGATTGCTACTTGATTAAGATCTAATATATCACCATACTTAGGTATTAAGTCTAATAAAAATTCCCGAAACTTATCCTAACTTTTTCAAAGAAATCTTATATATTAATACGCTAGATTAAAACTTTGTGGAGCATAAGGCTTTTTTATTTGCAGATGGATTCAATTCAAATTTTCACAGCTAACTGATATTAGTGTAACCTATATTGGGATCCGGATTCAAACAAATCGGATCATAAATAAAAAAGTTATTATATACGGAAAACTTTTTCTATACATATGCATTATAAGTTTACATACATATAAAAATATATTTGCTATCGAACAACGAACAACAAAAACGAAACTTAAAACTTTATTTTGTTATTCTTTTTTATATTTAATTTTTTCTCAGCTGTTAGTATATTTATTTCTTTGAATGTGAATAAACGTACATATTGTTTTTCTATGTTTTAAATTTCATTTCGAATTTTTTCTTATGCGTAAGATAGGTTTTGAGTTAGATCGTGTGAATCCTTTTGTTCGTTCTTTTAAATCAATGCATGAATTTTGTGAAAGACCTGAGAATGTTACTGCTGATGTGTCAATGGTTATAAAAGTTAACAGAGAATGTGATATTCGTCGTTTTAATGATGCTGTTCAAACTGATGTGGTTGCTATTTTTAAAAATGATGAATTTTGTTAAATTTGTCAGATGAAGATAGAATTGATGGAAATGAAATGATTAATAAATTTGTATGTACTGAAATCCCTGATCCCATTCTTTTTCCTAAATTACATGAATATGTGAAACGTCATATGATGCATGAACCATGTGGTGCTCTAAATCCCAATTCTGTTTGTATGAGAGTGGTAAATGTAGTAATAATTTTCCAAAACCTTTTTCTGAAAATATTAAAGAATATGTGAATGGTTATCCTTTGTACCGTCGACGTGATAATGGTATGAGTGTTGATGTACGTGGTGCATCTCTTGATAATAGATATGTTGTTCCGTATAATATTTATCTTCTTGCAAAATTCAATTGTCATATTAACGTGGAAATATGTACGACTGTTAAAAGTGTGAAATATGTTTACAAGTATGTATATAAAGAGTATGATTCTGCCAATGTTGAATTGAGAGTGAATGGAGAGAATGCAGTGAATAATGATGATGCGATTGTGGGAAATGAAATTCAAGATTTTTTGAATGGACGGTATGTTGGTTCGACTGAAGCTGCTTGGCGCATATTTGAATTTCCAATGCATTTTCAATCTCATACAATTATTCGACTTGATTGTCATTTGCCTAATAGACAAAATGTTTATATCAGGAATGGTAATGTGGCTGGCACAGTCGCAAATGTATCAAGAACAAAATTGTTAGCATTTTTCCATTTGAATTCCATTGATAATTTAGCTAATGAGTTTTTGTATACAGAATTAATTATGTTTGGTATGACCAAAGTAAATCGTGGAAAAGAAGACAACGTGGGGCTGATAAAGTTGTTGCTCGATTATATATGGTTACTCCAAAAGATATAGAATTGTTTCATATGCGTTTACTTCTGTTGCATGCTCGTGGTCCAAAATCTTTTTTTGATCTACGTATGTATGAAGGTGTACCCTACCCTACTTTTGTTGCAGCATGTGAAGCTCGAGGTATTGCAACAAATGATAATGAATAGCGTGAATGTTTACTTGAAGCTTCAGAAATTCAATCACCAAAACAGTTTCGTCAATTATTTGCATTTATCTGTGGTTTGAATGTTCCTCCGAAAGCTTTAGCTTTTTTTCTTGACAGCTCATGCAGGTTGTGGCAAAACTTTTGTTCAAACGGCAATCATTCATAAATTTAATTCACTAAATCTTTCGTGTATTGTAACTGCCTTCAGTGGTATTGCATCAACTCTTTTGATTGGGGGGCGAACTTTGCATAATGTTTTCAAATTACCAATTCCATTATTAGAGAATTCAATGCCAAATATAACTCCAAACAGTGTACATGGCACATATATTAATAATGCATCAATCATTATTATAGATGAAATTTCAATGTGTTGTATTCATGCTTTAAAATTAACTAGGAAGGCCCGGCGTGCTTCGCTACGCTTATAAATAAAGTTTTTGCGTAGACATTTTGTTGACGTAGAAGCAATGATTTCAAAAAGTGGTAACGAGAAATGCTAGCATATAATTTTTAATTTTTCTTTTTAAATATATGAATGAAAAATAATCAGAACTCTAGCTGATCAGTTCGGATATATGAAAAATTAGCGATCAAATAAGTTTTCAAGTAAGCTTCGTATGAAAAATTAGCATATGAAAAATTAGCGATCAAATAAGTTTTCAAGTAAGCTTCGCTAATTTTTCATATATCCGAACTGATCAGCTAGAGTTCTGATTATTTTTCATTCATATATTTAAAAAGAAAAATTAAAAATTATATGCTAGCATTTCTCGTTACCACTTTTTGAAATCATTGCTTCTACGTCAACAAAATGTCTACGCAAAAACTTTATTTATAAGCGTAGCGAAGCACGCCGGGCCTTCCTAGTTATATTAATTCCTTTTATTCGTCGGAAACGTTTAATATAATTTGTAGTTTTTTTGTTCCTGTTCATTTCTGTTTAAAAAAATCACTGGCGCTGAATAATTACAACTTTCATTTTAACATAAAATAAAACCTTAACTTGTCTGGACTCAAAAAATTTTACTTCTTTTTGATGTTCATGTTAACTTGAGATAAACCTAGAAATTAACTAAGAAGATATATAAAATGATACAATTTGATCTCGTAGATATAATTGTTTCCTATTATAGAAAAGAAAAGCTAATGTTGTCAATCATAATTTTGAGATCAATATTGCTAAAAAATGGTTACATGGCTACAAAGATCCTTAAACTTTAGTTAATGGTTATTTAATTTGTGATGATTTTAAAGAAGATAATAGGAGTCCATCCTAGTTTTACACTTACTTTAATCGAATTGTTAGAAGAAGATCGGAAGAACCGATATTCAACAATTTACTAAAAATTTTGTTCATCTTTTAACATTATAATAATTACAGTCATAATTGTATAATTTACCAGAACATTTGAGATTTTTTATTGGGTATACATTAAGTTACAATATAATTTGTCCTCGATTTAATGCTTTTATTCAATTGGATGCAGGCTAGATAATTTATTAGTTCGGTTTTGGAGGAGTAAGTTATGAATAAAATTTACTGTGATACCTTTAGAAAAAATGGCTTTTTAGTGATATTTTTCGTAAAACGGAAAAAAACTTAAAAACGAAGTAAAGGGCAACTACGCTGAAAACTTTTATAGTTCACGGTTTATCCAGTTATTTGCATTGGAAGTTTAATTTTGATGTGTTTGTGATATGTTTGTTTAAAGTTAAAATAACGCGTACGCGTTCCTGATAATTGAACTAAGGAGCCAAATAGACATGCCACCGTTTCAAATTTACAAAACGGGACCCGATCGTGACAATCTTGATTTTATTTTTCTTGCTTATCCTTTTCTCTTAATCTAGACGAACTTAGAAATTTTTGCTATGAAAAACAAACAGTAACACTCGAAAATTGGTTCTGTTTATTTATACAAATTTATATAGGGTATCGGACTTCGAAAAAGTTTAAAAAGTCGAAAAACGACAGGATTTTAGTGTCCATACCCCCACAATCGATTTTCTTGGAAACTATGAATCCTGTAGAACTTTAACTGAAGATTAACCATAACACGGTTGATTGGTTATTAAGGACCTGAAGGAGTGGCATTCAAAATGGATTCGATGTCTTTAAGTAAAAAATCTTTTTTATTAATATTTGAATGCCTTGATATATATTCGGAAACGTACATTTTATTTTATTTTATTTTTATTTTATTTTATTTTAAGACGATTACAAGACGGATTACAATCCAATTTATGCAATATGTATAATTTAATTTTTTGTTATATATTAGTTAGTTTTTAATATTATATTGTTACTATTATTACTATTTGTTTTTTATCTTTTTTACCTTGTTTTGTTTATTTAATTTTATTCTATTTAGTAAATTTCTTATTATATATTGGTTAGTTTATATCTGTTATGCATATTGATTAATTATATTTTGTTATTGTTATAGTTTTTTTTTTTTTTTTTTTGCCTTTTTTTTTTTTTGCTTTTATATTTTATTCTATTATATATTATTTTATACTATTTTAAATTATCAAATGAATCATAGTATGTGTGAAGGAATGAGGACTTGGTTGGTCAACAAGCTTATTTTTTTAAAATCATTTAATTTTGCTATATTAAAAATATCAATTTCGATGAATTTATTGCACTGCGTCATTAATCTATTTGATATACTAAAAAATTTGAAATTAGATTTACTGGCAGAAACATAAAAAGTTTTGGATATCCTGTTGTTACGACAAGGAACATTGAAATTGAATTTTGATAACAATTCAGAACAGTCAATTAGTGAATTGAATAGCTTGTATACAAAGATCAAATCAAAACGGGTTCTTCTTACAATGAATTTTTCCAGCTCTAAGTACTCCAAGTAAACTTGATAGTTAAAATTGTATGAGATGCCATGCAGAAAGCCACGATAAAATAAGTATCTGACAAACTTTTTTTGAATTCGTTCAAGTAGTGCAATATATTTTGCGTGATAAGGAAACCAAATAAGGGAGCCAAAGTCAAAATGACATCGAACTAAACTCTTGTATAACAACAGAATAGTGCGGAGAGAGAAGAAATCATTACAAGTTCGCAGCACAAATCCAAGAATTCTGTACATTCTATTGCTTAAGTCTTTGATATGTTCGGAAAAAGAAAATGTTGATGTAAATGTTATACCTAGATCGTTCATTTGATTGACTATTTCAAGTCTTGTACCATTTATAAAGTATTCGTTTACCAATGTTATCTTCTTTTGACCGAACACAGGCATTGAAAAACATTTTTGTGTATTTAAAGAAAGGTTATTAAGTTTGCAATAATCTTCAAACCTGATGTGTATGTATTTGAATTCAGAATACAAATAATAATAATATACAAATAAAATTGCTGTCAGCTTTAATATATTACCAATAATATTGTTTTATTCTTCCCCAACCATTTAACTCCAAACGTAATGACTGAAACAAATTTTCAAGTCACAAGATGATAAGTTGCCTAAAAATTTAACAAAAGATTAAACGAGTTATCCAATTTTTATAACTCTCCAGCTTGATCAACTAAGGGTGGAAATAGCTTAAAAACTACTTAGACCCTGTTATGCCCACAAATTAATGATGTCTAACATGTATCATTTGCAATAATATACAATCTGATACAGAACTAATTGAGTTCTAAGTAAAGGTGTTAGTAAAGGAATAAGTTCTTTGTAGTTTAAACCTAACAGTAAAGAATGATTCCGGAGCAACACATACCTTCCTTTTTTTTTATCTATGATGCTACATCATTGCGTTTTCCATTAACATTTTTATTAACAATCAGAACGTATACATAAATTTTTGACTCACTGTCGAAACATCAGGGTTATAATAGTTTTTGTTATATACTTGCATTCTCTTTACAAACGTTTCGAACTTTATTTGTTTTCTTTCATTATCTCTTTGCTTAATTAAAACGAAGCCAAAAGATATGATAATACGAACTCTCTTTTCTTATAATTTTGTTATATTAAAGCATACAAGAAGGAAAACTCAAAGTATGTATGCTCATTTTAAATTTCTGAAGCATTTCGATGTGTGAGTTGTTTTTTTTGCCAATTGATGTGTGCAATAAACCTGTTGATGATATGATGTGATTAGTGGATAAAACAATCTGTTAACTGGTTTCGTTATAAATGTATTGTTTACAACAATATGTACGACGAGTTAAGAATATATGCAATCAACTCTTCTTCTCTCTTGTTTAGAGCAATTAAAAATATATAAATAACAAACATTTTTCAATTGGAGTTGAGTTGTAATTTGAAATTTAAAATGAGTTCATAGGCGGTCAGCTGTGAACTTTTACTCGATACGGTTGTAATTAGTTTGTTAAAAAATATTATCTTTTTGTCCGGTCAAATTATTATTGAAATATAACAAAAAAAAATCGATAAACAAAAATGTGATTATTTACTTTAAAAAAATATATATATATATAATATATATGTATTGATAGTTTTGTTCATTTTAATTTAAATATTTGTGTTTGCTGTTGAATAATATTTATATTTATTATGATTATTGTTAATAAATGTGATTTTAAAGAAATTTAAAACAAAAGAAAAAGGTTTATGGAAGGTTTATGGAAATAATTTTAATAAAGTTTTGTTTCCTTTATGTTTAGTTAGAATGCCTACAAAATAAAAAAATGAATGAATAAAAATAACAAAATAATAATATAAGAAAAGGAAAAAAATTTAATTTTTTGTTTCTTAATTACGTCATTACATATTTAACCGTGCTCGTTGATAAATAATAAGAAAAACACATTTGGGATTAAAAAGAAAACAAAATCTCACGATTCCGGATGATCGAATAACGTAACATATACTACATAGTCTTTTTATATAAAAATTAAAGCACTGCAAAAAATCGCTGATAATGTTTATACATTAATAGAAAAATAAATGGACCTTTGTAGCTTATTATCGGGGCATCAAAACATGCAGTCAACTCTCAACAAATTAAGTTAAGTTTATTTTCATATTCTAATTTTAAATTCTTCAATTTTATTTTGAATTGTTAAGACCATCATGGTCATGTAAATTAAATTTAAATTATTCGTGTTATATTAGAGATTTTTCCTTGGTAGAGTCCGCGCATTATCCGTACATTCATGTAATGCTTAAAATAATTAATTCCCTTGGATAAATAGATACTGTATGTTTCTGTTTATAATAATAACAAAAATTCAGGTTTTACAATCCGGTTGAGCTAAGTATCATGTGGAAGGGCATACTTTATGAGTTAGATCGTTATAAATCTCCAGATTCTAAGTTTTTGACACATAATCCAAAATGTACATAACAGTTTGCAAAAACTAAAAGATTTTTTACTACAAATAAATTAAATTATGAAGCTGTTTAGATAACTTGGACTTGAACTTTAACCATAAGTTCAGGCGTTCATTTCAATTTCTGGACGTTATTTCACAAATCAGCTATAAACTTTATAAAACGTAGCAAAAAAATATCGCAATAAAACGAAACCCATATACTAGGTTAGTTTACGAACATAAACTTGTCACAGTAGATTTTTATCAAACAAATCTATACCGGGAAATCTCTTATAAAAAAATATTTACTAACCAAAAACAAATGTTGAATAAAATATTTAAACAAACAAACAAAAATTATATAAACTAAATCAAAAAAGCTTACATTAATGTATTTCCAAAACAAGTCCTGGTGGAATAAATGTTGATTGCTGGCCAAACCAAATTATATTTCCAAAATCAGCAATTCAACAATTCTGTAGAGTCATCCATTGACGCTTTGTAAAATGTTACTGTATTATATTAAATTATATCACTCCACAGATGAAAATTTGAAAACATCCCATAACACATGCTGTGCAAAATCATCGATTGATGCTCCAAAAAAAAAATTCGTACAAATATATTTCTCGTTGGAGCAAATATGTGATACTCAAATATTGACAACGGGCTGTGACGATATACTCCAGTGCCACAATAAAAAATACTTACTAGAATACAACAGAAGAATCATCGCTGAACATACTTCGCTCTGTCATCAATTTTCAATACCCGGACAACGGCATTTTATTAATAATATTATTTTTTTAGTAAAAGATTAAAATTGTACAAAAATAGTTCAATTCATTTTTTTGTTTACTTAAAAGCGAATAACTTTTAAATAGTTATGATCACCATTTGGGACACAATTACATATATCCAATCATCCTTTCAATTCAGTCACCATAGATCAATGCAGAGCTAAAATTTTGTTTCTTTTTAATTATACTTTCATCTCATGATATCATTATATAAATGAAAAAAAAAAATAAAAAGAAGATTATAATTATTTTTTCTATACAAATCGTTTGTATACAAAAATTTCTTGTACAAAACACAAAAATAACAAGTGCAGCAAGTTTATAAACATTTTCTCATACATTCATTTAAACATTTTTGTGTGAGCTCATACATTGCTAACACAAAAATATGTATATGACTGTATGAGAAAATGTGTTTAAATTACTTTTTGTTGATTGACTTGTTGCACTTCTTATTTTTAGTATTAATTTTGATTCCCAATTTAGAGTACGAGGTGAAATTTAGTCGGAACCGAAATAAAATAACAAATAAATTTATGGAATTATTTAGACTCTTGTCTCATCTTCAGTCTTTTTTTTGAAAAAGTTTTTAATTCAAGTGTTCGCCAAAACACTCTCCCCCTAGTGCCATCGGATGAAGCGAATAGGGGTATAAGGGGTTCAGCCTGGTCGCGTAATTGTGGATGCAGGATTGAATATATGTTGCTGAGGAAAGTGATTAAATCTAACCCTTTTAGATTATACAGTTGCCTTAGCGTCACGTTGTCTCGTCTCTGAGGAGGTAGAAAGAGAAGACTAGAATGTGTCTGAAGGAGTAGAATAGACAATATAGAAGACGAAGTTTCGTCTGCGCGACTGCGGTTAATATTCGAAGTAGATGAGTTTTGACTTAATTCATCTTCAGATTGTACCCTAAAGGTTTTAATCTGTCGATGGAAGCTCGAATATGTTGACCTTTACGGTAAATAACGAAATTTTTATCATCGCGGCTGATGACTTGAAAAGGACCTTCGTATGGAATGTAGAGTGCTTTACGTACTAAGTCCGAACGTTAGACGACATGCGAACAAGACTCAAGGTTTTTGGAGACGAAAACTTTAGGAGAAGTGTGTCTTGATGCAATAGAGGGACGAAGATGAGTAAAATGTTGTTTCCATTATGAAACTAAATCAGATTGTGGAGTGGAGTTAGAATTTTGGCTGAAGAATTCTCCGTATGTTTGTACCGTAGACGAGCTCAGCCGATGAAGATTGGAAGTCTTCACGGAAAGTGGTTTGTAAGCCTAGTAATATTGACGGTAGAATTCATGTCCAGTCCGTTTTGCTGTTTGCCATTATCGTGTTCGATTCCAACGTTCGATGAGTCCGTTACATTTTGGATTGTAACTAGTAGTGCGTTTACGTTCGAAATTGATCAGTGACGATTACTGAAGGTACTCGGAAACTAGCGATCGAATTAGAGTAGAGAGCTGATGCTACCACTTCAGCTGTCTATCCAAAATATCCAAAATAGGAATGGCTTCAGGCCAGCGAGTATAGCAGTCAAGAATAGTGAAACAATAACGTTTTTCTCAGAGGTAGGAAGTGGACCATTAACCTCCATATGAATCTCGGAAAAACCGTTGAGAAGTTTGACGATAGTTACTTAAAGGGGATTGAGTATGACGAGAAACTTTTGCCTTTTGGCAAGCCAGGCTGTTCAGTAAGGAGTTTGATAGAACTGTGGACTCCAGGGTGAGATAAATTATGGAGACTATCGAAAACAGATTGACAAAATTACTTTGGAATAAAAGGTCGTGAATTAAGCAGAAAAAGTATCACACAAAATAGTTTTGGCACTAGAATTGCCAAAGAATTGAAGTGTGGGACTGGTGTCCACTAACTCGTTTAATTCGAGATCATTGAACTGAGCGTCAGCAATGTATGCGTCAAGTATGCGTCAACATACTTGATAAAGGTGGTGAAACATACGTTATCGCTTTAGACATCTCCAAGGCATTCGATCGAGTCTTGCATGCCAACTTAATCAACAAGCTCGTTGCGTACGGTTTTCATCCCAATGTTGTTAAGCTGATTCAAAATTTTCTATCCAACCGATACATTTCGGTAACCTTAGACGGATTTTCTTCTGAGTCTAAACTAATTAACGCTGGTGTACCTCAAGGCTCAGTATTGTCCCCAACCCTATTTTTGATTTATATCAACGAATTGTTGAAATCACCAGCAACCCAATAAATAGTTTTGCAGATGATAGTACTCTGCACAAGTCATTCGAGCCCCTTCCTTCAAAAGGTAAAATGCACGAACGAATTAATCCTGCTCGGAGAGACGCTGCCATAAACGTGAACAAAGACCTGAATAAAGTCGCCGACTGGGGTGACCAAAATCTTGTCAATTTCAACTCTACCAAAACACAGCTGTTGATTGTTTCCAGATTAAAGAACGAGTTCCCCAAAGACATTTTATTCAGTATGTGTGATGAACCAATAGGTGAATGTAAAAACATTCGTTTATTGGGTGTCACAGTTTCAAATGACCAACTCTGGAACGATCATGTAATGGCGATGGCAAAAAGCGCGTCTAAAAAACTCGGCCTCCTAAATAGATGCAAAAAATGTTTCACTCCATACCAATTGCTCCATGTTTATAAGTCCTATATTCGTCCCTGTATGGAGTACTGCTGTCAAGTTTGGGGTGCTGCCTCTGTTTCCATCTTGGCTCTCTTGGACTCTGTTCAACAGCGGGCTATACGAATTGTGGGTGATCGAACTTTGACATCAAAACTTGATTCCCTACAACATCGTCGCACTGTTGCTGTCCTCGTTGTTTTTTACAAATATCGTCATCAACAGTGCTCAGATGAAATCAGCGGCATCTTGCTTCAAACTTATTCTTGCCCCCGTTCCACTCGGCAATCGGCTGCCGCAACCGGTGAAACGGTAAAGATCCCGCGCTGTCATACTGGCAGATTGCAGAGAGACTTCTTTGTCCGAACTGCGTACAAATGGAATAGTTTGCCGGAACACTTAGTCTCAGGTGGCTTCAACCCGCAGATGTGTAAAAAAATCGTTAATCTACACCTTAGAACGCCAGTTGTTGTGGGACCAAGGTCTAGACCTAGGTCTTAAAAGGTATTTATAAGTTGTTGTGACACATATTCTAAACCCTATTACACAACACATTTTATTTAAAAAAAAAAAAATTTCAGGATTCTGTGACAAAGCGTGGATAAGAGAAGGAGATACGAGAAGTGTTTAATTGCAGAGTAAGCGGGAAGGACTTCACGATTAGAAGAGCTGTATTTCTGTTGCGTTTCATTAAGTCGCACGGAGAAAAAAGTAAGAGGTGTCCAACAATCATTAATTTTTTGTTGGACAACGGTGCCAAGTGCCTTGTTGGAATCCTCGACCATGGCGGCAAGTTGGACAGAGTGTGAGAGAAAGAGTTGTAGCCTCACTGAGTTTCAACTTGGAAAGATCGAAGACTTGTATGGCGTCTTCAGATTATTGAATGACTCGTTTGTCATTCTTTTCGGGACCTTTAAGAAAATTGTTGAGGATAGCTTGAGTATCTTTGAGCCCCACCATCGTGAGGAATTAGTCGGCGGTAGAAATTTATCATTCCAAGAAAACGGCGGCGTTTCGTAACTATTTCAAGACGTGTTCGTAATAATTCCAGTTGCATCAGTGGCATGTCCGAGAAAGTCAAGATTGATTTTAGCAAATTTGGTTTTATCAACGTTGATAATGAGACCAGCGTCTAAAACAGTCCCAAGATGTTTGAGGTGTTCCCCATTGGTTTCAGAAGCAATTAAGAGGTTATCTATTCAGATGAAACAGATATTTAGTTCTCGAAGAATTGAATGCATAAACCGTTGAAAGGAGTACACATGGAAAATAGCAAATTGCTGAGGATTAAACGATGTCTAAAAGTACCTATTGCGATGTAACTGTAAATGAAAAATGTTTTTAAAATTTTGAGAAGCAAACTCATGAAAATCGAAAGTAATAAAATAATCAAAGCTTATTATCTGAAGAAATATCAGCTGTTAAAATTCGGTTTAGAAGAGTTTTTTTGTAGAAAATTTAAATTACTAAAACCAAACATTTTTCCTGTAGTTATAGCATTTATGAAATAACAACGAAAATACAAGAAATTCATAAAAAATTGACTTTAGCGATCTGTACTGTTAATCGTTTAATCCTGAGTAATTTGCTTTTTTACGTTTAGAGTATAAAATGCCGAGTTCTCATAAGGAGTGCCGAGTTCCAAAAAGGGTTCACATTTTTGTGGATTTTTTTTGCCGAGCTTCTATAAGAGCTCATATTTTCGTGGAATTTTCGGGGTTTCTAACAAAATTTTGAGACAGAAGTGGAAAAATAGTAACCAAAAAAGCACCCTAGTATATATATGTACAATATTTACCTATTTATTATTAATGGTTTAGTTATAAGTGAAGAATGATAAAAAATAACGGTTATAACTTATAAGCAAAAAACATATTGCATAGTCTAAAAACCACAAACCTAATTATGTTTTATAAACCTATAAGCAAAACATATTTTTCTGAGTTCAAACCACCGCTGTTGAAATGAACCTAATATTTATTGTATATAAATGAAAAACCAACTACATTTTCTAGTCTCTTGTAATGTATTTTATTTACAAAAGTATGCAATTTTTTTATATGTTTGCCTTTTATTATTATTATATTAATTCTTTGAAATCTTAAAAACACAAAACAATAATAATAAAAACATAACACAAAAACAGAAGTAAAAAATATAATTTTGAAAAAAATACAAGAAATTTGAACACGCAATGTGGTTTCGTTGTGTTCAGTTTCATTAATTTTTATTAATTTTTCCGTTGTATTACAGTTCAATTTGGTTTTACTTTCTTGCATTTCAGTTATTTTCGTTTTTGGGAAAAAACTGTTGAGGTCATTTTGGTCAAATCAATCGTTAGAACTGATAGGCAAGGGTCTGGTTTTCCATACGAAATTCTAGTTTAATATAGTTTTTGTGTGTTTGTGGTCAGTTCAAAAGCACCCATCAGATTATATACTTTAAAAAAAAAGTTAATTTGCTCAATGTGTCTTTCCTAAGTAACTGTAATGTCTTACCTAAAACTACTAAACCATACATATATATATGAAACTAAAAAATTAGCACAAATCAATTTTTCGAATAAACAGGACGAGCAAGATTCACTCCTAAACCTGAATTGAAAAATTGTTTTTCAATTCCAAGCAACAACAGAATTGAATTAGAGTTAAACCACAATTAATTTTCATTTTTGATGATGGGCCAATATATTTTCTCTGATGGATTAGACTTTCTTGCTCTATCGTTAAGTTTATCGTTAATGCATGAGAAAGCATACACGGAAGACTATCATTGTGCAATTATTTTTTTATTAATTTTATTCCTTAATTTAATTAATTAATTAATGTGGTCTGCAAATTAATAATAAATGACACAACAAATCTAAAGGCTTAATTTATAGTTAAGGCGATTATAATTTGCAGGCTACAGAAGGATAATTGGGAGAAGATACGTCAGGTAGCTTAATTTGATCATAGATATACAAATACTAATTTTATTTTCTCTCTCTTTATCTTTAGGATTTTGTATGCCAACTGCTGCTCGGATGCAACAATAAACGTAAATGTGTTTTTGTTTGTTTTGTTTTTAGAATTTTTTGAAGAATGGATAGCTAAACAATAAATTCTATCCCATAATAAAGTACATAGGCCAATATTTGGCCTCTCAATGATATCTGCCCTGCTATTAACAGCGTTATATGATATCTTACGTGAGTTCATATGCCAATAGCAGCAAATGGAGTATGTGAGGTCGTCACACCCATGGATCAAAAATCAAAAAATCCATAAATCAACTAAAAGTTAAAATTGATCCCTTCATGCGTACGTGTTCATTATAAATACTAGTTGTCAAATAAATTAACTAAGCAGATCAAAAATTTACAAATTCTAGAGAGCTAATAATGCTATCAGAAGCAGCAACAGATTCAAGTTTTAACTACTAAATTTAACAGAAGGCGAAAACAGTACAGAACACAGTACACTCCAAAATATAAAGCCCAATCATACAAAATTTTTGGTAAAATACAGTTATTTTAAATCCAAAATTAATTTGAAACTTTAAAAAATGTGTGGTTTTAAACATACATTTTTTGTCCAATTTACAATATTTTTGGTGAACTTAGAAGAATTTTGTGTATTGTATATTCATAAAACAATTGTAAAATTTAAATAGTTTGGTGTTTATAGTGTAAAATATAAATTATAGATTAAGATTTGGTTTGTCCGACGTTTGCTTTCTTTGTTATATAAAATTTTAACATTTTCTGAATATTTTTATTGTCTGTCACCTGAATTTAATTTGATTTTAATAAAGGTGTGCACCTTAATATTTTATGTTTTATATTTTATTAAAAAACTTTATACACCTCCCCTCTGAAAAAAGATTATCGTTAAATAATAAGTATCGAAATCAGTAAAATAATATCAAACACGGAAAACAAAATAGATTATTACTTGGAAACGGAAAAATATTAGACTACCAAACCAAACGTAGGCCAAACCCGTCAGTAGGCAGATTCGTTGAGATATCTCTTATTCTCTTTGATGTTAATAGTAAGAGAATGAGTTTGATTACAATTTCAAATTATTCGAAAATTCGTACTGCGTTCTTTCTGCACATCTTTTATAAGCAGAATTGACACTTCCCATGAGGGCTACGAACCCTTTTAGTTGCCAAAATTTTACTTAAGCTTAAACAAGCTTAAGTAAACAAGAGAACTGAAGCGATGGAGCATATTATCTACACTGATCTTAAGCTATGGCTCTAATACCACAAGCTTGCTCAAGACAGACTATATTACCTTATAAACCATTTAATAATGACTCAACACGAATAACACAGTACAGCGTTATCTTATCTATTATCTCGTTATTCTATTCGAACAATTCCGCTTCGGGGTCCCACTTAGGCTTCAGTTAGTCATTATAATGTTTTTATCTAATGTTGTTTAACACTTGCATGTTATTTTTGTTCATTAAATTAAATAAATTATGAAAAAATCAGTAGTGATTATAAAATCTTAACACGCATCTCTTAAACTCTCCTAACTCTAAAAATCAATTAATTCTAACTCAATTGTTTTGTTAATTTATTTTCCCTAATAAATTAAAAACCACCATGTTTTATTCTTTTCACGTATAAAAGTTTTCTTACTTATTAGTTGAGTTCATTAAAAAACACAGAAAGACTAAAATTTAAGATATAACTTTAGTAGAGTAATCAGAATTTTTTTATCACAGTAACAAATATAAAATATATGTTATAAAATTTCCGGCATACAATAAATAGCCGTCGGGACATATAAAATTAAAAAGAAAAGCATTTTTTTCAATCTTAGTTTTTACTACACATAACAATTTTTTATGATTTTCTCCTTCGATTTTAGCGTAACTCCAGAAGTGATCATTGTCATTATTTTTATCTGAATTTTTTTTATTTATTTATAGATACATTTATTTATTTTTCATTGTTAATGTTATAAGAAATAATTTTAATCGTTTTATTTATTTATTTTTTAGTCCTATAGTTGGATATAATTAATGCACTTCCAGTGCAGAATATTTATCAAACTTAATTGATTGGAATAATTGATAGTATAATCAATATAATATTTAAATTTTATTCGATCGTTAATTTATAAAATTTTGCTTTGAACTAGGCGTTGGATTGAAAATTTAAATCGTTACCTGAACGACAGTTTTTTAATATAGTTGATCAATGTACAATAAGGTAACACACATAAACCATAATAAGCCCAAAACGTTTTTCATTCAGCTTAGAACCAACTTTTTCCACTGGTACTTTAGATACACGTTTGTAAGAAGTGGAGTGTAGGTAACAGAGCAATATGCGATCGATTTATTCCTCACCAATTGCTCCATATATCTTTTAGTGGTTAGTCTTATGCAGTTCTCAGGCCTAAATACCTGAAATAATAATTCAGATTCCAAATACCAGATACCAAAAACCATGATACTAGATACCAGATACGAGTTACTACATACCAGCTACCAGATACCAGATACCAGACACTAGATACCAGATACCAGATACCAGATACCAGATACCAGATACCAGATACCAGATACCAGATACCAGATACCAGGTACCAGATACCAGATACCAGATACCAGGTACCAGATACCAGATACCAGATACCAGATACCAGATACCAGATACCAGATACCAGATACCAGATACCAGATACCAGATACTAGATACTAGATACCAGATACCAGATACCAGATACTAGATACTAGATACCAGATACCAGATACCAGATATCAGATACCAGATACCAGATACCAGACACCAGATACCAGATACCAGATACCAGATACCAGATACCAGATACCAGATACCAGATACCAGATATCAGATACCAGATACCTGATACCAGATACCAGATACCAGATACCAGATACCAGATACCAGATACCAGATACAAGATACCAGATACCAGATACCAGATACCAGATACCAGATACTAGATACGAGATACGAGATACCAGATACCAGATACCAGATACCAGATACCAGATACCAGATACCAGATACCAGATACCAGATACCAGATACCAGATATCAGATACCAAATACCAAATACCAGATACCAGATACCAGATACCAGATACCAGATACCAGATACCAGATACCAGATACCAGATACCAGATACCAGATACCACATATCAGATAGCAGATACCAAATTCCAGATACCAAAAATACTCTGGCTAATAATGTAATGTCTGGCTAATTTATTTAATTAATAAAACCGTTCATTTTCTTAGAGAAAACACAATATAAACTATGCAACTATTTTATCGTAATAACAACATAATCGGAAGTAATATTTTTTCGTGAAAACTCTGTTTTGACAACACTAATAGACCAGTCAAAATAGCTTTTTGTGAGGAAAAAACTAGTAACAGGATGAAGACTATTGGATAACTAAGAAAATATTGCGCAAATGATGGGAAACATAAATTAAATGTCCGAGCTACGGGGGTGAAATGGGGTGAGCTTTTAGGGGTAGAAAATAGTTTTTCATGATTTTCAGCGAAACTAGACCTTCTATCGAAAAAAGTTTAATGCAAAAGTTGTAGGTAATAAAAAGGTCTATAACTTTTATGTTCCGCCATTTTTTCGCTTTTAATTTTTCGTTTTTAATTTTTATCTCCCACAAAAACATATTTTTTTTCACACGATTCGGTGGAAACTTACCTTATTATGTCCCTAATAGGCTGTAATTTTTTTAAATCAAAATATTTATTTTTACGTTTAATTTTGATTTTAAACCAAAAAAGTGACCTCATTTTCAAACGAAAATTCTCCTGTATAGGAAACAGTTTTTAAAAAAAACATTAATCATTATGTTTGTTGAAACTTCTACTTTTAGATGGTGTAAAACAAGCATTACCAAGGAAAATTTTTCCAGAAAATGCGAAAACTGAATAAACTTGATTTTAAAATAGCATATTCTTCAGCGATGCCACTATCAACTTATTTTGAAGCGAGAGGACAGTTTAACAGCCGAGGCGATGCCCGAGGTTGGTAATGGTCGCGAGATTCAAAATATGATTTTCGGTGAGTAGAAGACTGTACTTTTTCTACTACTTTTTAAAAATTATTATTAATTATTAAACATTTTCATTTATAATAACATGCAATTCAAAGTTTAAAACATACAAATATCCAATTAAAATCTTTAAATTTATACATTTCTGCTATTAAAATATAGATGACTCAATATGAATAAATTATCCAATTTCTATGTCATAAGCAAAACTGTCTTTAGTTACAAGCCTGATTGTCTTTTGGTACAAAAAAATCGTCAACCTTAAAGATATTTTTTTTAACTACTAAGTTGAGAAACCGTCATTATTTACTCGAATGCTCCAGTGAGAAGTAATTTTTCTCAACCCAGGTCAATAATAATAACCAAAAATCACCTAGGTTAATAATGACAAATTTTCTTTCATATTTAATTGAAATCAACAAAAAAACACAAAAAATAATAGTTGCATTTCTTTGTTTCGTTTGATATTTTAACTTTGACCTGATATTTTAATATATTTAAAAAATGCCTTGGTTGAGAAGACTAATATAGACCTCGAACATTATATCATTCGGCGCTACGCGCCTCAGGATCTAAAAGTTCTCGGTCAATAATAGCTTACTTCTCAACCTTGTTATATAATGTACTATTATTCTATTTGCACTACAAAATTCTATATTTTTATTCTATTTGGTCTATAAAGTCCCTAATAGTAGTTTAATCTTTAATCAATGAGTGAATAATGAAGTAGTTTATTCTCAAGCAAAAGTTTAAAAGTTGAGCGAGGCACGAGCGAGAATTTTAATTTGCGAGAGAATAAAATTCATTATTCACGAATCGATTACAAGACTTTATTCTCTGACAAAGAATTGTGTATAATAAAAAATAAAAACATTTTCTTCAATTAAAAAACAATAAATCTTTATTGTTTTAATTGATAAATCAAATTTCTTAATAAAAAAACCCTGATGATAAAAAAGCCCTTATCATACAATCAACCAAGTTCAACTAAACGAAATAAGAGAATTTAAATTAAAATTTTATTTTTGAACAAAACTTATCAAAGCAATTGTGTTTATAATTTGAAATAGTAGTTTATGTAACAAGTACGCAAAATATGGTTTTAGCGGACGAATCGTAATGTTTCCGGACGAGGCGCTAGCCGAGTCTGTAATTTGAAGATGAGTCTGCTAAAGCCATTTGCGTACGTGTTGCATACAACGTTTTTTTGTATTAGCTCTTAGGATTTTTTTTTCTAATTTATTGCTTAATTTGTATTCTTGCGTACCTAAAATTTTGATTTTTGAACAAAACTTATCAAAGCAATTGTGATTATAATTTGAAAATAATCTCTATATATATATAAACATTGATGTTTGTTTGTTCGTATTTGATAATCTCCAAAACCACTGCACCTATTTGAAAAATTCTTTCACTATTTGAAAGGTACATTATTCTCGATGAACATAGGCTATATATTATGCATATAAATGGACACCAGGGCTCTTATAATTAACTTAAGGGGCTTTGCCTTTATTATTTTTATCTAAGACTGCGTTCCAATTGATGCTAAATTGTACTAAACGTGCTAAATCAATTTAGTCAACTATTTTATTTGACTAAATCAACATTTTGTTTTTAAATAATTTGGAAGAAATTTATACGTTAAACAATATCTGACAACTTGATTATATTATTTTGAATCAACATCGGGTAATTTTGTAAAACTAAATTTAGATTTAGCAATTTAGTACAATTTAGCAGCTAATTGGAACCCAGTCTAAATATATATCGTTTTATACATTTGGTTTGCTTTGATCTGTTTTTTTTACATAATTTAATGAAATTGAAAAATGCAAGTACGATCTGACAAACAATAATGTTTATTTATATATCAAAATTATATATATTGGAATTTAGCACATGATCAAATTGTTTTATCTACACCAAATATGTTGCTGGTATGCAATTGTATGTGATACATATTTCTAAAACTAAGTGAAGATAGTGGACAACATCGATTGGATCGATTTAAAGCTCAAAATTACGAAATGGGATTCGCACAAATACTATATACAAAGAAGCTTAGCTTATGTATAATCAAAAACGGATGGCAATCATGATGAACAAACTAATTAAAAATAGTGGCACTTAGCCGGCAACACGTTTGCAATAGTGATTTGCAAACGGTAACAATGCATTAATACCAATAAATTTTATATATCTTGAATTGAATTCTATATATTTTCTATGAATTCTATTAATTTTAAATAAATTTTGGATCTATGGGTGTGACAACCCCGCGTACTTTGGTACCTGCTATTGGCTAATCAGTTAACGTGAGATATCGTATAGCAATGGCAACAGCAGTAAGATATCACTGATATAAGGGGATAAGTGATATTTTAGGGGTGCTGGGGGATAAACTTTTTTCAATCAACGATAGCACACTTAGTCTTAAAGTTATGGAATATTCTTTGGTGATGACACGCATTTTTAGGTATTTTTAAATAAAATATGTTGGGTAGTAGAAATTCCAACACAACGTGTCACAACAACGCATAAGAACCTTTTAAGAACAAGGTCCCACAACTACATGCTTCTAAGGTGTTTATGGACGCAATATTTATATTTTTATATTTTTTTAAAGAATGAACTTTTTTGCTTGCTCGAAGAAATGAGTTTCCATATAACTATTATATATGCTGGATTGAGCAAAACAATGCGTTACATGATCTTGGTATATGCTTCTAGCACTAGGAAAATTAGTAACCCAATTTTAGCTTTGTTCCTGCAAATTTAAAAAAAAAAGTATTTTATTTTTATTTCCTCCATCCTATTATGAAATAGTGCCCTACGTCGTACATGATTATGTGAAAGGGTTTATTATTTGGTTTTACATTCTTTAAAAAGGACATAAAAAACCAAAAAAAAAAGAAATTTGCGTCCATCAACGTTTTAAAAAACATGATGGTGTGGAACCTAGGTCTTAAAAGGCTTTTATGTGTTTTGTGACATACATTGTAATTCTAAATATGTCAAATACTTTGAAGTTGCACAAATTTTTTTGAAATGTTCGGTGAAAAAGATGATGAACAATGTCATTAAAGCCACAATTTTAAATGAAAAATTCGAACCGGAAGATGTAGTGTTGCCACGTATTCCAACAGATATTGCATTTGAGCTGAAACGTTTCGTTTCCAGTGCAACTCGCTTTAACAATGACCATCAACAAATCACAAGGACAGTTACAGCAAGTATGTGGACTAGATTTGGAGAAGCTGTGCTTCTCACAAGGACAACTGTATGTGGCTAGTGCGTTAGGAAAACCTTTCTGTTAAACGGAAAAACAAATAATAAAGTGTACCCACAAGTAATCGAATAAATAAATAGAATTAAAACGATATTTTGAAATTCTATCCATATTAAAATAAGTTAATAAAAATAAAAATGTCACAATGGAAATTGAATGTTACCATAACGAGTTTTTTCGAATTTTCTTTCTTATGACATAAGCCGTGTTCGATTTGACTGAAGCAACTGATACAACTGAAAAATTGAATGCAATTGTTGTTGTTTTTTCAGTTGTTTCAGTCAAATCGAACGCACCTATAGTGGCAATATGCGACGAGCATAATGTTAAATAAACAAAACTTTTACACTATTTGGTGTAAAAAATAAAATTTTGAGAAATTTTGTGAGTGATTTGAGAGATTTTAGTGTGTTTCGTGTCGGGAACAGATACAATGCATGAGCACTGTGAACATTTGTAATTCTATTTTTGTTCTGTATAATGTTCTATATAGAGATGACACACCTCTAATAATTCAACAAGTCATATAAATTTTTTTATTTCTTACTTGAAAACTTATTTGATCGCCAATTTGTCATATATCTGAACTTAGCTAGAGTGCTGATTATTTTTCATTCATATTATTAAAAAGTACAATTAAAAATTATCCTATCATTTCTCATTACCACTTATTTGAAATCATTGCTACTACTTCAACAAAATTTCTGCGCACAAACTTTATTTATAAGCGTAGCAAAGCACGCCGGTTCCTACTAGTTATAATATAAAATGAAAACAAATTTTGAATCCGCTAAAGTGTTGTGATAACAAGTTCAAGTATCAGGCCGCTAAAATACAATTTTGCGGACTCTAAACAGTTCTAAAAGTAATCATTTTACGGAGCTAATACTAAAATAATAGTTTATGTAACAAGTACGCAAAATATGGTTTTAGCGGACAAATCGTAATGTTTCCAGACAAAGTCAATTTGTTTCTAGGAAATAATTAACGCAAATTAATTAATATCTATCTTATATTTTTTAAGTATTTCAACTGTAAATTTTAATAAATGATGAAAAATTTTAAACAATGTTTGAAAAATAACTTTTTAAAATCAAGTTTATTCAGTTTTCGCATTTTCTGGGAAAGTTTTTCTTGGTAATGCTTATTTTTTTACACCATCTAAAAGTAGAGGTTTCGACAAGCATAATGATTAATTCATTTAGGACTTTGTGACCAATTAAACTAAAGTAACTATGGAATTAATTTGAATTTTTCCACGTCTAAGAATTGAACAATTGATTTCAAATTTTGCAAATAATATTTGTTGTGTATTGACACGAAATGGGAGGGTGCCGTACAAAAAAATTTTTTTAGTCTCCACTCAAACTTAGTTTTGGCAAAAACTAGTATATAAGATAAAAGGAATTTTGCCACGAAATCGAGGGTGTTATCTAACGTAAATTATGGTTTTTTCGGAAGATTTTTCCATTTAATGGAATATACCATGGTCATGTGACTTACTTAAAGATTTAAGAGCACATAAAGAGTTATATGAAGGCTTGTTTCTATCGAGCAAGCATTAATATGGCATCAAAGAATATTCCATTGCTTATAAATTAAGGCTGCTACCGTTGACTGAAAAGAGTTCACCTGTCAACATCCATAATAAAACCTTGGCTAGTGATATCTCAATTCTATTATCGATGCCATGTAATATCTCACGTTAACTCATACGTCAATTACAGGAACTGGAGCACGCGAGGTCGTTACAACCAATAATTTAAAAAAAAGGTATCAATCAACAAATCCCTACATTCGTCATATCCTGAAGATCCTAACGAGGTTGGACTGGAGAGAGTAATTTTATTTTTAAAGATAAGACAACCACATTTGAGGTTATTATATGACATAGGCAAAATTCGGTTGGCACATAATAGGTTGTAGTGACGGAATTTTTTCTTTCAGTTTATGTACTCAGTTTTAATAAATCTTTTTGTTCGAAGTCTTTAATCGTGGTTTCAGGAACCGGAATTTAATATCTGTTGCTTTACTTTATTCTCTATTTGCTGCTTCAACAGTTATACTTAGTTTATACTACGATTTTAAGGTAAACAAATATTGTTTAATTTATTGTGCAACAATAAAAATGCTCCGACAATGGAATACTGATGGTTGCTACAACCATTTTAGCTATAGCAACCATTTACAAGTATATTTTTATTTTTATGTTTCGTGGGTGTTATTGACATTATCTTATAATATAAAATGGTGTCTATATAAAAGATAAATTGCAAGAAGTTATTTTAGTATTTTTTTTTCCATCTTTGAAATTTTATTATAATCAACCGCACCTCTTTGTGCTTTTTTATAATTCATAATGCATTTGTACGCAACAAAAAAATTATTTTTTATTAAGAAAAACTAATAAAAATATTGAATTATATATTCGAAACTCAAGGTTATTGTTTGTTTTAATAAAATGATACTTGCAGTTTTTTATTTAAAAGAAATACGTTTAAATAAGAACAAGACAAAGATTTAATAGGAATAGTTTTCGTTTACATCAAACAACAAAAACACTGTTCAAGTATTTAGAAATGTTCCAAGATATGAGTCGTCTGACGATATCCTTCACGATAATTTTTACTTTGCTCTACATTGAGTTATTTCTTCTAATTAGCATTTTATTAACAGAATTGTTAATTTTTTGTCGTAAAAATAATAAAATTTAAATATTATTGAACAAAAATTACAAAGTGCATGAAATATGTACATATTTCATGAAAATGAAGTAAGTGAATGATTAATTAGTGTTTTTACCAGGAATGGAAGCAAACCAAAGATCAACATTTTATTTTCTTATAACCGTAACTCGATAATATTCATTCCTTAATATGAGAAAAAAAGCTCCTAAATACTATTAAAGAGTATCTGTGAAAAACAATGATAACTGTAATAAGGAAATAATATTAAAAATAAATAAAATGTTTCCTGGTGCAAGTCAAGTACCAGTTTATTTCATTGTTTGTAAGTGCATCTAATCTAATGTTTCTTTAAAATTGAAAAGAAAAGAGTGTAGTGCTAATGAATAATAGTTCTTTGAAAAGTGTTTCCTCAACAACCAATGTATAAAATGTAGATATCGATTTAGAAGAATAAATAATTTGGAACAAAACTTTCTAAATAATTGTTGGAAAACGAAAATACATTTTTAAAACGTGTAGAACTTTTCCTATCATCACTGTTAATCTACCATGAAAACATAAAAAATATAACATAAAAATAAGTAAACAAAAACATTTCATGTTTCCATCACGTTGGTGTCAAGAAACAAATAACACAAAATTATTTATAAAAACGCAAAAGTATAAATGAGCACCAATGTTGTTAACCTGATGGTACTATCATAAGTTAATAGCTGAAAGCAACTTTCAGGAAGAAATTTAGCGAAATAAATTTTGGACCAAATTTGTATATCCTTTTCTCTTAACCATGAATTTTCATTTGCGAAAGATATTTGTAGAAAAACCGTTTGTTCATCCAATAACATCCAACATTTCAATTTACCTTTCAAACCGTCAAGACGAAAAATTATAATTTATTGTAAGTTTTTTTTTATTTACGTTTTTTATATTATCTAATTACTTTTTACTTTAAACACATTTGGTGTAAGTTATGTTTAGTATATTTTCCGCCAACCAATCATCGCTCTATGCATAATCTCTTGAAAGATTGTTAGATTTGATGAAATAAGAAAATAATGAGATTAAAATTTAATTAAAATATTTACATACATGCATATGTATGTATGTAGCACAACTGCGTGAAATTTTTATTTATAATTATGATTTTTTTAGTTTACAGAATATTGCGTATTAATCTGGAGAGTCAGGAATTTGTGTGTAATGATAAATTTGTGTTCCACATTTGTAATCCATTTTAATTTAAGCAAATTCATTCATTTTGAGCCGCTTCAGCTTCGTAGCCTCGTAGACCTAAGTATTGCATTCATGAGCCAAAATTTAAATTCTTACCCCCACTTTTTCGGCATTTCTCGACGTTTTAGGATCTACTGATTCTAAAAAAGCAAAAAAAAAATTTATATCTGTCTACCGCCCGGCCGTCACAACCTACGAAATCTAGAAAGCCGCTGGTCGGATTTCGAAAATTTTCTCAAAATAGGTTTACTAAATGGAAAGAGTCGAAAGGACGATGCGTTCGAAAACTGTACCGGAAGTATGCCAAAAAAATCGTCAAGTGTGTCAAAACAAGGAAATTCGCATATTTTTTGCTTAAAAACTTTCATTTTAAGTGATTACGAGTAGGAATTTGGAGAAATCTTGATGGTTGGGATTGGTATGTAAGACCAAAATCTAGAATATTGCATTATAGGTTTGTCAAAAAAATGTTGTCAAGTGTGTCAAAAGAAAGATTTTATTTATTTTTTTACCCAATTTTTTGGAAAAAAATAAAATTAATTATTTGTTGGACATGAAATTTTATTATTACTATCGAGAATTATGACATTATAAGTTTGTCAAAAAATTGTCAAGTGTGTCAAAAAAATGATTTCATTTATTTTTTTAGACAATTTTTTGGAAAAAAAATTTAGCTGTTTGCGTACGTAAATATAATTGAACGTGGAAATTTTTGAATTTGTTGTTTTTGAAATATTTTTGGAATTTTTGAAAAGTTTCAATTTTTGATTTTGTAAGAATTTTTGGAATATTTTTAGAATTTAGAAAAATTTAAAATTATTGATTTTAAATAATTTTTATAATTTTAGAAAAAGATTCAATTTTTGATATTGTTATAATTTTTGTAATATTTTTAGAGTTTTTGAAAAAAGTTTTGATCTTTGATTTTGTAATAATTTTTTAAATATTTTTAGAATTTTGTTTGACAAAAGTTTGAATTTTTGATTTTATTTAATTTTTACAATATTTTTAGAATTTTGAAAGAAATATGAATTTGTGATTTTGAAATATTTTCTCGAAACGCTAAATGGAGAGGTTTTTCAGTAGTTTGCTGATTGTATAATCTTTTCACTAAATTATGTTAATTTATGATCTGTTATAATTTTCCGACAACGTATTGATGTTTTGTGTTAGTTCTGTAAGACATATCTAAACGGAGATAAAACATACATGTACTTTACCAAAAAGATATGTTTGATATACATCGCCAAAACTAGAAACCATGTCCTCATAAAAGTTTTTTGCCGAAAACTATATCAAAATTCTTAACCCAGACCGAAGTCTTGATATCTCAGAGCCGTGAGATTTCAGCCCCTTCATATTTTTTTAAATAAATTCCCTTCTTGTATGCGTATTATGTTAACTAAATGAGTCAGTCTTTTGATGTGAAACAGATGATCAAGTTCAGAGTTCACCTGTACCTTCATGATATTCTATGTTTTCTGATTTTTTTACTCAGACAAAAAGTGTTAAGCAATAACACATTTATCTGAATCAGTTTCATTTAACTTTGATTTCGAGAAATTGAAAGTTAGAATCTAGGCATTATTTTTTGAGCAACTTTCATTTGAAGCGATTGGTCTCCTTATGATAACAGTTTTAAATTTCTAATAGTTTTGAGCCAAACTGCCCTTAATAAAAAAAGTTTTATCACTAAGTTTAAATATTTTAAGACTCCAAAAATCAATTTCTGACGTCGCGCTTTTTGGTTCATAAAGGTGATATAACATAGATGAAGTAACCGCTGTTTTTGTCACTATATTGTGTTCGTATTCATATATCGGGCATCAGTAATTATGCTTGTGTACTTTTTGTATTAGCTTAGTTAAGGTACAACATTTTTCGGTTTCTATGTCGTGAAAATATGATATTTATCGATATTGTTAAGATTCACAATTTATTTTCACCATAAAATTGGATTTTTATTGTATAATTTATAGTCACCTGGCCCTTGCCCCTTTTATTTGATGATTATCACATATTTTCTACTTCTTGAGGTGTCTGTTCTTGACTACTCCGACAAGTTTTTATCTGCTATTTGCCTCGATTCGACCTGACCGCTTTTTGGCTTTGAAAACTCTGAAAAATGAAAATTTACTACCACAATTTTGATTTTTATCAATGGGGGTGGAAATTTATTTTAGAAAACGAGGGTAACTTTGTCCGAGTTCGACAATCCAAACATGCCTAAATGTCATGTTAATGTTCATACATACTCGACAATAGTATAGACAAATTTTTGTCGGACAAGGCTACCCTCATTTTCTAAAACAAGTTTCCACCCCCATTAATAAAAAATAAGATTGTAGTAGTGAATTTACAAGAACTTAGGAAATCCCATGTTTCTTAGTTTTCCAAGCAAAAAAGCGGTCGCATCGAGGAAAATGGCAGATGAAAAAGTCGGACTCGTCAAGGACGGGTGCCGCACGAACTATAAAGCATGTGGTAATCATCAAATGAAAGGGATTGTCTGTTGACAATAAATTATTTTATATTCTATAATTTAAATTTTTACACATGAACGACGTAGCAAATATATATCAATGGATCATAACAATCGCAATTGGTATGATATTCTGTTATATTCCTACATAGTATTCGGTCGAGACAACGTGATAAAAAAAATAATGATTTTTTGAAGTACTATACGCAGCCATTTATCACGAAAAGAATCAGATTTTTTGCCAGTTTTAAATGCCAAAATGTTTTGAATTTAGGTGATAATAAAAATATTTTATTTTGGTTCTTAACGCTTTTGGTTTTGTTTTGTTTATACATGCATTTTTGTGATAACTATTCTTGATAAAATTGCTTTTGCGGCTTACGGGATAAATTATCTTCTGTGACAAAATTAATTGAAATAAAAGTGACCTATAAAGGTTGAAGTATAAATCCATATTTTTATCTTTTGACTGTTCGGTCCGGTTCGACCTAATATTCAACGAAGTGATGTTAGAAAAAAAAATTTGACGTAAAATATCGTGATATTTATTATAATATTGCACGACCGAACACTACCATTAATGACATATAACGTCGGCTTCAAAGCATTTACGTGTAACTAGATTTTGAAAAAATTGAGAGAAAGCCCAAACAACGATTTATTGTGATTCTAGCTAGCTTGAAAATAAAACTTTTCTATCAACAAATTAAAAACAAACTGTTTTTTTTATTTATTAATAGTATTTTTTTTTTAAATCTTTTTTAGAATCGCAATAAATCGTTTTGTCAGCTTCCTTTCAATTTTTCGAAAATGTAGTTACACGCAAATGATTTGTAGCCGTCGATAAAATTTGCGTCTTGCATGAAATGATAAGTCATAATTGATTAATTTGAATAACACATGAAACTAACTCATCAGTACACAGTCCATTAAAACCGGTTAAAGACATGGTCCTTTGACCCGGATTATAGACATAATCTATCACCGAAAGAAAAAAATTTGGTTGATTCCAACATGTTGCATTGTTAATCGAACATTAAGTGAAAATTGGGGAATTAAATACGTTTGTGATTGAATCAATCAACGCTCCGTATTTAAATTAACAATTTAACCGTTATTGATATATTTTTTTATAAGTATCACCAGAGGCGCACACAGAAAAAGTTTTAGGGGGGGTCCAACGAATTTTTTTCAGAAAAATTTCTGTGTAGCAATTACAACACACATAGATACCTTTTAAGACCTAGGTCCCATAACAACATGCGTGTTGAGGTGTTGATGAACGCTTTTTAAACCTTTGTGAATTGTACGCACCCCAGGACTATTGATTCGGACTAAGCATTTCATTTGTGCGATGTAGATCGGTGTGTTTCCATCGGTTGATTTTTTGTTTCAAAAAACGTATTGGCTGTCAGATTTGTCTTCCAAAAATTTTATATGTGTGCATCAGTGCTAGACTTTAAAAAATAAATTTCCCGCTCCCGTATCAAAACTTTCCGATTTTTACCGTTTCTTTAAAGAAAAATCCCATCAAGCTTTCAATAAAAAAAATATACATATATATGAAACCAATTGTTTATATGGAAAAAACTTCAAAAACCACCACTATAACAATATTTGTTTCGATTCTTCATACACCTTGTGGAATAAGATAGTATTTCTATGAAATAGAGCATTAAATTATCAAAATTGGCCAAAGACGTTTTTTAAAAGAAGTAAATATGCCTTGATTTCGAGGTTTGCAAAAAATTTTAAAATTGCAATCCCTGTTTTTCGATACGTATAATCGAAATAATTTTGTATCAACAAAACATTCCAATTTTTTAATATGTCCAAAATGCATCGATGCATATAGAGAGGAGCCATAGATGCAGGTGATCTTGTACCATAGATGCAGGTGATTTTATTTTTCGTGTCGTAGTGTGAAAATATTCCTGAAACTCAGAAATTTGTATTGCTTTTGGGATTTTTGAAACGTTTGTTTCTATTTCCCTAAGAAATATCAGAACATCATCATCTGAAAGCTGAAATTTCATCGATTTTACCGTATACTATAAAGGCGATTATTGGCAGATACGTTTAAACAAAATTATTGAGTAATCAACATTTTTCTGGAAGCATAGTAAAAAAATAGTTGTTGCGATCATTTTGAATAAGTTTGTGAAAAATCCCGCACTTGCCAAGTTTTTGCCTGCTTTCCTGTTTTAAATGAAATATCCCATAAACGGAAAAAAAATCACCCCGATCTAGCATTACTGCTGTGTATTAATATAATGCTCAAATATTTTAGATAGAACTGAGAGCAAGGGTATTGCGGTCTATAATTTGAAATATCACATTTTGTTTCATTTTGGGGATGGGCTGGACATTGGCTAATTTCCAGCACGAAAGAGAAATATCAGATCTAAAGGATTTGTAGAAAATTTTGGTAAGAGAAGGTGCAAGTTCTTTTGAAAATGTTGTTAGAATAATAGGAGGAATGATGTTCGGACCGGAGACTTTGCTGGTAGTTAACCCCTTAATATTTTCATTGACAATTTTGGGTTTGAAATAAAGATCTTTCATATTAACTCCTGAAGACTGGATTTTTGATTTTTCTTTAGGAGTTTCTAAAACAGTCGAGATCCCAGCAAAGCGTTCCGCAAACAATGTGGTTTTTATCGCTGGGTCAGTGCCGATTAAATCACCGTCAATAATAAGAAAAAAAAGAGTTGGTACTAGTCTTTGAAGAATTAATGGCACTGTAAAAACTTTTGTCAGAAATGGACATGGTAGAAAGTTTTGCCACTCACGCTCTGTCAATTTCTGTTTCTTTCGTTTTCGTTTATCTGGTTTAATATATTATTGGGCTGTATAGATATTAGGACTTAAATCGTTAAGGTATTTTTGTGATGGAAACAAATATTAAATAATCTTTGTTTGTTTCTAAGGGCCAATTTGGCTGGAAAACAAATATTTTTGTTGGGGTTTCATTATTGAGAACGGAACGAATTTATTGATACTAAAACAGTTTATTCAAACAAAATTTATACTATATTATTATTATATTATTATTTTATTTTTATGTTTATCTTCACTCGGATATAATGGTCAAGCAACCTACCAGAGCTCCTGACATTCCTGGTCAAATTAGTAAATTGCTTTATTTGTTTTGATAAATGATCTTTCGTTGGTACAATTTAAAGTATCAGAACCTTTAGGTGGTTCAGACCATAATTTGATTTCCACTCATTTAAATTTACAAGTTCCCAAACAGTTTCAATCTAGTCCTAGGGAGTCTTATTTGGGTTGCAGATTGGCAGGGACTTAGAGATATATGTTTAATTCAAATATTTCTGCTTCTAATTTTTCAGAAATAATACACGCGGGTATGCGCAGGTTTATTCCGATAGATGGTTCTGAAGGCTGATCTTTAGGTTTCAGGTAAATGTGATGAAGCAATAAAATTTAAAATAAATGCTCTTTAAAAAATGGCCAGTATACAGCCAATTCCAAAAAAGTTGCTAACACGAATTCAACAAATTACAAACCCATATCAATCTTGTCGGTTGTTGCTAAAATATTTCAGAGCTCATTAATTTTAATATTATGAGCTTCTTAAGTTGTCAAAAATACTTAATGAAAGACAATACGGTTTCCGTAAAGGAAGAGCGACGAGAAATTTACTTTAATAATTTTTAATTCATTAAATTTGAATATTGAAAATTTTGAAATTATATATTAGAGATTTTTTGAGCGCTTAAACTCAAGCAATTAAGTATTTTGAATTTTTCAATTCGAAAGTATATTTTGGATTTTTCTTAGAGAAAAACTCCATTCCAAGGAGGAGTGAAAAATCCAAAATATACTTTCGAATTGAAAAATTCAAAATACTTAATTGCTTGAGTTTAAGTGCTCAAAAAATCTCTAATATATAATTTCAAAATTTTCAATATTCAAATCTAGTGAATTAAAAATTATTAACAAGTTTAATGTACAGTAACATTGTCTTTCGTATAAAGTAAATATACATTCAAATAACATCTAGAGAAATTTACTTTCTTTGTCACACATATCTGGAACAGTCGGTTGAAAACCGTGGTGAGACTTTCATTGCTGCTCAGCAATTCAAATCTTACTAATGAGCTTAATTCGTTTTATGTTGCTGATTTGAAGGTACACAAATACACTATGGATGAACGCGTGTATCTGCCTAGATCAAATCAATTTTACCTGAACAGAGCATCAATAGCAGCCCATCTTTTTAAGGTTCGAGTGACAAGATGTAGCTTTTCTAAGAATTTTTTTAACCTTAGATCACTAGTTAGCATCGTATCTTACGATATTCAGAGATGTTAATCTATAATTTCTTATGGTTAACACTAAATAATGTTTAACTTTAAAAACAATACTGAAAAATTATCGGTTAGGGGGGGGTCCGGACCCAAAAAATATGACGTCGCCTAAATTATTAAAGACCATTTATTTACATATATTGGTTTGGTACATCTTTGTTTTGTTTTTGCTGCTATCGATGTTTGTAAGTATGTATTTCGCATCAAACCCGCCACAAATTTTTATGCATGAAGATAGCGTTCGTATATTTAAGTTCTAAATAAGAAATGTATGAGTGTGATTTTTTTTGTAAAGGATGCGTCCATTTTTTCGCCATTTTTTTAATAATACAATTTAAAAGACCAAAATTCGAAAGGGCCTTTTGCTTTAACGATATTGTTGTTATAACATTCACATTCATTCAAAATTTTTTTCTCACATAATTTTATATGCAAATAATATTAAAATTATTCAAATCAATTAGCCATATTCAATATTGTATGTAAATTATTTCCTAAACTAAAATGTTAAATAAAACCAGCCATGTTAGAATATATAAAAAACTTTTTATTTTTCTATTCTTACCTTTTTATTTTCTTTTGTTTATTATTATTATCATTAAATAAATTTTATTTCTCTTCGTTTTTTATTTTAACAAACACAATAATTCTCAAACAAAAACATGAACAAACTACTTAATTCAACTATGATTTGTGATTGTTTGAACACAAAATATGATCACGCCGTTGTTGATTTAAATAATGAAAATTGTTACGTTTGTCAAAATAAATTGACAATGCTACATTGGTTAAAATAACCACGTTCATATTAGACACAAAATCAAACAAGCTTTGTATTTGATTCTACCTACGTTTTTTTTCGGTGATGTCATCATTTAATGGTAAACAAATGCACATTGCGCTAAATATAGCTATTCTAGAAGTTTAAATAGAAGATGTTGAGGCACTACAAGTCATTAAAACGGAGGACGTTTGATAATAGTAAGTAAAAATTGTTCTTTTTAAATTTTTTTAATTTGAAACAATGCAATTAATGTATCAAACAAATATTAAAATACAAATGCAAACAAAAGGAACGGTTCTCAGTTTAAAACACGTCTTAGTTCGAGGCATTGATGAAAAGGCGATCTTATTATAGGAACCATTAACAATAATTGTCGTGCTAATTACTTTAGTGAACCATATCCACTGGATTTTATTTGCATTTAAAGCTACAATTACGAAGAACCGAGACCTTACTCCGAAAGAAAAAATCTTGGTTGATTCAAACAGCTTTTATTGTTAATAGAGCATTAAGTGAAAATTGGGGAATTAAATACGTTTGTTAATGAATCAACCAACGTATCTTATATATTAATACGCTATTTTTGTGCTTTGTACAGCCTAAGGCTTTTTTATTCGAATTTTCACTCATTCCAAATTTGCACTGCTAACTGATATTACTGTAACCTAGATCTGAAAGATTTTTGGGATATTTCGGATCATAAATAAAAAAGTTATAGACGAATTTAATGTATTTTTGAATTCAACTGCCTCCCCTCAAATCAAATCAAATGGGATCGTCCAAGTCTTTCTTTGTTTATAGTATTTTATATTTTTTTTCAGTTTATGCAATGATTTGGTAGAGTATAGACGCTATTTTTCTTTGTTTTTTCGACAATTTTGTAATGTGTGTGTTTGGTATGATAGTTTGAGAGATTGTTAGAAATTTTATTATAGTATTTTATATTTTCTTTTCAGTGTTTTTAAATTTCATTTCTTAAAGTTTATCGTATTCAAAGAGTTAGAGTTGTTTGTTTTTTTTATGATAGATGAAATGAATGGTAATGTTGTGAAAAGTCTTTCTTTGTTTATAGTATTTTATATTTTTTTTTCAGTTTATACAATGATTTGGTAGAGTATAGACGTTATTTTTCTTTGTTTTTTTCGACAATTTTGTAATGTGTGTGTTTGGTATGATAGTTTGAGAGATTGTTAGAATTTTTATTATAATATTTTATATTTTCTTTTCAGTGTTTTTAAATTTCATTTCTTAAAGTTTATCGTATTCAAAGAGTTAGAGTTGTTTGTTTTTTTTTATGGTAGATGAAATGAATGGTAATGTTGTGAAAAGTCTTTCTTTGTTTATAGTATTTTATATTTTTTTTTTCAGTTTATGCAATGATTTGGTAGAGTATAGACGCTATTTTTCTTTGTTTTTTTCGACAATTTTGTAATGTGTGTGTTTGGTATGATAGTTTGAGAGATTGTTAGAATTTTTATTATAGTATTTTATATTTTCTTTTCAGTGTTTTTAAATTTCATTTCTTAAAGTTTTTCGTATCCAAAAAGTTAGAGTTGTTTGTTTTTTTTATGATAGATGAAATGAATGGTAATGTTGTGAAAAGTCTTTCTTTGTTTATAGTATTTTTTCAGTTTATGCAATGATTTGGTAGAGTATAGACGTTATTTTTCTTTGTTTTTTTCGACAATTTTGTAATGTGTGTGTTTGGTATGATAGTTTGAGAGATTGTTAGAATTTTTATTATAGTATTTTATATTTTTTTTTCAGTGTTTTTAAATTTCATTTCTTAAAGTTTATCGTATTCAAAGAGTTAGAGTTGTTTGTTTTTTTTTATGATAGATGAAATGAATGGTAATGTTGTGAATGAATGTTGTGAATGAAGAAATTAATGATGATTTAGAATTGAATGTGGTGGGTGAATGATGAAATAGAAATTCCCTTAGTTGTTTTAATGTATTTACATTGTTGTGCGTGTGTTTAAAGTGAAACTTAAAGAGCTCATAGATTGTTTAATGAAAAAAAAGATTTTCGGTTCTGTCAAAGCACTTATATATACCATTGAATTTCAAAAACGTGGTCTTCCGCATGCTCATATTTTGTTAAATTTATCAGATGAAGATAGAATTAATGGAAATGAAATGATTAATAAATTTGTATGTATACTGAAATCCCTGATCCCATTCTTTTTCCTAAATTACATGAATATGTGAAACGTCGTATGATGCATGGACCATGTGGTGCTCTAAATCCCAATTCTGTTTGTTTGAGAGATGGTAAATGTAGTAAGAATTTTCCAAAACCTGTTTCTGAAAATACTAAAGAATCTGTGAATGGTTATCCTTTGTACCGTCGACGTGATAATGGTATGAGTGTTGATGTACGTGGTGCATCTCTTGATAATAGATACTAGGAGGGCCCGGCGTGCTTCGCTACGCTTATAAATAAAATTTTTTGCGCAGACATTTTGTTGACGTAGAAGCAATGATTTCAAAAAGTGGTAATGAGAAATGATAGCATACAATTTTTAATTTTTCTTTTTAAATATATGAATGAAAAATAATCAGAACTCTAGCTGATCAGTTCGGATATATGACAAATTAGCGATCAAATAAGTTAGAGATCAAATAAGCTTACTTGAAAACTTATTTGATCGCTAATTTTTCATATATCCGAACTGATCAGCTAGAGTTCTGATTATTTTTCCTTCATATATTTAAAAAGAAAAATTAAAAATTATATGCTGGCATTTCTCATTACCACTTTTTAAAATCATTGCTTCTACGTCAACAAAATATCTACGCAAAAACTTTATTTATAAGCGTAGCGAAGCACGCCGGGCCCTCCTAGTTTAAATTAACAATTTAACCGTTGTTGATATATTTTTTTATAAGTATCACAAGCATATTTGATTTAACCATGTTTGTACTTGAGTCAGCTATGATTTCATTTCCGAGCAACAATGCCGTGACTTAATTTTCAATTGACAACAAACGTGGTAAATTAAAAATTAGACTAAAAATAGTGATATTGAATATATGCACTATTTTGACAAAAACTCAAAAACCTGTGCACCGCAAAATTCTAAAAAAAATTGCAATGTTTTCTAAATTAAGTGCTATTTCAAATGAGATCCCACTTGCTTGAGTCAAAAATGTTGTTTACCCTCTCCACCCCCGTCCCCTAAACACACAGAAATATAATTATTTGAGACTTCGCTATGAGTTTCTTTCAAAATTTACCAAACTTCCTAGCTCTGTGAATTTTTACAAATTTTTCTGTCAATCAGTGTCGTAACGTAGGGGAGGGGGGCGGTATGAAAGTCGCACTTTTTTGACAATAAGTCAAAAACTGTGCACCGCAAAATTCTAAAAGAAATTGCAATGTGTTCCAAATTGATGCTCTTTTAAATGACTCCGCACTTGACTATGTTTTAAATAATGTTTTCACTACTTCTCATTTCCACCCCCTTATAGATATAAGTATGAGTATGTGACACTTTCATATATTTTTTATTAAAAACTTACTAATTTTTCTATCATTTCAAATACATTTAAAGATTTTCGATCAGTTAGACTCGGAGCTAATCGAGGTAAGAAAACACAAAGAAAACGTCATTATTCAAAATTTTACAAAAAAAGGTGATGTGTAAAATTCCAAAATAAATGTTTAAGGAAAACTGAACTGAGCCCTTTCATATGACACCCTACTTGAATCTATAAAAAAATGAATTCTCTCAAGGGTCTCACATCGTACCCCTGTAAACCAAACGAAAACCACTTTAGTTTTATTTGTATCCGTCATTTTATGTGAACAGATTAGTTTTATACGCATCTCAAATTTCAGATCCATATAGCATTTATAGTTTACGAGATAATCGATATAATGTGAAAAACTCGTTTTACTCTCAGCAATAGGGCTCGTTATAAAAACGGAACCCTAAATTATTTAGAAATACACCGAAAAAAAAACGTTGGTAGAATCAACTACAAAGCTTGTTTGATTTTGCGTCTAATACGAACGTGGTTATTTTAAGCAATGTAGCATTGTCAATTTATTTTAAAAAACGTAACAATTTTCATTATTTAAATCAACCACGGCGTGATCAATTTTTCTTGTTCATATTTTTCAGTTCAGTTTGTTCATGTTTTTGTTTAAAAATTATTGTGTTTGTTAAAATAAAAAACTCGGAGAAAAGAAACTAATAAACAAAATAAAGAAAAATAATAATCAAAAGAATAGAAAAATAAAAAGTTTTTATATATTTTAACATGGCTGGTTTTATTTAACATTTTACTTTAGGAAATAATTTAGATGTGTTTAATTGATTTAAATAATTTACATATTATTTGCATATAAGATTATGTGCGAAAGAAATTTTTCAGTTAATGTTATAACAAAAATATCGTTAATGAAACAGGCCCTTTCTATAATTAATTTTGGTGATTTAAAAAAATTATTATAGTTTTTTAATATTTTTTATTTGTCTTGTTTAATGTCCATTTATCGATATTTTAATTTAATTTTTCACAATAATGAGAAAATTATAGAAAATTAGTATAATTTTCTACATATAATTCAAATATTTAAATTTTTTGATTTCTGAATTTTGGTCTTTTAAATTGTATCATTAAAATAATGGCGAAAAATGGACGCATCCTTTACAAACAAAATCACACTCATACATTTCCTATTTAGAACGTAAATATACGAACGCTAGCTTTATTCATAAAAATGTTTGTCGGGATTGATGCGAAATACATACTTCTAATATAAAAAATTTCAAATATTAGCTATATTTACGAAAAAAAACCAACCCATACAAACATCGATAGCAGCAAAAACAAAACAAAGATGTACCAAACCAAAAGATTTAATACGGCGTATTGCTTGATTCTATCACAAACGTATTCAATATCACTATTTTTAGTCCAATTTTTAATTTACAACGTTTGTAGTCAATTGAAAATTAAATCATAATTACTCAACTACAAACATGGTTAAATCAAATATGTTTGTGATACTTATAAAAAAATATATCAACAACGGTTAAATTGTTAATTTAAATACGGAGCGTTGGTTGATTCAATCACAAACGTATTTAGTTCCCCAATTTTCACTTAATTTTCGATTAACAATGCAACATGTTTGAATCAACCAAGATTTTTTCTTTCGGTGTAATTATTTATTATTTAAAGAAATTAAATTGAAGTGAAATAAAAGGAAACTCTTGATTGCTATGACCTTTTGCGGCCAAGTATATTAAAGCTCATTAAATAAATGAGCTCAAGTGTATCACTTTGAAAATCTTTTCTACCCTATGTTATGAAAGTCTGACTACAAGACAATACAATATGCGTATAATATGAAGCAGCGCGGGTCTGCTTCCCAACTAATTTATATCTTATTAAAAGTTATTTGATTAATAAAACATACTTATGAATTTATTTGTGTTCAAAAAATAACAAAACAATATATTTATGCTACACCCAGAACTTATATTAAAGAGTCCCTGACGACCTCTGATAACCAAACAAAACAATATGACTGTTGATCGATTAAAACCGGCAACATACATACGCTATTGTCCTGGGTTGTATAAAATTCAACTAACTAATCCAACCATATGGAGCAAGTAATAGTACAGTAGCAACCAACGAATTTTCTCTGTAGCTGAGATTACGAGTTCTACTGTTGCCTAATTAGAATTCGTTCATTAGAACTCTTTAAATATCACCTTGGAAAATATCGTATCAATGGAATGCTGTGGCGTTTCATATATCAAATGACAATAGCAAGGTATAAAGTGGTGTGCCTAATCTTTTAACATTATCAATTGGTATAAAAACAACAGAGTGTAATTTTTCATGTAATCTACCACCAGATGCAGATGAATGAAGTCAAAAACATTTTAAAAAGAAAATTCAACAAACAAACCTTTACCATATAATTAAATTGCACATAATAAGTGGTTTTATTATATAATTGATACCTTGTTTATCTTATCTTCACTATAATTTTTTTTATTTATCCAATACATTTTCTTCATAAAACTATTTTACACTTTTTATCACAATTATCTAAAACTTTATTCAACATAAACTATCTATATTTGTTGTTGTTCGATCTTAACCATTTGCACTCAATCCAAACACAAATAAAATTCTGAAACACTACAAATAATTAAATAATAAAAACATATAAAAATAAAAAGAAATTGATTTGTATTAGAAGAATTTTGTTAAGAAACCAAATTACCAATAAAACCACAATCTTCCAACTAAATGTTTCTGACTGATTTTTTTTCAAAATTCTATAACAGATAATTTTTTTTTCATTTACGATGTTTTTATTATTTAATAAAATTAATCCAAAATTATACGAAATTATAAATATATAATTATTTGTTGTTTTGTTTTAAATAAAAATATAATAAGAATGTTTATTATTTTAGTTAATAAAAATAACACAAAAAAGATCCAATTTTCCTTTACAACGTTTTTTTCGACACGAAAATGGCAGGAAAAGATGAGTCGAAATTAATATGAATATCGCAATCTAAAACCTAATAATCAAAAAAAAAATTAAATTATATAATTTTATTTGTGATTTTGTGATAAAAGTCTGTTTATACTAGTATCCACAAATATTATCGATTGTTACAGTTAAAATATGAGAAGAATTTTAAATTCCGATTCGAAAGGGTTAAATATTTAATGATCAAATTTTAAATCATGGTATAATCCAGGTGGTGTAAACTGAATACAAAATTTTATTTTACACTTAAAGACTTAGAGATTAAACTAACGTTATCATGTTCAAATTATATCGAATTTTAGATGTCGATTTATTCTGACACAGGAATAATAACAGGTCATAATGGATATTGACCGAAAGGATCAACCTTAAATTAGAGAGTTCAATTTTAAAAGTAGACTACTTCAAGTTCACGCGAAAAATATTTATATAAAAATTATAGTGAAACGTGTTTACGGGTAAAATTTTTTGTATGTAATTATTTTGATTCCAAATGATCTCTCAAGCCATCAGGCACTATAGTTGATCGAAGACATAAAAGTTTTAATTTTATCGGATCATTTTTGAACATTTTTTGTTTTAATTTAATTGAGATTTCCTAATATAATTACCAACATCTTCAAGAAAAATATTTTACTAGTTAGAACATTTCAGTTGCCTAATATGTCCCAAAAATGTACCCAATCTTACTATGTTTGTTTACCAATAAATATTTCTAGACAACTCATCAAACTTCGTTGACCTATACTTAGTATAATGACCAAATGTTTTATATAACTTAAAACAACAGAAAATGAAAAGTTTAACCGAGTAACATCAAGTGGAAAACCACCATATCCGTTTAACCTAATTATTATAGATTCTTTTAAATCTATCGTGTTTTCCATGTTTTGCTTAGAATTATAATTACAATATAATTTGAAAATGATTAGTGAGTCTTCGATTTGACCATCAACAAAATATACATTTGGTTTTCTACACATAGCAAAAACGAAATAATAACCCAATGTCTAAACGCAAATTAAATATTATGTTTGGAATAAGGATATAAAATAAAACTTATACAACTAATAATAATATCCCGTCGGAATTTTGTTAAACATAACTTTTTGTGTTTATTTTATTTTTTTATAATAATCGCATCTAATTGGTATAATCAGTTCGAATAAAAAATTTGTGTAAAAATTCGAGATCATGAGTTTTGAAATTTTACAGAAATCGGCTGTTCTCTAAGATTTGCCATATGTTTGTTAATTTGTACAGGTTTTTTTAATAAGTCAATTTAATTTGTTTGCTCTATTTTGCTTTAATTTATTAAGCATATTGTAACACACTTTGAATTTTAGGATAAGTATAAGTACTTATGGGTTTTGATTGATGATAAATCAAACAAAAATTATTATGTATTTGGTAGCAACAAGCTTGGGATGTTGAGTAGCCTAATAGTAAACAAATAGGACTTCAACTCGTATAATGCCGGTGTTAGTCTCGTCAGATTGAATAATAATGTTGCAATTTTTGTTTTTCATGCACCTCTTGAAACTTCAGGCATGTTTAGGTATTCGGGTCGTGCCATATCACTTAGAAAAAAGTTCGAGTGACAAGATATCCGCTAGAAATATGTAGATTCGAGATCAGTTTTGTGTGCAACTAGAATCTGATGTATCAGATTAGTTTAAATAAAACAAACTAATTACAAACAGATATCGAAGAAATTTTAAAAAGAAAATTAGCTACATATAAGCAAAACTACATCTATTTTGCAGCAAACAAATATTCTACCACAGAACATATGTGTGACAATGTATGACACTATGAAAAACATACTGCAAATCTACTGTATATTATATGTCGTGCAATTACTGCAAAATATCAAAATAATTTATTTCTAGGAAAAAAAAAATTAATTTCTTCTATTCAAATCTTTTTATTTTTTTTTTCATTGACTGTTATAAGGTTTTTGCAAATTTTTTTGTTGGGATAGCTGCAAGCTTTTTTGTTGAAGACGACAAGTCAAAAACCTCTTACTGCAGAGGTTTATATTTATAAGAAACGGACTAAAATGTTTCCACAGATTCTAAATTTATGACGTTTTTAAAAATATTAGTATCCAAACGGCTGTTATAACGATTTTAAAAACCATTTTTTTCCTAGTATAAAGCCTCTAGTTTCTTAACTACGTGTTGGATTTTGCTGAATTACGAACTTATCCTTGATATTTATAAAACACATATTTTTAAAAAAAAGTTTACAGAAACCTCCAACTGTAGAGGTCTATTTTTTGAAAGAAATTGATAAAAATGGTTTCCAAGATTCTAAATTTATGAAGTTTTAAAAAATATTAAAATTCAAATGGCCGTTATAACGGATCTGTAAACAGACTGTTTTTCTAGTATAAAGCCTGAACTATGTGTCGAATTCGGCTGATTTACGAACTTGTCCAAGATATTAATAAAACACAAATTTTTAGAAAAGATTTTTTGATGTGGCTCTGCAAATGCGATCGTTAGAGTGCCGGTTGATTCAAAAAAAATTTTTTTGTTTGCAAACGTTTTTGTTGAAGCCGCTCACTCAGAAACCTCTAATTGCAGAGGTCTATTATTAAAATAAATTGATAAAAAAGATTCCAAAGATTCTAAATTTGTTAATTTTTCTAAATTATTAGTATCCAAACGGCCGTTATAACGGTTTTAAAAAATCAATTTTTTTAGTAAAAAGCCCTTACTTTCTTAACCATGTCTCGGATTTTGCTGATTCACGAACTTGTCCAAGATATTAATAGAACACACATGTACAAAAAAATGTTTGATCTACTCCAACAAATGCGACCGTGAGAGTGCCGGTCGTTTTCGTTATATCTCATATCGTTTATATATATATATATATATATATATATATATATATATATATATATATATATATATATATATATATATATATATATATATATATATATATATATATATATATATATATATATATATATATATATATATATATATATATATGTATATATATATATATATATATATATATATATATATATATATATATATATATATATATATATATATATATATATATATATATATATATATATATATATATATATATATATATATATATATATACTAGCTGGACCCGGCCACGCATTGCAGTGGCTTAGTTTGGTTGAATATAAGAAATAAAGAAAACAAAACACTCACATTTCTAATATGTTTTCTTTCATAATACTTGAGGGTATACAATGTTTTTTGTTGATCCATTGACTGTGTGGATATAGAGATTGCCTGGCTTGCCAACTCTAGAACACGCAACATATAATTGTCCATGTGAGAAACAATCGTTATCTAGATCTAATCCACATACTTCCAATGTTTGGCCCTGAGCTTTGTTGATGGTGATTGCAAATGCCAATCGAATTGGGAATTGCCATCTTTTAAATTGAAATGGCATATCCGTTGGTATCATGGGTATGCGAGGAATGAGGACGTATACGCTTTTGAAAGGTCCATTCAAGATTGTTGCTTCTACTACGTTGCTCAATAATTTTTTTACTGTGTGTCGCGTGTCATTGCACAGTTTTGGCTGATTGATATTACGCAACATGATGTTTGGCACGCTGATTTTTCATTGCAGTACATGTGGTGGCATCCCTGGTAGATCAAGTGAATTCAAAAATACTGTTGGATAGTTAACTGCTTCATCTGCTTCCATGACAGTGTCTACGGACTTGTATGTGACTTCCTCACTTTGAATATTAGACAGAATTAAACTGTTAAGTTCATTGACGTCTTTGTTTTTGGCCGCATGAATGATTCGTTCACTCAGCCAATCGTGATTCTTATGATTAATTTGAATATCAGGAAATACTTTTTCAATTAATTCCTCTTTTGACGACACTAAATTGCAGAAGTTATGAGGCAATTAAATTCGTCCTGTTGTTAAATCAACCGGCACCTTTCCGTCACCAATTCTCAGCAATTGATATGAGAATATCTCAGCTAATTTATCTTTTTGGAGGATAATACGCATGTTTGTAGATAATTTTAACCTTTTCACGTATCGCCACAAAGTAGAATATTTCAGGCACGCATTTATTTCATCCGCTGGTGTTGATCGGGGAACTACAGGTAATGTTTATCTGAAATCTCCTGCAAGCAATATTAGCATTCCCAAATGGTCTGGTATTTCCACGCAAATCTTGCAATGATCGATCAAGCGCTTCAAGTGATTTTTTGTGCGCCATTGTGCATTCATCCCAAATGATTAGCTTACATTTCTGCAATCCTTTTCCATTCCCAATCCTTTGGAAATGTTGCATGGGGCGTTTCAATGAATTGCATGTTTAATGGCAATTTCAAAGCGGAATGAGCAGTTCTTCCACCTGGTAGTAATGTCGCAGCTATGCCGGACGACGCAAGAGCTAAATCTATGCTATTTTACGATCGAACTACTGCTAGAATCGTTTAAGAATCGTTTTAGAAACGTTTTGCCAGTTCCTCTTGGCGCATCCAAGAAAAAGATTCCTCCAACCCCGTTATCAACATTTTGCATTAGTTGATCGTAAATTGTTTTTGTTCAAACGTTAGCTTCGGAATATTTGATTGCACATACGACAATTACTTCTGTAATCCTTTTATTTATTTATGATGGATGATAGCATGCAAATTCGTATTGATGTTATCAGCATGCAATGGTACTGCTACACTCGAATCACTTAAATTTAATGTTTTTAAGTACTCCAAAATACAGCTAAACTTACCATCTGATTCATTGGCACTTTCATAAAAATCAATAAGCGCAAGTTGTTAGTTAGTTATTCATGCACAGTACTGTTTAATATATTTAAATTTCCTTCAAAATGGTAAGTCTTCTGTAGCCAAATGCTTTAATTTATAACAATCACAAATAATATGCAGATCAGTTATTTCATTTATAATACTAAGAACAGATAATTAGTAACAGAAGTTATTTAAAAAAAACAAATGTTTAACGGTGGATTAAATCCAAAATTGCTTAAACAGTGGTTCACCACCTGATCGTGCGATATAGTAAAAGTAAAGATATTCACATATATTTGCTGTGTGCGAACTGACGAAATAATGACAGAACACAATTTTTGGTGAAGGTGAAATTTGTAAAAATAAAATTTTGACATTTGGTGAAATGTTTTTTAATTTTTATGTTTGCTGTTAATAAATATATATAATATATATACTTTTATAAATATTACTTTGGAAATTAAAAAAACTTCTGTAATAAATTGATGTTCCTTATAAAATTATTTGTTACGCCTACTGTCACAATTTGATGATGCTAAAAAGCTACATCAATGTTTGACGTTTCGTTATGGTGAATATAAATTCCAAAAGACAAAATTTTGACAGTTAATATTTGTCATCTGTCATTATTTCGTCAGTTCGCACACAGCAATAATAGAGCAATATAAATTAAGTGATATTGTTACCAACCTTGCGACACAAATTTTAATAATCAGCTACTTTGATATAAGTATAAAGATATCTGGATGGTCACAATTTGATTTAAATAAAAAGACGCTGTTTTCGGCTCTACAAAATGTCGATGATTCTTTATTGACAGCCATATTATATTCTATTTCATTTTACATCATTTTTGAAAAACCGCGACGTCTCTCGGAGAAATCTAATTATACAAAATAAATTAGGGCAAAGTGCCATCCATCAAAAATAAAAGAAATTAAACATAAATAACAACGGATTCCAATTTTCATATTTCAATTAGTTTACATTCGGCCAATCCTAGTTTACATTCGGCCAATCATCAGAATCTACATCACTATCTTCAGGACGCTGAACTAACTTCATTCTATCGGACGCGAACACGCCCCTAAATCGACGTCTACCATCACTAACATTCACATCTTCGATACGGTATCGATCCCCATGTAGAACATCTGTGACTTGAAATGGACCTCTAAACCGCCTTTGAAGCTTTTTACTCTCACCCGTTGATATCGGTTCCCGGTATACCACTACCATATCTCCAACTTTATAATTTTCAGGCGTAGCATGTCGTTGATCAAACCTCAATTTCTGCATAGCTTGGTTCTTTTCAATTCGATCCGACGCTTCTTGTCGAATTTGTTTCAAATGTGGAAGTTCAGCCTCCTCGGCGTCTAACAATTCTAACGTTAGTTTGTCTCCATTTAGTGGTCTCGGTGCAAATCCATATAAAAGTTCTTGAGGGGAAACTTTGGTAACATCATTCGGTAAACTGTTGATAGACCATTGAATTTGACGTAATACTGATTCCTATTTCTCTTCACCTTCGCTGTCTACTGTTGTTCGCATTGCATGTAGAATTGTGCGGTTGTATCGCTCTACTTGCCCATTGGCCCGCGGTGTCGCTGTTGCGTTTAGTATATGTTGAATATTGTTATGCGTACAGAAATCTTCAAAGTTTTTGGAGGTGAACGCTGTTCCTCTGTCGGTTATCACTCTTGTTGGCACCCCAAAGTGAACAGATGCTTCAACTAATGCGGGCAACACAAAACGCGTTGAAGTACTTTTTGTTGCTCGTAGAATAACATATTTAGTGAACGCATCTATAATGACAAGAATATAGCAGTTCTTTCGATGACTTTTTACAAACGGTCCTAGATGGTCCAAATGCCAGGTGTGAAAAGGTATGGCTATTTTCTCGATTGGATGTAAAGAAGTCGCCTTGGCACCACCTTTTTCCTTGTGGTATAAACATTCAACACACGTAGCAAGGTACTTTTTCACAAACTGCCTCATGCGTGGAAACCAATAAATTTTCTTAACAGCTGCTAGAGTTTTTTCCAACCCAAAGTGTCCCAATTTATCATGACACGTAAAAACTACGCGTCCTCGAATTCCTTTTGGTACCACGAATAAGGAACCGTTTTCTAATCGACGATATAATCGACCATTTTTAATCTCGTAATTGCTTTTAGTTTGTTTATTTGTTGGATCAAGTAATTGTTTTTTAATTTCCAGTATACCAGGATCATCCTCTTGTAATGCTACAATCCAATCTTCGTTTATTATATTCACATTAAGCACGTCCAACATAGCCGGTTGGATTTCCGATGGCTCCTCTACAGGTGAACGGCTTAAAGCGTCGACATGACACATTTGTGTTCCGCTTCTATGTTTTACCTCGAAGTCATACTCTAGAAGGCGAAGCCACCACCGCCCGATTCTGGATATTAGATCTCTTTTTGTAGCCGATGTCTTTAGAGCGTTACAGTCAGTTACTACGACGAACTTTTTACCAAGAACAGTCGGTCTAAATCTATCAATCGTCTCTACCACGGCTAAAGCCTCAAGTTCAAAGCTGTGATACTTTTTCTCCAATTCCGAAGTTTTTCGGCTATAATATGCCACGGGATGCCAGTTACCATCATCTTCGAGTTGTAATAGAACACCACCGAATCCAATAATACTCGCGTCCGTATGAATTTGGTGTTCTTTTGAATTATCGTATAGCATTAATACTCCTCTCTCACATAACTTTGCCTTTATCAATTCAAACGCTTCTTGCTGCTCATAATTCCATTCAAATAATATATTTTTGCGTGTAAGTCTGGTTAATGGCTCGGCTAATATTGAAAAACTTGGCACAAACTTACGAAAATAACTTGACAGACCGACAAACTGTCTAACTTCGTGAATATTCGTTGGCGTCGGAAATTTTGATACAGCAATAAATTCGAATTGACCATCCGGGGTAACAAATGATGTTAGGATTTTCGATGATTCTGAAACACGAATTTGATAATATCCTGATGCGAGGTCTAGCACTGTAAAGTAATCATTGCCACCTAATCTTTGCAAAGAATCCTCAATATGAGGCATCGGGTACCTATCCTTAACTGTCTGATTATTGAGCTTCCGATAATCAACGCAGATGCGGTCTTCGCCATTTTTCTTTTTGACCACTACTATCGGACTCGAGTATGACGATGATGAATGGCGGATAATACCCAAGTCAAGCATTTCCTCAATTTGTTTTCGAACATTTTCTCGTTGGACATGAGATAAACGATAAGGATGATAAAATACTGGTTCGTCGCTTTTTAAATTTATTTTAATTTCGGCCCTATCTGTTTCCCCAATTTCTCGCATGCTTGTAGCAAAACAATTTCTCTGTGTTCCTGAACTAAACCTAAAATTCGGTGCTTAACGTCGTTTGATAAATCAGGATTTATGCATTTGTTTAACACAACTTCGTCGATATTACTGTACACTAAATGTTCTTTCGCTGGGTCACTGGCTACGATGTTTACGAAATTCAATCCTAGGTGATCAGTACCTAAACTTACGCCGCCCTTACTATCCATCTCCAAATTCAATACTTTTAAACAAAAATCATTCTCATCTGTTGAATCAGCGAAATAACTACTACTATTAGGAGCTAGATCTGGATTCTTATCAACTAAATTACTCGAAGACGCTAAAGTATTATTTACAACTAAATTTAAATTAGCCCTATTTATATCCAATTTATTCGGAACCATCGGTGAACCGTCATTGTTTACAGGGGAAGTGATATTTACTTCGATTAATTCGTCTAAATTATTTACAATATTTTGATTAGTATCTGAGATCGACACAACTGGTCTATCTACAAGATCATCGCGTTTTACTAACAATTTTTTGTAAGATTTCACAACGATAATGTGCGGTTGATCTAGAGCACTTCTGCCGATCATTAAATTTATACTCTGTACTGTATCTGGTACAATTAATATTTCAACATTGATGTCAATATCTTCAATTGTAACACTAGACTCTACTATCCCGATTGTCGTGGTTTGACCATTTCCGAATCCACGCAAAATTTGTTTATGAGTTCGCCATTTTAAATTTATTTCTCTTGCGGCAGATTCTTTCATGGTAACGCAATCGCTGCCCAAATCTAAAAAGCTAATCATATCGATTCCATTTACTTTTACTAATTTATGGTATTCGTCAATTAATTTGTCATTTTCAATTCGTTTAACCTGTTTTGCGTTCTGCTCTTTTTTTTTCTTACAATCAACTTCATAATGCCCCGCATATCCGCAGAATGAACAAACCAGTTTTCGACAGTTACGCGCTATATGATTTGGAGAATCACATTTAAAACAACGTGTTGAATTTATTTTGTTGTTTTCTGTACTGAACTTACTATTTAAAGGCACCGAGGATTTATAATTCGAGTTTCGATTCATGAATTCTTTTCTCACCGAAGAATTTTGTGTATGTTTAAAAATCTCTTCATATTTTTTAATTCTGTTTACTAAATCTAAAACACTATCGATTCGTTGAAGGGAAAGAGTACGAGTTATTTCGGTATCACCTAAATTTGACAGAATATATTTAATGATCACTTGATCGTCGAAATTGCCCTCACTTGCAATACGTTTCATATCATAAATAAATTCTGTAAAAGTTTCGTTGCTCTTTTTATATCGGTTCGCAAGATTAAAATGAACATCACATGCATCACGAGTTGCCCCAAATTCCTTTAAAAGGCCGTCACGAAGGTCACACCAACTATGAATGTTTAGTACGACTGAGTTATACCACGTCAAAGCAATACCTTTCAGTTTTACCACCGCAGCAAAGAGTATTATCAAATCGTTTAAATTATAAATGCGTTGAGTAGTTTCAATTTGATTTACCCACTGTTTTATCGGCATACAATTTTTAACACTCGGATCAAAATCTGATAACATTTGCGAAACGTCACGCGGAGTAAAATTAATAAAGTTTGTCCTACCTGGAAAATCATTTCGGTAATATTGTGGTTGTAGATTGTTAAAATTGACTGGATAATCGTTGATATTTTGACATGTTGTATTTGGAATAGCACTATACGAATAATTACAATGTACATTTGGATCTACAGTTGGATTTTCATTATATCCAGTGAAATTTTTCTTTTGACATCCAGTAACATTTTGTTGGTTATAATTATTGAAATTTGAAGGATAATTTGGCATTCCGAAATTTGGTTGATTTGTTATGGTATATTGATTCTGGTTATTTAAAACACTATTACAAGGTTGTGGAATGAAATTATTTCGTGGTTGATGTAAATTTGTATTTGTACTCGTTGGCGATGATGATTATCTTCTATGTCGATCACTTGATGTAGATTTCTCTGTTGCATCGTTGAAACATAAGTTGCGTCGTCATTATTCCTGTCGCTGCCTTGTGGAGATAAATTTGACATGATAATTAATTTTATTCAAACTTTCGTCGATGAAAAATAAAATCTATTTATGTAATTCGGTGAATGGATTTTATTATCCCACTTCTGATTTATAAAGATATCTGGATGGTCACAATTTGATTTAAATAAAAAGACGCTGTTTTCGGCTCTACAAAATGTCGATGATTCTTTATTGACAGCCATATTATATTCTATTTCATTTTACATCATTTTTGAAAAACCGCGACGTCTTTTGGAGAAATCTAATTATACAAAATAAATTATGGCAAAGTGCCATCTATCAAAAATAAAAGAAATTAAACATAAATAACAACGGATTCCAATTTTCATATTTCAATTAGTTTACATAAGTAAAGGTGCAATCACGGTGTTTTATTTTCCTGGTCCATATGTTTATTGGGAGAAATATGTAGCAAAAAGATCTATTTTGTTCAGTGTTAAATAATGTATTACAGATTGCTTCAAGGAGAATGTTTTTATAGTAAATGAGAACTGAGGACATTTTTACTCCTACCGAGGACAGTCCTACCGAAAGGAGAACACGTTGCAACCTTATTGGTTTACAAATTAGATAAAATAATCTTTGGGCCTATCACTATACGAAACTAATCGATTAAATTGAGCATGAAGTTAAAATCGACCATAAAGTTGAGTGATTTGAGAATAAAGCAGGTGAGACACTTGTAATTGTTGACAGTCTACGTTATAAAACATATACATATGTATAACGAAAAAAAAAACTAAAAAAAAAAAAACTATGTATAAACCTTCCTGTATTTGAATGCAACGTTGTGTCCAAATTTCAAAAGATTCGATCAAGTACTTTCGGAGATCACCTATTTTGACGAACGAACATTTACATTTTTATTTATATAGATTATATAGATAGAAGATAGATAGATTCATATAGATAGATTTATATAGATAGATTTTGTTTAAGGAATGACATGTAATATAAGACATAGGCGATTATGCATATAATATGATTTTTGTAATAATAAATTGATGAATTTAATTTTATTTTCATCTAAAATTATATGTGAAAAATATTTTTTGTGAAGGTTAATAAGAACATTCGCAAATACAATACAAATACAAACGGGCACTTTCTTTGAATGATTAATTTCAGTGATTCCAAAAAATTATTATATATATATAATATTTTTTGTTTGTCCTTTTTTGATGTCGGCGTACTAATATTTTAATTTATTTTTTATATGTAATTATCCATCACATATAATATAAGACATAGGCCAATATTCCATGATAGCATAGAGAAAATAAAATAAAACAAGAAGTAAAAAGCAAATTTGTGTTAAAAATTTGCAGGAACAAAAATTGGGTTGCCAATAATTCAACTCGTTGTTTATTTGTTGATCATGTGACTGTCCTTCTCAATGATTAATGGCCACACATAAAGTTATATGATGGCTCTCTTCTTAAAGCAAGCAAAAATGTGCCATCATCAAGGAATGTTACTTAGCGAGAGTGCTCACGTTGACTGAATAAAGCTTATCCTCACCCCTTCGATATCACCTTGGCTAGTAATATATCGCTTTTGATGTTATATTGTAGTAAGTGATATCTCACATTTACTCATATATGTCAATAGCTGGTACTGTAGTGTGTGGGTTTGTCACACATGTAGATCAAAAATTAATAAACATTTTACAAATCTACAAAAACTGATTTCAATGCAGAAAAGTTTTGAACATGTTTTGCCAACTTACATAAGTAATTGACACAATTATCTTTTAACCAAAAATTTTAAGACATTTATAATTTCTAATTCTATAAATTCATATCTTCGTATACAAAAAATAAAATATTCGTGATAAATACTCTAGCAATATTATCAGTTGTAATTTCCCAAGGGCGGTGATAATTCGAAATAATTTTTTGCCAAAAATTTCGAAAGCAAGTATATTGATAAAAGCACGAGGCTGTAGGCCGAGGACTTTTATCAATGCCACTTGCTTGAGGAATTTTTCAAAAAATTATGAGAATTTATCATCGACCGAGGGGATTTCGTTTAGAAATTTTTTGCCATTTTTCATTTCTTTATATATTTTTTATGAATTATACGTTGGCCTACTGTGATATCAGTTAATTATTTCAAAATTAGACTGATAATTTTTAATATCCCAGTAGGCCAGACGTATAAATGTTTGTTATTAATATAATTCAAATGTTATTGGTGAAATTGAATGATTAAAAAATTAAAAATCAATATTTAAAAATCTAAGCTTCATTTTCCGATTTAATTTCATCTAAACAATACCATATATCTTGAACTGTGTTATGCTCATGAAGCACTGATAGATCCGTGTTAGGCTCTGTATTTTTTTCTTTGCCATCTTCATTTCCATCTGATTTAGACGCTTTCATAATTTTATTTATGATCCAATGTTTGGCTCTTTCTCTTAGGGTAACGTTTATAAATGTAAGTTTATACCGTGGATCTGTGTTAGTAGCAACGACATTCAATTTAATTGTTTTTGCGTCTTGAAACCTGCATTGCAATGAGTTAAGCAAGTCTCTTTTCATGGTAACTACGCCATCATCATTTTTATTTACATAAAAGGAATCACTCCAAAGCTGACAAATTAAGAATCACCATTGATAAAGTAGCTTCTTCTGAACTGGCTGCGACAGTTACGTTAAAAAACTGTTCTAGTAAGAATCTGAAAAAACGTTAACACTTTCTTACAACGAGAACTCAGAATTATTTGCGTGTTTTCTAATTACTATAACCCAATATATATAATACTGAGTTTCTCGTAAAATACTTATTATTTTCACTTATATCACCATTAGTCACAGAAATAGTACACCATAAAAGTTGATTTTATTAATTTAAATATAAAATTTATTTATTCCCGATGTTTATTTTTTATTTGATTGTTGCTTACAAATAGTTTCAAATAACACCTGATTTATTTTAATATTTATTAAATTAATAAAAGTAATGATTTGAAATAAATTTATTTATAATATAATTAAAGTTCAACATATTTATGTAAAGCAAAGAAAACATAAATTAATTTATTGTAATTTTAATTCAACAAAAAGGTTTATTATCACAAAAATTATTTAATATTTTTTCTCTCAATTAAATGAAAACAAGGTAATAAAATTTGATTTAACTTATCTGGTTCAACTGGTCAGCTCTCGGATGCAAAAAAAAATGAATATTGTGTAAGTTTTAATAATATTATTTCTGATGAGTAATCTATGTCTCCAAAAAGTATTTCTGTTGTAGTTGTAGACTTATTTTAATGTAAATTTATTATCAGGCAATTTTTTGTAAATTCAGCAGCAATATTGATAAGGACGGTCTTCAACATTCTCCCGGCCATTAAGGAATTTATTACCTTAATCATTCAATGGTAGTGGGCTGAGTTTGACTATAGGTCGTTTTACGCAGTTTGTTGATGTTTTGACCGTGGCGACTCGAACAACGCCATCACTTCCAGGATGAACCTCAAGAATACGTCCTCGAACCCAATGACAAGGCGATAGGTTGTCTTCTTTAATAAGAACAAGATCGTTTACTTGAAGGTTGCGATCTTGATGTTGCCATTTGTAGCGCTGTTGTAGTGTGTTAAGATATTCGGTTGAATATTTCTTCCAAAAACTTTTGACCAACTGTTGAATTACTTTCCATCTCGATCGGCAGGAAAACGATTGATCTTGCATATCTTCTGGTAATGCTGTTAATGGAGCCATTATTAAAAAGTGACCCGGTGTTAATACGTCTAAGTTGTTGACATCTTCATTATTGACTGGACAGAGCGGTCGAGAGTTTAAAACAGCTTCAATTTGAGATGTTAGAGTTGATAGCTCCTCAAAAGTTAAATTTGTACATCCTGCAACTCTAGTAATATGCGTCTTGACGGACTTAACAGCTGCTTCCCAAATCCCTCCAAAATGTGGTGCTCTTGGAGGAATAAAAGACCATCTGATTCCGAACTGAGCACAGTAGTCTGAAATGAAACTGTTTGAATTATTATTGGATATGAAATTATTTAATTCAGAAAGTTGCTTGTGCGCTCCTACGAAATTTCCACCATTATCGCTATGAATCTTTGATGGCAAACCTCTTCTAGCAATAAAATGTTTATGTTTATGAGTAGCAATAAATGCATCTGAGGTTAAATCTGAGACGACTTCTATGTGAATTGCTTTAGTAGCTAAACAGATAAATATTGCAAGATAACCCTTTGTTGTCTGCGCTCCTCGCCCTTTTCTATTTAGTATATTTATAGGACCAGCATAATCCACACTAACATTACTGAATACCCTGGAAACACTTACTCGAGATGCTGGCAAATTTCCCATTAGTTGCGTACTAGTATTTGCTCGTTGCTTATAGCACAACAGGCACTTCCGAAATATCTTTCTTATTAAATTTCGTGATCCTGTTATCCAATATTTTTGCCTAACTAACTGCAAAAGAAGTGTTGGTCCCGGATGGTGGTGAAGGTTATGTTGGTAAAAAACTATTATTTCACTTATTATGTTGGTTGATTTTAAAATTATAGGGTGTTTTGTGTTGTAGTGACAATCTGTGTTCTCTAAACGGCCTCCAACTCGTAAAACGCCTTCTTTGTCGATGAATGGACACAGCGAATTCAGTTGATTTTTCCTTTTCAAACACTTTTCTGCATTCAATTCTTTTATATCAGCGGCGAAATCTTTATTTTGGGCCCATTTTACAAATGCAGTTTCCGAGCTATTGAGCTGATCCACCAAATCAATTGTTCCAGGATCCTCAATTACAGAATGTTCTTTATTGTTTGAAATTTTAATTTGAATATTATATATCCATTTTTTGCAGTAGTTGAGAATACGAAGTGCTTTTAACCATGAATTAGTTCTAAAGAGAATTCTATCAAATACAGTGTTAGCTTGCTGTGTTTCTAAAACTTTAATTGGTCTTCTTTCATCATCCATTACATTTTGATCAACACTTAAAGTTCCAGCTGGCCATTTAGTCTTGTCAAATTTCATCCAGATTGGACCATGCCACCATTGTTCCCAATTTATTAACTTCTCCGGTGATAATCCCCTTGTAGCTACATCAGCCGGATTCTCAGCTGATTTTACATGATTCCACTGAAAGCGATTAGAATTGCTCAGAATGTCACTGACTCGATTTTGGACAAAAGTTTTCCATTTTCTAGGACTTTCTGACAACCATGACAATACTATGGAAGAATCAGTCCATAAGTTTACTGATGCTGTGTTAAATTCCGCAATGTTTAATATTTGTTTCAACAGCTTCGTCAGAAGATGAGCACCACATAATTCTAATTTGGGCAGTGATATTCCTTTTAATGATGCAACCTTTGTTTTGGAACAGAGAAGATGAACCTTACATTCTTCGTTCACTGATAATATGCGACAGTATATCACCGCTGCATAAGCCATTTCACTCGCATCACAAAATCCATGAATTTCTATTCTATCTTTCATGCTTAAAATATTTCTTGGAATTTGAACTTTTTCGAACTCAATTAGTTTGGATCGTATATTTTTCCAGGAGTTCAAAACATCTTCTGGTAATGTATCATCCCAGTCTAGTTTTTTTTGCCAAAGTTGTTGAAATAATAATTTTATGATGATAAAAGAAGGTGCCAACCAACCTAAAGGATCAAAGATTCTCGAAGATTCTGATAGTAATTTTCGTTTAGTTGGCACCAGCTCATTATCCAAGTTTACTTTAAAAGTAAACATGTCGTTTGATGGATTCCACTGAAGTCCTAAAACCTTTATACATTCACCATCATCCAAGTTAAGATTATTTTCATCATTTTGATTCGAAAGTTTTGGTAAGTTAGATAGCCATTTTGTTAATTTGAATCCCCCCTGCAACATTAGCTCATCTAACTCTCTTTTTAAATTAACAGCCTCTACTTCGTTTTCAGCACCTGCTAGCAAATCATCCACATAAAAATCACTTTGTATTATTTTTGATGCCCGTTTATATCTTTCCCCATGATCCCTACAAAGTTGAATTAAACAACGAATTGCCAAAAATGGAGCCGCGGATGTGCCATATGTTATTGTGTTTAGTTGATATTCTTGGATGGGCATTTCTAATGAATCTCTCCATAGAATTTTTTGATATTTTCTATCATCTGGGTGAATCCAAATTTGGCGATACATCTTTTCTATGTCTGCTACCAATGCTACAACATGGAGTCGAAATCTCAGCAAAGTACACCACAAAGTTGGTTGAACTGTTGGGCCCACCATTAGTATGTTATTCAATGACAAGCCAGTGGTAGTTTTGAATGAGCCATCAAAGACAACCCGAATTTTCTTTTCACTATTCGTAGTCTTGAATACCGCATGATGTGGTAGAAAATATCCATCATTTGTTTTGGGTTCACCTATAAGAGTCATATGATTTAAATCGATATACTCACGAATAAAATTAGTATATTTTTTTTTCAATGCCATATTTTTCGACATTCGTTCTTCAGTTCTTTCAAATCTTTTTAAAGAACCTCTGAATGAATTGCCAAGCTCTAAAGGGTTGGTTTTAAAAGGAAGCCTTACTTGGTATCTTTTATCATTTCCTTGAGTGTATGTATTAATAAAAAAGTCTTCACAGTTAATTTCTTCTAGACTTGAGCATGTACTAGGTTCTGCTTCTTCATGTTCCCAAAACATCCGTAATGTATTGTCGATGTCTATACACGTATGATGAGCTGGTACATTTTTAACAGGTAATGCAATTGGGTGAGACGAACAACCTCCAATAATCCAACCAAACAACGTTTTTTGTGCAATAAGGTTGTTTTGTTTGTTTTTAGTGTTCCCATCTAGTAATATATCCAAAAAAACATCATTTCCTAGCAGAATGTCTATTTCACCTGGTTGAGTAAAGTGAGGATCTGCGAGTGGCAATGAATCCCAATTTTTTGTTTCGTCTCCCGATAAACTTAAAGGTGGTGTGATATTGGTTATTTTGTTTAGTACAAGGACGACTACCTCAATTTTTTGTTGCGAATCATGCATGGATCTCATCTCAATGTTAGTGCATCCTTTAGTGGTAACACCCTTTGAAGCTAGACCAGTAATAGAAATTTTTGCGTGAGCACGCGGTAGATTTAGCCTTTGAAGACAATCATCTGAAATAAAAGACATTTCAGAGCCCGAATCCAGTAAAATTCTGCATTCCTGATAGCCACCCCAACAATCCTTAACATACGCGCGAGCGGTTAACAAAATTGATCGTACAGGAGTAACAGCGATGTTTGAAGTTATAACATGAGAATTGTTTATGTTGATTTGTTCTGTGTCTCCCTCTTGGAAAAGGTGGAATGCTCCAGCTTCTGATGGTACACTAGACTCGGAAGATTTCGATTCAGCCTGGTTTGATACTAAATCAGTATGCAGCATGCTATGATGCTTACGTCTACAAATATTGCATCTTTTTCATGATTTACAATGAACTACTGAATGTCCAGAACCCAAACAATTGTAACATAAGTGTAACTCTTCTGCTAGTTTCCTTCTTTCACTTAATGTCTTCGATATAAATTCATCACACTCAAACAAGCGATGATTTTTTTCACAATAGACACATACAGCTTCACGTAGTTGACTGCCATTATTTGCCACAAAAGTTTTTGCTACAGCCTTGTTTGGTTTAGATTGATTGGTTCCCTTTGCTAAAAATTCATTGGTTTCCATATTATCGCATCGTTTTGAAAGGAATTTTAAGAATTCTTTGAATGATGGAAAATTTTCCTTTGGATAATCCGCCCATGCTTGCCTAGTTTCTCGGTCGCATTTTTCCAAATACAGGTAGATTAGAAATGGATCTCGTTTTTCAGCTTCAGGTCCTAAAGCGGACAGTCCTCGAATCACTTCGTCGCCGACATTAGTTAAATGTCGAAGACTTTTACTGGAACTTGATGATACTATTGATGGTTCCATAAAATATTTTATTAATGAAATCACTACTAGACCGGGTTTATCGTATCGTTGAATTATCTTTTCCCATGCGTCTTCATAGTTGGCATCGGTTATATGAATATGTTTAATAAGAGTTTCAGCTTCACCTCTTAAAATACTTCTCAAATATTGAAATTTATGGGCGTTTGTTAAAGCTCCATTGTTGTGAACGGTTGCTAAATAAAGGTCTCTAAATGATGGAAACTCCATATAGCTACCATCAAAGATGGGTATATTAATTCGAGGTAGTCGAACTTCTGTCGTTGCAGTTTGAGACTGGTTTAATCTATCAAAAAAGCTTTGCTGTTGATCAGCAAAGCGGCCCATTGTAGTATCCAGTTGATCCTGTATAGCCGTGTTTTTCACGTCACGACTTCCTAGTGCGATGCGTAGTTTTTCTTTAATTGTACAGTATGAATCTTCAAACTCTTCAATTTCAGATTTCATCCCAGAAAACCCACTAAGCTTGTCATCAACTTCAACAAATTCTAGGTAGTAGCGTTCCAACATTTCTAAACGAACATTGATGGCTTCTGCTGTAGTTTTTATGTTGATTTTATTAACGAAGTTGGTACACAAACGTGTGCATGAACCTTTTATGTTGCCACGCCTTCGTTTCAAGTCCGCCATTATTTCTGCATCCTCAGCCATATTCAAGATAATGTAAAATAATAAGTGGTTTAAACTAAAATGTGGCTAACTCCGACTCGAAGGACCATGTAAAAACGTTAACACTTTCTTACAACGAGAACTCAGAATTATTTGCGTGTTTTCTAATTACTATAACCCAATATATATAATACTGAGTTTCTCGTAAAATACTTATTATTTTCACTTATATCACCATTAGTCACAGAAATAGTACACCATAAAAGTTGATTTTATTAATTTAAATATAAAATTTATTTATTCCCGATGTTTATTTTTTATTTGATTGTTGCTTACAAATAGTTTCAAATAACACCTGATTTATTTTAATATTTATTAAATTAATAAAAGTAATGATTTGAAATAAATTTATTTATAATATAATTAAAGTTCAACATATTTATGTAAAGCAAAGAAAACATAAATTAATTTATTGTAATTTTAATTCAACAAAAAGGTTTATTATCACAAAAATTATTTAATATTTTTTCTCTCAATTAAATGAAAACAAGGTAATAAAATTTGATTTAACTTATCTGGTTCAACTGGTCAGCTCTCGGATGCAAAAAAAAATGAATATTGTGTAAGTTTTAATAATATTATTTCTGATGAGTAATCTACTAGGTCATTCAATAAGTCCGTAGGATGACACATAGATGGCGTTACTAGAATTTTTTCCATATGATTTTTATTTAGTACTAACCTTCAAACGATACGTGTATAAATTTGACAGCAATCTGACTATTTATTCGTGAGTTATAGCATTTTGTGTGAAGCAACTTTTGTTTTTGAAAAAAAATGGAAAAAAGTGAATTTCGAATTTTAATAAAGCATTGCTTTTTGATGAAAAAAAATACAGTGGAAACCAAACAATGGCTTGATAAACATTATCCAAACTCTGCTCCATCGAGACAAATTGTAGAGAAGTGGATGGCTGAATTTAAATGTGGTCATACCAGCACAAAAGATGCAGAGCGCAGTGGACGCCCAAATGAGGCTGTTATTCCAGAAAACATAAAAAAAATCCACAAATTGGTTATGAACGATCGCAAATTGAAGGTGCACGAAATGGCTGACATTGTAAAGGTAGCAGATGGTAGTGTTTTTACCATTTTACATGAACATTTGGGTATGCGAAAGCTCTGTGCAAATTGGGTGCCGCGTGAGCTCACAGTCGACCAAAAACAACAATGAATCGATGCTTCGGAGGAGTCTTTGGCACTGTTAAACCGCAATAAAAGGGAATTCTATCGTAGATATGTGACAATGGATGAGACATGGCTTCACAATTACACACCAGAATCCAAAAGACAGTCAGCTGAGTGGACAGCAGTCGACGAACCGAATTCAAAGCGAGCAAAGACGCAACAGTCGGCCGGTAAGGTGATGGCGTCTGTATTTTGGGATACGAACGGAATAATATTCATCGACTATCTCCAAAAAGGAACCACCATCAACAGCGAGTATTACTGTGAACTTTTGGATCGATTGAAGGCTGAAATCGCAAAGAAACGGCCACATTTGCAAAAGAAAAAAGTGTTGTTTCACCAAGATAATGCACCGTGTCACAGATCGATGAAAACGATGGCAAAATTGAATGAATTGGGCTTTGAATTGCTTACCCACCCACCATATTCTCCAGATTTAGCCGCCAGCGAATTTTTCCTGTTTTCAGATCTCAAGAGAATGCTTGCTGGAAAGAAATTTAAGTCCAATGATGAAGTAATCGCTGAAACTGAGGCCTATTTTGACGAGAAAGAGAAATCGTACTATAAAAGTGGTATAGAAAAGTTGGAAAATCGCTATACTCGTTGTATCGCCCTCGAAGGCAACTATGTTGAATAAAAAAATCGAGTTTTGTCAAAATGTTGTTTTTTTCTTACTTATCCTACGGACTTATTGAACGACCTGTTATGTCTCCAAAAAGTATTTCTGTAGTAGTTGTAGACTTATTTTAATGTAAATTTATTATCAGGCAATTTTTTGTAAATTCAGCAGCAATATTGATAAGGACGGTCTTCAACAGAATCAACGTTTTCAATTAATTTAAAGTTGCTTGCGATTAAAAATGGTATATTGTGATCCGAAGAATAGTGCGTAATGGCCCGTTTCTGCTCTAATAATCTCTTTAACATATGATAGGTTGAATTCCATCGAGTTGACACATCTTGAACCAGCTTGTGTTGAAGAAGAGAAAGATTAACAGAAAGAATTTACAGAATTCTCGGTTTGTTTGCAAAATAAAATTAAATTAAATAACCGGACCGGGTACCCGGCCGGGCAAATTTTCAGTTAAAATTTTCAGTTGTAATTTCCCAAGGGTAATTCGAAATAATTTTTTGCCAAAAATTTCGAAAGCAAGTATATTGATAATAGCACGAGGCGTGTCCAAAAACTTGACCTCCTCAATAGATGTAAAAGTATTTCACTCCATATCAATTACTCCACATTTATAAGTCCTATATTCGTCCGTGTATGGAGTATTGTTGCGACGTTTGGGGCTCTACATTTTTTACCATCCTAACTCTTTTGAACTCTGTTAATAGTGTGCTATTCGAATATGTTGCTGATCGAAATTTAACATCAAATCTTAATTCCCTACAACACCGTCGCACTGCTGCTGATCTCGTTGTTTTTTATAAATATCGTCTCCAGCAGTGCTCGGATGAAATCGAATCAATCATGTCTCAACGAATCAATCATGTCTCGTTTGATTTGTGCAAACTGTTGTAATCACTAAGTGCCATTCGTGACAGAATGCAGGGCCGTTATATCTACAAAAGTTTAAAAAAAAGTGTTCACCAACACCACGCATTTTGTCATGGGATCTAGGTCTTAAAAGATATATATGTGTGTTGTGAAATATACGTAATTCCCATAACACAACATAAAAAAGTATAGAGTCATATAATCAAGGTTTGAATATAGACAGTTTTGTCTAAATGTTAGTTTTAATTTAATATTCGTTTTCAATTCACAGAAGAGATTTAGTTTTAAAATTTATATTGACACTTGTGCGCTTTTATTGCAGACTCATTAAAATAAGAACACTTCGTTATCTTGTATACAAGATAAGATCATTTTTCTACATCTCTATTTGATCTCATTAATTACATTTATTTTAATTAATCTTAGTTACAATTTCATTTCCTTTATAAAAGTTTTAATGAATTGAACATTAAATTATCAATAAATTTTCGAATTTTATGTTTGTTTCCGTTTTATAATCGCTTTTATATATTTGACTAACTTAATGTAATGAAAATAAAGAAACTAAATTGAAATATGGCAACTCCAATTAAGTTGTAGACAATTTTTAGGGTAAAGAGGTAAAAAATGAAGAAGTGATGCGCAGACAAGTGTGAAAAGGCCTATAAAATGAAACAAGGAAATTATTATTATTTTTTGTTTTTTTTCTGATCATTTCCCGAGCAGAAATTTGTCAGGGCTCAAGTAAGGGCCTGATCAGGTTTGCCCTAGTCCGGATCAGGCATTGGTAGAACAGCCTGATTGGGCCCTGATCATGAGTGTAACGCTTTTGCCCTATCAGGTACTGATTGGGACTACCGGATCAGACCCTGATTGGGATAATCGGATCAGGCCCTGATTGGGATAGCCGGACCAGACCCTGATATATTTATATATTATAAAAATAAATTAATCAAATAAAAATAAAAAAATTAAAAGGAAATAATTAAAACACACATACCACCCTAATCACTATTATTATAGTCTTTCAGCCGAGAAGCGATAACTAAATCATACATGAATCGATTTTGACTATATATTTCTAAAATGGATAATACTCTAGTGAATTTTAACCAATTGAAATTTCAGCTAGGGGTCAGATACGAAAAACCTGATCAGGGCCGGATATATTCAAATAAGGTTAACCCTAAAAGGGTATTCTAAATCAGGGTGAGTTTTCTGCATAGGATCTTGATGAAACTTTAGCAAATGATATAAGTTCACTTGAAAATGGAAGATCTGAATTCATTTCAAATTTGGACGAAATGGCGGGGGGTCTCCCGAACACCTCTAAGTTTAAATCTTGAATAACTTCTGATCCCGGGCTATGATCTTATTGAAACCTAGTATATAAGGTTTTAATACTGTTTCCAATATCTTTGCATACCAACTTCCGGTTTGTCACTTCCGGTTAAAAAGTTTTTTTTTCAGGTATTTATCCCTACTGTAGCCTACAATTACCGATCGATTTTCATGAAACGTTGCGAAAAGCTTTTAAATAACATGAGAAAGATTTTATCAGCTTTTGGAGCACATTGGATAAAGCGTTGGGGTGTTCCCCGTACAACAGGTGGTTTTTTCCACAAAGTTTTTATGTTTGTTAAAACATTCATTCGTGAATGAATTTTGATGACACTTTGGAAAAAGACGCAAACATATATGACAAAGAACTGATTAGTCTTTGAGCGATAGTGAACAAAGTGGTGGGGGGTCCCTGGAGCACCTGTTTTTTTGAAAGCTCTATAACATCTGTACCTGATAATCGAATTGGATGAAACTTGGTACATGAGTATGTAGTACGGTTTACAATAGTTCTGCATCCCAACTTCCGGTTTTTCACTTCCGGTAAAAAAAAATTTTTTGTACTTTTTTGAAGTTTTTTCAGTATCTTTATGCACACTACAGCCCACAATAATGAAGTGATTATGATGAAACTTATGGAATAGGGTTTCAATTAGTGTGAAAAGATAATTATCATGTTTTGGGACACATTGATCAAAGTGGCGGGGGGTCTACCATACAGATGCTGACTTTTCACACTTTGTTTTTTAAGTTTGTTGGGAGCATACAGACCTCATTCATTAATTTATTTTAATGACACTTTGGAAAAAGATGGAGATTTAAGTAACAAAGAACTGATTAGTTTTTGGATAATATTGGAATAAGTGGTGGGGGTCCTCCCGAACACCTGTTTAATGTGTCACACTTTTTTCAATGTTTGTTGGGAGCACACAGCATTCGTTCGTGAACGAATTTTGATGACACTTTGGAAAAAGATGCAAACATGTATGGCAAAGAACTGTTTAGTTTTTGAGCGATAGTGAACAAAGTAGTGGGGGGTGTCCCATACACCTGTTTTTTTGAAAGCTCTATAACATCTGTACCTGATAATTGAATTGGATGAAACTTGGTACATGAGCATTTAGTACGGTTCACAACAGTTCTACATCCCAACTTCCGGTTTTTCACTTCCGGTAAATTTTTTTTTTGTAAAGTTTTGAAGTTTTCAGTGCCTTTATGCACAATACAGCCTACAATAATGAAGTGATTATGATAAAACTTATGGAAAAGGGTTCAACTAGTGTGAGAAGATAATTATCATCTTTTGGGACACATTGATCAAAGTGGTGGGGGGTCTACCATACAACTGCTGACTTTTCACACTTTGTTTTTAAAGTTTGTTGGGAGCATGCAGACTTTATTCATTAATCAATTCTAATGACACTTTGGAAAAAGATGAAAACTTAAATGACAAGGAACTGATTAGTTTTTGGACAATATTGGGATAAGTGGTACGGGGTCTCCCGAACACCTGTTTACTGTGTCATCATTTTTTCAATGTTTGTTGGGAGCACACAGCATTCGTTCGTGAACGAATTTTGATGACACTTTGGAAAAAAATGCAAACATGTATGGCAAAGAACTGATTAGTTTTTGAGCGATAGTGAACAAAGTGGTGGGGGGTGTCCCATACACCTGTTTTTTTTAAAGCTCTATAACATCTGTACCTGATAAACGAATTGGATGAAACTTTGTACATAAGCATTTAGTATGATTTACAAAAATTCTGCTTCCCAACTTCCGGTTTTTCACTTCCGGTAAAAAAAAATTTTTTTAATTGTTGGCAGTTTTTTCAGTATCTTTATGCACACTACAGCCTACAATAATGAAGTGATTATGATAAAACTTATGGAAAGGTTTCAATTAGTGTAAGAAAATAACTATCATCTTTTGGGACACATTGATCAAAGTGGCAGGGGATCTACCATACAACTGCTGAACTTTCACACTTTGTTTTTAAAGTTTGTTGGGAGCATACAGATTTCATTCATTAATCAATTTTAATGGCACTTTGAAAAAAGATAAAGACTTTATTGACAAAGAATTGACTAGTTTTTGGACAATATTGGGATAAGTGGTGGGGTCCTTCCGAACACCTGTTTATTGTTTCAATGTTTGTTGGAAGCATACAACATTCGTTCGTTAAATAATTTTGATTACACTTTGCAAAAAGATGCAAATATGTATGGCAAGGAACTGATTAGTTTTTTTAACGATAGTGAACAAAGTGGTAGGGGGTCTTCCAAGCACCTGTTATTTTGGAAGCTCAATAGCTTCTGTACCTGATAATCGAGTTGGATGAAATTTGGTACATACACATTTAGTACGGTTTAAAACAGTTCTGCATCCTACATTCCGCTTTGTCACTTCCGATAAAATTTTTTTTTACTTTTTCTCGTACAACAGAATTTTATGTTTGTTGGGATACTACTGCCTGCTTTAATATTTTTATTATTAGAACTACGAAGTCCATAATATTGGTTAGCTTTTAATTAAAGTATTTTATGGATATTAGCTCATAATATATCCAGAACACTATGTTTCCAGAGCTGTGGCGAAGTCAGCCTATGCATCAGCGTCACAATACTTTTTAAGCAAAACTTCTTTAGGCGCGATATGACAAGTAGACCAGTCTAGATACCTTAAAAACAGGCAAAAAATGGAAAAAATTAGTAACAGGATGAAAACTATTGGATAAATAAGAAAATATTGCGCAAATGATGGGAAACATAAATTAAAGGTCTTGCACAAAAATTTTTTTTTTTCACACAATTCGGTGGAAACTTACCTTATTATGTCCCTAATTCTACTAGGCTGTAACTTTTTGAAATCAAAATATTTATTTTTTCGTTTAATTTTGATTTTAAACAGAAAAAAGTGACCTCATTTTCAAACGAAAATTCTCCTGTATGGGAAATAGTTTTTTCAAAAAAGAACATTAATCATTATGTTTGTTGAAACGTCTACTTTTAGATGGTGTAAAAAAAAATAAACATAATGTATTACAACATCAAATCAATTTTTATCATAGTTGAAATATGAAATTAGAGGTTTTGATAACTAAAATGAGAAACATAAACTTAACTTTGAAAATTTGTAACGACGGAATATATTCAATTTTTGCTCTAAAATAAAAGTATTCATATTTAAAGAAATTCGCTTATAATTTTTTAGCAAAAACATTTTTTTGTTGACGGTTTAGCTACGTCACTCAATGTCAATTAATAATACATGTTTGCATAAATGATTGTTTAATTTGTAAAAAGTAGAATTGTTTTCTGTTAGAGAAAATTGCTTATTACGATGTAGAGGGAAACAGGAAACTTAATATGTGTATATAAGCGATCAAATTGTTTTGATCGAAGATTAGTATTGAATTAAAATTAAAACAAAGAAGATTAGCATGTAAATTTAAAATCAAAAGAATTATTATGTAAATTTACATTGAAACCGAGGCTAATTTTTATTATATAAAATAAAATTATTTGTTTTAAAATTGTGATATCGAAGTTTTTTATTTATTTATTTGAATGTAATGAGTTTTACTGAAAATTGTTTGATAAATCATTTATTAAATAAAATGAAAATGAAAAATGAATAAAAAACACAAGTTCGGTTACGGTGACGCTTCATTCCAAGTCGTTAAATGTTAAATGCAGATATTCATAAATTTAATGTCAATCAACAAGCAACTAAAAAAGTTAATGATATTATTGAACTTCGAAATACAAATGATTATTGGCGTGTATAGTTAAATTCGATCAAACTAGGAGAGATATATTTCGAATTGACAAAACTAATTTGGTTTTATCATTTCATGATGCTTTTATTAAAATTACGTTTAGTAAAATGAATTACAGCCTACAATCAACATTTGTCCACACGACTGCTTTTGGGAAGAAGACAACATTCAAGAAATAAATTAATGTAAGCCTTTTTGTATTTTGATTTATATAATTTTTGTTGATTTATTTTTACACTGCTAGATTATTTTCTCTGTTAGCTAATTAATAGTTTCTTTATTATTAGCTGTGGTTCATAAATAAGAGATTTGCAAGTGTAATTTGAATGTCATAGATTCAATAGTTTTCCGGTTTAAAATTTTGTTTTGTTTAAAAAAGTCCAATTTTCTCTACAAATTCGCTAAATTTCTTGAAAAACTGCATCATTTGTTGTATTAAAATTCAAATCTGTTGTTGAATTAAGTGGACATGTATTCATCGTGAAATTTAATTTGTAATACGTTGTAAGACTTTGTAAAACATTATGTAAATGGCTTTTTATTACGCATTGTTGTAAAATATATTATCAAGAAATGCTACTCTAGATTTCAATATGACATATTTATTTTATATTTAATATTTTTTAGTAATACCTGTCACAGTAGCCAAAGAAGTTTTGCTTCAACAGCGTGTAAAGATTACGCACTTCAATTTTTTGTTCGAGATCTGAGATCTTCAAACAAATTCTTTTTCCGAGTTAGAACATTGATTTAGGATTCCTTAATAATTCATTTACAATTTTTACACCAAACATTATTTTTTTATAATTCGTTCCAATACTAATGAGGCGCAAAATTAAAAAGATATTTTTATGAAAGAAAAATTAGTGAATTTTGATCCAAAAATACAGTGTTGTACGATGTGTGTTGTACTAACAATTAAGTTTTTTATGGGTTTAAAGTCATTCTACGACAACAGCTGAATGGTTCAACACAATATTCTCCTTATACCGAAAACCGATGTATTCCATGTTAATCATCATTCTTTGTTTGGACCTCGGGAACTCAATCAAAATTTGAATTAGTCAGTTTTTTTAAGTATTGATATATCGGACGCATGGAGGGATCGGTTTTTATTTATTTGTTAATTTTTTTCTATTTTTTGATCCACGGGTGTGACAACCCCGCGTACTCCAGTCCCTGCTATTGGCATATGAGTTAACGTGAGATATCACATACCACTGGCAATAGCAGTGAGATATCACTAGCCAAGGTGATATCTTAGGGGTGCTGGCGGATGAACTGTATTCAGTCAACGGTAGCACTCTCAATCTTAGCTAATGAATATTCCTTGATGCTGGAACGCTGTAGCTTGCTCGAAGAAACGAGCCTTCATATAACTATATATCTGAGCTTCACTCATAGAAAAATAAGACGCAGTCCCATAATCGAGGATTATACCATTAGCTGGACTATTGGCAAACCAATTTTAGTTTTGTGCCTGCAAATTTTTTAAGCAAATTTGCTTTTTATCTCTTATTTTATTTTTATTTTGCCTATCCTATCACGAAATATTGGCCTATGTCATATTTTATATGTGATAGGATTTATGGTTTAGTTATCCATTATTTAACAAAAAAATATAAAAAAAAACAAAAATAACAGATTTGCCTCCATTAACATCCTTAGAACGCATGTTGTTGTGGGACCTTGGTCTTAAAAGGTTTTTATGTGTTGTTGTGACACATATTGTAATGCCTACTACACAACACATTTTATTAAAAAAAAAAAACAATATCCATTGGATTTGCTGTCCTTTGAAGGATATATATTTTATCAATACTTCTCCATTCTGTAATTCTAATTCAGTAAACCCATATATTGGATTTGACTGGATTCGAACCGTCGACCCTAACAAGGATCATTCCCAACAAACATAATGTGCATGAGTATATATGCACATTTCGTGTACTTTTTTTTTTCTAATTTTTAAACTTTTTTTAAATATTCTTGTATGTATATTTTAAATTTAGTTGAAGTTTAGAAGTACTGACGTCATATATATTTGTTTAAATTTAACGTTATTTATGTCATGAATACAAAGTGTGCATAGAACTTTTGGACATAAATACAAAAACATTTGATGTATGACTTTTATGACAAAGGTTTTCTAATATGCTATGAATTTTTCCTAGACTAATATTTTTAAGTCGTATATTTCACAATTCGGTCATATTTTTAAGTTGTTAATTGAAAATGGATGTGTGATTACATTTGTAAATGATGCGTCCATTTATCGACACTTTTTTATGATACAATTTAAATGAAAAAAAAATTAGAAATCAAAAAATTTAAATATTTGACTTGCATATAAAAAATAACATTAATTTTCGATAAAATTCTTAGTGTTATTAAAAAAAAAGTTAAACATCAATAAACCGATATGAAACAAGGCAAACAAAATATATCATAAAAATATAGTAATTTTTTTAAATCACTAAAATAAATTATTCAAAGTGCCCGTTTATTTTTTGTGTTTGTTTTCATTATCATTACTAAAAAAAATTCTTTCGCACATAATTTAAGATGCGAATAAATTTAAATTCAGCAATTTAATATTTCGAAACGATTATATAAAAAGTTAAATGAAACATTTAACGTCGTAAGTCATTAAGTCATTTTAGAAAATGTTAAACTACTTTTTCACTCTCCTTTTTTTTATTCTTTGTTTATTATTCTCATCATTAAATAAATTTCGTTTCGTTTCATTTTCTAATATTCGTAAGACATGCGGGTGACATTTCCGTGCATATATGTGCTAAGGCGTTTTACGACATTTGTACGGTATGGTGCACATCATGTGCATGACATGTATTATGTACAATTTTGTGCTCATGAATTTTGTATCATGCACAATTGATGCACATTTCATGTGTTTTTTTTTAATTGTTAAACATATATGTATGTTTTATGTGTTTTTTTGTTTTTATTAAATATTTCTGTCCTGTGTAACAAATGAAGCGAACTGGCTCTGACACACTTAAAGGCTCCCATTTTTTTTAAATTTGTATTTCGTTCATTTGTATTAATTTTATTAGAACACAGTTACACGATAGTTTAATGCCTTCAACTGTGCACTGTCGTCAACATTGAAACGGTTCTTTGCATGTCAGGCACTGATCGATAAAACAATGAATAACAAATTAAAAATGCAAACCATAGTGTTAAACGTTTTATATTATCCTAAAAGTAGAATCCTAAAAGTAGAATAGTTCCCTTTTCACTATGCCTATATTACTAATCAAATATAAATTATAATAAACAAATATAAACTAATTCGATAAAACATTATACCTTTTATTTATCATGTGCACTACGCCATAAAATATTTGTTTGTTGGACGTCATAATTGCAGTGGTTTACTTTAAAACGATCACATTATATGGTAATGGCGTTAAGAAAGCCTGATATATATAAACACCGCTTTCTCAATAAATTCGAGAGTTATTTTACTCCATATCACAATCCACATATTTATAAGTTTTATATTCGTCTTTGTACGGATTATTGCACATTGTACGTAAGATCTGAGCTAAACAGAGTTCAGAATAAAGAAGCTTTCTTACAAAGATGGCAATTGGCAAATACTAAAAATATCAAAACCTATAAATTTTTATGTAAGTGTTAATTGTAATTTAACCAACAGTTTCTTATGATAATTTACATCCAAATCGTTTTCAATTCGTAACTTTTCCACTCCACATAACAAATTTTCAATGCGTGAAAAAATTCGTCCTTCACATAATATTAAAATTATTTTCCAAAACAATCAATTTTTATTTTATTAATCGTGATTTTATCATTTTCACGATTCATTTATCATTTCCCTGGAAAAGATAAAATAAAAAAAATTAAATTCACATAAATTTAAGAAACGGAATCAAATTTTATTTATGTCCAGATAACCGCAACATATCTTGTGTTGGACTTTAAAAAAAACACAAAATGTACGTATAAACGAAACGATGTTAAACTGAAATCTGATTGATTTGCATTTTTCTTTTTAAAATAAAATGAAAACAATAAATAAAAGAAAACCCCTTAAGGCAGACTTGGAGACAAGATGATCATAAAAGGTTGGTTATTTATTATGTTATATGAATGCGTAATGTATTTTGAAATGTTATAAACCATCAACATATTGTAATAAATAAAAATTCAAAAATTTTGAGGTTAGCACGTATACTCGTATCTTGTATGTACATAGTATTTAATTATTTGGAAAGTTAATGTTTTTCTAAAAAAAAATTATTTCTTCTACAGTCAAACAAGTCTAAATCTACGTTTCCCCTGTTGTTTAAAGAAAAACAAGCGATAAAAATCGTAACATATTTTCTGTTTTCTATTGTTTATTGCCAGTGGCTATATTTATAAAACAAAATGGCGTGTGCATGGATTGACAGTGAAATAAATTTTGATATTTAAACTTTTTTTTGTAACCTTATTTTATCTGCAGTTATTCTAATAGTATTAACAGAGGAGGATACCAGGAAAATTGTAATATACAAAACAGACAAACTTTTGATAGCTGATAACAAACTGCAGAATATAACAAAATATTTAGTAAGATTTGGCCAAGTTTGGATAATGGGTTGTGCACACAAAATCAATGAGCTTAAGATCTTAATAAATATTTATTTTCCAAAAACAATTTTTGATAACTTGCTATATAATTAACAGTCTAAAGCTGCGCCATAGTACAATTTCTCGAGCCAGATTAATTATTTTTTCTTGTTTTTAGCCTTAGTTTACCGTTTTTTCGTAGACTCTCACTTCTGAACTAAATGGAGTTTTAATTTGTGGTGGATTTTTGAATTTTGTTTTTGATTACCTTTTATAAATAATTCGGAATGATTTAAAAGTGTTTTTTTGTACGAGTAAGCCGTAAAATGCTCTTTTACGATTCAAAAATTGTTCGTAATGCAGGCCTTTTTTTCCTATTGAAATAACAATGCTTAAATTGAAATAACAATGCGTAAAGTTAATATTATTACTATTATTTCGAAAAACTACTTAGATAAAATATTTTACTGTTTTGTGTAAATATATGTATTTTTATTTGTGCAAATAATACAGAATCTTACTCGTATAAAAAATCTTGTATGCAATTCGGGCATACAGTATCGTTTTTGGAAAAGAGATACTTAACGCCCTTAATACATAAATAGCTATTATATCATCGAATTTGTGTTTTGTATATTAAAATTACTTCGGTCGGAAAGACCTAAGTATTATATTAATGAGCCAAAAGTGAAATTCTTACTCCTACTTTTAGGCATTTCTCGACGTTTTAGGACCTACTGATTCTAAAAAAGCAACAACAAAAAAATGTATGTCTGTCTGCTGTCTGGCCGGCCGTCATTACCTACGCTGCGGGGAAAACCGCTGGAGGGATTTCAAATTTTTTTTTTCTAAAAATAGATATACTCAAGGGACAGGTCTGAAACGACGCTGTGTTCGATAACTGTACCGGAAGTATGTCAAAAAATCAATAAGTGTGTCAAAAACAGCAAATTTTCATACTTTTGGCTTAAAAAACGTTCATTTTAAGTGATTACGAGTAGGAACATTGAATTTGGAGAAATCTTGATGGTCGAGATTGGTATTTGAGACCAAAATCTAGATTATTGCATTATAAGTTTGTCAAAAAAATGTTACCAAGTGTGTCAAAAGGAAGAATTTTATTTATTTTTTTACCCAACTTCTTGGAAAAAAATAAAATTAATTATTTGTTTGTAATGAAATTTTATTATTATTATTGAGAATTATGGCATTATAAGTTTGTCAAAAAAATGTTGTCAAATGTGTCAAAAGAAAGATTTTTATTTACTTTTTTACCGAATTTTTTAGAAAAAAATAAAATTAATAATTTGTATGACATGAAATTTTATTATGATTATAGAGAATTTTTAGAAAAAGTTTAAATGTTTGATTTTATTCTAATTTTTGAAATATTTTTGGAATTTTGAAAAAAGTTTGATTTTATTTAATTTTTACAATATTTTTGGAATTTTAAAAGAAATATGAATTTGTGATTTTGTGATATGTTCTCGAAACGCTAAATGAAGAGGTTTTTGAGTAGTTTGCTGAGCGTATCATCTTTTCACTAAATTATGTTAATTTATGATCTGTTATAATTTTCCGGCAACGTATTGATGTTTCGTGTTAGTTTTGTAATAAATTTTTAAACAGATATAAAAAATACTTGTACTTTAACAAAGAGTTATGTTTGATATACATCGCTGCCCAAAACTAAAAACCATGTCCTCATAAAAGTTTTTTGCCGAAAACTATATCAAAATCCTTAACCCAGACCGAAGTCTTGATATCTCAGAGTTGTGAGATTTCAGCTCCTCCATATATGAAATTGGCAATCATTTTAATTGAAACACAAAAAACTGTGTCAATTATAAAATAATATTATTTATAATAATGTGTAAAAGGACAAGTAAGAGTCAGTCTGTAAGAAATAATTCAAGAAGTCAATCAAAGTTCAATCTGTTAAGTTAAGTAAATATTTTTATGTGTTCAAACAATCAATCAGTCAATCTGTTGCTAAGTTATAAGTGAATAGTTCTAAGTGTTTAAGAAATCCAGAAAAGTTCTATTTGTTCCAAAGAGAAGTAACTAATTTTAAGTCAAAGTTCTATCTTTTGCCAGGATGGATGAATACATAATTTTTAAGTGTGAATTAAAAAACAATATGTTAAAGATTGAAGATTTGAGTGTAAATAAAACAAACATTGCTTAGAAATTAAAATAAATAATAAATAATTTCGTATTAAATCAGAAAAGTATTAGTCTGTGTGAGTGTGGTATATTGTTTGTTAATTTAATTGAAAGAATTTTATATAAATAGATTGAAGTTTTTATGTTCATTTTCTACTCAAATTACTTCGGTCTGAAAGACCTAAGTATTACATTCATGAGCCAAAAGTGAAATTCTTACCCCCACTTTTTTTTGCATTTCTCGATGTTTTAGGACCTACTAATTCTAAAAAAAGGTCGGTTCAAGTGCGAATATAACTCGCTCGCCGAGGGTTCCGTGTATATAATAATATGAAAAAACAGTATTTGCTAATATAGTTTTCCGTTGGGTTGAATTTCACCCATAACTGTTTATGGTGGCAACATTTTTTAATTTAATTCGTTTATTAGTCAAACATAAATACAGTTTTTCTCGAAATCATTGAAATTTAGTGGAATGCGTATACCGATAACAAACAGTTACATACAATTCTTGGACCATAAAGATTACTAGACTGCAATGGTCAGCCCGAATAATGTTTTTTTTATGCCGAGTTCATCTGACTAACCATAATCTATTTAAGACTGTATTAGAACCTTAATATTATAAAATATTTTCTAAATTTCGTTAGATTGAATTAGTTACTAAATTATACATTTGCTGCAAAGTAACAAAATTGATCCTCATCAAAGAATTCAAAATTCTACGTGAATAGTTCTTTCCAAAAACACGATTTTAAATCGAAAATGGTGACTGAAAATTTCGGAAAAAACGGTTTTAGACTAGAAACAAAATAGCCTTTCATATGACACCTCACTTGTCTAGGGCAAAAATAATTTTTTTTCGTAATTTCTTCTCTCAACCCCCACTAAGGAACATTTGAAATAATGAGCTAACCGCTATAGTTTTCGTTCAATCTTTATAACATTTCCTATAACCGTGAATTTTTTCAATTTTTCGCTTCTGTAATGTTCGAAGATAAAGGGGTGGACAGAAACAAATTTTCACATTTTTAAAAATAAGTCGAAATCAGTGTTTTCGAAAATTACAAAAAAATTATTTTGAGCTACAAAAAAAATCACCGTTCATATGATACCCCACTTGTCTAGCTCAAAAAAATTTTTTTTCAAAATTTCTACTCACAACCCCCTCCAAAGAACAATTGAAATTATAACAATCAAAAAAAATTTTTCATTTTTTTTTGCCAGGTTCCTACAACCGTGAATTTTTTTAAATTTTTTCTTTTGTAATGTTCGAAGATAAGTGGGGGGGACAAAACTAAAATTTCACTTTTTCTAAAATAAGTCAAAAACTGTGCTTTCGAAAATTACAAAAAAAATTGTTTTAGACTAGAAAAAAAATAACCCTTCATATGATATCCCACTTGACATGACCAAAAATATTTTGTTTTCGTAATTTTTACTCTCAACCCCCTCCAAAAGAAATTATAACAACCAAAACAAAAAAACGGATTTTTGTATGCAAAATTTCTACATCCTTGAATTTTTTCAATTTTTTGCTCTTGTAATGTTCGAAGTTAAGGTGGGGGACAAAAAAATAAACTCACGTTTTTTGAAATAACTTAAAAACTAAGCAGTCGATAATTCATTGAAATGTCTTTTTGTAATATTTGGATTTTTTTTGATTTTTTTAAACCAAACTCGATTCTTTGAAAAAAACTTTTGTTTTGCTATCTCCTTATCAATGCCCATAAAATATTGATAAAAACAAATATTCATAATTTTTTTGTTGTCAGTAGGCGTGGACAAATACATTATATAACTGTACAAAATTTCAAGTTGATAGCACCTATAGTTTTTGAGAAAATCGATTATGTAGAAATTCGGACGGACACCGAAGTCTCACCAATAGGGTACCGTTTTTACTTTTTCAAAGTACGGAACCCTAAAAAGCAAAAAAAATGTATGTCTGTCTGCCGGCCGTCCGTCATTACCTACGCTGCAGGGAAAACCGCTGGAGGGATATTAAAATTTTTTTTTCTAAAAATAGGTATACTCAAGGAACAGGTCCAATAGGACGCTGTGTTCGATAACTGTACCGGAAGTGTGTTAAAATAATCATTAAGTGTGTCAAGAACAGCAAATTTGCATATTTTGGCTTAAAAAACGTTCGTTTTAAGTGATTACGAGTAGAAACATTGAATTTGGAGAAATCTTGATGGTAGGGATATGTATGTGAGATCAAAAACTAGATTATTGCATTATAAGTTTGTCAAAAAAATGTTGTCAAGTGTGTCAAAAGAATGGTTTTTGTTTATTTTTTTACCCAATTTTTTGGAAAAAATAAAATTAATTATTTGTTTGAATGAAATTTTATTATTATTATTGAGAATTATGGCATTATAAGTTTGTCAAAAATATGTTTTCAAGTGTGTCAAAATAAAGATTTTTATTTATTTTTTTGGAAAAAAATAAAATTAATAATAATTGTATGACATGAAATTTTATTATTATTATAGAGAATTATGGCATTATAAGTTTGTCAAAAAATGAGTTCATTTATTTTTTTAGCCAATTTTTTGGAAAAAAAATGTAACTGTTTTTATGACGTAAATGTAATTAAACATGAATTTTCACATGGACATTTTTGAATTTGTTATAGTTTTTGAAATATTTTTGGAATTTTGAAAAAAGTTTGTATTTTTGATTTTGTAATAATTTTTGCAATATTTTTAGAATTTTGGAAAAAGCTTAATTTTTGTTTTTGTTATGATTTTTGCAGTATTTTTAGAATTTTGAAAAAAAATAGAATTCTTTTATATATAATTTTAAAATTTTGGAAAAAGTTTCAATTTTGATTTTGTAAGAATTTTTGGAATATGTTTAGAATTTTGAAAAATTTAAAATTTTTGATTTTATCATAATTTTGGAAAAAGTTAAAATTTTGATATTGTTATAATTGTTGCAATATTTTTAGAATTTTGGAAAAAATTTAAATTTTTGAATTTTTAAGAATTTTTGGAATATTATTAAAATTTAAATATTTGATTTTATTCTAATTTTTGGAATATTTTTAGAATTTTGAAAAAAAAATAGAATTTTTGAATTTTATATATATATTTAGAATTTTAAAAAAAGTTTCAATTTTTGATTTTGTAATAATTTTTGAAATATTTATAGCATTTTGTTTGAAAAAAGTTTGAATTTTTGATTTTATTTAATTTTTACAATATTTTTTGGAATTTTGAAAGAAATATGAATTTGTGATTTTGACGATGTGTTCGATAACTGTACCGAAAGTGTGTCAAAAAAATCGTTAAGTGTGTCAAAACAAGAAAAATTGCATATTTGTTGTTTAAAAAACGTTCATTTTAAGTGATACCGAATAATAGTAACATTGAATGTGGAGGAATCTTGATGGTCGGCATTGGTCTGTGCGACCAGGAGCTTGATTATTGTATTATAAGTGTGTCAAAAAAGACAGTTAAGTGTGTCGTTAAAGAATGTTAACCATATATTATGGTTTTCCATATTATTCATTGTTTGTATGCTATTGTCACTTTTGAATTAAAATGCCATATTTAAAAATGTACTTTTTTAATATGATTATTTTAATTTTTTATTTTATTAATAATAAGATAAACTTCCTTATAGTAACAATTTCAATTTGATTTCTATTTTATTAAATATCGATTTCGACTTTCGTCATCCTCAGTTCTTAACTTATTAATACAACTTTTGCTTACACATTGTCTTATATACTATTTCAGATACTATTTTTTATTACTATGTCATATATTTAGTTAGTTGTAGTGTTGATTTTATATTTAAAATGTGTTTATTGTATGTATGTTTATATATTTCTATTTCTTCCTATCTGTCTAGATTTTGTCCTTTTCTTTTTTTATGTAATATGGTTAAATTTTTGTTGATATTGGTGTATTTGTGTTTTTCTATTTTTAAATGTTGGGCATATCTGGATTTTGAATCACTTTTATTAATTTCACTTTTATTATGTAAAATTTACTGCAGTCATCACAGGTAATTTTATAAACACCTGTATCTGAGGTTTAGTTTTTTTTTGGTTTTTAGGTAATTTTCTATTTTATTTTTGTTTATGTAAGCTGCTATATATCCATATATTTTTAAAGTTTTTTGCATTATTTTGAATTTTGTTTTATTGTATGCTACGCCAATGTATTTTCTGCCTGCTAAATTTTCTTAATTCCTCCATTGGGTTTGCAAATGTTTCTTGTTTTTTATGTTTTCTATTTAATGTGTCAATTATTTCGTTTTTATATCCGTTTTTACTGGCTATGTATTTAATGTTATTTAATTCGTCTTGATAATTTTCTGCATTCATTGGTATATTGTTCAATCTATTGGTCATGTGGTTGTATGCAGCTAGTTTATGTTGGTATGGATGATGTGATTTAATATTTATTGTTTGATCAGTTTGGGTTGGTTTTCAAAATATTTTGAATGTGTGTTTTGAATCTACATTTTTGATTGATAAATTCAAGAAATTTGTTGTGTTAGTTTCTTCTTTTTCTAACGTGAATTTAATGGAAGATTCTATTCTGTTTATGTATTGGTGTAATAGATTAAGCTGTCTACTCGTTCCTTTGTATAATAAAATTATATCATCAACGTAGCGATACCAATAAATTATTTTTTCTTTGTGTAGATTTATGTTATTATGTATATATTTTGTTTCAAAATCATTGAGACATATTTCGGCTAAAGCTCCAAATAGTGGGCTTCCCATAGATAATCCTTCTGTTTGTTGATAATACTCATTGCTATGTGTGAAATAGTTTTGTTTTGTTATTTCAGTTATTATATTTATTATTTTTTGTGTATCTGTTGGGTTTAAACCATTTTTTATTAATTTTATTTGTTATATTTATTGTATCTTATATTGGTATGTTAGAATACATGTTGGTTATATCAAACGATGCTAATTTTGCGTTGTTAGGTATTATTATTGGTTCTATTCTATTGATTAATTTAGTGTTATATTTAACTGAATAATTGTTATCAAATTTTATGTGATACTTCAATAGTTTATTTATACTTCGCTATTCTGTATGTTGGTGCTGTGGTTATTTATTTAGCGTATGGTTTTTTTTGTGACACATTAAAAATTAAACTTAAAAATAGGTAGACTCTTCTATGAAATCTACCTAAAACAAAACATGGATACACATTAAATGAACTTACAATCGATTTGATAGCGCGTCTTTTAAGTAAAAATTAAAAAGTAAAATATTTGAACATTGGGCAGTACATTTGAACATTAGATGTTTACATCGAGCGAGTCTATCCATGCTACTACATCGGGAGTTGCCAAATGGATGTCTGAGATGTTGCCATTGTAACGTCAAATTGGACACACAGTTGCAATGTGTTTTATAGTTTGTTGTGGAGCGCCGCAGTCACACTCAGGGGACTCTGAAATGCCCCACTTGTAGAAAGAATCAGCACAACGTCCATGATTCGTTCTTATTCGGTTTAATGTGGTCCAGATATGACGTGGCAAATCAAAACCAGGTTGGGTAGAAGTCGGGTTAGTAATAGAAAGGCCAGTTGTGTTGTAATGTTGCCAGGAGGTGTCCCAGGCATCCAAGATATTAAAATCAGTTGCCAGCAGGTTGCTGGCAGTTTTATGTGGAGGCTTTCTTGACTTCAATCGACAACGAGTGTGGTCACCGTAATATTTGTGCAAGGGTAACGTGTTGTTGTTGGTTACCTTTTTATGTTCACGCATGAGAGCATGCGAGCGTCTGAGTGCAGGTGGAGCGATATTGCTTAACACAGGGAGCCAAGGTAATGGGGTGGATCTGATAGTACCACTTATAGTACGCATCGTGGCATGCAGCTGACAGTCAACTTTTTGAGTATGGGTGCTATTCAACCAGACTGGTGCGCCATACTCAGCCACTGAGTGAACCAGACTTAGAGCAGTTGTTCGGAGGGTAGCTGGAGTAGCACCCCATGTAGAGCCTGCCAGTTTGTGCAATATATTGTTTCTCGTTTTAAGTTTTTGTGACGTATTTTATATGTGGAGTTTAAAAGAAAGAGTTATATCGAGAGTAATGCCCAGGTACTTTGGCTGTTGATTGTATTTAATGACAGTACCGTTAAATAACACTGATAGTTCGTGTTTTGCCAGTTTGTTGTTTAAGTGGAAACAGGAGCTATCGGTTTTACTTAGATTGGGAAATAAGCTCCACGTTCGAAAAAAGTCATTCATTATCGCTAGGTCAGTTGAGAGCAAATCCTCCAAAACACCCATGTCTTTGTTTTGAGTGGCCAGGGTCCAATCATCAGCGTAACCAAATTTCTTTGATGTTGTGTCAGGAATGTTATGAATGTACAAATTAAAAAGTAATTGCGCCAGGACGGAACCCTGTGGTAAACCATTGTTAAGCATTTTAGACCTACTACAGGAATTATTTAGATGAACTTTGAATACTCGATTACTCAGCATGTTGTTAATTAAACGCGAAACGCGTGCTGTGGTGAAATTGATTAATGGTCTTATCGGTGTATCTGGTTTGTCTATTTTTGGTAATCCTCTTATATTTGGTGCTGTTGGTTTTATCATTTTGTTATACCTTATGTTCTTATCACTTAATATGTTGATAGATTTATCGATGATTGTTTTTATTTGTGCATTGAATTCATTCGTTGGATCTTTACTTAATTTTTCGATGTTGTTATTAATGATGTATTCATCTATCTTATTGTTGTAGTCTGTAGTTTTCAAGATGACTAATGTATTCCCTTTATCTGCTTTGTTTATTGTGGCATTGTTTTGTTTAATCTTGTTTTGTATACTGCTGTTTTGTATACTGCGTATTGTTTTTATTTCTTTTTTGTTGTTGGTTTTTGAAATGTTTAAGTTGTTATTTATTGTCGATATTTAATTAACTATTACTGATCTGATTTCATTTTGGTGGTGAATGTTAGTTTTCAATATTAAATTTTCTATTTCTTACAGATTTTCGTTTATTTTTTTTTCTTGTGTTGTTTAGTTGTATGCCGTATTTCAATCCTTTTTCCAGTAGTTGAGTTTCTTGATTGTTAAATTGTATTTCAGTCTAATTTCCTATTTCATTGTTATATTGTGGCGGTCTATATTGATTTATTATGTTATTATGATGAGTTCCCATTTCTATTAGTTTTGATTTTTTTAACTTTTTTAATTTCAATTTTATATTTTCACTTTTCTCTTTTATCGTGCTTTCCATATCATTCTTTACCGATTCCATTATTATATCATATTCTATTTGATGATATTGTTTAGATATTAGTGATTGTAGGTTGTATACTTCTAATGTTATGTAATTTATTTTTGTGTAGAGCTCTTGAATTTGTTTTGTTAACCATGTAGTTTCTGCTGTTTGCTTAGCTATTTGTGCGGCTTTGGATCTATGCTGAGTTTGATACTAATATATGTAGGCATTATTCTATATCTCTTGCAGCATCGGTTGAAATGTAAATTTGGTTTGTTTTGTTGTAATTTTACTAATTTGTAATAATAAATTTTCACTATTTCACTTGGTGGTGTATCGCTATATGTGTTATTATGGTTTTCCTTATTATTCACTGTTTGTATGCTTTATGTTTATTTTTAATTTTTTTTTTTAATAATAATATAAACTTCCTTATAGTAACAATTTGAATTTGATTTTTATTTTATTGAATATCGATTTCGACTTTCGTCATCCTCAGTTCTTAAATTATTATTACAACTTTTGCTTAAACTATTGTCTTATATACTATTTCAACTGCTATTTTTTATTATTATGTCAAATATTTTGTTAGTTTTAGTGTTGATTTTATCATTTAAAATCTTGTTATTGTTTTTATATTTATATATTTCTATTTCTTCCAATCTATCTAGATGTTGTTTTTTTCTTTTTTTATGTAATGTGGTTAAATTTGTGTTGATATTGGTGTATTTGTGTTTTTTTTTAATGTTGGGTATATCTGGATTTTGGATCACTTTTATTAATTTCACTGGTGTGTTCAATAAATCTGAGAACTGAGGATGACGAAAGTCGAAATCGATATTCAATAAAATAAAAATCAAATTCAAATTGTTACTATAAGGAAGTTTATATTATTATTAATAAAAACATAATTAAAAATAAACATATTAAAAAAGCATATTTTTAAATATTGAATGTTAACCGTTAATGAATGATTTTCATGTATTTTTAACAAATTTTTTTGAGAAAATAAAGTGTTGCAAAACGTTACTCGTAACGTAACGCAAAAACGGAATAACGAAATGAAATAGCGTTATTAGTAATAATTACGTTCATAACGTTTTAAAAATTAAACTACGTTACAATAACGTAAAACGTAACGATAACTCAATATTTTATTTCGTTTTTCGGGTGACTTTTTTTATAATTATGTATATGAAAATCAAAACACAAAAACCGGTTGAATAAAATCCAACTTATCTGCTCTTTATCAATTTTTGCGGACGCTTAAACTACAGATTTTGGTAGTTCTAATGCCCGATTTATAGTCGGTAACGTTAACTTTAACTTACGTTAACGTTAACTTACGTTAACCCTAACTTAAGACATCTAAAAATTTTGATTTATAGTCGGTAAGAAATTACGTATTCATTGACGTTTGATCTGATATTAATTATTGTTTTGTAATCAATGTTACAAATCAATCAATTCTTTAAAAGTAATAAACTGTTTTTAAAATCAAAATTTAAACTAATAAAATTCGAAACATACATTTGATACAAAATTTAAAAATAAAAAAATTTATTTTCATATTAATTTTCTGCTAATATTTGGCTTTAAAGTCGCTCTTTTTATATCCTTTGCATTTTTTAAAAAATAAAATTTTATTTTTATGGACACTTGCAATTAAATATTACTTTTCTTCAGTTTTTATACCAAACGTCAACAAATCCTTAACAAAATCTTTAAGATAGAATGAAATGAACTTTACGTTAAGTTTGCGTTAACGACTATAAATGCTCTAGTGCATCTTCATACATTTGTACTTTACGTTAAGTTAACGTTAAGTTAAAGTTACCGACTATAAATCGGGCATAAAATTTTGTACAATTTTAAGTTTATTTTAAATAATTTCAAGTCTGTAGTAGCCGTTTTGCATCACAGGTGTTTTGAATAATTTTAAGAAAGAATATTTTTAAAAAGCAACTCTAATAGTTATAAACAAACTATCAGATTTGTGAAAACTCCTGATAAGATTGCTTAGTTTTTGTAAAAATTAATTATTTTTAATATGAAATGATTTCAAAATATTCGTCGGAGTGACGTGGATAATCCATTGTATAATTCTTTAATTTTAATTACTTCAGTTACATATCTACGCCCGTCGATGATCTCCACGAGATCAAAACTATAGTAGTGTGAATTATAAAAAATATATATACTTAAAAATTTTAAAATTATTGTTTTTTTAATTGTTTTTTATATATAACAATAGTGAGTAATAAAAGGTGTCGTTATTAAAATTAAAGAATTTGAAATGAGTCAAATTTTATAGTTACGTTATTTTAAAATTAAATTGTAATGTTTAAAACTAATCTGTTAAACATTACATTTAATTTTAAAATAACGTAATTATAACGTTATAACATAATAAAATATAATATTTTTCTGTTTCATAACGAAAAAACGTACCGAAAAAATAAATATACTGTTATAAAAACGAAACGCATAACGTTACGATTTTTTTTTTCGTTTTGCAACACTGAGAAAATATATATAATGGGAAAAATTTTCGATTAGAAACGTTTGTCAAATAAAATTGAAATTAGACATGGAATATGGTTATATCCAGTTTCAACTCCTCCCAGCTTATAGGAACAGTTGGAAAAAAATATCAAGTTGTTGCAGATCAAATGTCGTTTTTTAACAAAAGGGGGTAATTTTTGTGTCATTCCAGATTCCACGCCTTCTAAATAACAGGAACAGCTGGAAAGTCATTTTGAACTTTTGATATTGTTATAATATTTGCAATAGTTTTGAAATTATGAAAAAAGTTTCAATTTTGTAAAAAATTTTTTAGAATTTTGAAAAATGTTTAAATTTTTGGTAATAAACTTTGTGTAATATTTTTAGAATTTGATGTTTCGTGTTAGTTTTGTAATAAATTTCTAAGCAGAGATAAAATACTTGTATGTACTTTTACAATGAATTTTTTGTTTAATATACATACATCGCTGTCCAAAACAAAAAACAATGTCCCCATAAAAGCCTTTAGCTGAAAACTGTATAAAAATCATTAACCCAAATCGACGCCTTGATATCTCAGAGCTGTGAGACTTCAGCGCTTTCATATTTTATTTTTATAATAATACTTGTATAATTGAACAAAACATTTATTTCTATTTTTAAAACGGGGGCAAGCACCAAATTTAAAACCAAAATTAAGAGTGTAAGAATTTGAAGCAAAATATTTATTTCGATTAAGGAGTAAGAACAAAATTTTTTTTCACTTCTGTTATGTGGAAATGTTATATTTTTTTAAGTTACTCGCTCTGAAGGAGTAAAGGAACGTTTTAAACTCTGGTTAATTCCTATCCGTATTTTACAATAACAAATAAATACATACTACTATTATGAAAGGCGAATTTTCTCGCAAAAACAGCATATTATTTAACAATGCCAGATTAATACTTACTGTCGCGTTTGCGAAATATACACCATACAATGAAACTATTTACTCTGTTTAAATTCATTTGTTTACATGCAACTCTTTTTTCCAAAATATATAACTTATTGTACTACAATTTTGTTGTTGTATCTTTATTTTTTGGAGTGAAGCGTAGCGAAACTCCATTTTTAGCCGATTCAGATTTTCGATTGTCCGCATACTCCTCCCAAACTATTAATGATATCAAAATGAAATTTTGCATGTAAGACAACATCTAGCCATAGATGTTTTACAAAAAAAAAATATTGATAATTAGACATACGACGGAGGAATAATCACCGACGGTTCCCATAGACTTTCAATGGGAAAATTGGGAAAATTGCTTGCTTCGCTCCTTTATATCAATTGCATTTTGCATTGGTTACCTAGTTTAATGACGTTAGAAAGAGAAGAAATTTAAATATTAGTTTAAAGAAACCAGATTAAAAACTTTATACTTCTAGTAATTATAGAATATACTTAACCCTATAGAACAGTATTTATTTCTGAAAATCGTCTAGGCTTTATTTATATAAACCAATATTTCTTTCTCCTTTCACTTATTCCGAAAAGCTCTTAACCCTTTAATTAAAACTCGCGAAATTCTAATATTTAATCCGTTATATTAATAATCCAAAATATAATGAAAATAATTTTTGGTTGATGATAAATCGACATCTTGAGATGATCTTTGTAAATACATTTAATCGTCCACTTTAGTTTTTTTGCTTTGTTTTGGCTCAACAATAAAATATTGATATTAGTTCCGGAGGCTGTTTTTTCAACCATTCGCTGTTTTTATCGCATATTTTTTTTATTTTGTCTGAAGAAGAATAACAAAAAAATTGATATTTTTGTTATAAATTTGAAATCAACCAAATATATAATTTTTTTTTGGGTATCAATAAGACCCCTTTTTATTGAAAATTAGATTGATACGTGAAAAAATTTATTTGTGTTAAAGAAACGATGAAGAATTATGTATTTTTTGGAGGATGATTCGAAGAATTTAAATGTTAAAAATATTGAATATTGATTGGTAGATTGGTAGATTGGAAATATATTTCGTTTGTGTGGTCAAAGAATTGTGCATATTGAGTGAGTGAGTGATCGAATTGGAATTTACGGAAATTATTTGTTTTATGAAAAAATGGAATGAATGATGGATGAATGTTTTTAATAAATTTAAGAAGATTATTTTGAGATAGAAGAATATTGATAGTGCAGACAGACACCTTTTGTATTTCATTTTGTTTGACAGAGTGCAGCAAAGTGTCAAATATAAGACAACTTAAATTTAATATAAATTTTTACTTAAGTTTAATTAATATTTGTTCTTGAAATTATTAAAAACTGCGAATGATGACAAAAATGAAGAGAGAAATTTTAGTATTCAAAGATTTCACAGAATATCATTTTTTTGTAAAAAGGTTAGGTATAGGATATGTGTCTTTAGTTTAACAAATAAGTAAATTTCAATTTTTGTTAAATATATACGAAAGGTGATGGCTTAAAATTTTTTACTGGTGAAATAGCATATACTAAGTATATAGCTGCATTTCATCTTGACTTGTTAAAATTGCCGATATTATTCGGTTTAGCAAAACCCCGGTTGCAAAATAATGGGTCATTAACCGGTCCAAAGAAAGTTTTGATTTCATCCGCCTCTATAGTTTGTTTGTGAAATGTGGCAGTGCAGTAACCGCGAATATTTTACTTTCGATGTTTAATTTCTTCGAATTGGAATCACCTACGCACTAAACTGATTGACCTACACTAAAACATTATAAGCCAATAGTAACAGTTATATACTTTGTCTACGTACTATATCACCTTGATTTCAAAACGCATATGCTATTAACTTTTATGATTCATCTATGGGTGTGTGTTTTAGTTACCTCCTATTAAAGCTAACTATTTAAATATTCATTTTTTATGTAAAATTTTTTTGTTGTTATTTTTTGTTCGATAACAAATCGAACACAAAAAATATGTTAAGAAGCAAAGTAACTAACTATACCTGAAGCTTAACAAACGAAAGAGAACAAAAATTACAACCGAACATACATTATTTGGTCACAATATGAAACGGTAGCATAATATTAATATATTAATAAAAAGATGATAGATGTTTTATTTGTAAGATAATAGTTATAAATATTATATTAAAATTTGAAATTAATTATAAATCTTTCAAACTTCTTAGTTTTTTTAGCCGATACAAATCCTATTTTCATTTTTTGATGCATATGTAAGTTGTGACATATTTACAGGTGATTAATACGGAAAGTGTTATCAACGTACCTAATTGGAAAGATTTATTGTGTGGATTAGTTGGTCAATGTCATCATGCTTTACCCAGTTTATAAACCTTCATGTTTCTAACACATGAGTTATGATAGAAAAACCAAACATATATTTAAAAACATGAAACGCCCGCGAAGAAAGGGAAGCAAAAGCAGCCGAAAAGAAAGTGCAAGAAGATCCACTCTTCGTAAGTGTGAGTTTTCAAATCCAGTCTTGTAATGAAAAAAATGTTGATGGTAGACTATCGCCAATGTATTTCGAGAATCGGATAATAATTTCCATTAAATCTTGGTTTGATGCTGCACTCAACAAAAAAAATTCGTACCAATACGCCTCTTGTCAAAGTAAATATGTCACCTACAAATATTGACGATGAGCCAAACCTTTTGTTTGTTTTAATACGAACCACTTTTGGAAAGTAACTTTCACTTTTTTGCACACAATTCATTACATCCAAATTACAGTTCTTCAGAGCATTTTTTTCAGTCACCGTCGATTTAATTTTTTTCATTAACTGTTGTGGTAGAACACCGATTTTGCTCTCCTCGAAGCCGTCGTCTAAATCAAAACTTACATCCATCAACTCTATAATCAATTATTTCTTTCCCCTCTCCATCAATTTTTTAAAAAATAAAAAAGATTCCACATAAAGAAATTATAAAAACCAGATTTTACCAATAACATTCCTATTACGCGAAAGTCAAAGAAGAGCACAATTAATCAATTCATGAACAACCGTATGATCCAGTTTCCCTATCATTGCAATAAAATGAGCAAATACAATAATAGATGGGTTGACAAATCAAACAATTGTATCAAATTCAAAACATATGTTACAGCTTCGGTAAGACAACAGATCAATCAACTCGCAATTTGCATGACTGTGCATAGTTTTTTCTTTTATACAAAAATGTACTTAAAAAAATATTTAAAAAATTTGTTGATTGATTAACTTGTTGCATTCACACTGTTATATCGCAATTTTAAAATTCTTCTTTGTGTTTGACATTCACTTATAGGACTAAAACAATCAAATGTCAAATTTTCAGTGCATTGCTCCCTTTAATGAAATTTATAATTTATAATAGGGCCGGTCGTTACAAGTTATCCATTCCTTAAAAAAATTAAAAAAAACAAAAAGTTTTGCCCCCAAACACCTTCGAACACATGTTGTTGTGGGATCTAGATCTTTAAAGATTTTTATGTGTTGTAGTGACACATATTGTGAATTGTTATTCCTGCTACAGAAGACATGACATGTTATTAAATAAAAAGATAAACTGAATATAGGTCATATTGGCTACCATGATGAACAAAATTGTCCTATGATATGCCTGTTGCCCTTGTTAGCAAGATAACCAAAGGTCATGGTATTGTCTATACTTATTGCATAAAGAACATATTCTGGTCAATAAAATCTTATGGTGGTTGTATCTTTTTACTATAGTAACAAATGGTCCCTATTTCGGCGCCACCGCAATTATCCTCTTTTGGATACAAATATTTTTGACCAGAGTAGGACAATATTTTAGAATTTAGTTACTTAAGTAGTTATTATAGATAAAAACATAAATATAGTCCGAAAGAAATACATAGGTGAAATAAATAAAAAAAATCAAACAAATTGCATTTATTTTTATAAATACGATATGTTGTGCCATCAGTGGCGTTTATATATTTTCTAAACTAATAATAAAACAAAAGAGAAGTGAAAGGTTGAATTATTGATAAGAAAATCTATCCCCAGAATAAAACAAGAATAACATAAAAAACCGGAACTTAAGCAAAATAAGTGCAGAAGAGAGTCAATCAAATCAACTCACAAATAATAACCTAGGCAAGAGTATAAGTTTTCAAACAAAACAAACTTTTCAAACTAAATTTTTTTCTAGCTGTAAACTATACCTACAATACATAATCTGGACAACATAAGACTTGAAATGTAATAATATAAAACTATGTTCCCCTAAATAAGATAAGAATTGAGAATGTGCGAACAATGACTGCAAGTTTAGATAACACATATTACAATCATAGATCGAAAATTAAGAAAAAAAATTACGAATATTCACAAACTGATCCATGCATGCATCAAATATAAAAATAAATACGCATTTTTATTTTATAAGATCGACAAACACTAAAGAGACAAAGAAACGGTGACAACAGAGGACTTGACTTAGTCCATGCTGCAAAATTCAACTCATATAACAACGTGCTAAATAATATTCATAATTTAATTCACAAACTTTTAGTTAAAATTATCTTAAAACTCTATTTTATCTTCGTTTTTAATTATATGCCCAACACAAAATACTTTTAAAAAAATTTGTAAAAATAATTATCGATTAATCAGAATCACTAAGAAAACTATAAAAAAAATTAATTTTATTCAAATAAATTTCCTTAAAGGCATTTATCTTGGATAAATGAATTAATTATAAATATATGAATGATAGAACAGACAAAAATAACAAGATCAGACTGATTCGGGAGTTTTGAAAAGTTATTAAACGGTAACTCATATGAACACAACACAGCAATGACGACTGGAAGTTATAATATTTTCTGACAACTAATCAACTGTATGCTGTATGCTGTTTTGAACAATCGATCCAATCTTACCCTTGTGATAAAAAGGGGTGATTCGTCTTTAGTAGATATTCAGACAGAAACTCACCTCTCTGGTTCATATCCGTATTACTCTATATCTCATTATGACTTGTGAGCATTTCAGGTCGACCTCGATGATTAGCAAATTTTTTGTTACATGAGTCCATTAAACTCTGGCCCTCAGTGGGTGATATATCCGTCCTGTCTTCTACGAAGTCACCACTACCTCATGATGGATGTCGCCAAGTGTGAAGTAAACTGTTTGGTCATTATAATCGTGGTGAGAAAATCTGTATGACAAAACTAAAATAGTATTTTTCCTATAATCATGATAATTTCTAGGTGAGTTTACATTAGTATAACATAATACCTTAGACTCACTCTTTCTGTAAATTCAGATTTGTTGTATCAGTATGAGCTCCATATGTTTCTGAGTGAATGTACTGGACACTACATCTGATACTACTATGGTGTAGTGAATATTCACTAATGTCAACTGCAGATTTTCGGCGGGGTCCATTATCTTCGTCTAGAGCTGAGCTGCCTCGGTAGCACTCTATAAACTATTGATTTATTTGGTTGCATTAGATTTATGAATATTTGCATTTAATATGTAATGATGAGAAATGAAGCGAACACCAGCTTATTAGGCACAAAAAGTGTGTAGAACGGTTTCGTTACTGCTTGATCTAAATAAAAATTTTCACGTTTATATAATTGAATTCTCTTTATTAGATTCATTTTTCATTTTCATCTGATTCACCAAACGATGTATTAAACGACTTTTATCAATCTTCGTTATAGATTAAAAAAGTAGATAAACAACAAGATATAACAAATTGCAATATTACAGTTAAATAGATACTGCTTTGATAATTAAATCGATACTCCCCGATCTAACAGATTGGTCGATGTTTTGTTAGCGAGAATATTCTATATTTGTTTCTCTTTAAATATACCTTGATTACCCTTACGTCCAATAATTGTTAAACATTTTCATCACATGATCTCAAAATGCTGTTTTGGTTAAATGAATGAAGAAAGAAACAGAAAAAATAATATAACCATTGTTCTCTCTACCAAAAGAAAAGCTCTTCGCACTATTTATGTATCATACCAATAGACCTTTGGCAACTCCCTGCCTTAGCACTCTCATCTTGGCTATATGCTGTTATGGAACTTAACGTATGTGGCGGCCTATAAGTTTGTTAAACCTGGCAGGTGATTATTTAAGATATCATCCAGTAGTGCAGCGTCAGACACTGTGTCGAAAGCTCTTGATAGGTCAAGCACAACTAAGATTGTTATAGCAAAGGGTAGTTTTTGAATCAATCCATCACTAATCTGGTTTTGGATTCTGTGGAGAGCGGTGGTTGTACTATGTGTTTACCAGCAGCCATATTTGCAAACGCCACATTGCAAGATCTATAGTCAACTGAGGAACCTCAATTTAATCAGCAATGTTTTCGCCTCGTGTATCAGCGTTCAGATGTGAGTGCAGCAGATTATGGTATGTATGCAAATCTCCGTGAATCAGCCAGTTTTTAGAATAAAATAAATGTTCGAGGGACGGTTTCTATAACGTGTATCTCAGCTGCTTACTGTTGAGATATAAATATTAACTAGAGTTATATCGTATTTTCGGATTTTATTATAATACCCAGTTGTTCTAAGTGTTTGTCAGTTCCCTGTTTTGCAAGTAATGTGGCTGAACGGTATTTCCTGAATAGTTCTTGAGGATGCATCATTCTTACATTTGTTACACAGGATAAATATTGTGTTTGCTAGTGAAATGATTTCTTTCAATACCAGCCATGACGAGAAAATTTTGAATCAGTGATACCAGTAGCAAGTTTTTCATTACCCAAAAAATATGAGCAACGGATTTGCATCTTTCGTCGAAACTGTTATGATGGTCCTATGATATTTAAAACTTGGTGCTGATAGTGCTTCTAGGGCGTAGACCCCATCTCGAGAAGTCAAGGCTTATGTTGTTTTGACTCATTTCGATTTATTTGTTCCATGTGCACCAATTCATTATTCGTAGATGCATAGTCCGCAGATAGTAAATATAACTACATAAATATAAGCTATATTTTTCATTTTGCTTACTGGATCTATATATTTTATCCGTCGAACATTCGAAGCTAGGTTGCTGCACCTTGCCCTGAAAGGATTATTTATAACGAAGCTCTACATATTTGTCTACTATTCCTTTCACTTGCATAACAATTTTTTACTATATCTGTAGTTTGTATTGTTATGCCACAATTTGACGTGAGTTAGAACCAGTCGCACTTATAAGAGAATTTACCCCCCCCCCCTCCAGAACGAGTTCAGGTGCTGTACTGGTGGATTGGAGGAAATGTATGCTTTGGTAGTTGAAGTTTAATATTTCCATCCGATCGCCACACTGTTCTATTTTTCTCCCTTATAATATGACTACTTGGTATTTTTAATATCAAATCTGCAAATATGCATAACAACAAGCATAATATTATCGACAATGCATTACATTATTCATTGTCCGTACAACTAATAATCAATATAAGGAATCTATTATTCGCGCCACCCCAACAACACGATTCTCCAAAATCGTGTTGTTTCACGTTCATTATAACATTATCAATTTCTTTTATATTAACTCTGTTAAAACAAACATAAGAAAAATCTACGTAATTGCATTTTTTTATATTCTCTGATATGATCTGATTTTAATACTCCAAGTTGTATTGATTTATTGGTTGTATTGGTTTCGTTAAAATCATAAACGGTTCTTTGTTTTTTTTTTTAATTAATACCTGAAGCATAAACAAACACAATTTATATGTGGTTGATCCTTTCATTTTATGATTGATAATAAAAAGATGAAACAGAATGTCGATCCTGAACTAGTTTTCGTATTAAAATGATAAAATTCCTTTATTTTGGAACATGGTATACGAATGCTTGAACAATCATCTCCCTCACACCCATTCGTTTAAATTATATATAGAATGCGATTGCATATTTTTTTTTGATTTTAAATCAGAAATTATTTAAAACGAATTAATTAACATCGAGTACGGTATGATATAAAATCAAAAACAAATTGTTAGTAAAGTTCGCGAATACTTTTTGAAGATAATTTATTTTCCTTGTGTTTGATTTTTAATAAAAATAATTTAAATTTGAGTTGGGAATTTGATATAAAGTAACGCAGTTCGCGATATACTTCCCAAAATATAAATTAATAAAAACAAAATAAATTTCAATTGAATTAAGAAAATATAACAAAAAAAAATATATGTATATGTTGTTACCGTTAAAGATAAAAATGTGTTTTTTGATTAGCGTTACCGAATTATGTATGAAAATGTTTTTGGATTTTTATTAAATATTTGATATTAAATTTACGTAATAAAAATATTTAAAACTTTAATTTGATTTGCAAGTGTTTTTATTTTTATAAAAAGCTTAATCCACATAGAAACGATTTTGAATTGAAATAAATAAATTGGATTAAATTACGTCATCTCGGTTTCTGTGAAGTGTAGACGAATATTGTGGACTTAAAGAAATTAATTAAAAACAGAAAATGTCAGATTTTATTATGACAGCTCACAAAACTATTTAATTTTTTGGTGCTTATATTTTCAAATCAAATGTATAATTTTCTCGTAAAAAGCTGGAAGAATTTTTTTTTGACATGCAATTAAACATGCGTGCCATGCAAGCATAGTTCATTGTACGCTAGAATACATTGGTGATGTATTTGTTCAGGACCATCAATGGAACCAACATTATATTCAGGTAACATACTACTAGCTGAATGATTTTCCGTTCGATTTAATCGTATAGAACGTAGGGATATAATCATAACAAAATTACCAACAAATCCAATAGTAGATATATGCAGAAGAATTGTCGGTTTATAGTTCAAACATCATTTAATTTTAATCCAATTTCAAAGAGTCATAGACATACTTCAAAATTGGATACAATTATGAAGACGATGAAAACAATTTCAATGAATTCAATGATCTACACAATTTTGGGAAACATAAAAATAAAAATTGGAAGGAATACGCTGGACCTTTTTATCAAAACACCAATTACTATAATACGTTAAGGTTAGATATTGTTTTTATATTCCATTTTGCTATTACTAAATTATTTGAATTTATTGTTTGAATTATGTTTAGACCAAATGGTCTTATAAATTAGCGTTTTTATATTGGAGATTTTTTCCGCGATTTTTAAATATTTAACAATACCCTTAGATAAATAGATGCCTTAGGCATCTATTGTTAATTTGTAAAGTCCAGGCTTTACAGTATATCTGAAACATCTTCAATGATTTTCTTTACAGTGTCCACAAAATACCTATTTCACGTCTTCACTATATAAGCTTTAATGAACCATCATACACTATCAACATTTTTCTTATTAATCTCACTACTTCTATATTGTTCAAATATCCTTTGTAATGTATAACACTTCTTAGTAGTGTCTGCGATATAAATTACTTATTACTTTATATATATATATACTCCTTTGTTTTTTTCGGGTTCACTAAATCATAATAATTCTTATTCTCCAGCAGTTTTACTATTCTTAAGCCAAATCTGCTCCTTCACATGACCTAAATCAATTTGTCTTAGTTAACCCATTTTTTTATTTGCTTCTTCTTTTATTGAATCGTCACTATCATTATCTACAACAAGATCTTACTTTGCATTGACTCTTTTGAAGATACTGCGTTGAGTGGAGGTAGATTTTAATATAGAGATTGGCTGCTAGCGGCGTTGAATTCTTCAGGAGATGAATATGTTGATACGAGATGATGTTGGAGATGTTGTATCCAATATAATGAGTTACTTTGAATGCGTTGATTAAACTGAATCTTCATTATGATACAACAATTATAATGTTTACGTAAAGTAAACACAAAAGGCAGCAGACAAAATGTTGTTGTATCAACCATATGGTGAATTAAATTTATTTCCAAACTTCTTCAGGTACAGTAGCTTCCACATTCACTAATGGTCTTGAACCATTATTAAGTAGCATGAATATAAATTAGATTCCCTCAATACACAATAAAATTTCAGAGTTTAATTGAATTTATACGAAATAGCTTATACAAGTTACATGAAATTTGCCGTATTGTATTTATTAAATTGATAGCGAGGCGATGCAATATAATTTCTATAGAGAATTACATTTTCAATTTAACACGTAAATTAAGAACTTGAAATTATTTGGAAAAAACAAAATCTAAAAAAAAAATTTTTTTTTGTTTTTTTAATACTTAAATGTTAACGAAATCATCGCCTGCTAAATTTTAAATTTTTTTGAGAAATGATTTTAGTTTTGATGTTCGCCACAACTCTGCCACGATAAATTATTGGGGGCCATAAATTATTTGGGGCAACTATGATAAGTGTGGCACCGCCTAAATTTATTTTTGATTATCAAGCTCGATAAAACAAACGAGAAAAATGGTCTAACAAAATTTGTGACAATCTTGGTTTACGAGCTATAGATATTTAATAAAATTAAATTCATGCAAAAGAAAACATATAAATGCATAATTACTGTATCAACTTATGTTGAATGAGTTATATAAAATTAAAACAATTAAATTTAATTTTATAAAATAAAGAATTTGTTTTATTCACTTTAATTATAACATCAAGATGGAGACATCTTGTCAATTCAAACATGTGGTTTATGAGTGGTTTCAGTGATACCAACTTTAACAATATGTATATATTTTAATTATATTAAAGGCATGTTCACAACTTAAAATATATTTCCATATTAACGTTGTGTTCACAACACCTCCCTTTTTTACTTAAACTTTTAAGTTTTTTGATAATCTTAAATTTTATTACATATGAATTTTTCTGTTTAATTATCTATATAATAGTTATCTAATTATATAATTCTTATTTTTTTTTTTTTTTTTTTTTTTTTTTTCTTATTATATAGTAATGATATAAGAAATTACTTCAATAAACTTTATAAGAAAGAAAAATAGTTTTGAAATATCTTCACAATTTTCAAACAAAAAAAAAATTTTTAATCTTCATCAGGCTCTAAACGAAATCTTTCAAATGTCTTGGTGGTCTGGATACACGACCTAATCGTGTTACAAAATGATCGTTTTGAGACTGTGGGTTATTAATTCGATTATAGAGAAATAAGGTAAAGTGTCGTTATCCCTAACATGTGTACCATTATCATGGTTCTCCACTTTATATTTCGGTTTGTTTTTAGATTTTCTTATGTGTATGGAGTTCCTGCGTAAAACAAAATTTTCTTCATTTTTTATAAAATATGATCTGGGACTCGAATGAGTTTTTATTATTTTCGCAATGTGGGTGCAAATCTCGGTTGGCGCTTCGACTCGCAAACTCCACATACGTCCAAAAACCTTAGCTTTCTGTCCTTTCATCTTAATGTACTATAATTAGTTTCTACTGGCATATTAATAAAACTTTTGAATATGTCTACCCTAGTTTCAGAAGCACGCTTCGCCACTAACAATTTTTGGAATGCCATGCGTTGCAAAGATAATTTTTAAATTCTTGATTATCTCCCCTGCTTGTTTATTCTGTAATGGCAAGATTTCAAGCCACTTCGAATAGTAATCGACGACAGCTAAAATATCACATCCATCGAAATAAGAAATGTCACATCCAATTTTATTAAATGGATATTCTGGTACTTTATGTGGAATCCAATGGCTCCTTTATATTTGCGGGTAAATATGTTATTATACTTATCTGAAAACACCTTGTTGTCATCTGTTTTTACAAAGATGTAAGGGTGGCATTTACAGAACAGCGCACGGAAAATTTTTCCCGATCTCCGATTTTTTTTCGTGCGCTAAATAAAAAAATACAATTGAAATTAATTATAAGAAAAAACAATTATTTATTTATAACACTTTTCTGAAAACAACAACAACATAATTACTATATTTAGGAATCGTTGGTATTAAATTAATAGTAACATTTATTGTACAATTTGTATTATTGTAGAAGTTTAGTACTTTCGGTATTTCATTCTTTAGAACTAAAGATGTTGAAGCAGACGGTTCCCAGATATTTTGATTTTCCTGATAAAATGTCGCAGAGCTTGTATTTTGTAAGTGAGAAGGTTTAAACAATTTTTGTGATACTACTATTTTTCTTTGTATGGATTCTTTTATGTATCCTTCTGCTACGTTGGAAGAACGCCATCCTCCGTGTCTTTTCAGAGTGAGCAAATCAGCGCCGATTTCCACTAACATGGTTGCCGAAGAACGCCTTAACCCATGTCCGTTATATTCTTCGGGATTTTTCAGTTTCATGTATTTTGCAACAAGTTTCGGGACAGCGCTGATGGTATGGCATCCAATATGTTGGGCGTAACACCTACGATTTCATCAAATAATCTTCTGCTGTTCATATTTTTAGGCCGTAGATCTGCATATTTACGCTAAAGTGCACAGGGCTCGAATGTACATCCCTCATTGGTAATGGTAAAACTTCTTGACATATGATTTTTTCCATCTCGCAAAAGCACAACAATAAAGTGCCCATTATCTTCCACATCGTCTAAACACAAACGCATTAAATCATCTCTACGACATGCGCCAAAGATCCCAAACACTAAAATCACGTTTGCCAGTAGATATTGTTCTGCCGTTAGTACCATGGACTTTTTTGGTATATAACCCACAGCCTGACGCTTCAAAAAAAGCAATAGTTTTTGGATATTTTGTGTTGCCAGCATTTTTTTTATAGCTAAACAACTCTATATCATTGAGAACCGACTCCATAACGTGGAAGATTTCACATTCTTGGCTTTATCGACAAAATAAACTAGAAGAATATCACCACTTACAGTTTTAACTTTTTTGAGATCTCGCCGTTCCATAAAAAGTTGATACTCGTGTTAATATCTCGACCTGGATTTTGCTGATAACAAATCAGCACTGGCTTGTGCCGCTAGCTCTAATATCTTCATAGGAATATCTGGATTTTCTTCCGAGTACATTTTTTAAAACTAACATGAATTAAACTGACAGAAAATAAAACAATGCCGATAATAAATATAACGTTGCTATGAAAATGTTAATCATGTTTGATACTACTACGATGTATTATGATTACATTGAAAATAAAATGTTCTAAATTTACTTCTTATCCTTTTTTACCGTGTTTTCAGATAAGTATAATAAAAAGTATCGTTCATTACACGTCCCGAAATGGATTTTTCTGTGCTTGCATGACTTCCCGTGTTCGGCTTTGCCTCACACCTCACGAGAATTTATCACGCGCGCACGGAAAAATCCTTATTTCCAGACTCCTAATGAAATATACTATTACACCTGCAAGCTTCATCATTAGATTTTTTAATGTAGGTATCATATAATGTTCTCTTTTTATGGCCTTATTCAACTACTATGGGTCTAAGCATAGTCTTATTGAGTCTGGTTTTTCAACCACAACAAGATTGCTGACCCAATCAGGGGCACCATTAACAGATTCTATAATATTTAGCCGTTCTGACTAACCTAACTTTTCTTTTGTTTTTTCTCGGATTTTAAGAGGGATTCTTTGTGCCGCTTTTGATACTGGAGTTACATTTTCTTTAAAGTGTATTGCTATTTTATTGGGAAATTTTCCAAGTTCTTCGAAAATATCTTTATTTTCCTTTATAAATTTTTCTTTTTCTTTTACAATATACTGCGTATTTTCTTTAAAATTCCTGATTTCATACAGCACTTTAAACCTAAAATGGGTGTTGAGTCTGAATTAACTAATATAAATTCATCAATTATATTTTTGTCCTTAAAATTTATTGTAAGACTTACGGCACCAAATGTAGAAGTTTTTGCACCACCATATGCCTACCTAGTATAGTAGTATTTTTCTGATACAATCACTCATATTAAGTTTTTCGAAAATAGACATAGGCAAAAGATTTACGTCAGAATCTGAATCAATTTTAAAATTACAAATCATATTATTATTAATATTCCAATAAAATATTCCAATTACTTCTTTACTTACTTGAGTTTAATTGATCTCAAAAATCCAAAATAAAATTATTATTAATGTTCAAATTTTCAAACCAACCATGATGATTTACTTCGCTTACTTTATTAATAACATCAATGCAAAAATTGTTATCATTATCGTCATCATTTTCTATTTCGTTTATATCGTGTATATTTTTCCTGCGACAAAATTTTGTGAAATGATGCATATGTTTACATTTTTTGCACCGATGTCCATAAGCTGGACAATTTCTTTTCGCATGAATTTGATTACATCGTCGACAAGTTTTATTTACGTTAACAATTTTTTGAAAATTATTATATCTACCATTACAATTATTATCAACATTATTTTTACAATTTTTATTTGAATTAAAATTCTTTTTGCAACTAAAATTATTATGTTGTATTTGTCTTTTGTTTAAAATGTAGCTCACCTTTCTGGATCTGCTTAGTCTGCTCGTGGCTTCGTTCTGCTATTCTACAGATTTCTGCAATTTTATTCAAATCCGGATCTTCCTGTTTGATTAGCATTTCCTGTACAGTATGGTCGTTTATTCCAAATACTATTTTGTCTCTAATCATTTCTTCTACGTGGCTGGTGAATTCGCATGACTGTGCAAGTCGTCGTACTTCCGTCAAAAACGAATCAAATTTGTCACCTTCTTCTTCTTTCTACTGTAAAACAAGTGTCTCTTGAATAACATCTTTTTCTTCGGCGTAGAGTATCTCGCAGTAAAATAAGATATTTACTATTTACATTTAACTATATTTACTATTTACTATCTTTTATTTACTATTTATTATTTCTTATTTATTATTATTATGCTATTTACTATTTACTATTTACTATTTACTATTTACTATTTACTATTTACTATTTACTATTTACTATTTACTATTTACTATTTACTATTTACTATTTACTATTTACTATTTACTATTTACTATTTACTATTTACTATTTACTATTTACTATTTACTATTTACTATTTACTATTTACTATTTACTATTTACTATTTACTATTTACTATTTACTATTTACTATTTACTATTTACTATTTACTATTTACTATTTACTATTTACTATTTACTATTTACTATTTACTATTTACTATTTACTATTTACTATTTACTATTTACTATTTACTATTTACTATTTACTATTTACTATTTACTATTTACTATTTACTATTTACTATTTACTATTTACTATTTACTATTTACTATTTACTATTTACTATTTACTATTTACTATTTACTATTTACTATTTACTATTTACTATTTACTATTTACTATTTACTATTTACTATTTACTATTTACTATTTACTATTTACTATTTACTATTTACTATTTACTATTTACTATTTACTATTTACTATTTACTATTTACTATTTACTATTTACTATTTACTATTTACTATTTACTATTTACTATTTACTATTTACTATTTACTATTTACTGTTTACTATTGTAGAAATACTCGTGACTAGGAAAATGAATTTTGAACACAACACATAGATTTAATTTTATTTATTTTATTTATAACAATAATTTTGTTACCCTCCGGTCGGAGCTTCAATTTAAAACTAAAGAACTAATTTTTATGTTTATTAAAATTATTTGTTTTAATTAAAAAGTCAATTCATCATTTTTAGTTTTGCTTTTGTTTTTTATAATTTTATGGGAAACAAGAGTTTTTAAACATTTTATGTGAAATAAGAGTTTTTTAATAATTTTATGGGAACAAGAGTTTTTAAACATTTTATGTGAAATAAGAGTTTTTTAATAAATTTATGGGAAGCAAGAGTTTTAAATAATTTTAAGTGAAACAAGAGTTTCCTGCTTTATTGCGCGTGTTTGATAAATAAGCAATTCTAATAATGAAGAATGACCTCGATGTTATGGGTTTACAACACCTTCCCTCTTAAGTGAAATGATATTCCATAGATTATCATTTAAATAAAAAAGTATAGTTTAATAAAAATTAAAGTAAATAAAAATTTGTTGTCAATGTCATATTTACATATGTTGCTTATTCCTAAATCCTAATTTGTTTCATTTATTTCCGGTTGTTCCACCGGTTTATTTATTTCTTCCCTTTTGCATTTAACTTTGCATTTTAGGAAATAACATATTAATATTATTATAGCAGATAAAATAAAAATTCCGTACAAACTATAAATGTGAAAATGGTGAGATTCCATTCCTTTGTTTTTCAAAAATGTACGCTCTTTATTCTGGAGTTCCGAAATGTGTTTACTTATCTCGTTGAGTTCATTATTATAGATTATTTGAGACGTTTTTACTTTGGGCAATAGTTCTTTATTATTCGAGAAATTAAAATTTTCATTGATGTGCATTGTCAAATTAGTAGTAAATGAAATTTGTAATCTTAATTCAGAATTATAATCACTGCTAGAAAACAGTGTAATTTCGCCATTGTACAAATAACAATTTTTCTTAAAATATATTAAACCCGTTCCCAAAATCTCAATGTTAGAATCGGTCCCGTTACAGTTTACATTTATTTTTTTTGCTATCGGCGATATGAATAACCAATGACCAGGATTATTTAATTTAATCCATATGTCTGAATATAAATTTAAAAAATGAATTTGACAACTATCCGCATTTATTTTTTGTTAGTGTCGCAGATGTATAGCACAATGATTGTAGTTAGAACTATATCTTGGAGAATCTTGCTTACATATTAATTGTTTCGAACCAATTTTTATGCAATTTCTGATTGTCTCTTTTTCGAAAAATAAATAGAATTTATTATATTGATCTTCGGCAATATAATCATTTTTGATTGAAATTAACGCGTATGTATTGTTGATAAATAGTGTAGGGATACTTATTATTTTAAAAAGTTTATAATTATTTAACTGAATTAATGGAATCTCTACCACAAAAATTAATTTACCTTCTTTAAATTTAGTATCTAATTTAATTAAGTTATATATTTCAAAAAGATTATCAGTTATAATCGAAAAAGGAAATTTTAATCTTATTGGTAAATTTGACTTAATACTATTTAATAACGATATCAGTTTCGTTGGAACTATTAAATGAGGATGTAACTTGTGGTTTTGTGCCATCATTATTATGTTAATATAATCTGTTTGTTTTAATTGGAAAGAGCTTAACAACCCTATAATTAAATTGTTTAATTCTTCATATTTTTGTATTTTATAAATTTTATTGTTTTCAATTTTATTTTTATTTTGTAATTCATCTATTTGATTATTGATTTCATTAAATTTTTTGTTAAACAAGTTATAAGTTCTATTTGTAAATTCGACAGAACTTTTTAAAATTGAGGTTTGTTCTAATAACAAATGATTAAATTCTTTATCTTGTTTTATTATTTTATTTATTTGTCCGTCATAATTAGTTGCGTCCTCGTCATCGAGAGTACCAAACAGTGTTTTAGATATCCTACCAATACCATTAATTATACCTCGCTTATTTCTTTTAGATTTTCGTTCAAATATCTCTGTTAGAAAATCATCGTCGACTGTAACATCTCTAAAACTATGTTCTAAATAATTTTTTAAGCTTAAACAATAGTCATTTCTCGTGTGTACATCTTTACATATTGCCAGTGTTTGTGATATACAGTCTTCGAGCATCTTGAATTCTTGATGATATGTATCTAGATTTAAATAAGTTACGATTCGCCAACTAGATTCATATATGTTAACTGTTCCTATTTCTTCGAAATAAATTCCGTTAGGGTTAGTTATGGTTGTCACATTAAAATCGGCAAAACAAGTGCCTATGAAGTTGAGAGTGACATAAACAAAAAGACTCATTTTCCTTGTTTTCTAAAATTAATTAAAAAAATTTATTAAGTTGCAAATCAATTTTGATTACAATTTTTAAGACGATTATTGTGAACCGTACGAGTTTTATTTCCTATTTTTATTATAGAATTTTCTGCGCTAGGTGTTTCTAAAACTAAATAAGGACCAAGGAATAATGGATTAAGTTTTTTATTTTTGTTAAGTTCGTTTTTCAAATATACTAAATCACCTTTATTTACCAAAAATGGTTTAGATGTTTTGTCATAATAAGTTTTAGATTTTTCTTTATTTGCTATTAAATTTTTCCGCGCTATTAGATGTGAATTCTGTAATTTGTTTTTCAAGTCAAAAAGATAATCATCATAATTATACATTGCTTCTGGTTCGCATGTTAAAGAAGTAGGTAATTTTGCTTTAGTACCGAATAATAATTCAAATGGAGAATAATTTGTAGAAGTATGGGGAGTTGTATTGTAAGTAAACATGGCATACGGTATCCACTCATCCCAGTTTAATGGATCATTTGTACAAAAATTTCTAATATATTCGCCCAATGTTCTATGAGAACGCTCTAAAGCGCCGTTGGTTTGAGGATGATATGCTGTACATTGAATTTTCTTTATTTTTAATAATTTACACATCTGTTTAAAAAGGTTGCTAGTGAAATTTGATCCCTGATCCGTCAAAACACTAATAGGGGTACCAAATTTACATATTATATTTTTAACAAAGGCTTTAGCAACTGTTTCTGCTTCTTGATTTGGCATTGGAATTCCATCTGAAAATTTTGTTAAATCATCCTGTATTGTAAGAATATATTTTTGTCCTGAAAAGCTTTCAGGTAGAGGGCCAACAACATCTAGAAATATTTTTTCGAATGGTTGTTCTGAAGTTGTTGTAATTTTCATAGGAATTTTATTTATTTTACCTATTTTATTCTTTTGACATAACGTACAGCTTCTTATAAACTTTTTAATATCTTTAAACATGGGTTTCCAGTAGTATTTTTGCTTGATTTTACTAAATGTTCTAGATACACCCATGTGTCCACCTAAAGGATTTTCATGATATTCCTGTAAAATCGTTTTTATCACATTTCTATCAATTACTTCAACATGATTTGAATCTTTATTTTTTATATTTGTATGCTCGCTAATTTGTTCACTAATATTATTTTCGTTTTTTGCTACATCAACTTTTCCATTATTTATAATTTCTGAAATTTCTGGTATATTGTGATTATTATTCGTTATTATTTTGTTCGACTGAGCTCGTGTCACAACATTAATCTGAGAAGTGGTCATAGGAATTCTAGAAAGTGCGTCGGCATTAGTATTAAGTTTACCAGGTTTATACATTACTCTATAATCGTATTCTTCTAACTTAATACGCCATCTCATTAATCTAGATGAAGGATTTTTAATATTGCATACCCATACCAATGGTTTGTGGTCTGTTATAATTAAAAAACGTCGTCCGTAGACATACGGTCTAAAATACGTAACAGCCCAGACAATTGCTAACAATTCTTTCTCAATGGTGGAATAGTTTCGCTCAGCTTTATTTAAAGTTCTACTTGCGAAAGCAATTGGTAGATCCACTGAACCTGTTCCTTGTGAAAGTACTGCACCTATAGCATGATCACTAGCGTCTGTTGTTATTGTAAATTCCTTAGAAAAATCGGGATACTGAAGGATTGGAGGATTCACCAATTTTTCTTTTAATTTATTGAAAGCTTCGTCACAAAAACCATTCCATTCGAATTTGACATCCTTTTTTAATAATTTGTGCAATGGTTCTGATAATTTTGAAAAGTCAGGAATAAACTTTCTGTAATAGCCAATTAAACCTAAAAATGATTTCACATCTTTTGTACAATTTGCTCTAGGAAAATTTTTCACAGCAGAAATTTTTAAAGGATCTGGTTTAATTCCTTTATCAGTAATTACATGACCTAAATAATTTATTTCTTTTCTCAAAAAATTACATTTATCTGGTTGAAGCTTCAAATTATTATGTTTAAGACATTCTAAAACATCAATTAATTTGTTATTGTGATCCCTAAGATCATATCCGTAGATAACAATGTCGTCCAAGTAAACAAAACATTTACTTCCTTGTAAACCAGTAAGTACAGAGTTCATTAATCTCTGAAAGGTTGCAGGCGCACCTTTTAACCCAAATGGCATACGATTAAATTCGTAGTGGCCATGGCTAGTACTAAAAGCAGTTTTCGGTTTGTCTGCTTTACTCATATTAACTTGATGGAAACCACTGGCTAAATCCAGGGTTGAAAAATATTTGGATTTACCTAATTGTTCTAAAATTTCTGTAATATTTGAAAGAGGATAAGCATCACCAATGGTAACTGAATTTAATTTTCGGTAGTCTACCACCACGCGAAACCTTTTCTGGCCAGTAGAATCTGGACGCTTCGCAACTAATAACAAAGGCGAATTCCAAGCGCTGGAACTTGGTTGAATAATATTTTTTTCCATCATTTCGTTAACTTGTTTATTTATTTCTGATCTCTGAGACTCAGGTAATCTATATGGTTTTGAATTTATGGGAGGCTGATTAGGACAAATTGGAATATTATGCTCAATTGCACTGGTAGAAGTGAAGTGATCTCCTTCGAGATAAAAATACTCATTATATTGTCGACATATCTCTAAAATAGACATTCTTTCTTCGTTATTTAAATCATCTAGTTTTAGATAAGATTCTAATGTTTTCATACGTTGTTCCACATTACAATTAATTTGTAAAACTTCGAAATTGTTTATACTAAACAAATTTAATGGAACATCATTTAATTCTATATCATTTTCAGTAGAGTTTAATATACTCACTGTTACTAAATAGTTCTCTGGCTTGACTAAAGAATTTGAGATAAAAACGCCAGGTAAAATTTCTTGTGATAGTGAGACACTCTCTTCATTTGTATTTACCATAACTCGAATAAACTTTTCCGTTCTAGCCGGTATGTAATGGGATTTAGAATTTGTTTTTAAATTTAGGTTATAAATTTTATTGTTTATTTTTAGAGATACATTTTTATCTCCGTAGCTAATTTCACTATTAGTTTTATAAAAAAAATCTTGACCCAAAATTCCATCTGTGGGAATTGGAAAATCGTCATCAACGATATTGAATGAATGCATTATTTTTGCATCACAAATTTGTATTTGTAAATAACATACACCTAAAGTTTGAACTGTTTCGTCAGCAATGCCTTTGAGTAAAAATTTTTTGTTAAAATGTACGTCTGTTTCTAATTTAACTTTACTTTTTTTTAGTAAACTAATGGATGCTCCCGTATCCAACAAAAAATCTGTTTTATTTTCCTTATTTTCGTTTATGTTTAATGTTAGTATTAGAAATTCGTTTGATTCTTTAAAATTATTGTTAAATAAAATTTGCGGTTCTAATGTTACAATTTCCCCATTTGAGTCACTCCGCTCGTGCTCGGGGTTGGATCGTTTCCCGGATTGGAACTTTGTACATTGGGAATCGTATTAAGATTTTTATTTTCCGTTCTGTAATAATAACCTTGGTAACTGCCATTTCCGTTATTATTGTGTTTGGCTTTTAACTTTCTACATTCATTTATACTATGGCCATGATTCTTGCAATATGTGCAAATAATTGTCGCGTATCTTATTTGCTGATTATTTAACGGAATATTTGAACGCGTTTGCAAGAAATTTCTGTTATTAAAATTGTGTCTGCAATTGTATATAGTATGACCGTTTCTTTTACATTTGTAACAGAATAATAACTTTGAATTTGAGTTAGGATTTTCTTTACTAAATGGCATAGAATTTATTGGTTTGAATAACAACTTTTTTTCCTCTTCTATTGCAGCTAGTACCGCACTTTTAAGATCTGAAAAGTCGTTTCTCAAATTTTTTCGAATAATAGGGATTATGCCGTCTAAAAAACTGTTAATAGCTAGCTTTGAGTGCAACCCTCGGAAATGTTTGGCGGTTTCTATACCTTCGCTTTGAATGCATGAACTATTTAGTTCGGCTAATAGTGTTTCAATTTTATTTGCAAAATCATGTATGGTTTCACCCGTTTTTTGTCGTGAATGTACTAACTCTGAATTTACGTGATTATAAGTGCGAGTTTTGCTAAATTGTTTAATTAATTCTTCTTTGATTGATCCCCATGAGGTTAGTTCGTTATTTTCAACGCATTGGTATGCTTTGCCAGATAATTTCATTAATATTATATTCTCAAATTGTTTTTTAGTTTCTACAGTTGTAGCTGATTGATAAATAATATCACCACCTTTTATGAATTTATTTAATAGAATAGCTTCACCACTGAATTCAGAGATTAGTTTTAAAGCAAACGAAACGTCAAGTGACATTGTAGGACTATTTAAATTTTCAACTTTGATATTTGAATTTGATTTTGAAAATTCACAAATTGAAACTGAGGTAGGTTTATCTGATTCGGAATCAGAAGAAACTTCGACACTATCTGGGTTATCTGATGACGAACATTCAACAATTATGTCAGATGGATTATTTGAAATAGTTGGTTGGTCACTAGTATTAATTTTTCGCACTTTTCGATTTCTTAAACTAATATTTAAAGAAAGACTTTTACGATTATTATCGTCTGACATTAATAATTTACCAAAACAAAAAGTTATGCTTTAAACAGCTAAAATTGATTTTTAATTTAGTCTATTTTATAGAAACACTTAAACTTTAGAGCAATTTAGAATTTTAAATTTAGAAAAATTAAAGATTTAAAATAAAACTTACATCTGCCAGTTTGTATGTCTTCTTGGATCTTCCTGATGTAGATTTGTTGAAAAAAATTGTTGTTGTTAGTGATGGAGAAAATTTAATTATTTTTGATGAATCTTGATTGAATCTGATGAATCTTGATTGAATTGTACATAATATAATTTTCCTTGACTAATTCTTTTATTCCCGTAGATGATGGATGTGTAATGTTGTTGCTGGGTATCGAATTGGTTGAAACCGTGTATTAGTTGTGTTTTCTGTTTATTTTGTGTGCAAACAAAAATTTTTTTTTTAAAAAAAATCTTTATAGCTAAATCTTTACAGCAATTTTAATATTTTATAAATCACTGATGCACTGAAAGTTATTGCACTGAAAGTTTTATTTATTTTTTTTATTGATTTTTCAAAAATTTAATGAATTTCTTTTTTTTTTTTTTTACGACCGGACTTTACGAATTTTTTTCTAATCACAGTATTTGGACCCGTTTTGTTTATTGGGATCCCACCGCTGTCACCAAATTTGTAGAAATACTCGTGACTAGGAAAATGAATTTTGAACACAACACATAGATTTAATTTTATTTATTTTATTTATAACAATAATTTTGTTACCCTCCGGTCGGAGCTTCAATTTAAAACTAAAGAACTAATTTTTATGTTTATTAAAATTATTTGTTTTAATTAAAAAGTCAATTCATCATTTTTAGTTTTGCTTTTGTTTTTTATAATTTTATGGGAAACAAGAGTTTTTAAACATTTTATGTGAAATAAGAGTTTTTTAATAATTTTATGGGAACAAGAGTTTTTAAACATTTTATGTGAAATAAGAGTTTTTTAATAAATTTATGGGAAGCAAGAGTTTTAAATAATTTTAAGTGAAACAAGAGTTTCCTGCTTTATTGCGCGTGTTTGTTAAATAAGCAATTCTAATAATGAAGAATGACCTCGATGTTATGGGTTTACAACACTATTTACTATTTACTAATTACTATTTACTATTTATTATTTACTATTTACTGTTTACTATTTATTATTTACCATTTACTATTCACTATTTGCTATTCACTATATACTATTACCTATTTACTATTTACTATTTACTGTTTACTACTTACTATTTACTATTTACTATTTACTATTTACTATTTACTGTTTACTATTTACTATTTACTATTTACTATTTACTATTTACTATTTACTATTTACTGTTTACTATTTACTATTTACTATTTACTATTTACTATTTACTATTTACTATTTACTATTTACTATTTACTATTTACTATTTACTATTTACTATTTACTATTTACTATTTACTATTTACTATTTACTATTTAATATTTACTATTTGCTATTTACTATTTACTATTTACTATTTCCTATTTACTATTTACTATATTCTATTTACTATTTACTATGTGCTATTTACTATTTACAATTTACTATTTACTAAAAACCATATTATCTGTTCTTATACTCAAATTAAATCTAGCTTCCAGAAAAGGTTTTTTATTTATTTTTTAAAGATCTTTTTGTTCTCTACATTCTCCTACTACATCTTCCTTTTCTTTACTCTGTACTCATACTAAATTTCCATTCCCGCTATTTCAGTGTTTTCCCGACGAAATTTCTTTCTTGGCTTACTGAATGTCATTTTCCACACATCCGCAAAAATTTTCCTTACTTTTCAATACAGCCTTAAACATCAATTGCTCTCTTATAATTTCCAGATTGTTTTTCAATCCCGATATCAGCATTAGTCCAATCTCCTGCGTTTTGTCTTGCAATTCAGCAATTTCTGACTTTACAAGTGTGTTGTACTGAATTTTGGACAATATACCCGAAACCGCTTCGTAGCGGAGGCCCTGTGCATTACAACCGATATCATTATTTGTATCGCGCATATATACTTCTGAAACATTTCACAGCAATCTATCCTGACATGTACAGCTATTATTTTACTTTTGGTTACTTTTATTAATTTATGCTACTATACACAATAAAAGCTTTATCGCTTGTAAAAATATTCGCGCTATAATAAATTTGCTTCGTGTCCTAATAGATAGTCATTCTCGCTATTATCTTATTAACAGTCTAGCATTTTCATTGAATTATCTTGATTGATAAATTTTCTATTAACTATTGGAGTTTTGTTGTATCTCGATTTATTTGTTTTAACTTATTATTATCGATTTAATGATTTGATTTATTATTAAATACAAGAATTAAATACAATTTTAAGAATTTTGATTTAATTATAATCAATTCTTTAATAGTATATTACATACCTAGCGCTGTAAATAGCATTTTACATGCGAGTGAAAATATTGCGCACGAGACGCAGCTCGAGGTTTGTTATATACTTTTGTTATGATTTCATATTAAGTACATTATATTTCTTAGTTGCTCGTAGGGTTTGTACATTGTTATAATCGAAATGTCAAACTAAAATGTTGTAGTACCCGCGTATAAGCGACATCAACCTGTAAATATAAAATTAATGTTAATAAGCTAATATATGTTCTACCAAAGTGTTTTACTTACAATAAACTTACGATACAATTACTACAATTACAACAGATTGGCGACAAGGATGCTAGGTATACAAATTACAAATTTTACAAGTATTACTGGATGATATATAAAATTTTCACAACCACGTTGATTTTTTTGGTTAGAACAAAATTTTTAGTGCTACAAATACAGGTGGTATACAAAATACATAAAAAAAAAAATTTACAAAATCTGATTACAACAGATTACAACGCTACTCATACAATATTTAAAAGTTACAAATAAAGTTGATTCAACAAGATTCCAAAATCATTACAAGCCGATTTATATGGATTACAAAAAGTGAGGTTAGTCAAATTACAATTGCTACATCTTACAAATTACAAATCACAAGTACTACAAATTGTGAATTACAAGTTACAAAATTACAAATTAAAGGTAATAAATAAAGTAAATTTACTACTTCATTATATAAGTCAAGACTCATTTGATTTAGTCTGTGACAAATTAGCTCCTATATCACCGTACAAAAAAACATATGATAATATTTTAAAATTATTGGACGAATTTTACAATCCAAAACCTTTGGAAATTATGGAAACATATAGAATGCATTTGCGAAAACAAAAGGAAGGAGAAGATATACAACAATTTATACTGGCATTACGAAAATTAGCCATTAATTGCAACTTCGGAAACTACCTGCAGTCAGCATTACGAAACTACTTTGTATTTGGATTACGGAGCGAAATAATACAAAGTCGTTTATTGGAACAAAAGGATTTGACGTTAGAAAAAGCAGTGGAGTTAGCAACCACCATGGAAATTTCAACAAAGGATGCAGCTCAACTTCATCAAGGAAATTTTAAATCCTCAGTAAGTGCTATTCACACTAATAAATTTAAAAATATTGCAAATAATAATACTAATGTTTTAGATAGAATTAAATTTTCAAATAATAGAAATAATTTTCCTAAAAATAATTTTAAAAATACAAATCATTCAAGATTGTGTTTTAGATGTGGTTCTAAATACCATTTAACAAATAGTTGCAAATATGTAAATTCCTTTTGTGAATTTTGTAAAGTTAAAGGTCATTTAAAAATTGTGTGTACAAAATTTAAAAATACGTATAAAAATTCCACACATTTAATCGAAGAAAGGGAAACCGAGTTTCTCAATAACGCGAATATAAATTCAAATTCCGATATACAATTACGCGAAAATTTTGAAAATTTTGATGAGGAGGAGGAAGTAAATAATTTTAATAAATAAGAAATTTGTAAAATAGATTCTGATTATCACGGCAAAATTTGGCTTGGCTTGATATTCTGGTAAATGAACATAAAATTAAATTTGAAGTGGATACGGGAAGTCCAGTTTCGATTCTTAGTTTAAAAAAAAAAATTATTTATTTTCTAATACAAAATTAAATTATACAAATTTAGAACTAGTTAGTTATTGCGGTACTGACATTAAAGTTATTGGATTTATCAGTGTTACAGTGTCGTACAATGACAAAATACAAAAATTACCAATATATATAGTAGATTCTCCATACAAAAGCAAACATGCTTTATTAGGACGCGAGTGGATACAAAAATTACAATTAGATTGGACGAATATTTTAAATAAAAGTACGAAAGACGTAAATTCCCTAAACATTCCATTAAATGACGTTCGAATTACCTCTCTTATTGATAAATATAAGGAAGTTTTTAGTGAATCGAGAGGGAAAATACAAGGGATGGAAGCTTCTATTACACTTAAACCCAATTCTTCTCCGGTATTTTGCAAAGCAAAACCAATACCTTTCGCAATAAAGGAAAAAGTCGAATCTGAAATCGACAGCTTAGTGAAGGACGGTGTTTTAGAGAAAATTAATAATAGCCAATGGGCAACACCACTAGTACCTTTGCTTAAGGCTAACGGTACCATACGATTATGTGGTGACTTTAAAATTACGGTAAATCCAAACATACTTACTGACGATCATCCCCTTCCTACAATGGAAGAACTTTTTGCTTCTATGGCTGGAGGCGAAATATTTACAAAATTGGACTTGAGCCAAGCATACTTACAACTACCGGTTAAAACCGAAGATCAACATTTATTGACGTTGAATACACATAAAGGTTTATACAAACCAACCAGACTCATGTATGGAATAGCTTCAGCGCCTGCGATTTGGCAGCGACAAATTGAGATTGTATTACAAGGAATACCAGGCGTGACAGTATTTATTGATGATATTAAAATAACGGGTCCAAATGATGAAACACATTTACAGAGATTAGAACAAGTTTTACTACGGCTGAAAAATCATAATATGCAAGTAAACTTGGATAAATGTGAATTTTTCAAAAATAATATACAATATTGCGGTTATCAAATTGATAAATATGGTATACACAAGCTTCGAAATAAAATAGAAGCAATTCAAAATATGAAGAGACCAGAAAACGTTGACGATGTGAGAGCATTCGTCGGTCTAATCAATTATTACGGGAGATTTGTAAAAAACCTTAGTACAATAATATATCCTATTAACAACTTACTAAAGCAGAACGTTGAGTTTAATTGGGATACACATTGCGAAACGGCATTTAAAAAAGTAAAATCAGAAATGCAATCTGACAACTTTCTAGCACATTATGATCCGACATTACCACTTATACTCGCATCGAGTTTTGAAGTTGGGGCAGTATTGAGCCATATCTATCCAAATGGTTCTGAAAGAGCAATACAATATGCTTCTCAAACGTTGAACAATACACAACAAAAATACCCCCAAATTGACAAAGAAGCTTACGCTATTATCTTTGGAATAAAAACATTTTCACAATTTCTTCTAGGAAGAAAATTCATTTTATTAGTTGACAATAAACCATTAATTCAAATTTTATCTCCAAATAAAGGACTACCTACCTTTACTGCTATGAGAATGCAACATTATGAATTATTTTTACGAACTTTTCAATTCGACATAAAGTATCGAAATACAAAAGATCACGGAAATGCAGACGCTATGTCTCGACTTCCAATACGATCAACAGTAGATTATAAATATGAAGAAGCCGATGTAGTGGAAATGAACTTAATTGAAACCTTACCAGTGAGTGTAAAGGAACTTGGAGACATTACAAAGCGAGACAAATTTTTAAATAATTTGATACAAGGCTTAAGAACAGGAAGAGAAGTTCCAGGTCGCAATCGATTTGGAATCGAGCAAACAGAGTTCTCATTACAAGGAGACTGTTTGATGCGAGGATTAAGAGTATACGTACCATCAGTATTACGAAATCGTATTTTAAATGAACTACATTCCACTCATTTTGGAATAAGTCCCATGAAATCACTAGCACGTAGTTATTGTTGGTGGGAAGGAATCGATAAAGACATTGAAAATATGGCGAAAGATTGCTCAAAATGTCAATTACTACAATCGGATCCAATTAAAGTTCCACTTCATTGTTGGGAAACACCAACCAAACCTTTTGAACGAGTACATACGGCTTTTGCGGGACCATTCATGGGAGTCTATTTTTTTATAATAGTCGATGCATACTCCAAATGGCCCGAAGTTCACATTTTAAAAAACATTACTACACAAAATACTATTGAAATTTGTAGGAAAATATTTTCATGTTTTGGCATACCTTCAATTTTTGTTTCAGATCCACATCTAGTGAATTCCAAAGTTTTTTTTACGGTTAAATGGTATTACGCATAAAATGGGCGCACCATACCACCCTGCTACAAATGGACAAGCGGAACGTTACGTAAGGACAATTAAACAGAAACTTAAAACTTTAAATTGTTCACGCGATGATTTCAATGCACAATTGTGTCATATCCTACTGAATTATAGAAAGACGGTTCATCCTGCAACAGGCAAATCACCTGCTATGCTTGTTTTCAATAGAGACATACGGTCAAGACTAGATTTGATGTTACCTAATAATACAATACGAAAAGGTAATCTCACAAATAGAAAGGTAAGAGCGTTACAAACAGGACAAAGAGTTGCTGTACGAGAGTACTTACACAAAATAAAATGGAAATTTGGATACATAACAGAAGTAATCGGTGAATTACATTACTTAATTAAATTAGATGACGGTAGGATCTGGAAGCGTCATATAGACCAAATTAGGGAAATAGGTTCAAATACATTTGATCACAATATTAATACAAATGCTAATCAGTTTTCGTCTATACAAAATGACTATACTACAAAGGAATTGATTACTAGTTAGCAAAATTTTCTACAGCCTGAAATTACACAGGAAAATACTTCTACTATAACAATCGAACAATCTACAATACATAACGAAAATACTACGCAAGAAAACACTGATAAAACAAATAAATCCACTAACGGTAATGATAATCAAAGAACTGAAAATATAACCAATAATGAACAAACTAATTTTACTCCAAACATACGGAGATCCTCAAGAATAATAAAACCATTAAAAAAAAATGGATCTATAAAAATAGGTAACTTTGAAATAAAAACAATAAAACTAAAATTACATACAAATTTATATTTAAATAAAATTTTTATTTTTTTTGGTGGGAAGAAAATATTACAGTACAATTATTGAATTAAAATTTTATTAAGCTCACAAAAGGAATACTTTTCTTTAAATTTATTCATGTAATTAATTAAAACTCTTCTTTTAAGTAATACTATTTTGAAATCTTATTTAGAGGGGAAGAGCTGTTATGATTTCATATTAAGTACATTATATTTCTTAGTTGCTCGTAGGGTTTGTACATTGTTATAATCGACATGTCAAACTAAAATGTTGTAGTAACATTACCCGCGTATAAGCGACATCAACCTGTAAATATAAAATTAATGTTAATTAACATTATTAATAATACTATATATATGTTCTACCAAAGTGTTTTACTTACAATAAACTTACGATACAATTACTACAATTACAACAACTTTTTCTACGACTTTGTTTTAATGCCCAAACGCATATAATTACTTGAAAAAATGAACTACTAATTATTAGTATATTACATATCTAGAGTTGTAAATAGCATTTTACATGCGAGTGTAAAGTGAAATTGCAGTACCTTCACGAGCATAGAAAATTCTTTACCACTCGAGATTTGTTATATACTTTTTCTACGACTTTGTTTTAAGGCCCAAACGCATATAATTACTTGAAAAATGAACCACTAATTATAAATTAAATGCAAATAGTTTACAAATTGTGGTAGGCTTTGCATTATTCTGTGTCAAAATGAATTGAAATATTTAATTTTTAAAAATCAAATTTAAAGAATTAAATAAAAATTGAATAAAAATTAAAACAAGCTAAACTTGCAATTCAAACATTTTATACGAGCACTCTAGGGTTAACATTCAAAACTAATTTTACTCAATCGAAAGTATCCACATTATTACAGACACAAACTAATTCGTATTAAAATATCATCAGCTTGATTACTCATAAAGGAAAGTGTACTAATAATTTATTTTTGTTTCTTTTTTCGAAATTAAATGTCAAAAACATGACATTTGAGTAACAAATAAAAAAATTTCATTATGTTAATTTTTTTTGTGTGAAAATAGATGTAAAAAAAATTAAATATTGGAACTAAAATTATAAAATATTTACTACCCATTATATAGTATATTCAGTTATATAAAAATACTAAATTAAATGTTTTAAACGAAAAATCAAAGTAAACAATTGTAATAAGTGAAACAAAGGTTTGTGTTTGCTCATCAATAAAACGATAATACAACAAAAACAAATTCAATGAGATAAATTTTTGGGTTCTTAAGTATATGTATATTCTTTAAATTATATTAAGCAAATTTAATTTCTAAATTTTTTTTAGTTTTTCAACTAGTGTAGTGGTGAAAGGTTATTTGAATTAATCAAACAATGACAATTGGAGATCTCGTAAAAGGACTTCAAGTTTTTATTTGGTTTATTTTTCTCTTAATGTTTACAGTATTCAGCTTTGTTGCCCGTGTTCTTTTTGTTTAATAAAACAAATAGGATATTGTAAATTTTCTATCTTTTCTACTAAGATCAGGCACTTATATCAGAAAATCTATCAAAACAAAACAATCTAACAGGAACAACAAACACACATACACAAATTAAATTTTCGAATCAGTAATTTTAACATTTATGGGTAATTGGATTTTAAAGATAACTAAATTATTGTTTATATTTTGTTTCGAATCTTAATTAAAAATAGATTTTTTGTTTATAAATTTAACTAACATGATTAGTCTTATCTGTTTATTTGTTGCATTATATTTTGTGACTACATAGTTTATCATTTTGCTTCACTTCAGTGTAATTTATATTTTTTTGCTTTCATAGTAAACGTTTCTGGCTTAATAAATAAGAGAAAAATGTGTTCCATTGTAATTGTCGCTTAACTTGCGGTCTCTTACTAGGGAACCGACTTCCAGTTACCTAGTTATTCCGAACTGTCTCCTAGCCAACAAAAATGTATAATCGAAGCACTCCTGTTGGAGTATTAAGTTACGAAAGTGTTAAATTCCAAGGAGTGACATGATTCTACAATAGAACCCATCAAGTGCTATATCTACACGAACAATTATAGAATAAAATCTCTAGCAATATTTTTTTTTTTTTAAAATAAAAAGTGTTGTGTAATAGGGTTGAAAATATGTGTCACAACAACACATAAATACCTTTTAAGACCTAGGTCTAGACCTGGGTCCCACAACAACTGGCATTCTAAAGTGTTGATTAACGCTTTTTTTAAACCTCTGCGGGTTGAAGCCACCTAAGACTACGGGTTCCGGCAAACTATTCCATTTGTATGCAGTTCGGACAAAGAAGTCTTTCTGCCAGTATGACAGTGCGGGGTCTCGACCGTTTCACTGGTTGCGGTAGCCGATTGCCGAGTAGAACGGGGGTAAGAATAAGTTTGAGGCATGATGCCGCTGATTTCATCTGATGAGCACTGTTGATGACGATATTTGTAAAAAACAACGAGGTCAGCAACAGTGCGACGATGTTGTAGGGAATCAAGTTTTGATGTCAAAGCTCGAGCACCCCAAACTTGACAACAGTACTCCATACAGGGACGAATATAGGACTTATAAACATGGAGCAATTGGTATGGAGTGAAAAAATGTTTGCATCTATTTAGGAGGCCGAGTTTTTTAGACGCGCTTTTTGCCATCGCCATTACATGATCGTTCCAGAGTAGGTCATTTGAAACTGTGACACCCAATAAACGAATGTTTTTACATTCACCTATTGGTTCATCACCCATACTGAATGAAATATCTTTGGGGAACTCGGTCTTTAATCTGGAAACAATCAACAGCTGTGTTTTGGTAGAGTTGAAATTGACCAGGTTTTGGTCACCCCAATCGGCGGCTTTTTTAAGGTCTTTATTCACGTTTATAGCAGCGTCTCTCCGGGCGGGATTAATTTGTTCGTACATTTTACCTTTTGAAGGAAGGGGCTCGAACGACTTGTGCAGAGTACTATCATCTGCAAACCTATTTATTGGGTTGCTGGTAATTTTCAACAATTCGTTGATATAAATCAAAAATAGGGTTTGGGACAATACTGAGCCTTGAGGTACACCAGCGTTAATTAGTTTAGACTCAGAAGAAAATCCGTCTAAGGAGACCGAAATGTATCGGTTGGATAGAAAATTTTGAATCAGCTTCACAACATTGGGATGAAAACCATACGCAACGAGCTTGTTGATTAAGTTGGCATGCCAGACTCGATCGAATGCCTTGGAGATGTCTAAAGCGATAACGTATGTTTCACCACCTTTATCAAGTATGCTGTTCCAACAATGCGCTACATAGTTTAATAGATCGGTAGTTGATCTTTTGTTTCGAAAACCGTATTGGCTGTCGGATATTAAATGATTTTCTTCCAGAAATTTTGAAATGTGTGTTAATATAATGCTCGTAAACTTTAAATAGGAGCGATAGTAAAGCTATTGGCCTATAATTTGAGATATCGGATTTTTGTCCCTTTTTGGGGACGGGCTGGACATTTGCCAACAATTTTAGTTAAAGTTAGTGCAAGTTCTTTGGAAAAGGTTTTTAGAATAATGGGTGGAATATTGTCCATTCCTGAGACTTTGTTGATGTTTAACCTCTTTAAAAGTTTAGCGACTATTTTGGGTTTGAAGTAAGTTCATTCATATTAACTCCTGAAGACTGGATTTGGGGTATTTCTTTAAGAGTTTCCAAAACAGTGGAGTTCCGAGCAAAGCGTTCAGCTTTCAAGTTAGCTTTTCTTGCGGGATCATTGACGATTAAATCACCATCAATAATAAGGGGAATAGAAAATTTTGTACCAGAATTTAAAGAATTAATGGCACTGTAGAAACTCTTGTCAGAAACAGACATAGACGTATGTTTTGAGATAATCTGGTTAGATATTTTGTTGGCCTTTAGATATTGGGATCGATTAGTGGGAGTTTTGTTATGAATCCAAATATTAAATGATCTACGTTTGTTTCTAAGTGCCGTTCTGGCAGCTTTGTAATACAAGTTTTTTTGTTTGGGTTTTACTATGGAGAAAGGGACAAATTTATTGATAGCAAATTGGATGGTTTCTGTAAAGTTTTGAGCAGAAACATTTACATTGTCAGTGTAAAAACAATGACGGTCGAAAGGGAAACCATGGAAAAAATTTTGAAGACCACTCTTATCCATTTTTGAGTAGTGAAATATTTTACGGGGTTTGGGAGCTGTAGTCTTAAGTAAATCAGTTTTGATAACTGATGAGATTAAATAATGATCAGAATTTCCAATACTACCTTTCGCGACATCGACACTCGTAATATCTGGCATTGTGGTAAGATAGAGATCTAAAAGAAAACTATTATCACCGCCATTACGGGGAGTGAAAGTCGGGCTTTTAACAATTTGGAATAGGCCCTGAGACGCGGCAAAAATTTCTGCCAGTTTTCCACTATTGTCAACATCGTCGGTCGATTTGGAGAATTCCAACCATGATTTGTTGTGGACGTTGAAGTCACCGGTAACGATAACTTCACAATTAGGAGACTTTGCTCTTATCTCGTCCACAATTTTTGTCAGTAAATTAAAAAAGTTTGGGTAACGTTTGTTGGGGGACCGATATAAAGCTATTGTAAAAAAAGTCATTTCTGGAAGACAAATCTTTAAAACCATTGTATTGAAGCCGTCACCGTGTAGTTCAAAATTTGGAAAGCGTGTATACGCAACACTCTCATGAATGAATGCGCATACGCCCTGATGGAGTTTGAAAGCTGATTCGAACCTATATTTTTTTTATGACCACGTGGTCATGGTTAGCGTTCAATCCGCAGATGTTTTGCTCACCACCTCAATCGAGGCACAAAGCCCACACATGATTACGTGTTGGTCTGTATCCTCGAAAGAGCTTATGAGCGGTACCTCTACTGAACGCTGCTCAGCTAAGACTAGGAGTGCTAATTAAAGTTCGTCCGCCAGCGCCCTAAGATATCATCTTGGCTAATGACATCCCCTGCCATTGCCAGTGGTATGTGATATCTCACGCTAACTCATATGTCAATGGCAGGGACTGGAGTACGCAGGGTAGTCAGACCCGTAGATCAACATTGATCATAATCGATCAAAATCGATCCCTCCTGCGGGAAGATATATCCATTTCTCAACATCTTCAATAGATCCAAAAACTATTTCGTTGCATATTAATCACTTCTCATTTATATGTTTTATACTCGACCCGGTTGGAGTGTTTTTGTTAAGTTTGAAGCGTCTGTTTCTACCCCGACTCCTTAGGACTCTGTTAAAAAGCGTGCAATATGTAGTGTGGGTGATTGAAATTTGGTATTGGATGGCCATATTAGGGAGCAACTGGTGTGAAATTTTTACTCGATCAGTTTAGCAATTTATGACAATAGTGCAATTGGTTTATATTTCTTTTTTCTGGTTTTATTATAGGTATCGCTTGCAACTTTCGATAGGCTCGGGTTTTCCAAGTTGTTTATGAAGTGGCTTAACAGACGTGATATATGCTACACTAATAGAACCTACATGGTTTAACGTAATTGGTGGAAGACCCATCTGTCCAAAGAGTTTTGGTGGGTTTGGAAAACTTTATTGCTTGTGACATTATTTAATGTAAACACTACCACGTGATCTACTTGCTAGTCGTGGTTACTTCTAAGGGTATTTCGAAGAATTGATGTTGGCTTTTTGAGTAATACGTGTAGACTAAAGATCGTCAAAAAAGTGGAGATTTGTTCAGATATATCGATCTCTCGTTCATTATCAGTTAAGGCAGAAAGTCATCGTGCAACATGTCTTGAAAGTCACCGTGTAACTTGATGTTGAGGGTACTGTAGAATGTTGTATGTGGTCGTATCGGATCCCCGTAACATACTTGATGTACTCGTTTGTAGTAAATAGTAATATCTTGTGGTAGAGGAAGGGGTGGTCTTCCTTGCCCAAGTTTTATATATCTTGGCCATACCAGGTCAGAGCAGCTACAGATAATTTGTTTCATTCTTTCTGGCTTGCAAAGGCCTAGCTTGTGAAAATGTTTGTTTGTCGGACCATCCTCTGTTTCACACATCATTTTAAGAGTTTCATGGATTCTCTCTCTATATCAATTTTTTTTAAACACAGAATTCTAAAATTTGTTTTAGAGTGCAGGAGATCCTCTTGTCTTCTCCATATTTGTGTTTGATTCTTGTTTCCGGCTTTGTATTATGCATTTGACCGAATTGATTTCCTTTCTGAATATTCCGTTACTGTGTTGCATTGTACGCTTTGTGATAATGTATTAATCCAAGGGTGAAAACGTAGCAACCTTGTGTAGATTTAGTAGCATTCACATACTTGCTTTAAATCGAAGCACGTGAAATTCACAGTGAATAACGCCGCCCGGCTTTCACACATAATGTATATATTTGTGTTGCTATAGCTCCGCTCGACAAACAGAATAGCAAAGTAGTTGACGGCGAAGTTTCCGGCTGATGCAGCGAGAGGATCTTTAGATGGCCGTATAGGCTACCAAGAATTTCGACAAGCTACAGTCTGATTCCTTGCTGCTACAGATCCAATGCGTATTTGCAATAATGGGAAAAGGATAAGGATCTCCCTGGCTGATATTGGTCTACTTTTAAAATCCGCTGCGGTATACAAGTCTTTATTTTTGTGAGCACTGTCTGTAAAGAATCAGTTTGGAATAATTTAAAATAACTGCGAACGCAAAGAAGCTCTATGTTTGGGTACCTCGTGAAATAATGCAAAAAATTTCATCATTTGAATTTCCATCAGTAAAATACTGCTAAAGTGTAACGAAATCAGGCAATTTCTGAATCATCGCGGGTGATGAAAAATGGGTTAAATATGATAATATTAATCGCAAACGATCATGGTCAAACAGGGCCGTTTACAATCTTCAAATGACTCCAAAGTTTGGATTGACATTTAATAAGGTGATACTGTGTGTTTGGTGGGATTGGAACGGACTTTTTCTTTATTTTTTTTTTTTTTAATAAGAAGTGTTGTGTAGTAGGAATTACAAAATGTGTCACAACAACACATAGATACCTTTTAAGACGTAGGTTTCACAACAACATGCGTCTTGAGGTATAGGTGGACGCTTTTTTTAAATCTTTGTGAATTGAAGGCACTCGAGACTATTGATTCGGGCAAAGCATTCCATGTGTACGATGTACGCACAAAGAAATCTCTTTGCATTCTATTACTATGACAGTGAGTAATCTCGACAGTTCGACCGCCCGCACAAACTGATTGACGAGTAAAACGGGGAAAAACATATGTCTGAGGTATTATGGACCTGATTTCATCCGAGCACTGCTGGTGACGATATTTATAAAAAACAACGAGATCAGCAACAGTGCGACGATGTTACAGGGAATCAAGACCTAATGTCAAATCTCGATCACCAACAATTCGTATAGCTCGCTTTTGAACAGAGTCCAAAAGAGCCAGGATAGTAACAGATGCAGCGCCCCAAACTTGACAACAATACTCCATACAGGGACGAATATAGGACTTATAAATGTGGAGTAATTGATGCGAAGTAAAATATTTTTTACATCTATTGAGAAGGCCGAGTTTTTTTGACGCGCTCTTTGCCATGGCCATTATATAATCGTTCCAGAGTAAGTCATTGGATATTGTGACTCCCAATAAACGAATGAGCTGATACCACCTGGCCAAACGACCAATTCGGTCCTCCACTGTTAACAATCAATCAGATTAGCACAAGATTAGTAATACAACAAAGCGTTCAGAATTGAACCTCCATGACAATGCCAGATCACATATCTTTGATGACCCGCCAAAAAATGTAAACTTTATTTTAAAATCGTGGAACCTGAATTTAAAAATTGGATTCAAAATGTTTAATGCTTTGAATGTCTAGTGTGGGACAGTACAATTATCTGAGTTCTTAGTTATAGTTTGTAAAAACCGATTGGTTCTCCATCCAGATTGTGTGTCCATTTTGCTCTGATAAAAAATTTTCTGACTTTCTTAGTCCTCTTCAATCTGTCATTCCACCAGGGTACATTTCTGGTCCTTTTAGAGTAAGTTCGCAGTTTATTATATATTCAAACACCAACCTCTAGTTTTATTGCAATTAATGCAAATAATCGTATAATTATTACTGTTTTAATTTAAACTAATCCACGCTAAAGCTGCCTGCCGCTAGCTCGCGTTGCACGGGGGTTCCATTGACCGTCTTCATTCACAAGAAAATTTAAACTAATCAAAAACAAAAGCGTGCCTCAAAAACCACCCAGGATCTCCAAAAGGGAGATCTTTCCTGCCACCGAGGACTCGGAAATTACCAGAACCAATTTTGAAATGATACGTGCTATCGGAGCCTGTATTTTATTTATTATTCAAAAAGGATAAAAATAAAATAAAATTTGTGGGATGGGGGTGTCTTAGGTTTTGCCTTAGGAGTCACGCGAAGAACTTCCCGTAAAGTTAACCCAGTTTTTTCACATTTTCTTAAAAAGCTCAAAAACTAAGATAGCAATTGTTTATACAAATTTCATTATAAATAGCTAGCTTGATGACAAACAAAGTGGGAGAGCAATGATCTTGATAGCATTTTTTATTCTCATGATATTTGCAAGAGACGATTTTCAGTCAGCTTAGAAACCACTAAAAACAAAAGAGCTGATTTTGGCACAAAATCATTTGGCCCTGATAGGTCGATTGTAACCATTTCCGTTGAAATCGGGTCATCCGTTGTTGAGAAACCGTTGGACAAGATTTTTTTCCCACATACCATGAACAAAAATATAGACGGGCTGCTAAAATAGCATAAACAGCTTCAGTAGGTCTTGAAACGTAAGGATATAAAAATTTCGATTTCGAAAATCCAGTTTTCAAAACAAAATAATAAAACGAAATTTGAGATAAAATCACCAATGTCTTCACGACGACAGCTCTCTCGAACTACTCGTCTAGCAATAAACTTCCATGAACACTCACTTGAACCATTCTTTGGCCGTACTGAGCAATATATCCCTAAGAACGACTTCTTTATGAAATTCTCTAAAATCCAAAGTTTTCCGCTTAGCTACAAACTACAAACAATTAAGCCTTACAAAAAGAAACTAACTCTCTCACATTAAAAGTCGTACCACTTCCCTTAAACATTTCTTTCCATTTCCTCTACCATCCCCTTGAATATCTTGGTCCTTCACTTTCCACTCCTCTCCACCAATTAATTACTGTTGTGCCTGCAATAAATATTAAATTTATTACTGTGCACTATAAATACATGTTATCTAAACATAAAACCAGAGCTGCGGAGTCCAAGAGTCGGAGTTGCCAGGAATTTTTTAGTAACTGGAGTCGGAGTCGGAAAAAAAATTTGTCGACCCCGACTCCGACCCTTTTGAATATTATATACAGTTTTTTTTGCTTAAAGTATAGAGGAAATAGCATCACTTTGTCTTAATCCCGACTCAACTTTAAAATGTTTTTAAAGTACTTCGGTCTCTATTCTTGCACAGCATGAAGGCTTCTGTACTGTCATTTTGAATAAAGTTACCAGTTTATTAAGGATTCCCATTGATAGGGGAGCCGCCATTAAAGTCTTCCGTTTGAGAAAGTCGAAGGCCTGCTTGGCAGGTAGAGATTTATGTTGAACTCTCGACATTTTTCCAAAACCATACTTCGATAAAAGTACATCGGTGATACCTCAACCTTGCCAGAAACCACAATGATATACTCAAAACAACTGTGCAGCAAAAGAATTGATTTTGGTAAATAGACTTGAAACCGTCCTGTTTTGAACGGGACATACCATTTTGGGAGTTAAATATCTCGTGTTCTGACTACTATGAACGAAACTTGCTTTCCTAGCTGCCCAAGTTAGAGAATTATGAAAAATAGGCAGCTCTCTAACTCTTTAGCTAAATTTTCGAATAACTTTGATCTAGTGACTTGTAACTCTTTTTCGATGATTACGGTTGGAGCTATGGGATGGGTTGTGACAGAATATATACAGTATTTGTAATACGTATATTAAAACCAAACAACATTAAAATTAAATATAAAATAGTTGCCTTTTTTAAAAACGTCAGCCTTTTATATGATACCATTCTTCACAGGGTGACACATTTCATAGAGGTCGCTACAGTTTTAATGGCGTTATTAAAACACACAAATCACATCCATCTTTGAAAATTCGGAAAAACTTAAGGACTCAAATATCAATAAAAAGCTATGTTATTTAAAAAATCAACCTTTCGTTTAACGCCCATCTGAATGGCCTCAAAACAGCTTTTTTAATTTTATTATACGATTTTCTGCTCCATAAAAACGGGCCCTTATAATTAGAATAACTCACCTAAGCGATATAAGTCTGGAGGTGAATAGATGCGGTATACGATATCATAGTTTTGATATGATTGAAAAATTTGGCTATTGTTATCATGATAATTAAGTTGCCACACCGCTTTGTATTCATCGCTGGCTTTGATTTCCTTAACCAAATAATTGCAGTTATGAAAGATCTAATGAGACTCTTAGACCTGTATCAGGCATTCGCATGAAGTCGCTTGTAATGCATAAACAAACAAGTCTTTGCACAAGTTTCAGTTTCTTTTTCGCTATGGAATACAAATAATTGCAGAGGGTCTGACATTTTCATCTTTGTATAGCTACTTGAGCATTTTCGGAAACCGAACTTTGTATACCTACGATCTTTGTATAACTACTTGACCATCTTCGGAAACCGAACACATTTTTAGTCAAAATGCCTCTTGCACTATGACTGAACTGTTATTTTGACATTTTTTGAACTGATATTTTATTAAAATTTTTGAGTAGATTTTGAACATTTTATAAGATTTTCAAATATTTCAACATGCAAAATTTAACTGATTTATTTTACCAATTTCACATTTAGCGCTTTTGCTTCTCTCCATGAAAACAACTTATCCTATTTTAGTTTTTACTAGGGATGGAAAGATTTATAGAAAAGTCGATTCTCGATTCCAACTTTTATTTTATAAACTTCGATTCCAAGAATCGATTCTCCGACTGAAAAAGTCGATTCTTTCGATTTTAATCGATTTCTATGTTAGAAAAACTAGCTTTAATAGAATTAAATTAAAATTATATTTCATATATTATTTCATATATTTATTCAAAATAAACTGAAAAAAATTTTAAACAATCATTTTATGAAAACCACAAATTTTCTGCAACTGATCTTAAGAATAGTAGCATATTCAAATGATCAGGCGCTAGTCTACTTCGAATCTGATTTGTAATCAGACCAGTATGTGAAAATAAACGCTGACATGGTGTTGATGTTGCTACTATTGTTAAATTTAAAGTGTTTACCACATTCATGACATTTAATCTTTGAGCACTTTTTATAATAAATCCACACAGCACTCGGTGCCATTTCGTATAATCGTGTATAAATATAATTATTAATATTAGAAAGAAGTTAGTTTAATATTAAATATAAGGTTATAAATATTACTGTGTCTAACACCACGTCACCACCACTTATGATTGACAAAATTACTGTTAACTGTGTATGACTATAGTACTAAATTTGTAAATAAATAAAAAATCGAATACGACTAAATTACTGTGTATGACTATATAGTACTAAATTTATAAATAAATTAAAAGTCGAATACTAAGAATCGATTCTTGATCGACTTTGAAAATTAAAACTCGATTCTTTATAATCGATTATTTTAACAGAAAAGTCGATTCTCGAGTAGAATCGGAATCGACTTTTCCATCCCTAGTTTTTACTCTACCGGGTGATTTTTTTAACCTGAAACTTTCAAATATCTCGAAAAATAAGCACTCTACGGAAAAAATGTCCATATTCAAAATTTAATCATTCCGTAGGGGAAACGCATTGGTGCAAAAAAATAGTCCCCCACCCCCCCTCTCTGTAGGTGGGCGGGGGTAACTTTGAATCTAAAATAGGAACCCCATTTTTTTTATTGCAGATACGGATTCTTCGGGTAAAAGTACGTACGATTTGACTAAAAAATTTTGTTCGATTCATGATATATGTAAATTGGCCTGCCAGATCACCAGATCTTACTTCGCCAAATTTCTTTTTGTGGGGCTATCTCAAAGAGAAAGTTTACAAACAAGAACCAACAACACGTGAGAATATGATGGGGCGAATCAAAAATGCTTGTGCCAAAATTCAAGCAGACACACTTCTCAGTTGTGTACAGTCATTTGAAGAGCGGATTAATATGTGCATTGAAGTCGAAGGCCATCATTTTGAACACTTATTTTAAGCTAAAATTTATTTATTCACCAGCCATTTACATTAATAAACTTTTTACAATGAAAACGTGATATTTTTTATTTCAAATGTATTACAAAATCGTAGGCATATGTTCTAAGTAAAAGAAATCGAAAAAATCAAAATTCGTCGATTACAGCGCCATCTATCATGAATCGAACAAATTTTTTTAGTTAAATCGTACGTACTTTTAGCCGTAGAATCCGTATCCGCAATAAAAAATTGGGGTTCCTATTTTAGATTCAAAGTTACCCCCGCCCACCTACAAAGAGGGGGGTGGGGGACTAGTTTTTTGCACTAACGTGTTTCCCCCACGGAATGATTAAATTTTGAATATGGACATTTTTTCCGTAGAGTGCTTATTTTTCGAGATATTTCAAAGTTTCAGGTTAAAAAAATCACCCTGTATATTAAAATTAAAAAATCAAAGGCAAAAACAACCAAAGAAACGTTCTAAATCAATTTAATATTTTATTTTTTACGTTCAATATGAATATTGTAATATGATTAAAAAAGTGCCATACGGGATGTTGTTTTTACAGAGATTCATTCACATTCAACTAGATCTCTATTTGAGATCATGTGATGGAAATTCTGAATGACTATTGGGCGTGAGGGTGGATCAATATTTGAAAGGTAACGCGAAGATACAAAATTCTTGCTAATAAAACATCGTGCATTCTTGTCGATCAATTCAATTATTAGATACAATGTAAAATAGATTTTGATTTTGCGATTGAACTAGATTTGGTCTTCTTATTTTTATATCGAAAATTTGATTAAATTATAAATAATTGATATAAAAATATTATCTATTATAGTTTTTCTTTTAGTTAATAGACGCACTGCGCTACTAACAGTTAAGAGAACAAAATTAAAGGTTTAGTGAAAGAAACAACATATATTAAAATAAAGATCGAATGCTAAATTAATCAGAAAATATTCAATGATTAAAAAAAATAATAATAAATAAAATAACACATTTGGATTAGAAACGAATTTAAAACTAAAAAATAGATTTGTTTTGGACAATAGTATAATTTTTAACTAAATTAAATTCACGCAGTAGATTAGTATCAATTCAATATTTATTTTGCTGAAATCCTGTTATATTCATTATACTCTCCTAGTTTTGTTTAGATTGTTTAGATTAGCCTAGAAATATTTACTTAAGAAAAGTATCAATCAAATACTAATCTGTTGTGTGTTTTTAATTATGTAAAAGTGTTTTTTTCTTAAAAAAATTTAATTTTTAGTTTGTTGTTAGATAACAGTGTGTTAATTAATATTATTATAATTAATAGTTGCAACCTATAAAAAATCAACACATTCTGATTTTGGGTAAACTCTTATCCTGCTGTTTCTTAAAATTATAATGTTTCTTAATATATTTTTGCAATATTATATTTTATGATCTATGTTTATATCTTTTATGCTAATAATAATATAAGCAAGACTTTTTGCATCTAACACTTCGTATTGAGTCATTCCATGTCAAACCAACCAGTCACTCAACCCGACCATTTTAGATTTTTATGAAACTTAAAGAAATTGTTTTCCATAAAAATACAAGTAAAAAACGATTTTCAAAAATTTTTTATCTCTACATTTTTGTGTAATTAATTTTCAAAATTTTGGAATATCGTCATTTTGGGGCTTACCTGTATAGTTTAAATTTCAAATAGAGAGCTGATAGACCCCTCATTTTAAAGAGAATTGCACAAGGTTTACTTTGATATGCTACTTACCTTGGTTGGTTGGTTACTACTTGCCTTGGTTGATTCAAAACCGGTTTTTTGAAAATCTCTAAAATCTTTTTTTGAAAAAAAAATCAAAGATAATGTTTTTTTAAAATTTTGAAAAAATCATATAGTTTTTGATATACTAAAGTAAAGAAATCCTAAAACTTTCAGAGTGGGACCAATATGGGATCAGAAGTTATAGTAAAATATAGGAAGATATGTTCAACTACTACTGGAATTTAGTGTTCTTACATGTAAATAATAGTAAGTTCTGAGTTCCAATTCCAATTATTCCAAATTAATTTAATTATTTACTTAAATATAAGATATGATTAAACAAAAGAAGAAAGGTAAGTCTGTAAGAAATTAACTTGGTTTTGCCAAGTGACTGTATATTCAAAAATACCTAAAGATTTCCCTATGCGAGTTTATTAGCAGCTAGTAAGTTTGCTTACCAGTAATTTGTAAACTCGATCAATGTAAACGATTCATTACTCAAAACATACACAAAATTTTGAATTATGCACCGTTAGTTTGCATGATGCAGTTGCTGTATGCATGTGCATGATGCAGTTGCAGTCCATTTATTTCAACGGCGAATGATTGGTTTTCTTAACAGAAAACTGCCCACCAAAATCGAAAAACTCATATATGTTTCAGATGGAGCAACATCACAGTACAAAAATAGATCAAATTTTATAAATTTATGTAATCATGAGAAAGATTTTGGCATAAAGGCCGAATGAATTGCTTTGCATCATCACATGGTAAAATTCGTGTGACGGTGTAGGAGGCATAGTAAAAAGATTAGCCGCATTAACCAGTTCACGGATGGTGTATAACGAACAAATAATAACTCCTCGCCAATTGTATAACTGGGCCAATGATAATATAGTCAACATAAAGTTTATTTATACTACTAACCTTTATTTATTCTAAAAAAACCACTCATTTTCAGTAGAATCAAGTTTAAAAATAGTTTCATCTGAGTACACTGGTCAAGATTTGGACATTATATAGATTGTTGGCTTTGTTACATGCCAATATTCCGATAAGTCGTGGTTAGGTTGTGCGCTAGCAACAGAAGAAAATTTTGTGCGAATAAGCCTCTTGACACCACATGGACCTTCTTCATATTTCAAATACCCTTTATTGCCACATATATTAACTATTCATAAAAAGGAAGTGTTGACTAAAGTTGATCCTATAACAATCACAGGCAAAATGCATCGATTAAGACGTAATGAATCCAACAAGGCGAATAAGAAATTATATCTGTTAAATAAAAAAAAATTACGTGAGTTTAATTTCAAAATAAATATATTTAAACTCCTACTAAAGTAGCTTTTTAATTTACAAACCTTTTTAAATTTGATTATTATATTGTTATTTACATTAGGGAATGCAATCCCGGGATTTTTTGCTTTACCAATCCCAGGAGCCCTGCATTCGTGAAGCAAAAAATCCCGGGATTGCAATCCCTAATTTACATGTAAAAATATTAAATCCAGTTTTAGTTGAACATAGCTTCTTATATTTTACTATAACTTTTGATCCCATATTGGTCCCACTCTGAAACTTTCAGAATTTCTTTACTTTAGTATATCAAAAAATATATGATTTTTTCAAAATTTAAAAAAAAATTGGATTTTTTTTAAAAAAAAAGTTTTTAGAGATTTTCAAAAAAACCGGTTTTGAACCAACATAAGCAAGTAGCATATCAAATTAAACCTTGTACAAATCTCTTTAAAATGAGAGGTCTATCAGCTTTGTACACAGGTTGTACACAACTTGAGATATTTGAAATTTTAACTATACAGGTAAGCGCCAAAATGACGATATTCCATAATTTTGAAAATTAATTACACAACAACGAAAAGAGATAAAAAATTTTGCAAAATCGTTTTTTACTTGTGGCGAATAATTTCTGTAAGTTTCATAAAAATCTAAAATGGTCAGGTTGAAAATTAAAGTTTTTTGGTTGGTTTGAAATGGAATGCCCCTATTAAGTTATTAACCTTTTGGTTTTGTTACAATCTATTTACTCGCTGTAGTTATATATGTTCCTTCTTGGTTACAAATTAACGCATTGAAGCTAGCTTGTAGAATAATTATTTTGTTTTGTTTGTGTTGGTATTTTTACAATTTGTTATTTTGTTCACTATATATATGTATAAACTACCTAAGGATGTATTGCATAAGATTAAAATACTTTACTCTGATTTACAGCTTTCTATGGGACAAATAAAAAAATTTGAAATAAAACCTATTGTTACACTTTCTTCACCACCACACAAAATATGACAGATCGAGATGTTAGAGGCGCAGGGACATCTAGAGCTAATTCCAACGCTATTCAATTTTACGGTGCACAGCAATTAAATTATCATCGTGGTTTCAATCCATATGATCCCAGTAATTTTTACAAATTTGAATATCATTTTTCTTCGTTAGACTATTAATAATATCATTTTAGCCCGTTCACAACATTCTATAAATTTTATAACCGAAGACTTTCTTGCGGGTTTCATGCAAGATGGACGCATGTCTGTTGTACGAAGGTTTTTTTGCCTTTTCGTCACATTTGATTTAGTTTTTATTTCACTTTTATGGATCATCTGTGTTATGGTAAGTTATTCTTAGAGTTAAATTCTGTTAATTTATGTAACTTTATTTGTGTTTTAGATTACTGGTGATAATATTTACAATGCACTAACCAAACAAGTTTTACACTACACTATTTACACTTCTTTATTCGATATTGTTGTAGCAGCATTATGTCGTTTTTGTATTTTAGTTTTAGTTTATGGCTTACTGTATGTAAACCATTGGTCGATTGTAGCTGTAAGTATTATGTTTGTTTAAAAAGTAAAATATGAATAATGTATGTTTTTTTTGTTCGTCTAGCTTTGTACTGCAGGTTCGTGTTTCTGTTTGATAACGAAAGTGTTTTATTATGATGCAAGTAGCAACATATAATTGTGCTCTAACATTTTCGATTAACAGTTATTTTTTCATTTAGTGGTCACAAACACCACAACCGGTTTTTGAGGTACTTTTAGTAATAGTATCATTTGTGCTGTCATGGGGTGAAGCATGGTTCTTAGACTGTCGGGTTATACCACAAGAATCACATGCGAGAAATTATTTTATTGCTGCAACACAATCATCAAATATAGATGAGCGGTCACCCTTGCTAGCGCCATTTTTACAATCTGTACATAATTATAGAGTTGGACCAGAAAGTATTGGTAATTTTTATTCGCCTATTGATTCGGCACATAATAGCGATGATGATGATAATATGGTTAGTATGAAATAATTTATTCGCTGATTTAATGCTAAAGATTTTATAACGGGCTTACTATTTTCCATGCCATGTTTATCGAAACCTTGACCTTCTTTAAACAGTTAAAACAACTTCTCAGATTGTTTAATCAGATTGGATTGATAAAGTAAAATTTATTGTTTGATCAGACAATCATTGGATTCCATCGTCGTCATTGGAAGTTGTAAAATATTAAAAAATCATCGTTAATCGTATCATCGAACTTAATTTAATTGTTTATCTTTTAACTCATACGTCATAATATTTACAAATATTTTCTAATCTTTATTACAATAATTCGATCCCTTAACGTATTTTTATTTGTACAGACAAACTTTTTAATCTTTTTATATAGATTTAGGTTTTTGTCTAACATTCTGTTAGTTTCAGTTGAAAGATAAAGTCGTTGTTTTCTATTTTCTAAAACTAAATAAAAATGATTATTATACGTAATTTTTTTAGAAGTAAAAAATACAAAAATAAAGAATCTGTTAATCAATTAGAGTATAATGTAATGAGAATTCGATATTTAATAGCAATGTCATGATTTTGATTTATTTCAAATTGTTTGAAATTCGATCCCAATACTGACAAAATTATATATTTTTATATTACTTGTTTATTTTTGTAATTCTTTTGTTCGAAGGACGATGAATATTGTAAAATGGGATTAGAAGCTGTACGGCGTTCATATGACTTATTGGAATCAAAAGATTGGAAAATAGAAAAAGTAACACAAAAAAATGATACTATCCAAAGTCTTCATCGTGATGGATTAGGAAAAATTTACAGATTAACGGTAAGTAGTAACCTAATACAATAGTTTTTTCCAAATAAATAACAAAAATAAAAAACTTAAATCAAATAGAAAAAATATACAATTATTGTAGTTGGGTTTGTAGTTTGCGTAATAAATGTAACTTCAGTCAGTTTAGTTTTTGAAAAATTAATGAATGAAGTAATCAATCAAAAAAATTTAATAGTCATAAAAATTAATTCAAAAATGTTTAAATGTGTTCATCTTAATTGTTACACTTTTGAATACTCAAATAATATATGAAATAATTATTGTTTGATTATTTATTCTAACTTATTTTAATATTTTTTTTTTTTTTTTTTTTTTTTAATAAAATGTGTTGTGTAATAGGGTTTAGAATATGTGTCACAACAACACATAAATACCTTTTAAGACCTAGGTCTAGACCTGGGTCCCACAACAACTGGCGTTCTGAGGTGTAGATTAACGCTTTTTTTAAACATCTGTGGGTTGAAGCCACCTGAGACTAAGTGTTCCGGCAAACTATTCCATTTGTACGCAGTTCGGACAAAGAAGTCTCTCTGCGATCTGCCAGTATGACAGCGCGGGATCTTTACCGATTCACTGGTTGCGGCAGCCGATTGCCGAGTGGAACGGGGGTAAGAATAAGTTTGAGGCATGATGCCGCTGATTTCATCTGAGCACTGCTGATGACGATATTTGTAATTGTAATTTGTAAAAGACTCAACGTAATCGAAATTGTTGAAGTTTTAAATTAAATTTATATGCATGCAGAGATGAATTTTGTTATCTTGATAGTTTTTTATCTACAGGTGTAAAACCCCACATACACCAGAGATACTTTTTATGTAGGACTTATTTTATTTTTCGGTTTTTTTAATTTTATTTTACAAATCTAATCTTACAACAATATTATGAATGCGGCGCGGTCAGCTCATCATTTAAAATGTTATTTGGAGGGGGTTGAGAGTGCAAACTTTTGAAAAAAATTATTTCAAACCTGGTCGAGTCATATGAGGTGTCATATGAAAAGTGAATTTTTCCAGTCAAAAATAATTATTCTTGTAATTTTCGGAAGCACAGTTCTTTTTGATAAATATCAAACACCTTTGAGAGTTGCAACATATTTTCTTCATGCAGATGATTTTAGATCGAAACTAGTCAAGATATTTTTCAGATTTTTATTAAAGAGTTAAGAATAACTTTCTAATAAATAAATAAAATTAGACAGTGTGTTGATAATGTGAAATACCTATAGGCGCACCTTAGTTGTAAAACCGACACGTGTGGTGTGACGAAAAATGTCATGACGCTCACACTCTTTTTAATTTGTTTTTGTTGTTTTATTTTTTCGGTTGTTGCGGGGGGAGGGGGGGGGGGGGGGTTTAATAATATTGAATTTTTTTCACAAAATAACAGTTTTATAATATTATATCTGTTTTACATAAAAATAATATCCCTTAAACAGCAAACATCACGAAAATACGTCAAATAATATTCCGTTACTTCACTGTAAAACAGAATGTCAAAAATATTGACTTCTTTTGTATTTATATTCAGTAATTTCTATTATAATTAAAATAAGAGGAAAAAAAGTAGGCCGTCACGGGACCGCGGCAGATGTGAAACGGCAGAGGATAATTTGGTAGGATAATTTTTTTTATTAATAAATATAAAAAAATTCAAAAAAAAAAATACAAAAAAAAATTTAAAACAAATAAAAAAAAAATATAAATAAAAAATTTAAAAAAAGAATAAAAATAAAAATTTAAAAAGAATATAGAAAAACTAAAAGAAAATTTAACCAAAAAAATTGCCGAAAAAAAATAAAACAAGTCAAAAAATTAATGAAAAGAATTATAAAAAAATTAAGAAGAAAAAAAATAAAATATAAAAACAGAAAAATCAAAAAAAATTAAGAATTTAAAAAAATTAAACAAAAAAAAATTAAAATAATTATTATTATTTTGAAATAAAAGGCTGTCCTACCATTTGTCGTTGCACCGTACAATTCGGTTTTACTAGCAAGGCGCGCCTACAGATTACTCAATTTGGAGAGGTTTTTGTGAGCAATTAAGCTTTAGTACATTTTGAAAATCACTTGAATTTTGCAATTCGAGACCATTTTTTACTTTCTCGTAGAAAAACTCCTTTAGAAAATTGTTTCTGTGTTTCGTGCCGGGATTCGAACTCACACTCATCAGAGACACCTGTTCGAATCCCTAGTGCCTTACACACTCAGCCACAGCGGCGCGATGACGAACTATATTTTAATTTTCATCATTTCATATTTACTTAAGTTGAATCTTTCATCTATGATTACATATTGGAAATTGCATAATAGAATTCAAAATCCCAAAGAAATTTTACTCAATATTTCTTTATAGGTTTTTAATTAATTATAATTTCTAAAAACAACTTTTATGTTTCACAACTGCCGACTGCCGAGTAATAGAATTTGAAGATTTCTCAAAAATCATATTTGTTAAATCAAAAGGGAAATTTTGCAACCATAAAATTAAATGATTTAATTTTTAGATTTTACACTACACAAACCTTGGAGCACTAAAATTTTACACATTGTGGGCATGTTGAAATATACTTACCAGCATCATAAGATACATACTCCTTATAATCAAACATTTTCGATCGACCCATAATTTCCTACTAAATTAGCCTAAATTAAAACTCGCGCACTTATTCGCGAATAATAAATTCTATTTAATTCTCATCTCACTCACATTCGTCTTGTTCGTATTCATGAATTTTATGAAGTTGTATTTAGCTCACGAACGAATGAAAAGACAGAAGAATTAAATTTTTGATTCGCGAATGTAATTTTTCCGTGCTCTGTTTAAAATGTTATTTGGAGAGGGTTGAGAGTGGACATTTTGAAAAAAAAAAATAGTTTCAACCTTGACGAGTGGGGGAGGGGGTGTCAACTGAAAGGTGAATTATTTTTCATTCTAAAACAATTTATTTTGTAATTTGCAAAGGCAACGTTTTTGGTTTATTTCTAAAATTTTGTTTTTGAGAAAAACTATTCCCGTAGGATATTATTTAAACAGAACCCTCGTCGAGCAAGTTATATTCACACTTATCCTACTTATTTTTAAAAAAATCAATTGAAGATATATCTTAAAAAATTTAAACACTTTCTTAAAAGCGAAAATAGAAATATCGTCAATGCTGGATCAAAACCATCTTTAGCTACAAGCCTGATTGCTTTTGTCGTACAAAAAATCGTGAACGTTTATAGGTTATTTTATATAGTTATTATTATATATATAGTTATTTTCATGTTGTAATTTTTTTATCTTTTTACACTATTTAAAGTCTTTAAAATCATACACTAATACTTATTTAAAGGTTTATTGTTTTTTGCATATGACGTCCATTTAACCGGCTTCTAACTAAAGATGGTTTTGGCTGAATGTAAGAAATGTTGTAAAATAATGCACCGATTTTAAATATGTAAACGACATATTTAAAAAAAAATCGAAGGCCATATTTTGATATCTAATAGCTAATACGAGTTACCAAACAAGAAGTCAACAACCGATTGGAGCGTGTATAAAAATAATAAATCTTTTATCAAATCTGTATTTATTAAATGACTTTTGAGCACAGATCGGGTTATCAAAGATTATCAAAATATCAACGAATATCAATATGATCATACAACAAAATTTAAAAAAAAAAATTTATTGTTATTTGTAACTGCATTTAATAATAAATACATTTTTTTATAATTATTTAACCCACTCAGCTGTCAAATTTTGTAAGCGGTGAACTGTTAAAAATTTCTGAATATCTTTTCATTAAAAAACTTAATTAATGCATATAAAAAAAACAAAACAAAAATTGCGTCCATCAACATCTTAGAACGCATGTTGTTGTGGAACCTTGGTCTTAAGAAGTTTTTATGTGTTGTTGTGACACATATTGTAATTCCTACTACACAACACATTTTATTAAAAAATACAACGTACTGACCAAATAATAAGCAAAATTTTAATCGCATTTATCCCAAAAAAGTATAAAATTATAGAGAGACTGAAGTCTGCCAGAATTGTTTTAATATATGTTGGTTTAATATATACCATGTAACCAATTGTAAAACCACCATATAAACCATATATATTATCGCATTAAATATATCAAAAGTATTGGATGGAATATGACATGACAACTTGGTCAACAAGCTAGTTTGGTACGATTTTCATTCCACAGGCGTGATACTGATTCGTAATTTTTTTACTAACCGATACATTTGCCATCTATGTTGATTTAAAACTGGCATATTAGTTGGAGTCAGTAGTGGGTCTTTATGAGCTCACGATATTTTATCATTGAAAAAAAATGCATACAAAATAATGTTTCTTTAATATTCAAATGCGACGATAAGCAAAATATGTTTAATTCGTGCAAGCGATGTCACAAATTATTGCTTAGTTCGGCAATTGTTTAATTGATATAAAAATGATTATATTTTTATTCTTTTAATTTTTTTATTTTACAAAAGGTTATTTTTTCATGAACTGGCAGAGATTTCTTGTACATATGACTATGTTAAAAAAAGTTTCGCAAGCATATTTTTGTATTAAAAAATCTACTTCTAGAAAATATTCGCAAAATCGGTCTAGAAATCGAGTTTTCTTCAGATGTTTTGTTGTGATGTTTTAAAGTTGTTGCTCAATTTTTCAATTTCTCCAGCCAAAGTTAAATAAAGAACTATTTAACGCATTGTGTTTGGCTAAAACCGATCTTTCTAGTATCATTTTGTTAGATTTGAACTAAAAAGTACTTTGCGCAGCCGTTATACTTATACTGCCGACACTAAAAATAGTTTTTTAAATTTTTAGATTTTTTTCTGTCGAATCACTTTCTAAGTAGTCACTTCAAATCATGTTGGAAAATATCAGGTAGTTACAGATTAAATGTCATTTTTCCGCAAAATTTGTAATTAAAAAAAAATTAACGATAAATGGGGAGTTTTCTGAGAAGTTTTTCAAACTAATAGGTTCAGTTAGGTTGAAAACTATCAAGTAGTCAGATTAAATGTCTTTCCATGGGAATTCTAATTATTGAAAACTAAAAACAATTATCAGTCTCCTTTATAATTAAAAATTGTGGTACTGTATAGTCTAAAACCTGTAGACTTCGACAGCATATGCAGTTTAATGCAACTTGAAATATGAAAAATGTCAATTGTAAGTCGTCCGAAGGAAGAAATGACCAATATTGATAGAGGATGATAATGGGGTGAGCAAAATTTGTACTAATGATAGTTTTAACTATTCTATTAGCGATAAAAACAGATATACCCTTGGAAAAGGTACCACAAGGAGTAAAAGGTTACCGTTTTGGGGGACAAAATTTGCTCAGTTTAACGAAGTTCAAATTTAAACGTAGTATATCTTTTAAAAATATTCTAAAAAACGACATGCGTCAAGCGTGCTTTAGTTGCTGGAAACATGAACATTATTTGTATTCAGAAAACTGCATTAAAAGTTATATAGACGATGTGTATATTAGAGTAATTCTCTCGAAATGTCTGATTTACACTTCAAAAATTTCAGTTTTTAAATATTTCACAAAAGATGTATTTTAGCATTTTTTAAAAATTTGAGAACTGTATCTTTTTTTATCTATAAAGGTTTGTGAAACATCTAGACTTTTTTTGAAAACGCTTGGAAAAGCTTGGAAAAACTTGGACGGTAATGACATGGATGGTAATGACATTTTACTTTATTTCACTTCAAAGAAAATAAAGCATGGCTACTATATAAAAATCTTTGTGTATTTTGAATAAAGGCTTAACTAAAAAAAGCACATAGCATATAGAAAAAAACATTAATGTTTAAAATAATTGATTACAGGTAAGGATGGTAATGACAAGAATAAAAATATTTAGGCTTACCTTTTACTTCAGGAACTCTAAATAGGATGTATAAGGATGTTTACAGGCAAAAATGTTATCTCATTAACAAACTGAAGATGGATACTGCTATCACAGAATGTGATTTAGGTTAGTAGCGCCTAGCGCCATCCAGTGGTCATTACAGGCTATAAAAACTATTGGATGGTAATGACACAAAATGCAAGTGACAAGTTAAAAAAAGGCAGGAATATTTTTTAAATGCATTTTAAAGCAAAAGCTACATTTTTTGAGATTTAAAAGATTTAAAACTTTAAAAAAATATATATTTCAAAATCAATTTTAAATTTTATACAGTATAGATAGGTCATGAAAGACAAAAGTTCTGCTGAGGGACAGCGGATGGTAATGACATCCCACTATTTATCTTATACTTTCAAAAATAAAAAATGATATATGTTTAGTTTAAAGGCATTTTATTTGTCCATAGGATGATGCTAAATGCATACAAAAAAAAAATTATTTCTTGAAATATTATTTTATGGTTGCTGTAGACATGGGACAGCAAATCAGACATTTCGAGAGAATTACTCATAATTAGCTTATCTAAATTTCAATTTTACCGTTATGATTGATCTGAACGCAGAAGTGATGGAGTCAGCGTGTACATAAGAGTAACAATTTATACTCAAAGTTAATCAGTCTCGAGCTAAAATAGTTTTTTATGAATAGCTACACCCTACCTTTATGCAATCGCATTGGAACATTAAATGATATTTTGTCGAATTATTCTACACAGTATTCTACTCTTATATTATTATTTGTTGTGACAATAGAAATATTCAGAATACTGAAAAGTTTTCACAAATTTTCATAATTAATGAAAAATACACGTGTTTATGCATTCAATGGCGGCATTGTTAGATGTTGTCACTTGTCATTACTTAAATTTTCTTAAATTTTAAAAACTCATGATTATTTTTTTGTCACATACATAGTAAAATTTAAAATAACAGCTAAAGAGACTTGACTAAAGAGACTAAAATGATAAACGACTTAAATCCACAGATTAAATTGCTCTGTGTGTGGTACTTTACTCTGTTATGGGGATATTCCTTAATCATTTGACCCACGGTCTTGCTCAAGGATTAAAGCATATAGAGTTATCTCGAAGCTCATTTCTTCGGCAAGCACTAATGCCATCATCAAGGATTATTCCATAACAAAGATTGAGTGTAATACCGAGTTGAGTTAATCGACTTCATCCTTCAGCACCCCTAAGTTATCACCTTGATTATTTATATTTAACTGCTATTGTCATTATAGTATATGATATATCACGTTAACTCATATCCCAATCCGTTGGGGTTTGTCACATTCGTAGAGCAAAAATAAAAAAAAAGTTACAAATCAACTAAAAATTATGCCTCCTTGGAAAAAAATCGGTCTGGACAAAATATATTTGCACTTCATTAAACAGATTTTTTTGTTAATTTAATTTAATCCTTTCTGCTTTTCTCTTATTTTATGTTAAAACATTTTGAAAAGTCGATTTTTTTCCCAGTAAATGGAAAGAACCCAAAACTATTCTAAAGAAATGCTTTGACCGAATCAATAGTATCGCCTTTAATCTACAAATATTTTTAAAAAAGCGTCCACCAACAGCTTTAGAACGCATATTGTGGTGGAAGGCAGAGGATATCCACAGAGTGAAGTCTTATCACCCCGCTTGTGGAGTTTAATGGTAAATGAAATTCTTGCCATATTAGATAACCAGGGCTGCAATAGAATTATACCCGACAAACATCATGTGCATGGTGCACGAGTAGGTGCACATTTCGTGCACATTTTATTTTGACTAATTTTGTACTTTTTTGGAAATATTCTAGTGCATATTTAAAAATTAGTTGAAGTATAAATATATTTGAATACTAACGTCATACAAATTTGTTTTAATTTAACATTTTTAAATCATGTAAACATGTTTACAAAATGGGCATAGAACTTTAAACAAAATGTTTTATGCACATTTTGTATACATGTATACATGTTTACTTTATACAAATGTTCACCGTGTAATTTTATATTTGTGTATTTGTTTATAAAACTCGCATGAAACATGTTTACGAAATGACCTATATACATGTAGACGAAATGCGCATATACTTGTGTACGAAATATATAAATTTCAGTTGGTTAAAATTCACTAGAGTTCTAACCATTTAAGATATACATAGTTTAAAACATTATATACTGTAGTTATCGCTTCTCGGCTTAAAGACTATGATAACAGCGGCTCTGTTAGGACTACACATTGGTTAGTATAAGGTTATGATATTTCTATTAACGAATTTATTTGATATTTTGTAATATGTCATAAACATGTTTCTAAGAAGTATACAGAAAATTTATGTATCTTTTGTAAACTCATCGTGAACATGTAAGTGCACAAGTGGTGCATTTGTGTTTAAAATGAACCTGAAAATTTTCTGAACAAAATACGATTTTTCTGTAAATCTGGTGATGCACATGCTGTCAACATGTCTCTGAAAAATGTATACATTGCTGCAAAGCTGTGAATGAACATTTTAGTGCACGTTTGATGCAAATGAGTCTGAAATGTCTGTGCATATATGTGCTAAGGCGTTTTACGACATGTGCATGGTATGGCGCACATCATGTACATGACATGTGTTGTAAATAATTTTGTGCACAGACATATTGTGTCATGCACAGTTAGCGCACATTTCACGCATTTTTTCCAAAATTGTTTTACGGGATATACACGACTGACATAGGCATTGTGGTTTTAGATTAGTTTGAAAAAATACTCTATGATTTTCTAAAGTGGTCTTACTCTGATGCGATGTAAATCTGAGGACAAAAACTCAATTTTAGTAAAACCACGGTGGTCCCGTTTATCAAGAAGCATAATTCTAACCTGACTAATAATCATGAGAGGTTTGGTATTAGTAAGCGCAAAGGAGACATAATATTTAGTTATTCTAGAAAGTAAGCTCCTGTGATGTAGTCACATAAAGGCAATGGTTAGTAGGGCTACTACCACTATTATGATATGCAAAAATCTTACGGTGCGTATTACGGGCAGTTCTGGTCTGGGCAAAGGAGAGTGCATAGCGCCTTTCGTCTGCTCTGAACAATTTTTTGAACTGACCAAATGTTTCATCCCAAAAAGAAGAGACGAGAATGAGAAATAATGTTCTGAGGCCAGCATCAGTGTCAGGAGTTTAAGACAGTCCTAAGAACTAATTAGGGGGTTGTAGGAACCAAAAAGATTAAAAATATGTTTAGGATTAGGTAGTATCAACTTCAAAATACTGACAGGTATGCTCATAGCCCATAGAACACTGCTGATTGGACAATGAACGAGAAATCACCTTTAAAAATATTGGGATTGAAAAGTTGGATGAATGTAGATTCTGTCAATTAGAAAGAGACCCCAGTTCACCTCCTCAAAAAATGCACATCATCTTTACATACAAGTGACGAAAAAATGGAAACTAGGGAAAATTATGCTATAAGCGAAAATATTACAGAAGTTTATGAAAAATAAAGGCAGACATACACCGGAAAGCTAAAGCTTTATAGTTTCTACCTAGAAACCTACCTACTTTCATATAAAAAGTGACAACATTTTTCGATGCTAAGCTTTCCAGCAATGGTTTACTCTCCAAAAAACCACGGAACTCATGCACGATACATTTTTTGTTAAAACGGGCACCGTTTGAAATTCGGACATAATTCCTTCACCTAGAATTAAGGGCTTTAATCGAAACATATGCAAATACGCAGTCATAAAATTTTGTGTACCACTTCATTTGGCACGCAAACAGAGCGATTATTACAATAATAATTTGTCGGCACACTTATCTAGTCTAATCACTTGCGAGCTGGTATAAAACCTAATGTAATGGGAAACATTATGAAATTGCAAATTATGAAATATTTGAATAAAGAAATTCAATCGGCATACCGAACACTGAAAGAAAAAATTCGGTCACTACAACATCTTTTGTACCAACCGAATGTTTTCTGTCACAATAACCTCAAATTCGCTTTTTGTTTCTTCAAATATGGTTTTTTAAGAAAAGACAACCGAATTTAAGGTTATTGTGACAGAAAACATTCGGTTGGCACAAAAGAGGTTGTAGTGACCGATTTTTTTCTTTCAGTGTAGACGACAATTCATAGAAACTTGGATAACAGGTTTGTGAGTTTAATGATTCTTTTGAATTTAAGCAGAGCATTTAAATCGATTTAGCATTTAATACTGCATTTACAGCGACATAGCAAATTAGTAGATGTAATTTAAATCTGAGCTGTAAACACTTTTTATTTTAAAAGCTTGCAACTAATTTGATGTCTAGGCTTACTACAATTACAAGCGATTCAAATACTTACGATTCAAATTACAATCTACGTTGTAAACTCATATTAAATATGACAAGATGCAGATTATAATATACTATCTACTAATTTGCTATGTCGCTGAAAATGCGGTATACACTTGATATCTAAATTGGAGAACAAATTCGGATTCTGAACTGTATTGTGTAAGTTACTTCTTATGTGTCTGAGTTACTTCTTATATGTCTAAACAATGCGCATATGTTGCTGATTGTTGTTTTGAGTTTGATACATGTATACTGTCTTATAATTCTCAGGTCAGTGCGTATGTTTTTAAGTAACTTTGTTTCTGTAGAAGCCCTGCAATATTAGAATTGGAGACATCTTGCAAAATTTGTCTGTTTCATTTTAATTATCATCGTTGTTGGTCAGCCGAGTCACCGTCAGAAATATAAATAAAACTATTCAACAGAATGAAAAAGCTTCGAACCCCGAAACTTACTTTTAATATCATAGGATTATATAATATATCTCCGAAATTAATTATGCGGATGTTGTTTAATATATAAATTGACGTTGATTAATCTTTTTCAATATAATTCAAAAATATTTTATTCAACACTTGTTTGGTTAAATATATACTCTATTTCCTCATAGACAATAGTAATCGTAGTTATAGAGAAGTAGCTTCACCAACAACTGATAATTGTAATAGTATACGGAATTGTAAGATAATCCCTTAAACTATAAATTATTGATAAGCATAAAAAATGATTACAATATCATGAATTGATGAAAGTTTACTTAAACTAAGTATATACTTACAATACGATGAACTTGAAACTGCATTTGAAACTATCATATAATAAATCTTTAAAATTATCTACTTTTGCAACTGTAGTATGCAGACCTACTTTTCACGATTTGCTATGCTAAAATATGAAGGGGCTGAAATCTCAAGCTCTGAGATATCAAGACTTCGGTCTGGGTTAAGGATTTGGATATAGTTTTCGGCAAAAAATTTTTATGAGGACATGGTTTTTAGTTTTGGCCAGCGCTGTATATCAAACATAACTTTTTGTTAAAGTACAAGTATTTTTTATCTCTGTTATGAAATTTATTACAAAACTAGCACGAAACATCAATACGTTGCCGGAAAATTATAACAGATCATAAATTAACATAATTTAGTGAAAAGATGAAACACTCAGCAAACTACTCAAAAACCTCTCCATTTAGCGTTTCGAGAAAATATTACAAAATCACAAATTCATATTTCTTTCAAAATTCCAAAAATATTTCAAAAATTATTACAAAATCAAAAATTAACACTTTTTCCAAAATTCTAGAAATATTTCAAAAATTGTAACTTTTTTCAAAATTCCAAAAATTATAATAAATTCAAAAATTTTAAATTTTTCAAAATTCTGAAAATATTCCAAAAATTCTTACAAAATCAAAAATTGAAACTTTTTTCAAAATTCTAAAATTATATATAAAAGAATTCTATTTTTTTTTTCAAAATTCTAAAAGTATTGCAAAAATTATAACAAAAATTAAAACTTTTTCTCCAAAATTCTAAAAATATTGCAAAAATTATTATAAAATCAAAAATACAAACTTTTTTCGAAATTCCAAAAATATTTCAAAAACTATAACAAATTCAAATATTTCTATGTTCAATTTCATTTTCAATTACATTTACGTCATAAAAACAGCTACATTTTTTTTTCCGAAAAATTGGCTTAAAAAATAAATGAAATCATTTTTTGACACACTTGACAACATTTTTTTGACAAACTTATAATGCCATAATTCTCAATAATAATAATAAAATTTCATGTCATACAAATAATTAATTTTATTTTTTCCAAAAAATGGGTAAAAAAATAAATAAAATCTTTCTTTTGACACACTTGACAAACTTATAATACCATAATTCTCTATAATAATACTAAAATTTAATGTCATACAAATAATTAATTTTATTTTTTTCCAAAAAATGGTAAAAAAATAAATAAAAATCTTTCTTTTGACAAACTTGACAATATTTTTTTGGCAAACTTCTGATGCAATAATCTAGTTTTTGCTCTCACATAACAATCCCTATCATCAAGATTTCTCCAAATTCAATGTTCCTGCTCGTAATCACTTAAAATTTACGTTTTTTAAGCTAAAATATGCAAATTTCCTTGTTTTGACACACTTGACGATTTTTTTGACACACTTCATGGACAGCTATCGAACACATCCTCCTTTCGGCTCTTACCATTAAATATACCTATTTTTAGAATTCAAAATTTTTGAAATCCCTCCAGTGGTTTTCTAGATTTCGTCGGTTGTGACGGACGGTCGGCAGACATACAGACATACATTTTTTTTTTGCTTTTTTAGAATCAGTAGGTCCTAAAACGTCGAGAAATGCCAAAAAGGTGGGGGTAAGAATTTCACTTATGGCTCATGAATGTAATACTTGGGTCTTTCAGACCGAAGTAATTATTACAAAATCAAAAATACAAACTTTTTTCAAAATCCCAAAAATATTTCAAAAACTATAACGAATTAAAAAGTTTCCATGTCCAATTTCATTTTCAATTACATTTACGTCATAAAAACAGCTACATTTTTTTTTCCAAAAAATTGGCTTAAAAAATAAATGAAATCATTTTTTGACACACTTGACAACATATTTTTGACAAAATTATAATGCCTTAATTTTCAATAATAATAATAAAATTTCATGTAATAGAAATAATTAATTTTATTTTTTCCAAAAAATTGGATACAAAAATAAATAAAAATCTTTCTTTTGACACACTTGACAACATTTTTTTGACAAACTTATAATGCCATAATTCTCAATAATAAGAATAAAATTTCATGTCATACAAATAAAATTAATTTTATTTTACTCCAAAAAAATGGGTAAAATAATAAACCAAAATCTTTCTTTTGACACACTTGACAACAATTTTCCGACAAACTTATAATGCAATAATCTAGTTTTTGGTCTCACATACCCCCTCAAAATTTCTTCAAATTCAATGTTTCTATTCCTAATCACTTAAAATGAACGTTTTTTAAGCAAAAAATATGCAAATTTCCTTGTTTTGACACACTTGACGATTTTTTGACACACTTTCGGTACAGTTATCGAACACATCGTCCTTTCGACTCTTACCATTGAAGGTATTTTAATGTTATCTATTTTTAGAATTCAACATTTTTCAAATCCCTTCAGCCGTTTTCTAGATTTCGTCGGTTGTGACGGCCGGCCGGCCGGCAGACAGACATACATTTTTTTTTGCTTTTTTAGAATCAGTAGGTCCTAAAACGTTGAGAAATTTCAAAAAAGTGGGTGTAAGAATTTCACATTTAGCTCATGAATGTAATAAATACTTAGGTCTTTCAGACCGAAGTAATTTTCAACGATTGTCATTTTCTAAATTAATTTTTTATTTGTAATTTTACCAATGATGTTTGATATTTTTTGAAAATGATTTACTGCTATATAAATTAGTTGTCAAATTTATTGTTAGCTGCATTGGTTTCTAATTCTACACACTGAGAAAAAACTTTACTTTATCCAATTATATTTTTAGACAATACAATAATTTGAATTATCTTAATGCATTCACAATTATTGTATTGTCTAAAAATATACTTGGCTTTTTTCTCAGTGTACTTTTCACCCTGTTTTCACGCTGCATCTTTACTTTTTTTTCTTGGCGTTCATGCTCCATGTAGGAGCGTTGCCAGGCTAATCAGATTTGAATATTCACCACGGTCATTCGTAACAGCGACATAATTACCATGGCAGCCGATTTTTTAAGGCCGTTTATTACGTCAGTCTCCCATTGCAGTCGTGGTTTATTTCGCGGTCGCTCAATCCCTGGGGTACTAACGTACATTTTTTTAATCATTTCAGACTAAATCGGTTCGTAGAACATGCCCAAACCAAGCAATTCTATTATCACGCATACAACCTATTATATCAGGACCCTCAAGAAGGTTTATAATCTCAAAGTTATACCGGGTTCTGTACTCTCCATCGTCTGGCCCGGGTGAACCAAAAAAGTAGCGTAGCATCTTACGCTCAAATACAGATAAATGCAATTCGTCATTTTGTGTAAGGGTCCACGTTTGTGACCCATACATTACAACCGGTCTAATCAACGTCTTGTATAACTTGAGTTTGGTGTTAGTTGATACATACGGTGATCCAAGGAGAGGTTTAATTGAGTAGAAAGTTCGATTACCTGCAGCGATTCGAGCTTTTATATCTGTAAGTATGCTGTTGAGTCCAGCATCTTTACTTATTTATATAAAATAAAGCTTCTAAACATTTCCAAACGGCGACACTTAGATTACTTGCTAATATTGAAATTGAATAGTTTGTCTTTATCGTCCTATAATGATTAATTCTATCAACCTGTTAAACCGAGTACTAAGTTATAAATTAGACTAAACTTATAAAGAAGACGGGCGACGGTTTCCATATAATTGACAATTAAACAGATTGGTAACTCTCTGGTAATGGTGTAGGACAGTGTTTCTCAACTGATTTTATGCTACGGACCAATAAATATTTTAAAATTCATGGTAGATAGGTAAAAGTACAGGTTATGTCAAACTTACACTTACTTACAAATGACATTATGAATTTACAACGACAGCGATAAACGAAATAAAGTTTAAGGAAACCAAAAAATAAAAGAACGAATTTTGATTTGTTTATTACACATCAAATAGACAGAGCTTAAAACGCTTCTTATCTCACTCATTTACTCAGTTCTTTCAGAGCGAATAAGATAAAAAAATATAACATTCCCAGATACAGGAGTAAAACTAAAAAGCTATCGTTCTTATTCCTATTTCGAAATAATAGTAATTTATTGTGTAAGTGTTTAATGCTATATTTTATTTTTCGAACAAAAGTTTACAATGCGAACGAGTATTGCAAATTTGCTATATAATAAAATTCATTAATCACGAAGCCAATAAATAAAACATTTTATCCTTCTGACAGAGTGAAATGTATTAATTTAAATTGAATTATTTTAAAAGTCATTGATAAAACAAGTAAAACGAATAAAAAAACAATTAAATTTATTTTAGTTGTTTATACCTCCAAACAATTAAATAAATTTTATTCAACTTCGATACCTATTTAATTGTTTGGTATTTTGAAAATGAAAAATCACCTACAAAGACATCAAAGTTTTAACTACTAATACTAATAAAAATGGAGAAACCAAAATATAATCATAAAAAATGCTATTTTTTTCATAGTAAAAATTGAATTCAATTTGATCATAGTAGCCTTTGCCCTTTTCAATACTCGAGAGAAGGACGTGCTCTATAGTTTGAATTTTTTATTTTTTATTCTTCCGGCAACTATAAATATTGGTTTATTTTTGTTTTGTTTAGAACCATAATTGTGTGCGTTACTAGTCTTAATAGAATAAAATTAGCAGTTATTAACTTTATTCTGTTGCGTGAATACACAATAAAACAATTTATTTTATTAATAATAAATAATAAAAAATTATATTACTGAACTTATCGTGAAAATTTGTAATAAAAATATTTCATTAAAAAAATTGTTTCTCCTTTTTTATTTTCACATAAATTGTATTAAAAATATTACAAAAATATTATTATTTCTACAATATTTAAAATACAAAATTATTTTGTGTGCATTTCAGGAGAAACTATCTCCCATCTTCAGCAATGCAAAACAAAGAACAAACCTTTTTACTTTGTTTTGCATTGCTGAAGATGGGAGATAGTTTCTCCTGAAATGCATACAAAATAATTTTGTATTTTAAATGTTGTAGAAATAATAATATTTTTGTTTTGGATTTTTTTGAGATCAATTAAACTAAAGTAAGTAAAGAAGTAATTGGAATATTTTCAATTCAAAGGTATGGTTTTGAAGTTTCTCAGAAAAATACTCCACTTCATATTTTTCGTGTTTCGGATAAATTTGAACCTTCCTCGTCAGTGCCCGGCTCGAATCCTTGGGCAGACACGCTATCGATTACGCCGTTGAGGCGATGACAATTTCGAAGTTGAAACTTCTTCATCACTTATATATTTTTACTTAAGTTGAATTTTTCCACTGTCATTAGACTCCATATTATGGAAATGTTTTTACATTATATGGGATTTTTGTAATATTTAAATACAATTTATGTGAAAATAAAAAAGGATGAACAATTGTTTTTTAAATTAAATATTTTTATTTTATATTGAACTCGTTTATTATAAAAACTCAACAAAAACATTTTCACTCTAAAATATAAAAACAATAATTTAAATTAAAACTAATACGCATGTGTCTCTCTCGAATATTGAAAAAGGCAAAGGCTACAACGATCAAATTGTATTGAATTGCCATTGTGAAAAAAAAAGTTTTTTTATTATTTTTTGGTTTCTCAATTTTCATTAGTGAATAAAATTTATTTAATTGTTTGGAATTAATGGTATAAAAAATATAAAATAAAGTTATTTTTTTTAATTTGTTTTACTTGTTTTACCAACGAATTTCAAAATAATTTAATTCCAAAGGATAAAACGTTGTATCGAATTCGTGTTTAGTGAATTTATTCTCTCGCTAATTTGCAAATTTGTACACTTTTGCTCGAAAAAGAAAATATATCATAAAACACTGACCTAATAAAATACTAATATTGTGTTCCGCAGCAATCGTGCAACAGAATAAAATTAACTGCTGTTTATTTTATTCTATTAAGACTAATAGCGCATACAATTATGGTTGTAAAAATTTTACAACAATTTTTTTTCTTTATTATAGTTGCTGGAAGGATAAATTTTTGTTTTCAAAAACACATTTAATTTTTGCTTCAAAGTTGATTCTTTCATTCGTATTAACAATAATAATAGATTGTTTTTCTGAATGGTTCTGCCAATTAGGCAATTTTCTAATTTTCTTTTCCTGCATATGGCATAAAAGAATAGTTAGTATACTTTCCTACAAGAGATGAAAACATTGTTTTTTTTGTGTGGAAACATTTATTGTTTATGACCGAGACATGTTTATGAACGAAAAACGTTTTTATCTCGCGTAGGAAATGCAATTATATCTGTGATAGTATATATATAATCGATATTTATTATAAATTATACGATTAGAAATCGACAACATAACATTCAAAGTTCAAATTCTCTTTTTTCATGGTTGCGTTGTTTAAAAAACTTTGTAAAATTATATGAAAAACCATAGCAACTACAACTTGTTATTCTTTTTACACTAGTGGAAAAAGAACCCATTTTCCCAGGGCATTAAGCGTGATGAAAATAGACTTTTCATATGCTATCATAGAAAAAATAATAAAATCGACTCCAAAGGAGTGAATAAAATAAATAAAAATTTTACTCTTACGAGTAAGAACGATATTAAAATTACGTAGTAAATTTTGCTGTTTTTTCGTGATTGAAAATTTGTAGGAAAAATTTTAATTTATGATATAGTTATTCACATTTGAGGTAGTGACTTTTTCTGCGGACCACTAGTAGTCCGCGGCGGCGGACCAACGGTTGAAGAGAAACACTAGTGTAGGGCATTCTACTTTAATAACGAAGATTTTGAATGTTTCCAAGTAGAAGTATCTACTCTACAAATTAGCGAACGAAAAAATTGTAGTAATCGGTTACAGTGAAACACCAAAGAAGCACACATCACTTTTATCGTTAGCAGTGCACTGTAAGAAACAGTAGGATAACAACATAGGCAACGATCAGAGAGAATTTATCATTTCTCTTTTCTCAAAAATATAATATGCCTAATATATGGCATTTTTACATACATCTAAACCTAAACCCTTCGCTAATTTTTATTGTTTTATCATAACAGGATCTCAAAAATTAGTTTTTCATGTTTAAACAACTGTTTGGAAAATTCACGCCACTTTGTAACTTCCCTCAAAACTTATTCGTTGCTTCAGCCCGGGTCCTCAAGTTTCCACAAAATTGTTACATAGTGGTAAAATATGTAAATAAAAACGTACATTGTGTGATGAAAAAAATTATAAGGATACAGAGAAGCGGAATTACTTTTATTCTTGCAGAAATTCTATATAAGCAATTTCACGAAGATTCAACAACGTTTTGACTTGACCCCTGTTAATTTTGATGATTTTTTGTATATAGATAGTCTTTCATAAATAAAAAATACAAGTTCTCTTAGAATTTTTTTTTCGACCAGGGGTCTTCACAGGGTGCCCCTCAATTTTTTGTTATTTTGTGATGTGAGTGCATTTTGACGAGCGATTGTAGAAAAACTACTGAATCGATTTTCATAAATGATATGTCGTTGAATAGGTATTAGAACAAAGTTTTTAAAAATGTACACTACATGTACATTTTTTGAAATAATTTTTAACGGTGTAACATAAAAAAAATACAGTGTAATTGAAAAAAAGATGGCATAGCCTTTTTTTTTTTTTTTTTAAAACTAAATTGAAGCTTATTTTATATATTACCATTTGTGAAAGTTTAGGACACGTGTTATTTTTTGTTTTAAAATAAATTGTCGTTGTGCATATGACTGTCGGGAAGCAGTTTTTTTTGTTCTGAAGGAAAATTATAAAAATGGCGTTATAAACTAAGAGATTTTTTTTTTATGTTATATTTCAAATATTTTATTATTAGATGAACTTTTTAAAATATTATAAAAACTATATATGTAGTACAATAAATAAAATAAATACAATTGTTAAAAATGATTTTCTTATTTTACAAACAGAAGTTTCTTTTGAATAGGAAAACACTTCTGCAATTATTTTCTTTGTATTAAATGGCATAAAAAAAGGAAATCCCGGGAAAAAATAGAGAGATCTGAAGAGATCATATCAGATCTGAGTTAGCAGATCTTCGTAGATTTGTATTTTGGAACATATCTACAACGATCTGCGCAGATCTCCCTAGATCAAAACAGATCTGTATAGATATGTTCCAAAATGCAGATCTTATTGGATCTACGCAGATCTTTTTGATACAGATCTGCTTCGATCTATCAAGATCTTGTTTGATTTAACAAGATCCTATTTATTAAAAATAAACTTTAAAAAAAAAATAGAACCAACTTCAGAAAAAAGAAAAGAGGCACAAAAAAGTGGAAAATAACTCAATTAAATATGCAAAGATATATAATCGTCACATGCAAATAAATTAACTGTTAAGTTGTTCGAAAATTGGCAGAGATCTCTTTAGATCTGAACAATATTTTTGTAAACTTTTTTTTCTATTTTTCACATTTTTGCAGATCTGAGATCTCTGTAAATCGTGGTAGATCTTCAAAGATCAAAGATAAAAACTAGTGTTTGGCCTTTGCAGATCTGAAGAGATCTTTTTAAATCTTGGTAGATCATCAAACATTAAACGCAAATTTTTACATTGATCTTTGAAGATCTATCAAAATTTGAAGAGATCTTTTCAGATCTTTGTAGATCTTCAAAGATCAAACGCTAAATTTTTTCTTTGATCTTTGAAGATCTACCTTGATCTAAAGAAATCTCTTTAGATCCGAAAAGATCAAACTCTCATTTTTTTTGACTCAAAACAAAGATCTCATTAGATCTAATTTGATCCAAAGAGATCTAATCAGATCTTTTTAGATCTCTCTATTTTTTCCCGGGATGTTTATTTACCACTTTTAGTAATCACTTGTCACTCTTATAAAAAATAATTTGACAGTCTCGACTGCAAACAAAAAAGCCGTATAAATAACTAAATATATTTAGGAATTTTTAACTAGAAAAGAATTATGTTCGTATTATGTTATTATGGTATCATAAAGTAAAAGATTGTATTTAAACATTAAATTACAAATATTTTATTATAAGAATAAACTTTTTAAAGTATCATACAAATTATATATGTAGGTTAAAGAAAATAAATATAGTTATTAAAAATTATTTACTTATTTTACATTTAAAAGTTTCTTTTGAGTTGGAAAACATTTTTGCATTTATTGTCTTAGTATTTAATGGTACAAAAGAATGAAATTTTTGAGTTCCACTTATAGTAATCGCATTTTTAGATCGATTTTGTAATTTTTTTTTTTGTTAATTGATATTCATTTTTATCGGCGTATCCAAAGTTCATGGTAGATTCCCATTTTAAAGCCCATTCGAAAAGTTTTTTTGGTGTATCAATAATATCTTTGCTCCCTATACTATAACGGTGTGCAACATGCTTCAGTGTACCACCAATTCCATCACAAGGTTCCTTTCCATGGCTGGTAGCATGAAAATGCCATTCTGCATCAACCTTAAAGTCTTTTTGATGGTGGCATAAGTTAATTAGGTTATGTTTATTTTTGTATTGAGAAGGTGCACCGTCAGTGTTATAAATTATTTTCGTAATATTAGAATTTATATGCGTTTTGATGAATTCAATAAGTTTTGTAATGAAAAGATGGACTGCAGTACTGTTGTGATCGTTTATATCCGAAATGAGTATAAAACTTCGGTGCTGTATATATTCACTTGCGGCACTTTTAAAATAAATGACAAATGGATGAATAGTAGCTTGTGAATTATTATAATGACAGCCTTGAACCGCCTCCTGAATTATGAAGCCGTAGTTTTCAGAAAAATCCCCTTGAACGAAGCACTCTCCTGCTTCTAATTTTTTTTTTCTTCAAAGAATTGAGATTGCTGTTTTGCTATATTGTTATTATAATTATATTATTATATTTAAAAATATAATAATTTATATTATTATGTTTAAAAAAAATTCTACGAGAAGTCGTATTTTTCATTTATCAAAGGCTATCTATAAACTAAAAATAAACTAAATTAAAAAGGGTCGAGTCAAAATGTCGCAAAATTTTGCTGAACTTGACTGAAATTGCTTTTTAAAAAGTTCATTTAATAATAAAATATTTGATATTTAACATAAAAAAAAATCTGAATCTAAAAATCGCCATTTTTATAATTTTCCTTCAGACCAAAAAAACTTATTCCCGACAGTTATATGCACAACGAATTTTATCTTTAAAACAAAAAATAACGCGTGTCCTAAACTTTCACAAGTAGTTAAATATAAAATAAGCTTCAATTTAGTTTAAAAAAAAAAAAAAGACTATGCCATCTTTTTTTTCAATTACACCGTTTTTTCGTATGTTACACCGTTAAAAATTATTTCAAAAAATTAAAAGTGTACATTTTTAAAAACTTTGTTCTAATACCTATTCAACGACATATCATTTATGAAAATCGATTCAGTAGTTTTTCTACAATCGCTCGTCAAAATGCACTCACATCACAAAATAACAAAAAATTGAGGGGCGTTCTAAGAGAACTTGTATTTTTTATTTATGAAAGACTATCTATAAACAAAAAATAATCAAAATTAAAAGGGGTCAAGTCAAAATTTCCCAAAAATTTGCTGAACTTGCGTGGAATTGCTCATATACAAAGTAAAATTTCATTAAAATTATTTAAGTTCAAAACAACCAACTTTTTAGAAGATTCCTCTCCATTTAGATCGCCCAAAAGGTAATCCGTTTATTCTCATTCTAACAAGCAATTAATAATTATCCATAATCTAACCGATAAACTTTAACTATATTGTAAATGACGAACTCTAAAATTAATTCTCTAACAACGATGAATTAGCGATTGTATGAATGATGAATGAATTAGCGATTGTATAATTGTTAGATAACGCAACAGTACTAAACTAAACCAACAGTGCTAAAAACCGTATCTAGAAAAACTTTGATTCAGGTCTTTGCCCAATCTATAAACGGTACCTAAAGTGGTTTGCTGGTTGGTGGTTTTTGTATTTAATAAAATTTACTTCAACTTTTATTAATCGCAGAATGAAAATTCTTTTCTTTTGTTAAATGTAAAGTTTTTTCTAAACTTGAGGTCAAATTAAAGTAAAATGATAAAAAGAAATTAAGGAAATTTATTCGCAGTTTTTATCTCTAAAAATTATATAGTGGAGTCATATTAGTAAAAAAAGTGATATATTTGATGTAAGAGGTAAATTGGTAAATAATTAAAATGTTATTACAATTATTGTAAATATTTGATATAAGATTTTGAAAAAATATAATATTCAATTTTTTTCAAACATTTTTTATTAACATATAAAATACACAGCATAAATAATTTTACGCCAATTATGTTTTCAATTGAAAATTCTATATAACACATATGGTTTTCCATATTATTCACTGTTTGTGTGCTTTTGTCACTTTTGAATTAAAATGCAATATTTAAAAATATACTTTTTGCTGTTTATTTTAAAATTTTTATTTTATTAATAATAATATAAACTTCCTTAAAGTAACAATTTGAATTTTATTTTTTATTTTATTGAATATCGATTTCGACTTACGTCATCCTCAGTTTAAATTATTATTACAATTTTTGCTTGATCTATTACTTACTGAAATAGTTTCAACTGCTAGTTTTTATTATTATGTGATATATTTTGTTAGTTTAATTTTAATTATTTACCAAAAGCAATTTAGGGCATTGCAAGAAAAAAAGATTTTGTAGGTTATGTATAATTTTAAAAAATATTTTTTATTAATTTGAATTGCATATTTCACTTTTATGCAAAATACATGATAATTAGCATAAATAATACCGTATATATGGTAAAATGTCAAAAAAATGCAAAAATTTATTTTTTTTTCATGCCCGAAAATGGGCATTTAAATTAAGGCAACATAATTTTAATTATACTTAGGTAAAGAAAATAAAAAAAAGTAGATTAAAAAAAAAAATTTATTTTGGATGACTTCTCATAAAATGGCACCATTTGCCAAATTTAACGAAAAATGCCAATTGTGGCCTAAAAAATTAAAATTTTTATAAATTTAGTAAAAAAAAAAAAGTCACGCGATTCGGTTTTTTGAGGTTAGGTAACACTTGTAATAGGTACTTTACACTGTAATAGGGATTCGGAATCCCTAGATGGATTCGAAATTTAATCACAATGATGATCATTAGAGCCCGAAATATTTCAAAAATAGCGAAGCGACCTACTCAAAAAACACCAAAAAACCAGTTTTTGCCCTTTTTGAGGCCCTTCCGGACCTCCAAATTTGCTAAATAATTACATGCCCACTAACTTTTATGTCCCTAACATAAAACAAAAAAAAATTCAGCTCTGCTTTTACATCAATATAAAATGCTAATATTACTCTATAAAACTAATAGGACTCTATAAAACTAAAGCATATTTTAAAACAACGATGGGGTTGAAATCTCCGTTAGTTCTGAGATATCAAGACTTTGAACTTTGTTAATTGGTTTTCATATAGCTTTCGGCAGATGGAATTTATGGAGACATTGTTTTTAGTTTTATTTAACATAAAACTCTACCAAAGTACAAATACTTTTTTACACGAGTTGTATATAAAGTTCAATTTCGCTCTCTCAGATGCGAAAGCGGATTGCATCTTTTACTCCCTAGGGTGTTAAAAATAACAAACCATGACAACATCGAAAGTTTTTATAGAAACAGAAATTGTTTACATGGTGTCCACCAGGTATGGAATTCTGGAAAGTCATGGCAAGTCAGGGAATTTTTTTTGGGTCAGGGAAAATCATGGAAAGTCATGGAATTTTAATTATTTTTCTGGAAAATTTTATTTTAACAAAAACTTTTTTATAAAAATTAAATTTCATATATTCTTAAAAATTTACTTATTGGTCTAGTTATTAATATTCAGTTCGATTTATTACTAGATTAGGAAATTAAAACAATGGATTTTCTATACGTTATAATTTTTTGATCGCAACAGTTACTAACTAGACTCTAACAGACTGACAAGACGAGTAAATATTATTGCTGGAGTACCCGTATGATGCGCCCGATTCATTCTACTACTGTTGCAAAAACAACAAAATCAACAACAGCGCGACGAAGATGAAGGGAATCAAGTTTTAATGTCAAATTTCAATCACGCACAATTTGTATAACATAGTTTTGAACAGAGCTAAATAGAGCCATGATTAGGGTTCCCAATCCCAAATCGTATTTTTTACTCCGAAGACTTCGGGTTTGATGGTATGACAAGAGTAGCAGTGAAATAAAAAATTAAAAAATTGCATTGGAAATCGCCGGTGGTTTTCGTGGTCGCGATAACGAAGTCGAGGTGCAATTAAAATAATTTAAACACCCAATTCCAATACGTTGTGCTATAATTTCTGATAAAAATTTCACTTTTTCCGTTTTCGATAGTTGATTGATTTATAAACTGAAGAATTTTAATTCTAAGTATGGGATTGTTGCCGTGGAAACATCTAATTTAATGTTTTAAAATTCTCTCTTCATCTGTTTACCTTCTCATACAATCGGTACTTAGTTCTTCTCTGAAGTTAGAATTTAGATCTATATACATGCTTGATGCTTCCTACACCTTCTATACTCTCACCCATAGTATGCCTTTTTCTTCGATCTAGTGGTCTGATATGTATCTAAGCCTTTATTATTTTGTTAAAAAAAGACAACATGGCATGTGCCATGGAGAATAAGGAGAATAAAGGAGAATATTATGGAGAATAAAGTTGTTTAGATTTTGAAGTTTTTTATGGTTTGATTATTATTATTAAAGGCAGAATACATAAAGACAGACATAAATATTAGTGTTTGTGTCATTGTGTTGTTGAAAAGTATTTATTTGTGAATATGTATTTGTGAATAAAAATATTAATTTTTAAATTTTAATGTTTGCACCACTGTCACTTTTTGGGGTGGTTTTGAGGTATTGGAACTACCTTCACCTTCACTTTGCTTTTGGATCTCGGATTCGAAATTAGCGACCCTACACACCACGGCGAGACGATTTCCGATGTGAAATTTTAACTTTTAACTATTACTATTTGCGGTGCTTTGGCACGGGAGAAATTCCCAGAATTTTCTCATTTTCGGGGTGATGCAGGGATTAGTGCTAATAAATCTTCATAAAAGTCTAAGAAAATCAGGGAAAACAGAATGTTTAAAATCGGTGGTGTTCCACCACTTTTCCAGATGTTCCGGCTTATTAAGTGGACTAACTACACTAAACCCTTCCCACAGACCAATGTTTGGACACCTCGGAGTGGGACGTTTTAAGCCCTTCATATTTTATAATAAGTTCGAGGCCGTTTATCGAATTTATGGAAATTTGATGAAATCTTCGGGTTTGCATAAAATTTATTCGGCTTTATGTTGTGTAATAGTTGGACAACAAATAGTCCCTCACAAACTTGACGACAATACTCCACCGATACAGGGTCGAATATAGGATTTATAATCATTAAGTAATTGGTATGGACGTCGGCGGGCACGATTTATTGGTTTATTTATTTTACCCTTTAAAAATTGGGGGACTAATTATTTTTGTGCAGTTAGTCGTCAGGCCCTCACCCCTTTCCTTTGATGATTACCACATATTCTGTACTTCCTGAGGCGTCTGTCCTTGACGAGTTCGACAGCTTTTTATTATCAAATGAAAGGTGTGAGGGACTACTAACTAAGTGGACATTTCATCTGCAAAACAATTTGACTGGTTACTGGTAATTTTCAACATTTGGTTGATATATAAATTCAAAATAGAGTGGGGACAAAATGAAGCTTTGATTGATCGTTATAATTAATGTAAATACTTTTTGGATGAGCATTGTCCTGAGGAGATCAAATCGATCTTACCCGGGTCTGCTACATTTTTTCATCCCATTAGAGCAGCTGCATCTGCCCACCCATTGTTCATATAATTAAATCCAGAACAGCGACATTTTGGCGTGATTTTTTCAACAGAGTTTCTCTTTTTGCGAATTTTTTGGCTGATAATTTTAATGCTCAGCTTCCTAATATTCCTAATCCCCCAAAATCCTATAACTTCCTGACTTCCTCAAAACTTGAACCTGAGTTAGCAATTAGCATCTTCCCTTCGAACATTCAGAGTCATTAATTGATAATTTATTATAATTCACACCAAACATAAAAAATAATAAAAATCGAACTGTGTCGGTCAGTTAGAAAATTTTGATTTAAATTTTCGGATAAAATCTGTACGCAACGAACTTGTTGATATTTAACACACCCTTAAACGTTTTTTTTTTGGTAACCGTGGGTTTGAAATGAAGTTCTTTTATATTGACTTCTGAGGACTGAATTTGAGGCATTTCTTCATTCTAGAACAGTTGAGTTTGAAGCAAAGCTTTTAACAAACAAAGTGTCTTTCAAAATTTAAAGAATAAAATAATGCTGTAAAAACTTTTGTCAGAAATTGAAATAGCCGAAAGTTTGGCCTTCGCCTTCGAAAATGTTTGTTGTTGGGGTTCCATTATTCGAAAGGGAAACGAGATTATTAATCCCAAATTGTATGGTTTCAGTAAAGATTTGAGCAGAAATGTCAGTATACAGAAACATCAGAATAAAATAATGACGATCGAAATGTGAGCCTAGGAAAAAACATCCGAGACCATTGGTGTCTATTGTTGAAAAGTGAAACATTTGATGAAACTTGGCAACTGTTGGTTTTAGTAAATCAGTTTAGATAAGCATGTTTTTTTAATTATTTAGCAAACTAAACCTGAAATATTCATCATTTAGGTTCTTTGCATATCCAAAGATACTGAATTGAAAAAGGAGATAAAGGAGAAAAATGAAAGGAATGACGAAATGGGGATAATTTTAATTATTGTTTTAAATATATATGTACCTGTAAGATGTCCGTCTTCTTAAAATGTCTGAGCAGCGATTTCATGGGGAAAATCGAATGAGTTCCGAATGAAATTTGACCACTATCGAAAGAATCGTTTTGAAAAGACATAAATCAACAGCGTGGTGTTTGGATAGCAAACGGGGGGATAGATCTGAAGTTCTTTTCTTATAGTCATGGAATTTTTATATTTTTTCCCTGGAAAGTCATGGAAAGTCAGGGAATTTTATTTGCAAAAAATAGTGGACACCATGGTTTACGATTAATTCAAACAAATTTGTATAAAAACCGGCTACTATTATGAACATCAAAAATTATAATTTTCGTTCTCTTTAAATGATTATATTTTAGTTGTTAATATCATAATTATACTTTGGTCGTGCAAAAAATAGAATATACGCCTCGGGAGAGAGCATGTTATCTCCCTCAATGATATGTAGCCCTCGGGCTACACCCTCGGGTTCCAAAAACACCTCAGGAGAAAACATGCATTTCTCTCCCTTGGTGTATAATCTACTAATTTCTTTTTAGAAATGTATTAAAACTAACACGAAACAACAAAGCGTTGTCGAATTATTATAACAGATTCGCTCAGGCGGTGTCCAGCCAAAGAATTTTAAAAAAAATTATTGAGGTCGGCTTAGTAGTTTACGTCGCACATTTCGTTCGTGCGGCAGACAACACAGTTGCTTATTTTAACTTCAAAACGTATGATCTAAAACGTGGTTCAGTTTTTACGGTCAGTTCCTTTTTGATGAACAGAAAACCGTTGTCCATCTCAAAATTATAGCTAGCTAAGGTGAGTAAGGTGATGCATTGTTTTTTGTTTTTTATTTGATTGAAAAGTTCAAATTACAATCTTAACGTTTAAACAGTTAATTATATTTTTGTAAATGAGTTAGTTTAATATTGGAGATTTTGAACTTAAACAAATGCAACGCATTTTGATTGTAACATCATTATCATTATATCGTATTTGACATTGCAAACATATTTGATTTGAATAACAATTGCATATCTTATCATCATTAATATTGAAAATGGAAACAAAAGCAACTTAAGCGAATCATGCTATAACTATCCTTATCATATTATATTTATATCTTATTTGTTATACTTTATGGTGTGATTGACCGTTAAAGAGACGGTCAACAATCTTAGGACTAATAACCGTTAACGGGCGACGACGCAATTGACTAAAATTGTATTGCAAAAATTTACTTGCTGTTTCTTAATGGCTGTGTAACAACTGAATATGTGGGTTAACATTTACCAAGCCTATCCTTACCAAACAAACGAAATTTATTGATTGCAGGTTGTTGAACTTCGATAACAGTTATACAAACTTTATTGTGAACCAAAGTGTTTCATCTGTTGTATAACTTTTGTTATCTGCGAAATGTTAATTATTTTATAACCATTACGACCGAAAATATTTATTTCGTTCCTTCACTGTTTTTTAACCGTGAAATAGCGATATTTGAGAAATAATCATTTAATTCCAAAAACCCTGTGGCTGTTTTAGTCAACTGTTATATGCTTATTGTATTAGAATTTTTTGTTCCCTCCCTCCCCCACCCTCCGGTTAATTTTTCTCCCTCCCACCCGGTTTATCTCTTGTGGTTAATCTCTTGTGGTTGCTTTAACTTCTTTTTATTTCTCTACACATTGTACGTTTGATTCTACACTACAAGCTTTAATTATAAAATGATGTTGATGAAACTTCGAAGCTAGGTCTTGGTATGAACGTGAGGAAAAATAGCGGTTTTTGGACGATATTAAATAAAATTGTTCTTCCAATTAGCTCTTTGTGTTAATCTTTAAAAACTTTAAAACTTTAAACACTGACAACCGAACCAAAAATTATTATATTAGGTTTATCCAAGACTCACAATAAACCTGCAAATCATCATCAGCTTGTCTTGTCACTTAAGGGTTAAATTATGTTTGTTGTACTTTTATTTTAATAAATTTTTCTAAAATTTTAACTAAGAAAAGCTATGGCAACAGTGAGCCAAGAATTGAAAGTTTTAGTGAATATTAACTACAAAATATATTTTTATTCGCCTATGTATTAAAGTGTTCCTTTATTACTGTGATTTGCGGCCTTAAAGTGTCACTTTTTAACCATTTATTTTGTTGTCATAGCTACGTCCAAAAAAGTAAAAAACATTTGTTTATGTTTAAATTCTATAAAAAATAGAAATTTTTATCAAAGCAACCCTTAAATTCAAAATTTCATTATCCAATTAAAATAGTTGTTATCATTTGTTGCCATAGTTATACAATAAGGGCGATGATACATGTAAAAGAAATATCTTTCAGACATAAAAAATTTCGCATTTAATTGGTTGAGGGGCGGTAACATTTTTTAAATTTCAAAAAAATATTTTTGACTGAAAGACAGAAAAAATATCTGTAAGATATAAAAACATAACCTAAAAAGATATTTTTTGCTTGACAGTTAAAACTGATTAGCTGAAAAATTGATTTTAAAAGTAAGTTTTACCAATAATCAATTACAACTAACTTAATTTGATTATTTTATTACAATTAAAATAATTTGTTTACTTATTCATATAGATTTAGGCATTTTCACATTGGACCAAATTTTTATTTTTTTGTTTCGATTATCGCCTAATCTACATGAATAAGTAAACAAAATATTTTAATTGTAGCTAAATCAGCAAATTAAGTGAATTGTAATTGATTATTGGTAAAACTTACTTTTAAAATCAATTTTTCAGTTAATCAGTTTTAACTGTCAAGCAAAAAATATCTTTTTAGGTTATGTTTTTATATCTTACAGATATTTTTTCTGTCTTTCAGTCAAAAATATTTTTTTGAAATTTAAAAAATGTTACCGCCCCTCAACCAATTAAATGCGAAATTTTTTATGTCTGAAAGATATTTCTTTTACATGTATCATCGCCCTAA